>CM075872.1:6187657-6900157 GCA_038021265.1 Cyprinella venusta | reverse complement strand
TTGAGTGCTTATATTAGATTGAATAATTGTTGCACCACACCCACCTAGGCTAATTTTGTTAATTATGTCTCTTTAAAGCCTGTATGTTGTTGTCTTTGACTGTTTGACTCTGAAGAAGACGCATGGGCGTCGAAACGTTAGTCATTTTATATTAATAAATTTGCTAAAAAAGTCTGTGCTCCGGTCCTGCTCCTTGGTCATAGTTAGACCTTGGGTCCTTGTTTTGAAATATATATACAGAATATACATGAAAATATTTATTAAATATATACAAGCATGTGTGTGTGTTTATATATCTAAAATAATTATACACAGTGCCCCCACATATATTATGTAAACACAAACTTTTATTTTGGATGCGATTAATCTTGATTAATCGCTTTGACAGCCCTAATATATATATATATACAGCTGGGCAAAATGTCAAAAAATGTAAAATGTCAAAAATATAATACATATATACATATTCTTAAAGATATTAAACGAACTGTTGACTTTAAAGCAACTTCATGGTGTTAAAACATTAAGTTGTATTTCATGCCTTCATAATTGTCTAACTGCATTTCATTACTGTCCATTCCACTTTTCTGAAAGTTTCTATCAGCATCAGATCACCATCTAAAAAGTTCTCCAGCACAGTTTCTTGACTTTGAGGTAGTACAACAGAATCCATATCCATATGCTTATGGAGTTTTGGACGATGCCTAAATTGTTGTTCTTTTCGATCCTTTCTTTTTCATCTTACCTCCTGTGGCTGAATAAGTTTGCATGTCTGACTGGACAAAACTGGAATGTAAATGTTTGCATGATATAAACATTCATAATGCGACACTTTAAGTTTAGATCTAGATTTCAGCCTAATTATCAAACTCTCTTTCTTCCTCTTTTCCCTGCTCTTTTCATTGACACCCCATCATAACCTCCTGCACTTTCGTTTGGCACTCCTTCCTCTATAAACTCCTGTCTCTCTTGTATATCTGTGTGTCTTCTTTCCTTGCGGCCCATCTTGTTTTCTCTGTCTGTCCACCTGCTCCCTGGCTTCTTTTTTCCCAGACTGCGAAGTGTGAAGATGGAGCAAAGGAAGCTGAATGACCAAGCAAACACGCTGGTGGACTTAGCAAAGGTGTGTACCGTATTGCTTGTTCACCTTAGTAGATTAATAGCAATCGCATACTTACTGTTTAGCATGGTCTTGTTCTGTAGTGATTGTGTGGCTGTTTGCATCAGACTATTGATTCAGACTACCAATCACATGGCAGTTGCTTCAATGCATTTAGGGGTGTGGTCCTGGTCAAAACAATCTCCTGAACTCCAAACTGAATGTCAGAATGGGAAAGAAAGGTGATTGAAGCAATTTTGAGCGTGGCATGGTTGTTGGTGCCAGACGGGCCGGTCTGAGTATTTCACAATCTGCTCAGTTACTGGGATTTCCACAAACAAACATTTTTAGGGTTTATGAATGGTGTAAAAAGGGAAAAACATCCAGTATGCTGCAGTCCTGTGGGCGAAAATGCCTTGTTGATGCTAGAGGTCAGAGGAGAATGGGCCAACTGATTCAAGCTGACAGTATTGCAACTTTGGCCCCATTTACACTGCATGGTTCAAGTGACCTAAATCTGACTTTTTCCTATCATGTGGCACAGATCGGATATCACCGGTGAACGTGTAAGCAGGAAAAAATCACATGGATTCCAATTTTCTCAGATTGGATTCAGGCCTCACTCATATGTGTGGTGGTAATAAATCGGACATGAATCAGATACGTGCATTTCCATGTGCCATGTAAGCAGACAAATCGGATATTCCCCAGTAATTGCGAGTTGAATGTCATTAAAAAAGTGCGCGATTATAGGCGCGATGGCAGACAAAGGATACACACAGTGGAGCAATGCGGAGGTTTCATGTCTTTTGAGTGTTTGGGGCGAAGACTGCCGGCAAAATTGCAGGGTTGTCAGAGAAAATAAATCCGTGTTTGAAGACATTTCATGAGATATGTGGAGGCACGGTTTTAAGCGCTCGTGGCTACAGTGCCAACAAGGGCTGTCCTCTTTTTCTCCGCCATCCGAGACCAATGTTTTGATGACTTTACAATTTGTAAGAGCTGATGGGGTCTGATGAGTCTCGATTTTTGAGACATTCAGATGGTTGAGTCAGAATTTGGCGTAAACAGAATGAGAAAATGGATCCATCATGCCTTGTTAGCACTGTGCAGGCTGGTGGTGGTGGTGTAATGGTGTGCAGGATGTTTTCTTGGCACACTTTAGGCCCCTTAGTGCCAATTGGGCATCGTTTAAATGCCACGGCCAACCTGAGTTTTGTTTCTGACCATGTCCATCCCTTTATGGCCACCATGTACCCATCCTCTGATGGCTACTTCCAGCAGGATAATGCACCGTCACAAAGCTTGAATCATGTCAAATTGGTTTCTTGAACATGACAATGAGTTCACGGTACTAAAATGGCCCCCACAGTCACCAGATCTCAACCCAATAGAGCATCTTTGGGATGTGGTGGAATGGGAGCTTCGTGGCCTGGATGTGCATCCCACAAATCTCCATCAACTGCAAGATACTATCCTATCAATATTGCTAAAGAATGCTTTCAGCAGCTTGTTGAATCAATGCTACTTAGAATTAAGGCAGTTCAAAACACAGTATTAGTATGGTGTTCCTAATAATCCTTTAGGTGAGTGTATATATAAAATATTTTGATGTTATGTTTTAAATATTTCGTTTTTAAAATCTGAATGTTTCCTCTTTTTTGTCAGAAATTTGCTTATACTATGTGCAGGTTTTTTTTCCATGCCAGTGTGACACCATTTGTATGGGCGAGTCTTATTTATGTGTTTTTATTGTGATTATCACTTCCTCAGACACAGAATGTGATGTACGACCTGGTATCAGAGCTGCAGGAGCGCAGCGAGGAGCTGGAAAAGCGGATCGGTAACCTAGAGGCAAAACTGGACTCCATAAACAGCAGTTTGCAGGCTCTGCCTGGCCTGCTCTCACAAGCCATACAGCAGCAACAGCAACACCTGCTGGACGGGCTGACCCAGCACGGGTTCACCTTCACCAGACCCTCCTCGCAGACCTCCGAACGCTCCTGGGCGTCGTCCGTGCACCGACGGAGATCACCTTCTACCGCACCACACACGTCCTCGGATAGCGGCTAGCACGCTCCCACACACTCGAAACCATACTCTAAACCTACACACACTCCTACACACCTCTGTCATCAACTAACACTGCTAAATATACTTTTAGTACTAAAACGTTAACAAGAATGACAACTTCAACACACTGGAATAAAATGTAATGAATAACACATCATGGTAGAGATATGGTTTATGTTTAGCCATTGTATGGCTGTTTAAAGTTAGCTTTTTTGTAAAGCCCTTGTATAGTATGGACTGGATTCTGACTGCAGGGGGTGGAATGGATTTATACATAGAGAGATATAGTTTAGAAACAGAGCGCTAAATGGAACTAAACCCTTGAAAATAAAGTGGACTGAGAAGGAAGGAAAAATGTGTGAGAGAGGAAGTCACCGGAGAGACTTCCTGTCCGTGGCAGTTTTTGAAGATGTAGGCTACGTTCACATTAGCATACTAGCATACTGTTGCTGCAGTATATATTTATATACAGTGTACAGTATGCAAATGTTCTGTGTGCATTAAACACCCTACTACATTTGCCAGAGTGCACTGCATTGATACCGTATTCCAGACTGCGATGCGCTCGACTCGACCTTCTATTTTCAGCGTAAACGTGCATTTCTAGAACTCCAAAGTAAGACATTTTTACTCAATTTATTTTTACTCGAAATTTAATGAACCCTCTGGTGGTGTTCGGGCACTTTAGACCGAATCATTTTACATTATTTATTTATTTATTTTTTTTTTTTTTTCGACAGAATGGTATGAAACTTGGTAAATTTTGTTGCACTTACTAGATTAATACATAAAATGTGGGCATGACTAAAAGGCTAAATGCTCTTAAAAAAATAGTCACACTTGTGATCGTCGCAGTCAGAAAATATTTTTGGGGGCAATCAGCCACAATGAATATATCCAATGCATTCCCATCCCAAGGCGTCATATACTGATGCTTTTGCCCATGCGAATACATCCGACGCACGTGGCACCCTTTAGCGTCAATATAACACACCCAGAGCATGGGTAGGTTTAGGGTTAGACCACTAGGAGGCGCCTTCTGGCCTATATATGTCTGCGTCTCATATTGACGCTAAAGGGTGCCACGTGCATTGGATGTATACGCATTGGCCAAAGTGTCAGTATATGACGCCTTGGGATGAGAACGGGCTGATATATCATATATAATACACCTATTACCTGAATATTATAAAATAGTCTTTCTAATATTATTTTATATAAAAAATAAATATGAATAATTAAGGTGAATGTACTCTTATAGTCGATTCCTTCAAAATACAAAATAGGCCTATGAATGATTTATATTATTTAAACAAAACATGGTACATTCATATAATAGCCTAATAATTATAAAAAATCGTTCCGTCTGATTTGACTTGAGAAGTCGAAGTGAGAAATTCCAGAGGGTTAAAAGTGTTATATGTATTCCAAAATGATACTCCGAATAGTGCAAGTTCAATGGAATTTTAAAAAATAATACAGTATATTCTGTGGAGTATTCAGTAAGTACTAAGCTGGTATTCTATTCCGTTGACTAGAATCTCATAGAATTGTTGAGTTGTCGAGCTCATATGAGGTAAGGAAGGGCCTTTGGAAGACCAGTGTGAATAATAATTACCAGATAAAATGTAACCAAATATTAGTGAATACTAAAAACAAGCAAATAAGCTTACAAATAATATTCAAATGTATATTTTGCAGACCAAACACTTCAAGCCAGTCTAATTTATTGGATAAATGTTTTCATGACACTCACCAAACACTTTCTTTTGTTGACTTTCAAGTGCTCTCTTTATAGCAATAAACAATACAGTGCTATAGGGATTCAGAGACCTTTTTCCAGGAACAGCTGTGACAGACTCTATTGTGTTTTACAGGAACCTGCCACATAAAAATAGACGTCCGATCAACACTAAACAAGATTCAGGCTGAGCTTCCAAGGGTCCTTCTAGCTCTTTTAGCTCAAGCAATCTTCAAGACAGCCTGGGGATGTGATGTGAAGGGAATACTGTCCACCCAACCCCCTTGCATGTTTCAATGCAAATGATGATGAAGATAGGATGGTTTTCTCTTCATTTTTCCTTTCTTTTCCGTTCTCATTTTTTTTAAACAGAGATTCCTTTTTTTTATCATTTACCTAGATTTTTATAGCTCGTAGAGGATATACAAAATGTTTCCGCAGAGTGGTAACTAGTTGATAACATGCATTCCTTGACCATGTCCAAAGACTTCAAAAATTCACCTAAACAAAATGTAGAAACGAACAACAGGCGATGAATCCAGACACTTGGATATCACTACCACTTACATGAATTTACCGATTTGGTTCACAGTTCTAGGTTTAGAACGAAAATGTCAAGATGTGATTGTCATTACGGGTTTGAAAAACAGCAAACTGCCTTTACTGTGTGTCTTTGGCCTTGTTGACCAAGCTGTAGCGGATTTACTTAATGCTGGGCTCCAACATAAAGAAATAAATGAACAAATCCACTACCTAGTCAGTGTGTTTTTATCGACTTTGTCTTCGTTGGACATGTTGTCATTGCATTAACCCTTTGGTGGTCCGTTTTAAGACAACAGCGCAAGCAGCAGGAATGTGGGACACAACCTATATATAGCATTTCCTACTACTCCCATTTAACCATAAAGAACTTTTGTGCTGAAGAAAATGGACAGCGTTTTAGCTCACTCTGAGCGAGGCTCTCGAGTGCTTTCTCTCATTCTTCATCCATCCATCCATCTTTTCCTAACTCTGGCTTGGCTCAAAATTCAAACGTTTGATTTAGTCTGTTTGAAGGCAAGGATTGCAACCTTCATGTAATACTGTGAGGCTAATGTTTTTTTTTTTCATTATTTAATTTTTCAAATTGCAATTCTGGCTCTGACTTGATTCTGATCGCGCCAATTGGCTTGACAGCTTCTATTTCCTAAATTGTTGTAAAAATGTCATCAGAGCACTTAAGTGTAATTACAGGAATGTTATGGCAGTGTTCATTGTTTTGTACACTGTAGTGGGTTTTTTGTTTTGTTTTTTTCTCGCATCGGAAGCTTTAATGTCATAGGCTTTAATGTGAAATAGGCCTATATTAGGCTTATGCTCACACATTTATTAATTTTGCTTGTTGGTGTGTAAGCGACATAGTATGGCAAGCCGTTTTAGCTTAAATTGTATCCAGCCTTACTCATTGTAATTGTATTTTTACTTGTAACAATTCAATTTGAGAGCTCTGTAATTAAAAATGAATAGAAGTCAATGGAGACATATGACTAGTAAAAATTCATTTGTTGAGCTCTCTAAATGTAATTGTTACTAGTAAGAATTGAATTAGAGAGCTCTGCAATTGTATTTGTTAGTAATAATTGAATAAGAGAGCTCTGTAATTGTATTTTCACTAGTACGAATTGAGTTCGAGAGCTCTCTAATTGTAATGCTACTAGTAGGAATTAAATTGTTAAGCTCTCTAATTGAACTCATAAAAATGAAATTACGACAAGCAAGGTTGCACTGTAAAAAAAATATTTTCATGATTTGTTATCACATTTTTTCTTTTATCAAATCAACTTAGATCATTTATGTAGTTCAGATAACATAATATTTTGAGTTTCTGATGATTAAATCAGTCTCTTTCATTGTATTAACTCAATTATCCATTTCAGTGAACTTAAAAAAAATAAGTTACCTGGTTGCCTTAAAATTTTAAGTTTAACCAACAATATTATTTTACAGTGTGGGTACAATTTAAGCTAAAACGGCTTGCCATAACATAGCCAGCTCGGGTCGAACACCGGTGATTGTAGCGAAATACAGTGATTTTGTGGTATTGGCCGCCAAAATACATGATCTCTTACATATGCAGTTGTGAAAGTTGATATATTCAGTCTGTACAAAGGAGTGGGTGCTGTGATCTGGACAAACCTGTCTCATCTCGCCCTCATTAATATTCTTTCTTGTATCATGTCTTGTTTTAGTAATTGACTTCAGCGCTACAAAGCGCTTCAGTGACACACACGGCATGCATAAACATGTGATCAAAATACAGTTAAATGCAAATGAATAGCTACTCAGAATGAAGATCACTTTCCCAAATGGTTGTACAATCATCCAGACTGTGCCCTAGTGGCATATCACTATGATAAATGAACTGCAAAATGTTGTAAGGCTGAAAAATAGGTTTTCTTTCCTCGGAAATCACTGCCTTATCAAAAAAAAAAAATGCTCAGACAATGATAGTTAGAAAATTATTTCTCCCTGCATTTTTCCTCTCATTCAAATTAACTATTTTTTTCTCTCTCTCTCTCAACAACATAGGAGAATCTGGGGTAAAATGAGCCACAAGGTAAGATGACCCCTTGTTTCTAGGCAAATGTATATAATTTTTATCTGAGGGGATTATGTCCAAAAATGTCTTTTATTTCCACTGATGTTTGGATGATTTGGAGGAAACTTGTAAAAATCCCATTACAGTAGTTAGACCTTCAAACTGATAAATAAGTGATATAGGGAATGCTGTTTGTGGTTCATCCTCCACTTTCTGTAAAAAACGAAACGTGTATGAAACTTTCACAGCCACAAAGCTGTTTTACACTGGAATTCTTCTGAGACAAAGTTGTTTTACCCCAAGTGCTCTGGTTTGGGGAAATGCCATCTGCATTAATATTTGAAAAAAAGCACTTTCTGTGTTTTCCCTCAGCGTGTCTTTATACTCAACACTCCTCCCAGGTCCAGCTTCACTCAGAGAGTATTTATTAATATTTAAGAACCAAAACAAATAAACCTGGCACATTTTTCATGCAGGTTTGTTTAAAAGGGGACACTCTCAGTACAGCCAAGGGCACAGAAATAATGTGAAGTAAAGGATTTATCAATTATTTATACATAGGTCTATACATTTATTTATTTATTTTTTTAGAATAGTGGAGTGGTCATAAGTTTGCTTTTTGTTCATACATGGTAAAACAAGCCATTTTTGGTCATGTTGCTGTCATGCTCGTTCTCGATGAGTCACAATAAAAGAGGCTATCGGGATCCCTTAATCTCATTTATAATCATTTTAACAGTTACATACATATGAGAACATAATCTGGTTCATGAATGTTAATGATTGCTAGCTTTTTATTTTACAGATATGAAAGTATTAAGTGCAGATTAAAGAGAACTGATGTCATTCTGACATTTAACTAAATAGAAAAATAAACTAAAAGTCACTTATATACAATACAAACCTATCTATTTGTTTTAAAATTAAATCACAAGTCTGGCTAAATATAACAATTGGTTTGTAATCAAATTTAGGTTTACCAGGCTTAAATTCCTTAACATTGTTTGCTGTTGTTAGTTTATTTTAAATATACACTTTACAGCTTTTACATTTTGACATGCTAGTGTTTTATTCCTATTTGTTATATTTTATTAGCCTATACTATATTAGTCACTCATTGTGATGAATAATGTAAAAAACCTCAACCAATAAGACATTATAATATGTAGCACTTTATTTCATAGGTTGTTTGCAAGTATTTAGAATACGTGCGCCATGTTGACTTCTCACCTCGCTTTATTGTCATGCCATCCTTCGATTGTGCGCAAGAGGGCGCTATTAAAGTGCTCTACTCTATGCTATGAAATGTTGCCCTTTAAAAATGTAGGCTACTTGAGAACTAAACCATGCACTCGTGTGACCCCTATGGTGTGACCTGCTTACTTCTGAACATCAAAACCACGCTCAAACGTCACCAACACTAGCTTTATCAGTTATATTCCTAATTATTTACACAACGTCAAAGAAAATAGTAGGGCGTCGAACGGGATGGTAATAAACAGCTGAAGTTAGTTAATGCCCAGTGAAATCTTAGCCTACATTGGACTGTCAATTTGAAGTAGCCTAAGTTACATTTTGATATTTATTTTATATTCAACGTTAACTTTTGAACTGTTGATGATAACATCATGCCAGTTTCTATAATTTTATCAGACGGGGCATTGATGTGTTCATGATTCTTCCATTAAATCTTACTTATTTACTTGCTTTCGCTCAACAAATGATATCACTTCTTGGAAGGTGAACAAACAACTTAAACAAAAATAAAGAAACGAATGGAATAATTGTTTAAAAATAATAGTTTTCGCGTTAGTTTTTAACGCTTCACGTAGCCTACGTGAGGAAAAGTAACACCTGCTCGAACAGTGAAAATATCTAAGAAAAATAATAGCTTTGTTCACTTAATTGTGATAATTTAGAACTAAGATTATTTCGATCCAAATTTACAAATTAAAACGGGGTGTTTATGTTGTTGTTGTTGTCGTCGTCGTTGTTGTTAATCCATAAGGAAATGTTGAAATACTTCATGACAGGAATGACCCGCCCTAGCGGCTTTTGCCCAATGGGATTAAACCTGGTCTGACTAACTGTCACGTCCCTAGATTAATATCGAGTAAACTTCTTGTTCTCAAGGAAGTTTATTTTCACAGCCGTTCATGCATTTCCACCCAGATCTTTTTCAGGGGGCTCAGGACTGGTGGTTAGTCCAAACAATCAGACCTCTGATACAGAGAGACCAATAAAGATGTGCTTCACTGCATGCAGGCGCAGGTGGACCAGAGAGATTTAACCGAGAGAGCAGAACTCTCGACCAACACCTTTACTTTCACCTGCTGAAACTTTTTTTTTTAATATATTATAGACTTTCGACTTCGTCAACAGCAGCTAAAAACTGAATTTGAAGACTGAATTTGACGAATAATCTGGGATCTTTTCATCAGAGGACAGATTCAAAAAGGTAAACAATGTTTTTCTTTGTTGATTTAAGAATAGCACATGCTTATCTTTATAGTTTAGATTTTAAAATATAATATAAATATTTGTTTAAAAACTATTTTATAAAAGTTATTTATAAAAGCCTCTTATGAAATTATAAAACTGTTTTCTCAATTAATTAAACTAATTGTAGTGTGTTACATTTTCACGACGAGAAACTATACGAGATTTTGTGGTCTTTGCTCCTACATTTTGTGTCTGGAGTTTGTTGGCCTACATGCTTCATAAATACCATAGTTTCATAAATACCACGTTTGAGCATTTGCCTACATTATATTGTAAAACCATACTTTCATGTACCATGTTGTTTTTTAATTTTATACCATGGTATCATTCATTCTACCGTAATACCATGTTTTTTGACCATGTCTATGTTAGTATATATAAAAAGAAAAACTTTTACCTCGCACTTACCATTGTATACAGTATATATGTACTGTACAATCACTTTATGGCACTGTTATAGTTTAGAAAACTATAAACTATAGCAGTGCCATCTTATGTGGGCTAACTAATAAACTATAACAGTGCGGCCTTATTTAAGACCGCACAGTTTCAGCCTAAAAAAGAAAGAAAGAAAAAAAAGAACCATCTTTTTTTAACCCTCTCACCTGTTGTTGGTCATTAAAAAGATTCATTAATGATTCATTAAATCAGACCTGCGCCGGGATGGTAAATAAGAAAGGATTCTCTTGAGGACACCTGATCCTTACAACTGTATGTGCCTGCGTAGGCACCCCCCTCTCAGAGCGGCCCAGACACTGAAGCTCTTGTGTTATTCTTTCCAAACCTCTCTTTTTTTACCTCAGGCCTTTATTACCATGGTAACCATGCGCAGACTGAGTGCAGCCTTGACTTTTTGCTATAACAAAGGAGAGAAGTTGGGGGAGGCTGGGTAGTAGGTGAACACATAGTAACCAGGCAAACTAAATGGCTTATCTGCCTATGCCAAGTTCTGAAAGTGTTGCATACATTCTTCTGTTGTTTTCTACACTACAGTAGACACTAAGACAGAAGACTTTTAAAAGTCCTGTGATTAATTACTCACCTCCATGTCTTTCCATCCAAACCCATAAGACTTCTGTTAATCTTCGAAACATCTTTTTGATGAAATCTGAGATCTGTCCCTTCATTGACAGCTTTGCAACTACCACTATGAAGCTTCAAAATGTTCATAAAGAGATAAAACTGTTCGCTGATCTTTGAATGTTTATATGGGAATAAAAGCCTAAATTAAATGGGCTCATCTTATGAAGTGATCGAGTCTCTTGAGAAATTTTGGACTAAACCTTTTATGAACTTTTTGATGCGTCAAAGTGTCAATAGAGGGACAGAAAGCGCTCAGATTTCATCTGAAGATCTTCATTTGTGGTTCGAAGATGAACGAAAGTCTTACGGATTTGTAACGACATGGGGTTGAGTGATTAATAACAGAACTTTAATTTTTGGGTGAACTAAACATTTAAATACATTATATATATATATATATATATATATATATATATTATTGAAGTCAAATCATTACATTACAATTTATAACATAAGGCATTATACGTATAGAAACATTATAAGGACTTACATTATCACATCTACAAATAAATCAAAAGGCATTTACATGTTGTGTTATATTAAAACCTGTCCTTTTTGTGTAGTTTTGCCCTGTTTGTGACCTCATCCCCAGACCATATGATCTGAAATTAAACAAACGGCATATTTGGCAGGAATTGAAATCTGTGCATTTCAAAGTCGGTGCTGGACAATGGCTGAGATTGAGTTGAACTCCCACGGTCGGGCCTGTAAACAGAGGCTTTGTGTGGACAAACTCTGATCCCTGGTGCCGATGTCTCCACTCTACTCTCTGTTGTTACCTCACACTGATAAACAGCACAGTGATTTCACAGCTTGTGGTTTTGAATAACGTCATTTTGGCCTGTCCATTAATTGATGTCACTGACGACGTGCTGACCAAAGACATTTAAAGAGACAGTTCACCTATAAATGATAATTCGGTCATTGTTTACTCGCAAGTAACCTCATACGGGTTGGAAACAAAATGTGTAATTTTTTCCAGAGTACACAAAAGGATAATTACTATACTATCCATAGTGACCATGTCTGTTTTTTCTGTAAAAAAAAAAAAAGTATATTCAGCAAGGATGATATATTATATTCAGCATTACTTTTAACAATGTTATAATGTTACAAAACATTTCTCTCAAATAAATTATTCTTTTGAACTTTTGAACAGCACAAATGTTTTAAAAAGAAATGTTTCTTGAGCAAATCAGCATATTAGAATGATTTCTGAAGGATCATGTGACACTGAAGACTGGAGTAATGCTGAAAATTCAACTTGGCATCACAGGAATAAATTACATTTTAATATATATTTTAATAGAAAACAGTTATTTTAAATTGTAATAACATTAAACAATATTGCAGTTTTAGTGTATTATTGGTCAAATAAATGCTGCCTTAGTAAGCATAAAAAACATTTTAAAATACACATTCTTGTGTAATGTAATTTCTTATAATTTATAAAATAATAACAAAATTAGATATAATTTAAGTTGTCAGATATTATAAAATTATTTATTTATTATTTGTTTATTTATCATTTTTTTTAAGGAGTTTCCATGGACTCTTTTCAGTTAACAGTTACTTAAATTTCAATCTGTTCCATTACACAAAGCTATTGTATACACTCTTAGAGAAAAGGTTCTATATAGAAGGTTCTATCAGCACTACATATTTGGAACCCCTAAAAGGTTCTATACACTCTTAAAAAACCCTGGAATTATGGAACCCTGGGGTTCCATAATTGGCCAATAGAAACTTACCAAAAAAATGGTTCTATATAGAACTATTTTGGAGTTCCATATATGAAGCGGGGGATGGAACCATTTCTGGTTCTAAATAGAACCATTTCTTCTAAGAGTGTACCTTAGACTTGATTATAGTGCATTGTTTTAATTGGGCCTTTTATGATATTTTTAGTCTTAAACAATAAATGAACAACCTAATACATTTTCTGTTTGCTTGCAATATCCATTATATTGACACATTCAATTGCTTCTTCTAGCAAGTCATTGGTCATCATTGAGAGATGTTTGAGAAACAACCCTACGATAGTCCCCCGATGTACACTCCCCCCTCCAATGGCTTTGGGCCTCCAGGTAGCTTCCATGACCAACGGAGTGAATTTGATCCCTACCCTCCACCTCCAGGATCCTACTATATTGGCGAGGAGGTACCACAGCATTTCTACAGGTGGTTCTCCCCTCCAGGAATTGTAAAGATTATGATGGGGATAGTTATAATCCTCTGTCTAGGAATCTTCGCCTGTGTGGCGTCGACTCTGGTTTGGGACATGCAGTACGGATTAGGTTACGGATCTGGATATGGAAGTGGCTACGGATACGGAGGCTACGGATATGGAAGCGGTGGATATGGAAGCGGATATGGCTACGGAAGCTACAATTCTTACCCGACCCCTTACTCGGCAAAGACCAGCATGATCGCCATCGCTGCCATAAACTTCATCATCGCTTTGGGATTCTTCGCAGCCAGCTTCTCCAAAACAAACATGTTCCGGAGCAGGAAGTTCTATCTGGTGGTGCTCATTGTCGGTTCCATAATGGCAGGTATTCAGGGCATTATAAACATTGTGTACATTGTAGGAGTGAACCCAATGGCCCAAAGCTCCACCAGCTCATACTACAACCCCATGCTTATGATGTGTCAGAACCTCTACGGAAGCAGTGTGACAGGAATGGGGGCCGGCTTTCCTGTCTATAACCAGTACTTGTACCACTACTGCTACGTGGACCCTCAGGAGGTACTATTTAAAGTTACAGGATGTTTGGAAATGTCTATATTTAATTGGTGTTTTCTTTATAATCTACAATCAAAGGATTACAACAGATCATAACTTGTCCCTTACTGTGTTGAAGCTGACAGGATGTGCATGTACACCTACAATGGACGCCGGTCCAACACTAATATTGCATTTTGAAAAGAAATGTGTTGTAGACTGTGAAAGAAATATCAGCCTTTCTACTTAAAAATGTCATGTTTAATTCAATGTTAAAACAATGCTTCTTTCTTAAAACAATTAAGTTGTTTAATTTGGCACAAATCAGTGTATTTCATAAGTAAAAGTAGTCTTTCATCAAAACAACTATTTTGTTTGAGAACAGTTACCCCTCAAATAAATTAAATGTACATTTTAATGTAACATTTAATCCAAATGCTTTAAAAATATGAATTGGGCTTCCATTGTAAACAGTTTTTCTGTTAATTGTAGTTTTTGGATGCTAAGACAAAAAATCAGTGAAGAGTCGAAATAATTGTGTATAATATGTAATAACCCATAACTTTCATTTTAAAAAATGTGAAATTTGATTATTAAGATAACACTTATTATGATAACACTTTACAGTAAGATTTCATTGGGTAACCTCATTAGTTAACGTTAACTAATAATGAACAGCACTTCTACAGAATTAATTAATCTTTGTTAATGTAAATTTCAGCTTTCACTAATAACATTATTCAAATCAAAAGTTGTATTTTAACATTAGCTAATGCACAAACATGAACAAACAATGATCAATTGTATTTTTATTTACTAACGTTAACAAAGATCAACTAATACAGTGACAAATGTATTGCTCATGGTTAGTTCATGTTTGTTAAATACCTTGACATATGTTAACAAATGAAACCTTATTGTAAAGTGTTACCATTATTTTAGCTCAGTATGATAAAAACATTTCCATGCATTGACTTAACAATATAATTTCATCTTTCTCAGGCAGTTGCAATGGTTTGTGGGTTCATGGTTATGTTGGCACTGGCTTTGGCAGCCTTCTTCTCCTATAGAACCAGAAGTAAAATCTGGCACTACGGGAAGCCAAACATCTACTGGGACCGGCCACTGATGGGAGGAACCGAGGGCAGAGATGTGGAGGATTGGGTGAGTTTCCATATTACCACTTACAGTCTTCTAGGCTGAGTCGTGCTGCATGAAAGAAGAATCACATGGTCACTAATTAAATGGCACACCCAGATCAAAGTGGCTTGAAGTGTCTTGCCTAAGCTGATGAAAATGAAAGGCTTATTGCTAGTCTCTAAACTTAAAGCAAACAGTATTCCAGTACATTTCCATGTGCAAGTTATCCAGCATTCAAGCTCCAGCATCCCTGTGACCATACATAGGACAAGCGCTTTAATTCTGCTAAATTGTTTGTGATAGTCAATCAAGACCGTTTGTTTAGGTATGGGATTGGTTTAAGGATGTTTTGAAGCCTTTAATAGTTTCAATGGCCTGTGTGACACTGGTGATAATTCAGTCACAAGGTTGAATGAATCGCTGATACGGTCTGTTTGTTAACGGCCAGCCTAGTTTCGCTGTGATTGATCATTAACCAAACTGAAAGTGTCGAGTAGCTTTTAACTTCTTGGGACTGTGAACTGTTCAACTTTTTGTAATACCCAGACGGTTTTGAAGCATACTTGAATTAGTGTATTTGTTCATTGAATAAATGAAATGATGAAGTATACACAGATTTATTAGAAGTAGCCTATTTTTAATGGCCAATATTGATGGAGATATTTAAAGAGAGTGGCAGCTTCAAATTAAAAATATATTTCGTTTAAACCTTGAAATTACGAAATACATTACAAAATATACTTCAAGGAGTAGCAGGGATATACAGTACATTGACAATCTTAAAATACATTTTGGGTAAATGCAATCTATCTAGATTTGAAACATATTTAAAAAAAAATATTTTAAGTGGATGGAAAATAAATAAGAATTTAACAATATTTTTTGCCATTTTTTTCGCCAAAGATTTCTGAAATTAGATGAATACTCATTTACATAGTGTTAGACAGTTAAAGAACCAGATATGATGAATGAAGACCCGGAGTCAGAATTATAATAAATGAAAGAAAAGATTTACTGAAGATAGTTTGCAGTTTCATCAGCAGAAGTCAGCTTCAAGACTCACAGGAATTTGTAGGCCACCCCCCCTTACAGTGACAAAGATCACAGCAATTATACCATTCACCAAGGTCTGACCTACTTCCTTGCTTTAAGTTGCAGTTTCTGATTGGCTAAGAACAGATACAGTAAGTCATTTTCCTCACATATACAGATAGACTGAAGCTTCTCTCCATAGATTATGCAGATGACACTCAGACCCTGAAGTTTAGGCACGTCATGACCTTCCAGTTCACAGATTTGAGTTGATAGGCACCAAGATGACAAAGAAAACAAGTCAGTCATTCTCCCATAATGCCAGTGGTTCCTTAACCTGCAACCAATAAGACTAACACACACACCGACGCAGCTTTTCCAAGGTTGGATGTGGCCAGGCTCTAACTATAAACAGAAGATTCGTCTCAAAACATCAAGATAATGCGTTCTTTCTCTCAAGGATAGCTAACTGGAAAGTAAGGCTTTAGAAATTCTTAAAAAGAAATTGTCCCTTTAACTATTGGGTTCGATGACCCCTATATGTTTTAACATGTTGAAGACTTTTCTCAAACACAAACCATGTCCATATTTCTGGAGGCCGGGCTCAAATACAGACATTAAAGAATACAAGAGAAGAACATGTCAGTAATCACACTATTAACTTCTATAACAAAGCAAAATCTCGAGAAGTCATTGAACTTGTTTGATATCAGAAGGAAAAATATTGATTAATACCTTCATTATAATCACTCATTACAGTACATATACAATGAAGCAGCAGTGGATTGATCCAATTCACCCACTTCAATAGTACAGTATGTACTGAAAATGGCTGTCAATAAGTTCTGTAACAAACAAAACTGTTCATCGGCTATGCGAAACTTATCATCTAATGCTGATTATTTTAAAGATATCTAAATACATCATACTAGCCAGAATATAGTTGTCGCACTGTGGTTTTCTCAGAAACAGACTGAAGACTCTGATTATAGATACAAACACAAACTTCAATGATAGTGATCTGGAACAAGAACACATACACGCAACGGAGATTTGGACAAAGACTGATAGAAGGGGTGCATCTTAAATAGCAAACAGAAATGAGATAACTTATCATACACAGCTAGGACAAATGAAATCATAATGATACAGTAGTAACCGTAGAAACAAAAAGAGAGGTGGGAAAACAACAAAGGAAAACAGGAACCAATCAAAACACAAACTGAAATTCTACGATTTGATTTATGTACCAATAGAGACGGGAAATAAACAGGGATGTGTCTCCCAAAAGCATTGTAAGCCTAAGGGTACATTTACACAGCACAGTTTTCAACTAAAAACGTAAAACTTTTTATGCATTATGGCCGTTCATTTACACAACAACAGCATTTTGAGTGCCTGAAAATGCAAAATTTTGAAAACGAGATTCAAAGTGCAAGTTTTTGATGACTATACTGCTATTGTCTTTGTATAAAGTGCAAAAAACGCAAATGTATGAAAGCAGTGACGTCATGCGCATTACGAGTTCAGTCTATAGGTGTGTAGTGTTTTTACAAAGTGACATCGCCAACTACTGGCCTGGCATGAGTAATACAGTGTTTTTAGTCGCTTCGCAGATTTTTGTGAACAGGGATTGTTTTGACAACCTTGTCGTCCATTGCGGAAAACTTTTGCGAAGGAAAAATTGTCCGCTTTTTAGTACATTGTTGGGTAAAACAGACCCTAAGTAGATAGAAACTGTCTACGATCAACTTAGCTCACGATGCTTTTGACAAACACAGCCCAGAGGTGCTGCAACAAAGTCAAATATAACATTTAAGCATGAAAACCTATTCTAGTAGACCCTAGTACCTAGTCTAGACTCTAGTAAAGGGCATAATGTGCCCTCTTTAATTGTTTTTTCCTGGACAGATTAAATGGAGAGCTAATGGCTCCTCAGATTGTCTCCTGAGACCCTAGAAAAATGTCTCCTTTAGCATTTTAGAAGAGATCACAATGTGCTCACTGCTCAGATTTAAAAAGATACCAAACTCTGAGATCTCAGGATAAACTTAAACTTTTCTGATTACATTTCCAAGACCATCCATAATTCTAAAGCTCTGTACTCTTAATGCGGGTTAAAATGGCCTCATTTGTTTCTATTTTACTTCTGGGAATTTTAGGGGAAATGTCTAAGACAAAGTTGCTACGTGCTACAACTGACAATCCTCCTGAGCTATAAATGAGCAACTCCTGAGCAATTTGGTCCAGTCTGCAGGTTGTTAATGAACCTGTAGCTGCTAGTAGAGGCTCCGTATAGGGTGCAGTTTGATTTTGGATTAAGTCCATTAGAAACATAATTACTACCATCATGAGACTGGTCTGCCTCTCTCTTTGCCCTGGTGCTTTCAGCAGATCTATGAGATCTGACAGCGTTCCACACACTCCCTTTGAATACCTTTCTCTCCTTGCCTTTCTATCTCTCCTTCACATTTTTTTTCTGGTGCAAATGGAGGTCGCGAGCATGAAACGACCCTCTTTTTTGTTCTCAAGCATTCTTTCCCTGCTTATGTAGCGTGATCACGGATCAGTAGTTGCAGTAGCTCATGCAGGGAAAGCATTGTTGGAATTCCTGGATGACTTGGGCTCCTCTATACAGTGGCTTTTCCCATTCTCCCCAGCTGCAAGGAAACGCTCCTCCACCCTCTTTCCTGCTGCGTCTTCCCTCCGAACACACACACACATACATTCACATACAGTACAACCTCTCCAGAACAAAACAAACAATCCCTCCGACACATACACCTGCTTTCATTGTTATAGCCGTGTACTGCTCGGAATAGTTTTTCCTTATATTCACATGGCCACTGCTTTTTACACCTTTGTATTTTAGAGACAAATATTATATATATGCTAGTTTTTTACACTCATATTGTACCAGAAGTCATTACTATAAATGGCACTGTGTGTTTGTCACAAAACTTAAATGCTGTGAACATCCTCTGAAATCAAACTTAAACAGGAAGCACTTTTGCTTCTTATTCGCTGTGGACTTTCCTGTACGTTAGCAGGAGGAAAATAAAATCTAAACAATGGATCCAAAATGGTTTCTGTGCAGAATTCTGTTTAAAAAACTGCGTTCAAGACTGATTTATTATTGAATAATTTACATTATAGCAATATACATAACATCCTTTGCATAAGCTTATACAAATAAAACTGATCTTTGTGTTTATTTTACGTAACTTTTCCAAACCTCCTTAATAACGTTACAAAAGACTTCTATTTCAAATGCTTTTATTTTTAAGTTTATACATCAAAGCATCCTAAAAAAAAGCATCATGTTTTCCACAAAAATATTAAGCTGCACACCTGTTTTCAACATTGATTATAATTCGAAATCAGCATATTAGAATGATTTATGAAGGATCATGTGACACTGAATACTCTAGTACTACTCTTATTTAGCCACTATTGGGGCTGTCAAACGATTAATCGCGATTAATCGCATCCAAAATAAAAGTTTGTGTTCACATAATATACTGTATGTGGGTGCACTGTGTATAATTATTTTGTGTATATATAAATACACACTCATGCATGTATATTTAAGAAAAAATATGATTTATATATAAAATATTTATATTTATATATAAAATTATATCTAAATCTATATTATACATGAAAATATTTCTTAAATATATACACGCATGTTTGTGTATTTATATGTATATAATAATTATACACAGTGCACCCACATATATTATGTGAACACAAACTTTTATTTTGGATGCGATTAATCGCAATTAATCGCTTGACAGCCCGAGTATCAAATATTCCTGTTAATCTTAAACAAACTTTTGCCTGTCATTATCTGAGAAATGTTCCTTCCTGATTTTACTCACGTCAGACTCTCTGTACAGATATATATCGAAGTTTGCAGACTTTGTACTAAACAGGAAGTTTGTTCCTTTTTTAGGTTAACCGTGTACAGGATGGACAGAGCGTGCGGGAGGCGTCCATGGTGTTTTCAGAGAAGATGACTCCTGTTCTGGTTTCTGCCCCCAGTGTCGGCTCCATCCCCTTAAAATCTGGCAGTGTCTTTAGCTCTGAGACCAACAATGTTATCGGGTGAGTGAGTGAGTGAGTGAGTGATCCGGGCCTGTCCTGGCCTAGCTGGAGAATTGAATGCTGAGCTCCATGGAAACAAGCAATATTGCATGACCCTGCTAAGGAAATTTTGGCGCTAACTTTATTGCTTAACCCTTAAACAGGCAACGTGTACCACAGGATACATACTATTTATTCTCTTGGAGGCATGAGAAAGAATCTTTCATCCGATTCTGTTATCATTATCATAGTTGAGTCTGTTTGGAACATGTGGCTCACATGGTTCAAATCATTTCTCGTTTTATCAGACATAAAGCCAACACGCCCGCCCAGAGTTCTGCACATTCTGACTTTGTAGAGAGGAGGCATATACACTCTCAGAAAAAAAGGTACAAAAGCTGTCACTGGGGCTGCACCTTTTCAAAAGGTACACTTTTGTACCCAAAGGCTGCATATTGGTACCTTAGTGGTACATATTAGCTCCTGAAATGTACATATTAACACTTAAAATGTACACATTAGCACCTAAAATGCACCTATTAGCACATAAAATGTATATATTAACACCTAAAATGTACTTATTAGCACCTAAAATGTACATATTAACACCTAAACTGTACTTATTATTAGCACCTAAAATGTACATATTAACACCTAAAATGTACATATTAGCACCTAAAATGTACATATTAACACTTAAATGTGCATATTAGCACCTTAAATGTACATATTAGCACCCAAAATGTTCATATTAACACCTAAAATGTACATATTAGCACCTAAAATGTACATATTAGCACCTGAATGTACAGTACTGTACATATTAGCACCTAAAATGGACAAAAGTTTACCTTTTGAAAAGGTAAAGCCCCAGTGACAGCTTTTGTACTTTTTTTCTGAGTGTATTAATCTATCTCAAGCAAAAAATGCAAAACATTGTCTTTGTTGAAAAAGAAAATTAAGTCATATGTTGTTCCTTATGTTATTTACTTCATTTTGTCTGTATCCCCTGAGATTACATAGTCAGATTAGGGAAAGAAAAAAGTATTATCCACAGTATTGACAATGTGTGGCCTCAAAATGAACTGGGCTCCCTGCATATTATTGTGTATTATTACTGTGTATTATTGCCAGGGGTGCGCATAACTTTTTTTTTTAGCCTGGTTCTCCAGGGAGCACTCACACTCGGCACACTTACCAGCTGTCGTCATCACTTTCCTCCTGACTGCTCTCCTCTTTTCTATCTTATTTTCTCTCGAACATGGGAGATGATTTCTTAAGGATTATTTAGAAAATGATATGTTGTATCATCAATTATATGATTGATTGGGGATGGAGCTAAACATACAAGAAAGTAATTTTAGGACTCTTAGACATGTATTTTTTGCATATTATATTTTTGCATCAAATAATCAGAAATATTGATGATTTTGACTTTTTTAAAACCCTAATAGAGCAACGTATCCTGGGAGATGCATCTCATAAAATCCTACTGTAAAAAAAAAATATTTTCATGATTAGTAATCACAATTTTTTTTCTTTTGTCAGATCAACTTAATTTATTTAGTTCAGATAACATATAATTTTGAGTTTCTGATGATTAAATCATTCTCCTTCATTGTATTAACTCACTTTTTCCATTTCAATGAACTTAAAATTTTAAGGCAAACAGCTACTTGCTTTTTTAAGTTAAACCAACAATATTTTTTTACAGTGTAACTACATCAAACATTTCAAAAAGTCCAGATGATAAAAAAGTGACATGAAATTATATTTTTGCTGATCAATTTCCACTCTTGCCTGTTTGAAGGTTAAAGTCATTTGAGATTGCATTCCAGTTAATACACTGCTTTAAAACGTTTGGTGTCAGTACGGTTTTGAAAATATGTTTTTTAAATAAGTCTCATGGTCACCAGGGCTTAAGTTATTAGATAATATAATGATATAAGAATTTAGGTGAATTTTCAGCATCATTACTCCAGTCTTCAGTGTCACACGATCCTTCTGAAATCATTGTAATGCTGATTTGCTGCTAAAGAGCCCAAACTTTGGAACGATTGTGTACAGTTACTACCGATTCAGACTAGCCCGTGCTGTGGTATTTTTAGACTTTTTTTTGTGACCTTTGCTATGAAGTTAGGTCAGCCGTGCTATTGTGCCTTTTAAATTAGTTATCTTGCCCATTAGTCTGGCTAATGGTCTGGGCCATTAGTTTCATGAAGTCAGGTTAGATTACACCAGATATGACGTGTCTTGGCCTGAGATCAAACTAGCTGCATTTTTTAATCAGATGTTCTTTCACTATAATTTGTTTTTAAATTATGTCTCTCCCTCCATGTCTGCCTCTGTCTTTCTCTATGTGGCTCTATGAGCTTTGATGGTATTGATTCATTATAAATGAATGAATTCAGATCATTTTTCTATAGACAATTTTGGCAAACTCCCTGTTAAGATTTAACAATCAGGCAATGTCTCTGTAAAATCTGATTGGCTATTCATTTATTTAAATTGTCAACATTTATTGAAAAACAAGCTAAAAAAAATCACAATGAGGTACAAATATAAAAGCTATTTTGCTAAATACTGGTTTGGCCATATTTTCTAAAATGTCCTCACAAACACCAATTTATGAGGCCATATAAAGAATTCCTCAATATTTGAAATTCTTATAAATTGAGCAAATTATATTTTATTGCCAACATGTTTCTGTTAATGTTATATTTAAAAACAGGGTATAATAGCCTAAATATGAAAAAATATGAATTTATGTCATTAATCTTGTTTCTGACATGCATTTCCTCATTCAGTTCATTAATTTCCTCATAACTACACTGTTTTAAAACCACTTTTTTAAGAGTGTCATACAGTATTCTGAAGAATATTTTGATTGTCTTGATTCTCTGTTCGGACATAGTATTAGCATTGTTTTTTCCTCCCACAGTTACCCTGAGCGCTCTTTCAGCCACCCATCTCACTCTACATCCCCGTCCGGAGAAGTGAGCTCCAGCCCCTCCGACCAGACTGACACCATCCGCAAACCATCCGCCTCCAGGGGCAAGAGACGCAGGAGGAACCCTGAGCTGGACGAGTCCCAGTACGAGACCGAGTACACGACGGGAGGAGAGATGGCCAACGATTTTGATGAGGATCTATGGGCACGGTGAGGAGTGCATTCCCTTGGACACTGCATGGAAGTTTTTAGCATGTCCACGTGCTAACATAATAGACTAATTTTAGGTTATAGGGTCAAAGGCTGTTGCAAACGTGTGCATGTTTACATGTGTTGTTTGGTTTGCTCTGGTGAGTTAAAAAAAAGCAGACCGTGTTGGACCATGAAAAATCTGTGGTCTCTTTGGTTTTAATGATACATTTTACAGCATTTATTAGCATTTGTTAATGGTAGTTTAATGTTCATTTTAGTTCACTGACAGTAACAGATACAACTTTTAATCTTAAAAATTTGAATTGGTGAATATTGAGATTAACATGAAGTAAGATTACTAAATGTAGAACTAGAAACTATTTTCATTATTAGTTCATGTGAAGTAATGCTAATAAATAAAAACTTTTTTTTGGTAAAGTGTTACCCAATATAAAATACTTGTCTGCATTATAACTAATTCTAGCCATATTTTTTCCACTAGTTTGCTTTTTATTTCTTTTTGCACAAATGAAGAATATAGAGTTGAAAGTTTGGGTGGCCACATTACTTTTAAAGTATATTTGCGCAATTTCAGCAAATACTGATATTTCATATTAGCAATGTTTCTACCAATGGTGGGATTTCACTTGAGCAAAATTTCAGCAAAATATGTCACATATCCTTCATTTCGGCAAATAGTGGAATTTCACATTAGCGAAATTTCAGCGAAATTTGTCACATTACCTACATTTCGGCAAATAGTGGAATTCCACATTAGCAAATTTGGCGAATGGTGATATTTTACATTAGCAAAATTGCCTCTGATTGGTGGAATTTGACAAAAGCTAAATATCAGTGAACAGTAGTATTTCACATTAGCCAAATTTCGGTGAATGTTAGTATTTCACATTAAGTCACATTCATTTATATAGCGCTTTTAACAATACTAGTGAAATTTTGGCGAGTATTGATAGTTCACATTAGCAAAATGGCAAAATGTCTCTGAGCAAGGGTAAATGTGTGCTCTTTTACTCTGTTAATGGTGGGTGTTTTTCTGCGTTGTGGCAAATAAAAGGCTGTCAGCTCAAACTCCACAGCAGTTAATCCATTAAACACCATCATTGTTGCCTTGATCAAAATGCTTAACTCTAGGTCGCTCCAAAGGGATTGTTGTTAAAAAAAAAAGTAGATAACATTTCTTTGGATAAATGTTTATTAAATAATTACCAAATGGCTATTGATCCCCTTTATCTTTTACATGTTCCATAAGTCACAGCGAGTAACATCACAACCATCCATGTTCCTGTGTACTTCCATATTAACCTCCTTCTGTTTCATTCCCAATCAGTCTGTATCCAGAGATCACGTCTGATGCCCAGCGACACGAGTATAAGAAAGAGTTTGACTCGGACCTCAGGACCTATAAGGAACTGTGTGCCGAAATGGATGACATCAGCGATCAGATAAACAAGCTCAGCAGAGAGCTGGACACACTTGATGAGGGAACGTCCAAGTACGAGGTGAGTGACTGAAACATTTTAGACTTTAAAAGTTCAACTCCCAGTTGTTCAAATGCATGACTTTCTTTTTTCTCTCACGTCATAGGCTGTAGCAGAGGAATATAATCGTTTGAAAGACCTAAAACGGGTGAGTCTTGATCATAAAAACTAAAGAATGACTAATGACTCGCATTCATAGTAATAGATGCTCTGCTTTTTTGATGTTAATATGAGGCTCTCTTTCCCTTATTCTCTCTGCTTAGATGCCAGATTATCAAAACAAGAAGCACCAATGTCGCAAACTGCGCCACAAGCTTTTCCATATTAAACGAATAGTTAAGATCTACGACCGCGGTCAGTAATAAGCTACCAATGCTCTCCTTTTCCCTCATTTTTGCATTTAATTAATCATGGGCGGCCATGACGAAGCCTTTAAATGACTGTGTGACCAAAGCTGCCCGAATCCTAAACTGCTGTAACATTGGCTTCACCCGGTGCTTATGATTAACCTGAGCCCTAAAGATGGTTGCCTTGGAAACGAGGTCCTTTCAAAGTCTTGCCATTTCCTGGAACATGTTCTTTCACTGGAAACATCTGCTTGATTTCATATAGCCTGTAAAATGCCATAAAGCATTGAGATATTGTCATTCTGTTGTTTGTGTGCGAGTTGGGTGTGGTTGTGAGTTCTAACCTCAAGGTCAGCTGATTGCAGCGGTGCATAGAAATTGCAGTTTGTTGCAAAAGAAATGTACTTTGGACAATCCTTTCCGACGGAGTAATTTGCACCTGCATTGACATCAATTCAGTAAGTGTCCTTGTGTATGACTGTAGGTGAGTTAAAGGGATAGTTCACTTTGAAATTTGTAATTGTTATTTTTGATATGTTTTAGCTTACCTCAAGGGCATCCAAGATGTAGGTGTCTATGTTTCCGCAGTATTTTCAATTTTGATATTTTTAGGTCAAACCGTTCCTGTCTGTCAGTCATATAATGGAGGTCTATGGTCACCACCTCAAGTCCAAATTAAACAAGATTTAATGACTCATAAATGTAAGTACACATTGATGGCTTAAGGCACAAAACAAGCGGTTTGTGTGAGAAAACTTACTGTATTTATATCGTTTTTACCTTTTGTAACCACAGCCACTTCCAAGTGATGTGAAGGCACGGGCGCTTCTTTCTGCGCAAGCGCTGGAAAGCGCCGGAAGTGATCTCTTGCGCGACTGCGAAACAAAAAATCAACGTTTTCTGTTGATATATTGAAATTGTCTTCCATTGCAATTTCCTGTATATCTAAATATGTTCAGATCTTCACAGTGAAGGATAACACTTCTGAAATCTCTGTGTAAACAATGAGTGACGTACGCACGCGAGAGATCGCTTCCGGGGCTTTCCGACACTTGCGTAGACAGAAGCGCCCTCGCCTGTGATTACAAGAGGTAAAAACAATATAAATACTGTTTGTTATCTCACACAAACAGCTCATTTCGTGTCTTAGGCCATCAATGTGTACTTACATATACGAGTCATTAAATCATGTTTAATTTGAACTTCTCTGTGCATGCTCTTTGAGGTGGTGACCATAGACCTGCATTATATGACTGATAGACAAGAACGGTTTGACCTAAAAATGTCAAAATTGAAACTACTGCGGAAACAAAGACACCTACATCTTGGATGCCTTTGAGGTAAGCTAAAACATCAAAAATTAATCTCAAAGTGAACTATCCCTTTAAGTGTGCTTTATTGTGAATGCTTGTAATTGTCAAAGTGTGACTGTTGGTCACTGCTTGTTTTCAAGTCAGAAACCATGAAAGTTCTCATTTCCGAGGTGTGCCTGTATGTTTAACAGCCTGAAAGAAGGTAATATTTGAAATTTTAAATCACAAAGTGAAACTGGAATTATAAATTCAGTAGTGATAGTAAAAACAGTGCCAGAGGTACACTATGCAAATTTGTACAAATATGCAAGAATTCTGTTCATGTAGCTTTAGATGTTTATGTTGCATTTGATTCATTTGGGGATACTGTGATTTTCACACTGTTTTTGAAACAAATAATAACTGGTTATTTTTAACTAATCAACTATCTATGCAAGATCAAATATCGAAGCTCCATTTGTTTTATGTTGTTATAGACATCAAATAAATTTTGTTCAGAGGTTTTTTTATTTCACCCTTTTGTATGAAAACTAAAAAGATTTAAAAGTGACCTCTATAGGGCATTCATTTTCAGCTGTTAATGAGATAATGCTTTTTTGGTCTTTCTCATGTGCATAACAGCATTTATGTTTATCTATATTTTTTGTCCTGTCTATTTTCAATAAAATTTTGTATTTTAAGTTTGATCTGTTTTTTGAAAGTATAGCTAAATCTACAGCCAGAGTAAATTTTTGTTAATTTTTTCATTTATTAATGCAGAACAATATGAAAATAGGCAATAAATAACATCAATAGCAAAGTAGAAATGTAGTAGAGGTTAATATTTAAGGTACTATAAAATATAATAATTATTTACGTAATTTAAAAAGTGTAAGATGAATTGAATATCAATGTCACATTTAAGATTATGTATGTATTTATTAAATAAAGTACATTTTTCAACTTTGGACATGCGTCGAATGCATATGGGATCAGAAATGCTTGACATCCGCGCCCTCTGCTGGATGTCTTTTAAGTAGCAAGGCCAGAAAAGACTCTCCATGAGGCACTCGCCCTAGTTCGGAAATGTTACGAAAATATACGAGGAGGCCTTCGGCTTCGTTCGGAAACTTCACGGAAATACACGATCGATGAACACTCCGCGACAAACGGCTTTTGCCAAAGTACCAAAAAGACTCGAGCGCCTATTGGTCACCACGGAGATACAGCACACTCCAATCCTGACTGCTGAGGCGAGGCCATTCGAGATGCTCAAACATGAAATGAGGTTGTGTTGTTGAAAAACTTTCTGAGGATATTTCGAAAGGTTAAACAGAAAGGTACGTGACTTTCATCTTCGTAAAACTTCTGTCATTAGCAGCGGTGCTTCTGTTATATTAGTAATGCATTTTATATAGGAGAACCTGCGTAAAATTATGACTGCATTGCGCTTCTCTGAGTTTGAAGAGAATTGTGACGTCTTCATTTATGTTATGCTTTCATAAGGAAACAGTTTTATATTAGTTCGTTTTTCTAAATGCCCTGATAAGAAAAGCAGTCTACGTGGTCGTATTGATAAATGAGATGCAAAGCGGTTATAATAATGATAAAAATGATACTAAATTATGGTAATACGTTATCATAATCATGATAACGTATTATCATAAACAGTAAATCATACATACTTACAAAACCTAACCGTAACTCTTTAGTAAGTGCTTGTAATATTGCTCAGTATAGGTAGCTACAATGTAAATACGACACCTGAAAAGAAAATGTAACCTAAATTATAATTGTAATTATTGTAGGCCTACATAAGAACAATTATTTGTATTAATAAAGTACAAAATAAGTGATATTTCCCCTTTAATGAAAATGAAAGTGTCTGCCTTTAGCAGATTTTTAACCACCTTCATCCAACAACACACACTCTCGCTCACATTACACGCAGGGTTCCTGGTTTAATTCGCTTAAAGGATCAGTGGCTCCTTGTGTTCGTTCACGTGGTTTGTGTGTCCGAATCTGTCAAGACCTCTAATCTGTCCCTATTCCCGACCTAACACGTGGTGTGATACTGCCAACACTATGCCAGGCTGAAAACAAGTGATTAAGTGGTTGTTGAGTGTTATAGGCGGTTACTAGGGTGTTGCTATGTGGTTTCTTGAGTGTTCTTAGTTGTTGTTGTTATAATTAAATTATTAGAAATGCCCAAATTGGACCACTCTGTATGTTAGAATGACAAATCGTCAATAACAATATAATTTAGATGCCCAATTAAAAAAGTAGGCGGGGTTTACAGGTTACAGAAGCTGAGAGTGAATTCCAGAGAACGTCCCCTGATTGATGTAGTGCATTTTTTAGGGCACCATGTACTGTAAATGCATGGACTCTCGGCTTCTTTATTAATCATGTTCATTCGTCTAAGTCAGCAGTTTTAATTCAGTAACTTCATTTGAGCCTAAATTAAACAAGTGCATATTGCACTCCAGAGGAACATTGTTCAGAGTATCTGATCATTAATTATATCAGAGTCTGGCTGAGTTGCGTTATTGGCTCCCTAAGGATGAAAGGGGTTCTCGATGCACCATGTAAAAGGCTTCAGACTTTAAACTCCATTTATCATGTCTATTCAACAGGTATAGTTAATCATAAATAAATGTAAAGTGGCTACTCTTGTGTGACATTGCTTTAATGTGCCAAAACAACATAAAATGAAGGAACTTGCCTAATTTTACTGTGTTTGTGAAACAGTATAGTGTCAATGCTTTTTTCTCAGTGTTTCTTGTAAATGTACAAACTTATTAATCTATAGGAAAGCTGTATTATTCTTCATTGTTATTGTCAAAAAAAAGTCAGCTAATCTGAAAAATGCATTTTACAGTGATGTTCAGAAGTCTGAACATTGACATTTTAAACCTGCAACAGTAAGTGGTACATTTTAAAATCACCATAAATCAAAATTATTTTTTCGTTTCCTTTTTTTATGGAACATTGCACTATTTATTATGGAAGCAATAAATAATAAAAAGATAATTGTGACGTTTACATCTAACAATTCTGACTTTTTTTCCTCACAAGATTTTTTTTTTCTTTTTTTCTTTTTTTATTTAGTGGTGGGAACACGCTTCCATAATTTCTTCTAAATGATTTATCTGTGTAAATCATAATTTATTTTCAAGTTTTTTATTCATGTGCCTCATAGTCTTTAATTAAAATACCTTCCCCTCCCTCTTGCAGCGATATCTCTTCTCGCCAGACGTGGTTAGCGGCATGAGGGCGGGATCAACCTGTCACTCACATGAGAACAACCAAAAGCAAACCACAAACATCCAATCATCCAATCAATTGTTTGATAAGTCGTTTCACTCTGAAATACATATCTCGCATATAGGGAAGAAAAGACTATCTCAAATTCTGTTTCATGCCAACTTTAAAACAAAGAAATATTATGACAAAATGATGAAGAAATATGTATTTCTGGGTTACTAATCAATTCCAAACAAGTTAGATGATTCTCAAATCCTATAATCATCACGTTCCTGTCATTAAAGCAAAAGTCAAACCAAATTGCACTCAAATTGTCATGCTGTTTATATAATTTTTAATGGAAAAAATGTCATAAATTACAGAAATTTGAAATAGAAGCAATGTCACTAGTCGTCTTGTGTTGTATGTATATTATAAGATGCCTTTTAACATTTGGTTTCTGAAGATTTGGGAACGGGCTGGGAGTTGAGGTGCTTTGGCAGGTTGTGTGGGTGTTCTGGAGAAACGCTGAGAAGACGTGCTGATTCGGCACAACCGCATCCCACTCTGTCCCCGAGCTTCCATTAAAAATGCTCTCGCTGCTTCCACGGGTCTCTCTGGACCTGCAGGACCCACTGTCGGAACGAGCTAAACGGAGCAGAGCCGCAGAGTGATCAAAAAATATTGCGTCGTTGCAGGTTGAGTCTGTTGAGTTTGCTGAGTTCTGAGAAAAAGGCTTTTTTACAAACCCCTCCCATCTGTCTCAGCTGCTACACTCCCTCATTTACATCATCAGATCTTAAACATCTCAAATCTCTCTCTGTTCCTCTCTTGCTGTATTCTACTCTCCGTTACTCTCAGGTTTCTAACAGGGTCACGTCAGCCTGCCGATATGATGAAAGATTGCCTTCAGTTCCTCATTGAGCCAGCAAAGAAGCTCAAGTTTCGTCTCAAGGTACAGTGTGTAATTCATTTCATCAAGGGGTTCATCAGTATAATTCATAAAAATCAGGGCTTTTGGGTTTTTTTTAACTGTGACAGGCACGTGTGCAGTCGTGACCAAAAGTGATGTCATTGCTTTTAATGTCCCTATAAGTTCAAGTACCATCCAAATATGAGGAAAATATTTTATATTTTTTAAATTTAAGGGAATAACAAAACATTAAACTTGCTTGGGGTATTTATGTGACAAACTACAGTTACAGGTTTAATTTTACTATGCAAAAAAAAAAATTATCAAAAGAAAAACACAAAGCTTTTGTTTTGACTACAATGTTTTGCATTGACTACAACATAATCAGTTTTGCATTAAAAATTAGGTTACACTTTATTTTAAGGTGACATAGTTAATGTATTTAGTCAAATAAGTATTGAGTAACATGAATTAACTACATGTCCTTACTATAGACTTGAGGTATGGTTAGGGTTAGTTGTAATTATCCATATTTTACTGTCATTACTTTAGTTGTACATTTACTAACGTTTAACTACATCACCTTAAAATAAAGTGTTACCAAAAAAGATGTCCATACAATTTGGCATGTTTTATTGCGTTCTCACAAATAGAACAATTGACTCCAAGGCAAGCACAACTATGCAATATGCTTACAAAATCATTAACACATTTTTAATAATATTTGAATAAAGGTTGAAGATGTTCATTTTTCTAGGCCGGACATCACTTTTGACCACTACTGTATGTCAGATGAGTTGTGGCATAATTTCCACCACCACCATAAAAAAATGACTCAATGACTCAGTCATATATACTTGTTTCATTACTGTCTGGATGAATCAGTGTTTTTGAACGAATCTCTTGAATGAATGATTCAATGACTCATTCATAAATACTTGTTTCATTACTGTCTGGATGAATCAGTGTTTATGAATGAATCTCTTGAATGAATGATTCAATGACTCAGGCATAAATACTTGTTTCATTACTGTCTGGATGAATCAGTGTTTTTGAACGAATCTCTTGAATGAATGATTCAATGACTCATTCATAAATACTTGTTTCCTTACTGTCTGGATGAATCAGTTTTTATGAATGAATCTCTTGAATGAATGACTCAATGACTCAGTCATAAATACTCATTTCATTACTGTCTGGATGAATCAGTATTTTTGAACGAATCTCTTGAATGAATGATTCAATGACTCAGTCATAAATTAGTTCACTTGTTTCATTACTGTCTGGATGAATCAGTGTTTTTGAACGAATCTCTTGAATGAATGATTCAATGACTCATTCATAAATACTTGTTTCATTACTGTCTGGAATGAATCAGTGTTTATGAATGAATCTCTTGAATGAATGACTCAATGACTCAGTCATAAATACTCATTTCATTACTGTCTGGATGAATCAGTATTTTTGAACGAATCTCTTGAATGAATGATTCAATGACTCAGTCATAAATTAGTTCACTTGTTTCATTACTGTCTGGATGAATCAGTGTTTTTGAACGAATCTCTTGAATGAATGATTCAATGACTCAGTCATAAATGGGTTCACTTGTTTCATTACTGGATACAATCATTACAATGATACTATCATTATTTGAACCGCCATCTTGATTGTTTCCGTAGACATCAGTTTATATCTGAACTTTTATCCCAGTACTTCTGTTTGAACATAAATTGAATATTTTTAAACTCTGTCTAAGACTGTTTGTGAAGCTGTTTCATATCTACGCGTGACAGCTGCTCTCTGGCCCAGCGGCAGCGCAAACAGATTTTAAATGTTCCACAGTGATATTTTAAATTAATTGGAATAAGATCGCATGGGTGTTTGAATTGAGATCGCAATCTTTTAACAATTAATTTTCCAGCTCTAATAAGGAGGATGGATAATGCAGAACAAAGGAGTCATCAGTTATAATCCAACATGTTTAACTGTCATTTCATGTTATCAGACACAATTACATTATTTGTGATGTGGCGGAAATGCTTTCAGAAAAAAATAAATATGAAAGTTCATATATTATATTCTCTGGTGTAGCGTTAATTACTCCATTGTTTCCAAATCAATGTTTCAATGTACAGGAGACGCGGAAAAGAGTGAAACACGTGAAGAAAGAGCCATTAACAGAGAGTCAGCTGTTTATAATGGAGCTCGCACGAGAACTCAACAGGATCTGTCAGGTGAGACAAATTGCACTGTGCCTGGCTTTTCTTTAGCCAGGATCAATGAATGAATTCACTGCCATCAACTCAGAGATTTCCAATAGATTTCTACACACATTTTCAAACTTTTGTTGGAATCTCTCATTGTTGATGTCTTTCAGAGGACAGATATTCTGGCTCACATCTGGACCGGAGAGGACGTCTGGCCTCCGCACGCCTGTCGAGAGTTCATTGTGGAGACCGCCAACGTTCTGGAGATGAAGGTTAGAGAACATGAACTCAATTACAGGCAGAGGAACTCAACTGCACTTTAAAGAAATTCAACACACAACAGGAATTTAATTTGTTCAACACAAAACAAGTACAGATCTATTCTTATGTGTCCTGTTAAAGGTTTCTATCCATAAACTATCTAACTATCTCTATCTATAAACTGCCTCATCAAGACTAAAACAGATTACTTATTCTGTCATGGTCCATATAACTGATTACATTTCCTCATGTATAACAGGCTAGCTGATAATATTATAGAAAGATATTATTGAAATTTGTATTTATTAATTGTAATTTTATACTATAAATTTAATTTATATTATACTATAACTATACTATATTTATTTTACTAATATGTAATAATTATAATTGTTTGCACTAGTGTTTGGGGCTGGTAAGATTTTTTAAATGTTTTTTTTTTTTAAGTCTCTTAAGCTCACTAAAGCTGTATTTATTTAATCAAAAATACAGTAAAAACACTAATATTGTAAAATATTATTACAATTTCAAATAACTGTTTTATATTTGAATAAAATCTGAAATGTAATTTATTCCTGTGATGGTACAGCTGAATTTCCAGCTTCATTAATAAATAATTCTAATATGATTATTTGCTACTCAAGAAACATTTCTGATTATCAATGTTGAAAACACTCATGCTGCTATATAATATTATTTTATAATATTTGTTGTGTAAACTGTGATACTTTTTGTCAGGATTCTTTGATGAATAGTAAGTTCAGAAGAACAGCATTTATATGAAATATAAATCTTTTGCAACATTATAAATGTCTCTTTTTATCAATTTAAAGTGTCATTGCTGAATAAATATTAATCTCTGTAAATAAAATAAAAAATCTTACTGACCCCAAACTTTTGAATGGTAGAGTATACATAATAAAAGTTTAAAATGAAGTGAAATTTATAATAAAATATAAATGTCCCTTATGTTGTGTGTATAATAATCATACTAAAGTTTGTATTATTAATATTGTATTATAATATTTTTATATATTTTAAAAAGGCAGTTGAATTAATTTTAAATGTACTTCCTTAAAATTTAAAGGATAATTTTTCATCAGATGTTCTGCCTAAATTTAAATTCAGGATATAAATAGAATGGTAACAAACATAATTAATTAAAATTAAAATTAGCATAGTTAATTTTTTGAACGATGCACAACCCTGTTCCTCAGCAAATAAACTCACCGTCCTGTATTAATTTATCTGCGTCCAATAGGAGATCCACACTGTTTGTCAGACAGCTGTTATTTCCCAGGATCTGCATGACTAATTACAGGCTGATGTTGGTTGGTTAGAACCGTGTGTTATATTTAGATAAAATCCTGCTTTAGACTCAAAGTGCCACCAGTCCCCATAGTAACCAGCTAGTCTGTTTATGTCAGGCTGACTGACAGGTCCAGTGGCTTAAGGGTTTAAAATTCTGTGTCAGTTTTCAAAGGATCAAGCTCTAATCATGGTTTGTTTGTAAGTTATGGCATACTGTAGTCCGCAGCACTTTTGTGTCCTTGAGAAAAGTGTTGAGCTGTAGTTCGCTCCAGGGCGTCCGCCTCTCGGATTTAGCGTACTTTTAAAAAAAGCTTGTTGTCAGCACATTTCTTCTGAGAAATCAAAGTAATTGATTTGAGTCAGACGCGGGCTGTTTATTAAAAAGTTTACTGCGTCATAAATGTCAGCTCACGGGGCTGAATAGGCCTCTAGTTACTGAGGCAATTATTTTCAGAATCACTGATACTAAATCAAACATGCTGCAAAATTTAAATTGACCCTTCACAAAGACCCAGTTACTGTTGCTACGTCCAACAAACCATGGCACTCTCATGTCACACATCATGTTCGGAGCAAAGCGCAAAGAGGACACTAACAACAGACAAGACAGTGCAGGTTACTTTTGGTATGATAAAAAGTCTCAGCTTTTGTCCCGCTGTGCAGGAAAACACGGAGAAGCCCATACAAGTTTATACCGATCTGCAACCAGAAAAGCGGGACTGGAAGAGTCATTTACTGAGCATGCTTGAGCAGGGAGGAGAGCATGACATGGGCTCATATAAAAGGATCATCATGGACTGGACCAGAGGACAGCGCAACAGACACCCGGTGAGGATCTGAAACGTCTGCACACACTCTAGCTATTTTCTCAACCTCATGACGTGCATCCTGGGCTGCTTTTTTAACCGTATTGAAGGAGTACATGTACATGTAACTTATTTATCTTGCAAAATAAATTCATAGGAGGGCGTAAGTTATGTTATACATAAGCCATTAAGTCAAAAAGTTTGTTATATCATATGAGTAACATATTCAATCAAGCATGTACAAACTTTTGGCTGGTAATGTTTAGTGGGTCTACATAGCAAATACGTTTATATCGGTGGTTACAACATTCTGTCTCTTTGTAAGGGGGAATTTGTTTGTGAATGTGTAATTTAATATCAATCCATGCTGTAAATGAAGTGTCTGATTCTCTCTCTCTCTCTCTCAATGGGTCTTAGTCTTGGGTTGCTCTCTGATTAAGTATTAGGATATTAACCTTGCTATGATCCTCTTGTCTGACTGTGTTGATTACAAACGACCTCTCTGACTGACCTGAGAGAGACATGCATAACCCGTTAAGCTGTATAAATGGAAACTCATCATTGCATTGTACAGTTTTTTCAATTGAAATAATGACAGGTTTGCCAAACACTTCTAGCTTACTGCACAGTGTACACTTTATGCTACCTACAATTTTAATAGAATGTAAAACAGTATGCATTATGCAACAATACCTAAATAAATGTAGTGGACTGTGTCATTAAAGCTATCCAGCTCACATAAATATGTTATAAGAACGTGCAGAGATGATGTCAAACCCTGGTTCCCTCGAGTAAATTACAAACTCCCATATCGAAAACGTGAATTTTGAAGATGTGTTTTTTTTTAATTATTAAAAAAAACATGTTTCTAATAAGTAACTAAATAAGAGTGTTTCTGGGGTGAGTGTGTGCAGTTTACATTTGAAAGCAAGACATTCCAGTATCATCAAGTTGTTTAACATAGACCTTCTTTCATTCATAAATTGAAAAACCCACAGGTACATTTCAAGGGAACCAGTAGCCTGGTTTTGATGGCATCCCTGCATCCTGTCATCATTTACTCACCCTCATGTTGTTCCAAACCTGTATGAATTTTTACAGTCTTAGCCACCTTGTTTACACTCTTCGAGGAAGTCAACCTTTAAATAGCTAACTAATAGTTGTCACACATTAACATTAACATTGGATACGAGAAAGCATTTAAACATTGGTAAAATTACACACCTTTAAGTCTATAGGGACATGTATCCTTTCAATATAGCGTCACCTTTGCCTAATCAATAATTCATTCATCTCTCAGAGTCCTCTTAGGAATCATTTGTGTGTAACTCAATATCAGTAAATACTGTTAGTATCATCTCTCTGTCTTTCATTACGAACAACTCCCATGTGACACATAATGAATTTCTGAAAACTTTGGACATTGACAGTTTCTGAAGTGTGTTTTAAAAAGATATATTTTATGATTTCAGTCATTTATCAGTTTCTCTCTCCAGCACGGGATCTGGCCGGGTGAGGCGGTGTTGATGATGTTGGATGACGTGGAGCTGCAGTGGAAGCGGGGTCACCTGACACACCTGCAGTCTGCCGTGGAGCTGCTCATTGGCCTCGTTCTTGGGGAACACCTGGACAAGGTGCGATGCCTCTGGAAACATATACAGCATTCATAGACTTGCATGAAATTCAAAATCTGCGATTTATATTTTTAACTGATCTAATAACAAGCACCATTGACATTGCAGGAGCTCATTCCAAGACTGTGGCTGGTACAAAAACAAAAGACCCATAAGATCGGTGAGCAGGCAATGACATTAATGCCTTAGAATTATTTTTGAGGGATAATTACCTACAGCTGCTGTAAGAGATTTCTGCACCCTAGTGGCACCAAATGAAATTGCAAAAACAAAGCTTATATTGCTTATGTTTATAGTTTCCTTCAAATCACGTACAGCAGTTTTATTAGATCATACCTGAATTTCTTTGGATATTGAGAAGATGATTGGCATGTCTTGAATGGGCTTTCTGGTAATCTCTCTCTCTCTGGTCTTTTTTAGATTTCACTGGCTACATTCCACACATTGGTGAGAAACTCGTAGTTTCAGCAATCAAACAATTACTATACAGTATTTAAATGCCCTGATATCTAGTGACTCTAGTCACTGAGGCCATCAGTGGAAAAGTTTCTATTATCTAATGTATTAACACAAAAATATTGCTCTTTGTTTCAGTGTGGAACTGGATATGTGATGCTGCAGGTATGTGTCACTGCTTAATATTTTTATTTAATCAAAAATATGATACATTTTGTTCAGGATTCTGAACGTCTAAAAGCATTTATTTGAAAAAGAAATCTTTTGAAACATTATAAATGTCTTGTATTTACTGTGACTTTTGACCAATTTAATGCAGCCTTCCTGAATAAAAGCATTCATTTATTTGATAAAATCTGACTTACTTTTGAATGGTGTGTATATATATATATATATATATATATATATATATATATATTACAGAAACCCTGAACCGCAACATATACCATATATAAATCCGTAAAATAATAATAATATGATAAAGTCATATTCTCAACTTTATGTTGAGAATAAAGTTGAAATATTTTGAGATTCGGGTTGCCAGCTCTTCTCTAGTTACCACAGCTGCAGATACAAACGTGTCAGAAAACGTCGCGAAACCAGAAAAACCTCGATATGAATCCGAAATACTTCATGACAAACTCTGAAATAAATAATTTACAGAAAAAAAACTCACTGTGTAGGACTCGTCACTTGCCATTGGAAGCTTCTTGTAGCGGCCTACATTCCTGCTGGATCCTACAGCATATCTGGCAACCTCGAGTCAAGGGGGGATTGGGGATACACCACTCTACATTAATTTGAAAGTGATTACAGTACCAGTTTTGGCCACAATCTTGCATATGGCTCCTTTATGTAGTGGTAGAAAATTAAAATGAGTAATTGTTCCGAATATTTGTGTCTGTATGCTGCATTTTATACCTATAGGTATATTTCATTACATCATCATTTTAGAAACATCTTAGCATCAAAATGTTTAATTAGCAGTGTTTTTTTTAGATATCTAGCTTTTTTGAAAACCTTCCAAGATAAACCTAAAATCATAAATCTAACCATTGTGTGGCCTTATTTTACAGTGGAGGTGACTTTTGACCCAGAGACGGCCAACCCTGCCCTTGTTCTGTCTGAGGACTGCAAGCGTATGCAGTGTGGTCTGGAGCGGCGCGGGGTCTCCTGCAGTCTCAGGCGCTTCGACGGCTGGTGGTGCTGTTTAGGCTCGGAGGGCTTCTCGGCAGGACGCCGGTACTGGGAGGTCGAAGTGGGCGACCGTGACTGGCGTCTCGGGGTGGCCAAAGAATCAGCCGTCTGCAAGGGCTACAGACCGCTCAACACTCAGAGCGGATACCTCACCCTCAGGCTGGAGCGGGGGTCCGAGCTCAAGGCCCTGACCGCACCGCCTACCTTCTTGCCCCAGTCGCTCATCCCGCGGAGGGTGGGCGTCTACCTGGACTATGAAGAGGGGCAGCTGTCCTTCTATGACATCCAAAGGCGCGCGCACATCTACACATACAACGAGAGGTTCACAGAGAAGCTTTACCCTGTGTTTGGGACGGTGGAGATGGTGCGTGAGATGGTGATCAGGCCTGCAGATCTGAGGGAGCGATGTCTCTGTAAGGGACAGTGTCTGTTCTTCTAACGTACCAAATGAACGCGCATACGAAAAACATAAAACATTCATACAGTTCATTCATTTGATCAATGCTTGGGGGTGCAAATAATGTATTTTACTTTTTTTAAAATAGCTAAAGCTGTACTTTCTGCACCACAAGGAATAATAAATAAATAAATAAATAAATAAATCTGTGATTGGTCAGACAAACAGATAGTCCCGCCCAAAACTCATGTCTTTAGTGCGGCAGTGATGATGTATTTTTGTAGGTCAACCTGGTTCCCTTGACCAAAACCCAGTAGGATTTTTCCAATGGCTTTATTAATAATAAAGGGTTTATTAATCGCAGTTTAGGATTATTGCAGAAGATAAGCTATGTGACCAACAAAAGTTTATGATTCTTACACATTTTGTTCATTTTCACAAATGAACACAACTTTAATGAATTTTTGAAGACTAAATTCGATCATCTGAAGTAAAAAGCTAAACGTAGTCTATAAACAAACTACACCACTGTCGCATGACTTCACTGTCAACACCACGTAGCATACAAAGATGCTTTTAGTCTTTTTTAAAAACATTTTTTTGAAAGTTTGAGTTGGAATAGTTTCCAAGAGCACGATTATTAACTCAAGGCTGTGAAATGAACGAGTTTTCCTGTTCGGCTGATGACGTTTAATGACACATTTAGACAGTTTGCAACTGCCTTTTTCAAAACAAGTAAAAGCTGTGAAAAGAAAAATACCTTTTTTTAAGCATTTAACCAAAAACCCATTCAAACAAACCCATTGACTTCAGGAAGATGGAACCGGGCGTGCTAAAATGATCGTTTCCATGTTTTGGCTTACATAATACCTCCTGCAGTTAGCGATGGGGATGTGTGCTGTGACGCTTACTGTAGACTAAATGTGAACATGCATTTACTCATCTCACTTGCATAAAAGTATTACTCAAAATGAATAAAAACAGTGAAATGCAAATGAAAACCGGCAATAATTAAATATGTTAAATAACACCAATATGCTTTATTTAACCTTTCTTAATTAACCAATTGCTTTGCTGCTGATTCAATTTAACAAAGCAAAAATTGATGAGTTTCTTTCTAAGTCAAAAGCTGAACGTGTGTTTGAGCTGCGCCCTCTACTTTACAGGAGTGAGTTTGCTTTCCCTTAGCCTTCCCTTTCCCTGAGGCTTATTCATTTCACTTTTGGTGTGAAAGGGCCCTTTAAATTTGGGAAAAAATGTATCTGTTTTTTTTTTTTTTTTGTAATAAAAAACAAACAAACAGGCAAGCCCAGCCCAGGTGAATAAAATTAACACAAAACTGATGCAACACAAATAACTTTCCATAAAAAGCAACTAAGTAATGCAATTATTCCTTTTTTTAGGGAGTAACGCATTGAAAAATCTCTTCTTCAGCATTAAAAAAATAACCGAAAGCTATTGTGTCATTGTAATATTGCATTCTGAATTATGATTTATTTGCATCTATTTAGCCATTCATTATATTTATGAGTACAGCCAACAGAAAATGATTATAATTAGCCCAATCCAAGGCCTAAACCCTAACTATTCTCTTGCTGCCCTGAATGTACTGCTCCCTTAGGAAATGCAAATCTAGTTTTAACAAGTATTGGATGTAATCACATCTTACTCCATGTTTGTTAGTTTGTTTTTCAGTAACATAAGACAGCATATAGAGGGCACTGTCAGCTCAACATAAAACATTTCAGTATAGGTAAACAGTGTGCTAAATACAGTTGATTGCACCTAAATCTGTTTCTAATAAACCAAACTAACACACAATGAGTCGACTGTGGTAGAATGATTTATTGTTTCATTAAGTGCGGTGAACTGATATGCAGTGAGAAGTTTTGCATACTACATACATACTACAGCTTCAATATGATGGGGAAATGCAATGATCATATAAAAATCCTTAAAAGGAAAAAAAAAATTCCCCAAAGTCAAAAGTAACAAACAGATTATTAAAAATGTAATTTAACCCATTCAGACCCTGTGTCCATTACAATGGACATCACATGACTTCTGGGGCATTTCATCTAGTTTAAAGCCTGCAGTCCATGATTGGAAGTTTTTCATCCAATCAAATGCCAGTAAAGCTCTGCATGTAGTAATTATATAAAAAAAACTACATTGAAGAGAAGCATGGCAGCACTTCACTCCAAACACAGAAGCAAGCAACATTTTCTAGTATTTACATTTTTGTATACATTTTTGCCAGTATTTCATAGTTTGTATGTAAAATAGAAAGATTGAACTTATTAATTAAAGTTAAAAATCGACTGTAGAATTGCACGTTTTAAATCAGGAATTTTTAAAGTGTGTCTGTCCATTAGAATGGACAGTAGGTTTGAAAGCCTGTTACTGAAGTCACATTTTCAGTGATGCTGATTGAAATTTCTTTTATTAAAAAAAAAAATATATATATATATATATATATATATATATATATATATATATATATATCACAGTACCGATACATTTTTGAAACTTTTTCATGTGCAGAATATACAGTTCTGAATTGCTTGAACATATACTAGCTGATGAAAATATCTCAGATGTTGACTTTATGTGGAGTAATGGGGAAGATGGAGATGTAAGAAAAATACCCATAAACTTTATAAAGTAAAATAACTTCCGGCTAAAAGAACATATGGATTTGACTTAAATCTAAAGCGCAACTTAGATATGAATATTTTAAATATTTTATATTAATATATATATTTTTTATGGATAGATGCACTTTTATGACGAATAGATGCACTTTTATCATGGATAGATGCACTTTTATGATGAATAGATGCACTTGTTTCATGGATAGATGCACTTTTATGGACTTTCAAAACAGAAACAACCATTTACAGCCAATATAAAGCTTGGAAGGGCCAGGACATTGTTTAATATAACTCTGACTGTTTTTGTCTAAGAGAAGAATGTCATATACAGCAAGGATGGCTAGAGGCCAGGGTGATTAAATCTGCTATAGCCTAATCTAGAACAAACACACACACACACAAATGAAGGCATGAGACTAACATTCGCAATGCAGAACACACACACACACACACACACACACACTTAAATGAATGAAGGTTATGGGGCCTGGGTCATATAACGTGGGCAAATAAAAAACAATCAGTCATGATACACAGATAAAAGGGTTACATTTGAACACATTTAAAATACAATAGATTTTACAATAGGGTTGCAGATGCATTTTGCAGAACCCCAAATTAAAAAATATATTCAAAAAAAATGCAAAATAGGCCTATAGAAAAAATAATATTTAAAAAGAAGAAAACAATTTAGGCTAAGCTTTCTGGACTAAAATAAATAATAAAATGGAGGGAAGGATTTGTTACAAGTATTTTTTATATTTATTTATTTATTGATATGTGGAATGGCTATAACTAAGTAACTAGTTTCATTAACACATTCAATTTTCCCACACAGCAACCTTCCCGCTTCCTCTCTGCCTACTGAAGGTTTCCACATAAAGTCCTAAAGTGTCCGATCCATCCATAGTGTCCGAGCGCCAGCTCCAGGCTCCATCTCCTTCTGAGATGGGTCTGTCTGAGATGGGTCTGTCTGCGGACTGCAAGAGAGGGGCGTAACTTGAAGTCTTGCAGACTGCAGACAGATACTATTGCTCCTTCTAGCCAATCCTAGTGCAGAAGGCGGGACTTGTGGGTAAAAAAATATCAACGTAAGTCGGACCTCCCCGCGCACGCGCCCTAAACTCTTTCTCTTTTATGTCTCGCGCGGTGGCCGCCTCCCGGTTTTGAGCAACACGGAACAACAAATGTAAAAAAATTCAAACACAAACACTGTTTTTAGTTCCCACACGCTAGTCTATCTGACTATTCCCATCGTCCCATAAATGAGTCATGGCGGCGACCTTCGGCAAGATCGTCGTGGGGATTTTTGTGGAGATAAAGCGCAGCGATGGTGAGTTCATATTTGGGTCGCTTGTAACCGTCCGTTAAAGTCTTTGCCCCGGTTCGGCTAGCGGATGCTAACGTTACCTCACAAATACACATGACAGAAACGACAGTTTAGGTGGTTGAGCCTGGTATAAATCGATATAAGGCGTTAAGTTTGGTCTGTTGCTGCTGGTTGCCGGGGTAGTTAACGAGCTTGTGTCAATCAACAGTGGAACTGTCGGTTGACGACGTTAGCCACCTGCTAAGCCGGGTGGAGTTTGTTTAACGTTAGTTATCCCTAGTTGCATTTGTTATAAGCTCAACAACTGGCTTACATGATGCAGATTATTGGGGAATTATTTGTCTTATACTGGTAGGGAATATAATCATGGAAGTCCCGGTGATTCTGGATTTATGTGGGTTAGCCATCTTAAGTCATTTGCCAGTATTTTTTGCTTTACAGACTTGGTGTAAATAAGTGTGGAGTGGGAAGTTGCTGGGTTTATTCAAACCAGCTGGTTTAGCTTAGTAACTTAGTTTTGAGCCTTAAACTCACTGTAAGATTTGATTCAGCTCACTTAAGATCACACATCAGTCACACATTTGAAGTTATGACACCTGAGAGTTTACATATTTATAATAATATGGACAGATGACAAGCAAGTTCCCTAAAAGTTATGTAATGTCGACTCAGATGTTGATCTCATCCTAATGGCCAAAAAAAAATGCTGACAGCAGAAGCTTTGGACTGGTTGCATTATTATAGACATTGGGGCATATATGACATTGGGGCATATATTATAGACATATATGACTTATATATTTACAAAAATTTACAGTTCAATCACTCACAAAAAGAACAAAATAAAGGCTTTTGCACGTAGTAGCCTATTTAATGTATTGTTTGGATAACTAGTCAACTTAAAAAAAAATCAATTTAATTTTTAAAGTTAAAAATGTGGCCAAATACATAGTCCCAAATAAAAAAAACTATTGTTCCCCTTTAGATAGTAAAACAATTTTGCATAGTTAACAACAATATTAGTAATATTATATTACATTATTCTCTTGTTATTAAAGAATACAATTCCATTGTAGTTTAAAGGTAATTAAATGTAATGTGTCAAAACCAAACACAAATTGTTCTTAAAATTTGTTATGGATACTTAAAAATAATCTGTACTTTATTGGTCACAAAAAGACAATGCATTTAAGATGTTTAATTAAGATTAAGACTTAATTAAGATTAATTAAGACAGTAAATCTGCAGTGACGATCAAATTAGTTTCTGCTGATGTCTCCGTACAGAAATGTAGATTTAGTGAAACATAGTGTTGTCTGTGTCTTTGGTATTAGCATCAATACAATGTTGAAGACTGTCAGAACAGATTATGATTTTATCTCTTTGAGAAGGCTGTGTTATATTTAACTTCAGTTTGTTGCAAAGAAACAAATGAGCCTGGATCTGTTGACGTGTTAAACAAACCACTCCTGTCTCTTTTGGAAGTTTTGTGTTGTGTAATAGAGATGACTATTGACTGTTGACTTGCACTCTGAAGACGAGCAGTGCTTGTGACATTTTAAACACTCTAGTGCCTTTTACTTAAAGCAGGGTCTTGACTTCTCTTTTGGCCTGATGTAGCATGCTGGGGTTTTAAATAGCTTGTTTTATGGCAGGATAATATGTGCCTTTTCCTGCTGATGCTGCTGTTGAATAATTGCAGGGATGGAGACGTGCGAGTAGGAATAGCGCTGAATAATAGATACGGAAACATGGCTGTATGTTTTCGGTGATGCTCTGAGAGACTTTTCAGTTGATGATCACAACTTCTTTGTACACGACCTCTTGAAGATCCACTCAAACTTTTTTTAGAATTTCAAAACGCATGAATGAATGTTTTTCATTTGTCTTTCTCACTTAGAGCTGTTGGATTTCTTACAGGGCGAATACACCAGGCAATGGTGACCTCTTTGAATGAAGATAATGACAGCGTTACTGTGGAATGGATAGAAAATGGAGACACCAAAGGGAAAGAGGTAAGTCTAGTAGCCTCTCAGCTGCCTTTGTGATTAATTATGGATGGAACAACATTCTGGTGTTGTTAGAGTGCAGTATAACCTCAGTCAGTGGACACGACACGTGCTGTGTTTCTTTTAAATATGAATTCTGCAATCATACCCTGGCCTGTACCTTTTTTAATATTAGGACATTCTGTATGCTCAGTCAGTGTTATTTTAGTTTAGAGACACTATTGTAGTTTTTATGAATACTTTGAATCAGTTTTTATTCATATATTTTCCATTCTAGTTAAATATGTAGTAGTTTTTGAAGTTGCAGTTTTTTATATTTTATTTTAGTTAACATTTATTTTATTTCAAAAATGTGTTTTTAGGGTTTTAGTTAACTAATAACCCTGTTTTGGATAGAAGTGATCCAAAAAAAAGTTTATTCTTGTAATTTTTCTTTTTTTTTCTAACAGATTGATTTGGAGTCCATATTCTCACTAAATCCAGATGTTGCTGCAGAGGAAGAGATTTCCTTGAGCCCTGTTACACCACCGCCTCCTACACCCAGCTCTGTGAAAGTCAACAAAATCCCTAAGGTTTGTACAAGATCACAGTTAAATCTTGAGTTTGCACTCTAATTGTTTGCATCTTTTGAACCTTTTTGTACGCTTTTGTTTGTGTAGAATCGTAGAACTATTGCACCGGGAAGAAGTGAAATCCCATCCAGAGACAACAGAGGTATATTTGTTGTTATATGACTCATGATTAGGGCTGCATAATAAATCAAAATAATTTCTGAATTGCTGTATGCCCATGTGCGATTATTAATGAGGCTTTGTAGTCTTTAAATATTGCACACTCCATAAGAACTTTAGGGTTTACAGGTTTCTCTTGTATAACATAATTATAATATTCAGTCCTATAATTATTATTTGAATCTTTAGGCAAAATATTAAAAAAAAAAAAATCAAAATAGATAAAAAAAGTTTGCATATGTTTGATTTTAGAGAAAAGAATATTGAGCCCATACTTCTTTTATTTAGAGGCCCAGAAATATGCAATTTGGTGCAGTTGTTGAGATGGGCAAATAGAAAGATAAAATTCAGATATCTTGTAATGTAAATCAATGTGATCTATATAACAGTATAGCAGATTACTAAATAAAATGCATATTTTTCCCAATAATATGTCTTAATGCTTAGTTTTATGATCAATGCTGTGTAGTTTTTATTGTGGGGTGTAAAACATATAATGCGATCACCTGCTATGTACAATAGGTTTTTCAGCAAAGTTTTAAACATGTTGAGAATTAGGGTGACCACAGTCCCGAAATGGGGAGCTTACAATACCCATAGACTGCAAAAAATATGGACAAAGCATCTGTGACGTCACCCATGGACTTTCTGAAGAACAGTTTTGAGGCTGTTGGGCGGCGCCATACTGGAAAATCTTGGGAAATAGAAAATACAAATGTTCAGAAAGGATACAGAGGTGGTGTGATGTGTTATGTCAGATCACGGCAGAGACGTCAAATTCCACTCGATGCAGCCCGTTATCAGCTGTCAATCAAAGTTAACCGGCCTTATTTGTCATACATTTTATATCAAAATATGATCTAAACTAACGAGTTCAAAAAAAAATTCAACCTCCCTCACAGTTGTCAGGCACTCGGAACCTATCCGAAAATACAATAAAAGTCCATGGGACCAAACTGTAAACATATGAATTTATGGATCTATGGATATTTGGTCCCTTTTGGGACCGGCCTCTAGCGGATTTTAGATGTATTGCAGTTTTTCGCACTTCCGGGTATGCTTCGTTTTTCAGATTAGAATGTTGCTGCTTGTCAATAACACAGGTAATATAGGTAATATAATACTGTCTAAAAGCTGTCTACCTGAGTGCAATTTTTGTGCATCATAGGCATGTTTGAGTGCTTCTGTTTAGTTTTCAGACATAGTCTGACTGTGATTTGCTGACTCTTATGTGTTCTGTTGTAAAGTTGGCTCGACTCGGGCACGGCCGGCCCAACAGCAGCAGCAGCAGCCAGAATCAGCACCCCCTCCACCTGCACAACAACCCTCTCAGCCCACACAAAGCCAGACCCAAAGTCAGCTAATTCAGCAACAGAACGGTAATATGACACTCCTCAGTGCTTTTCAGTCTGTTCATGCCAACCCCCTTTTCCCCATAGGAAAACCCTGAAAGCCAAACTGAGGCCTCCTGCAGAGGATGCATGTTATGCATAAAGACAAAGCATCCTTTTACATTGCAGTAAACCTAACCTTGATCATCTGTTTGTATCTTGGCTCAAATCTCGTGGGGTGTGGTTTGGACACCCCAGCCGCCCCTCTGAATGTCAGTGACCGTCTATGACCGGGCAGCCTAGACATGACTCTGAACTGTCCTGATTAATCCTCTTGCTTTGAATTTATGAAGCTTACAAGAGTCTGTCTGCCGAATTAATCTGGAATCAAAATGCTCAACCTGTTTTCTGTGCGCCTGTTTGATACTGCACATCCTATGGGCAGAACTAGAGGATGAAGGCAAAATTGATTCACAGATGTGTTGTAAATCTTTCTCCAATAGTTCTGAATTGATCTGATCCATGCAGTGTCTATTGTTAGGTTATTTTCAGTCATATAGAGAATAATTTTGGATTTGGATAATAACTCTCCAAATTTCTATTAGGCCTAAGTCAAATAATCAGGTGTCTAAATTGAGTGTTGCAATACGAGTCATTGTTCAGATTGCACACTTTTTTATGTTGATGAAATTAGAGTCTAAAATGAATATTAATGGACATGTGGCCTAATCTTTTATTACATGTTCTACTGATAATATTGTTTTTAAGTAATAGTCATTTCAGATATGTTGTAGACCACAAGAGCGCATAGATAAATGACTTTGGAAAAGGCCTGCTAATAGAATAGAGCTCTTTAAGATGGAGAGGGCTGTTGGCGCTACCATGTGCCAGCTGCCAGAGGCTCTGGCTTGCCTTGATAGTCACTCTGTCTACACAAATACACACTTATATTAGAGGGTGAGACAGTGGGAGGGGGTGGGTTGTAAGAGAGGAGCTCGATTGTTGCCTTTGTTAAAATGGAACTGTGCTCTCTAACAGCAAGGAGGAAGTCGAACTGTGTGAAGGAAGTGGAAAAATTGCAGGAGAAGAGGGAGCGGCGCAGGATACAGCAACAGGAACTGAGAGAGAAGCGGGCACAGGTGAGACTTCTCATCTTTCTGTCATTATATCTCTCTGCCTTGTCTCTAAGCTTCTAATTGCAATGTGTTTCTCAGGTTTGACTAATAGATTAGTTCACCTGATTGTGTTCCTGTTGTGAATGTGCTTTTGTTTTGAAGGAGATTGATACAACAGTTCCAAACTATGAAATACTTCAGATGATCAGAGACTTCAGAGCAAGTTTGGACTATCGACCACTAACCACAACAGATTTGGTAGGTATTAATAAAGAAATATCTGGGATATATATATATATATATATATATATATATAATTTAGCTTAAATAAAATGTAATACAAAAAATACCAAATATTACCATCTTATATTTTTCCATGTTTTCTTTATTACGGTAATTGTTATTTCATTTATTATTCATTATTTAATTTTTATTATGATGATTATTACGCAATTTTTTTCTATTTGAGTTGGGGTGGAATTCTACCTGGACACCCAACAGGCTGTATTGGAGATTCACATTTGAATGATTATGATGAAAATAATAACAGTAATACTGAAAACAAACTTATAATGTTTCATATTATTATAAAAATCTATTAATAAGAAAAAAATTATAACCTACGATATTTTATAATTCAGTCTTGGATGTTAAGTACAACATTTTACTTTGAGAAGTAAAACGTAATTCTTGTTTCGACAGATTGAAGAGCACAGAATATGTGTTTGTGTTAGGAAACGACCCCTCAATAAAAAAGGTAATTCCTCAGAATGACAATTTTTTTTAAATAATTTTTCATTTACTTATGTATTTTTGTAATTTATATCTCATTTGTGTTGTAGAGTTGACAGTAAAGGACCTAGATGTGATCACTATTCCAAGTAAAGATGTTGTCATGGTTCATGAACCAAAACAGAAGGTGGACCTGACTCGATACCTAGAGAACCAAACATTCCGCTTCGACTATGCCTTTGATGACAGCACAACAAATGAAATGGTTTACAGGTAGAGGATCATTCATTGCTCATTAAACAAGGATATTTCTCTAAAAAGGAAGCCAGGAATTGATCATTGTCAGAGGAAAATAACTTCTATCTGCTCTCTCCAAAGGTTTACTGCAAGACCTCTTGTGGAAACCATATTTGACAGAGGAATGGCCACATGCTTTGCTTATGGCCAAACAGGAAGTGGAAAAACTCATGTAAGAAGTGTTTATTTAATTTAATTGATATTTTCAAAAATCCTGTTTGGATAGTTTACTAGTTTTTGTACTTAAAGAAATACCACAATACCTGTACTGCTCATTTTTTTATAAATTTATATATATATATATATGAATAATTGGATGTAAAGCTCATCAATTGCTTTTTTGTTTTAGACCATGGGTGGAGATTTTTCAGGAAAGAACCAGGATTGCTCTAAAGGAATCTATGCATTAGCTGGTAATTGATGTTTATTTGATCATGTAATTTATTTAATCTTGAAAAAAACAAACAACTAATTTATATATGCGTCATACACACAGCTCGAGATGTTTTTCTCATGTTGAAGAAACCAAACTATAAGAAGCTGGATCTTCAGGTTTACGCAACGTTCTTTGAAATTTACAGTGGAAAGGCAAGTGGCTCTGGTTACATTCGCTTTCCATTTATTTGAAAATGTGGTGTACCATTTGAAGAATTTTATGCATTTGCTAGACGACTGGACTGTTTTCATTTCACAAAATATGTCCGTTCATTGAATTGATTTTGATTATCAGGAGTGTTATTTTAGAAAACGGATGACTCAAGGCTGTGGTGTGAACTAAAGCCCGTTTTTTAAAAAGGGCAATTCGTTTAAAGTCTTTGTCTTCTTAGGTATTTGATCTGTTGAATCGGAAGGCTAAGCTGCGTGTGCTAGAAGATGGAAAACAGCAGGTGCAAGTGGTTGGGCTTCAGGAACGTGAGGTTAAATGCACTGAGGATGTCCTCAAACTCATTGAAATGGGAAATAGCTGCAGGTAATACTTGATGGTGTACACTGAATTATTTGCTGAATCGTTTCCAAAATATGATTTGTGACCTTTGGTGTGTGATTCATTGGTCTTGAATTTCCTTCCTATTTACCATTTCAGGACATCAGGTCAGACCTCAGCCAATGCCCACTCGTCCCGTAGCCACGCCGTCTTTCAAATCATACTTCGAAGGAAGGGCAAGATGCATGGCAAATTCTCACTCATTGATCTGGCGGGTAACGAGCGTGGAGCGGACACGTCCAGCGCTGATCGGCAGACTCGTTTAGAGGGAGCCGAAATCAACAAGAGTCTGTTGGCTCTAAAGGTCAGCGCCTTAAAAATACCACCCCTGAGCAAACTCTAGAGCATGGGTTGGCAACCTTTTGGTCAAGAGCTGCCATTTTGAATTCTCAAGTTAATCATTGTGATCTTGCATGTCCCAAATATTAGGAATGTATCAGAGCTCTGGGCCGTAATAAGCCTCACACCCCATTCAGAGCGAGCAAGCTAACACAGGTCCTCAGAGACTCATTTATCGGTGAGAACTCCAGGACATGCATGGTAAGTTTGATTAAGCCCTCTTTCTCAAACATTGGGATTTGGCTGAGTTTACTTTTGCCTGGTTGCACAGCTCTAACTGTGACTGTTGCCTGCTCAGATCGCCACCATCTCTCCTGGTATGGCCTCCTGTGAGAACACGCTGAACACTCTGAGATATGCCAACAGGTGAGGACATGGCACTGTGTCGTCAACTGTCTCGTCAATGAAAAAAAAATTGTATTTACCAATGATTTGATATTCTGATGGGGGAAAGTCTTGTCGTAACTTGTCTGTCCTGATTGGTTGTGCTCTTCTCTTTCTCTCTTGCTGTTTTTCTCTGTTCTTTCTTGACTGTCTTCAGAGTAAAGGAGTTTGGGATTAGCCCCTCTGACATCCCCTTCTCTCAGGGGGGAGGAAGTCGCTCTGAACCGTCTCCTACCTATGAGTATGAGCACATGTCTATGCAGCTTCCCACCTTGTTCTTAGTCAGATACACTGCAGCAGTGTTGGGGGGTAACTTAAAAAATATAAAAGTTATATACTTAGTAGCATAATAGTTGTCAAACTGTTTTCAAAAATTGATGAACAAGCATTTTTTCCCATTTCAACTAGCGAAAAATTACAAATAAACCCCCTAAATCATTTTTCTTTTAGTTATATTGTATTGCAGTCTTATAACTAAAACTCAAAACCATAATTAATTGATCACTCAATTTTAATTTATTGAATCCTACAGATGTCAGAAGTATCACTTCCTCAAAATTGGTATCAAGTATTGTCATAGTTCACTGGTAATGCTATCGACGACAACTGCTATAATGTTTGCTTCAGAGAACCATAGATCAGATTGTTAATTTCAGTGATTAATACTTCATAAAAATGATTTACTGATTCATTTGACCCTCTCAGTAGTATCTGCATAGAAGTTTACAGCTTTTTTTGTATCAATATATTTAGTTAAATGCTGTTTTATTCATGTGATGCATAAATAAGGGTAATTTATTAGTTGTTTGCGTATTTTTTACAGTAAATACCTCTCTGAAATAATACTGTTCTGATTCAAAATAATATAATCAAATAGATTTATTATAATTAATGTTATTTCATTCTAAATACAATCTTAAATTTATTACATTATGAGTGTAGCCTGTCTGGCAATTTTAAAGTAGCTTCCCCAGCACTGCTCAGTAGATAACCAACATCCCATGTTGGCTTGTAACTGATGCATGGAAAAGTAATCTTCATGCACAGCAATGTGTATAACCACATTCTGATTCATTTTTAGACGCATTGGCTGCACTCACGTCTCTCACTAATGGCTGTGCTTGGTGTAATCATTTTTCATTTCCCCTCTGATGATCTGCTGTCATTTAGTTTCAGTAACCCTGGGAATGTCTGGCATTTCTGTGGTGCTTTTGTCCTTCCTTCTCTTTTAGAAATAACACCTATATTAATATTAATGCACACAAACACTGTACATAATTTGAAAAAATGAGATGACACCATAAACAGTTGACGTTAACTGCACAAACGGGTACAATTTGTATGACACAATTAAAAAACAAACTGTTGTTTGTAGATTTTGTCATACCATGCTTATTTAAAGTATAAATCTTTAGACTTTTTGTACTAAATAATGTAAGGTTCTGTTTTAAATAAGGTACATGTATAGTACAGTGTGACTTGTAGTAATTGTTCTATGTAGTACCCAGATTATATTGAAGCTTTTCAGTCCTGAGACCTGTGCATGGGGTCATTTGATCATCAGCATGATTGCTTTTAAAAACATCATCTTAAAAGCTGTCAATCTGTGCAATTAGAGTGAAGGAGCTGACTGTGGATCCTAATGCTGTGACGGAGGGAATCCGCCCCAGTGTCAACGCCATCAACCAGCTGGACATCATGGATGAGGATTGGGAGTTGGGTAACTCCCCTCAGAGAGATGACCTCAAGCTGCTCTGTGAACAGAATGTATAAACACATCTTTTCCTATTACTTACTCCATGCTTGAAGACATTGTTATGACAACTACTTCAATGTTGTCTTTTGATACTTTTTAGAAGTATATTTTGTGACCATCTGTCTACTTGCAAGTGTGCCGCACACGTCCTAAACAAAGAGAAACCAAAACGTTTTGATTCCCCCTGTCTGTCTGGCTGCAGTTATAGAGCTTATGCTCCAGAAAAACAAGTGCGCAGCCATGTTTAGAGTTCTTCTGTTTCTACGTCTACTAAGAAAACAGTTTTTGTGGTAGCTCTTAATAATTATATGGAATTGCTCTCCAAGAGTAATTAGCTGGTGAAGTGGATTTACTTATTGTAATCTTCAAAGCGGATGTCGTAAAAAAATTTTAGTGATGGATTTATAAATCTGTAAGATCTTGTCTTCATGCTGTGGAAATTCAAACTGGAAGATAGATAGGGGGTGGGCCTAAATGTACTATAGCTGATAAACCCTGTCCTCTTAAAGGGATACTCTATTTTTTTTTTTTTTTTTGAAAAAAAAGCTCATTTTATAACTCCCCCAGAGTTTTACCGTTTTCGAATCCATTCAGCCGATTTTCTGATATTTAGACAGTTTCTGGTCTTATTGATTTCCATTAGTATATTTTTTTCCTACTATGAAAGTCAATGAGACCAGAAACCGTCTGGTTACTGATATTCTTCTAAATATCAGAAAATTGGCTGAATGGATTCGAAAACGGTAAAATTCAACTGTTTAACTCTGGAAAAGTTGTAAAATGAGCCTATTTCCAACTAAAAAAAATCCAATTAGACCTCAAATAACTTTAATTTTATTATATATATATATATATATATATATATTTATGTGCTTAGAAAGGCTGTATTTGTCATCAATGTATTCCTGCTTTATAAGGATAAATATATTGCTAATCATTTGTAAGCATAAGACTGAAACCATAAACAGGAATATTAGACAGGTAATCGATTGGTTGCCTCAGTCTTGTTTTAGATGCTGTACACCATACACTTTATTATAAAAAGCTTGTGTTTGAATATTGACAGGAAGAGGAAGTCTCCCCTCAGCTCTTTACGTTCCACGAGGCAGTGTCTCAGCTGGTGGAGATGGAGGAGCAGGTTTTGGAGGACCACAGGGCTGTGTTTCAGGTGTTTGCTTTGTTTTCACTCTAGAGCTTTTTTGGCTATTTTATGTCAGCTTGTTTTGCTGTTCTTGCTTTTTTCTGTTACTATGATAAGCTTCTGCCTCAAAACTGAAAAAGGGAATTGCTAATGACGATGTTCACACTGTGTGTGCTGACAGGAGTCCATCAGGTGGCTTGAGGACGAGAAGGTTCTCCTGGAGATGACTGAGGAGGTGGACTATGACGTGGACACCTACTCTTCTCAGCTCGAGCAGATTCTTGACCAGAAGATTGAGATCTTTATTGAGCTCCGAGGTAATGCGTTGAATTTTTTTGTTTTTGTCTTTCATCAGAAGAGTTTGTTTTCCTGATGGAATGGAGTATTAATGGATGTGTGTCTGCTTGTATTATCAGATAAAGTGAGGTCATTCCGTTCTACTCTTCAAGAAGAGGAGCAAGCCAGCAGGCAGATTAACCCCAAGCGGCCCCGCGAGCTGTAGCTCGCCGAGGATCGACAAATACGAGAGTCTTGTAGGCTTCATGATAGTATTCTGAAGAAACTCTTTCCTACTTTCACATGTGAAATAATGCATTAGGTGATTTTCTTCTCTTACAAATCAGCAGAGGATAAAGAAGGGGATTTTGCTCGTCATTAAAACCCTTGATGAATGATTAAGATTCTGAGGAAAGTTTTAGATTTTTTTTTTTATTATTAGAATTTTATTTATTTACTTTTTCATTGTAGGTTAAGGGTACAGATTTGTATCGGTTGATACTCACATTTTCTACCCTTTTTTTAGTTGTACCACTGAAATCCTTCCTTCAAAGTTGTTCTTAATAGCATGCATGAACACTCAGCAACTGATTATCACTCCGTTCCCAGCATGACTGACTTGGTTCATCTGCACTTTAAATAACCTTGTTTTTTGGGGTCCGTTTACCTTACTCGGCACGGTGAAGGTTTCTGTTGATTGGCTGTTAACGCAGTTTACTCCGTTTCAGCTTGCCATTTCTTGAAGGCATACTAATTGAAGTTTAAGACGTTCTCAAAGAAGCATTTAATGCACTGGGAGAAAAAAATGTTGAGGTTATGTGAATGAATGTGAGAATATTCAGCAGTCATGTTAGTTTGTTGGTTTCTCAAAGACCGCTATTCCTTTTTCACATAATATTCTCTTTGCCGTCTCTCTCATCTGTTTATCTGTAGAATGCTTTTGTGCCATATCATGTTTCCTTGTGGAAAGGAAGTTAACAGTCCACCAAAACACTCATCCCTCGGTGTTTTACTTTGAAAACTTCCCAACATTCTCACATTGCCTATTAAAATGTTTAAGTGTATTAAATTACAGCAAGATTCTCATAACAAATAGGGAATACCACTTATTCGCTGCTGATGTTTTCAGTGTTAGCACCTCTCACTACAGTGGTTGCTAAATAAAGAATTATTCAACAAAATTATAACTTTTTTATCCTGTTTCCTTTCCTTTTGATTACTGTTTTTAAGAATACTCAAACTGTGATTGCTTGCCTTTGTAAAAATAGTTTTATTCAGGAGATTGTGGCGACTTTGTCCAATAAGGTTGAGAATGAAAGTGACTTAATTTAATTATTAAATTTAAAATAATTCAATATTAAATATCCATTTGAGTGGATGCAGTTCCAAAGTTATTATCCTATGGGGCGCTGTTTTATTATTTGGTCCAGTTAAACTGAGCTAAAAGAAAAGTTTGTTTTTGTAATTTTTTTTCTACATAAACGAATACAAAGTACATAAAACAATGGAAGTATGAAAATCAATAATAGCCCTAGACCAAACTGTGTAAGTAGCTACCGTCACATTTATTAGCCTTTCATGTTTTGTAACTTACTCATTGCTAACATCAATATTAGACATCTAACTAACACTATTTATTTCTGTACGATTAATGGCTGTTCGTTTTTTAATTCCACATTTAAATTATGAAATTTAAAAATTGATCATATCTGATTAATTTAATTTTTATATTTTTCTTTTATTTTGAAATGCCAACTTCCGGAAGGTGTTGTCGTATCTTTATTGAAGCGTTTTTCACGCCTCTGCATCTCATCCACGCCGTTCGCGCTGCCGTCGGTCAACGATCCTTCACCACAGCCTCTCCCCCTTCATGCGAACGGTTGTTCGTCTTGGCACTTCCTCGTCTGAGTTATTTATCATTTATTTAAGAATTCAACTTTTTGCATCACACGGGCATCTCCAGGGTAATGCTGCGAGGAGAGAAGACATCTTCACCACGTAAACAAAGGTACTGTTGTTCACACTTTAACTTTATTAATCATGCTGCCTCTAAAAATGTGTTTAATGTTACATTGATTACAGTTATAAACGTATATCAAAATTCTAATATTGCCTGACACGTTTGACAGATCGCCATCAAGTTGACGACGTCACTCATACTGTTATCAAGCTGACGTCATCATCCAGTAGAAGGATTTTAATGGGCTGTTACAGATCTCATAAATACAGTCAACTGGTGAGTACTTCATAAAACATACAGGACAAATCAATGCCACATTGCAAGGGTTTGGTTTTATTAGATCCCAATGAATCATTTCTCTTATCTGTCAGTCCTGCCTTTTTCTTTAGTGTCAAGTGTGTTTTGGGGTGGCATATTGTTGGCCTCAAACGAATTTTATTAATCACACCGACTCTAAAATGGGTTTACTGTTAAATTATTTATATCATTTATAATATTGTCTGAAATAAAAATGTATGTAAAGTTTGATAGGGAATTTGACTTTTAAGAACATATTAAATTAACATTTTAAGAGGCCTCTAATAAAGTATAAAGCATGGTAGAACATCTGCTATAATAAAATCTGAATTCTGCATATATATATATATATATATATATATATATATATATACACACACACAGTCATGTGTAAAAGAAAGTACAACCTTTTTTATTCTATGGTTTTCAAATCAGGACATAATAACAAAAATCATCTGGTCCTTGGAATATCTTAAAGTTAGGTAAATACCACCTCAGATGAACTACAACATATAACATATTTCACTCTGTCATTATTTATTACAAAAAAAACTAGACCAAAATTGAGAAGCCATGTGTGAAAAACTAAGTACACCCTTTCATAGGAATTAAGTTGCAGTCAGACGCTGCTAATCAAATGCCTTTGATTAACTGATCATCAGCAAGCATGACCAACTATATAAAAGCTGTAGTTTTTGGCAGTTTGCTGGTCTGGTGCATTCAGAAGTGTGTGTTAACACACTGGCAAGGAGGAAAGACAACAACAAATGATCTTAGAGAAGCAATTGTTGCTGCCCATCAATCTGGGAAGGGTTATAGAGCCATTTCTAAACCATTTGAAGTCCCATCATTCTACAGTGAGGATTATTCACAAGTGGAAAACTTGGAAAATCATCCCAGGAGTGGGCTTTCCTGCAAATTCACCTTAAAAAAATCTCAAAAAAAACTTTTGCTGATAATTTACTCACCCCATGTCATCCAAGATGTCCAAAAGAAAAAGAAATTAAGGTTTTTGATGAAAACATTCCAGGATTTTGCGCCATAAAATGGACTTCAATGGGAACCAAACGGTTCAAGGTCCAAAAGACAGTTTCAGTGCGAACTGCAAACTGTTCAAAGTGCTTTAAATGATTCAAAACGATGAATAAGGGTCTTATCAAGGGAAACGATAAGTCTCTGTACTGCTGAAATGGTTCATGCAGATTGTTTTTGTCCAAATGGATATTCTCTGTTGTCTCTGAGTAATACATTTAACTATAGATTTTTTCAGATCTTAGTGTGTGGAAATCATTTACTAAATAGCAGTTTTAATCCACCCTACAAAAAACATTTAGTTAAATATCAATTCCTGTTTTCCAGTGGTGTCGGAGTTGTTCCATATTCATTTCTGCATGCTAATGGTTGTGTTCTCATAGATCTAATCCCATAAACTCATTGTGGATTAGGCACTCACCACATCCACTCAGATCCTCAGAGAAGCATGAGCTCACACAAGAGACCTGTCCGGGCTCAGCCCGATTCTGAAAGCAGTGCCTCTGTGGCCCGTGACCTGCCCCTGGCAACCGGAGAAGACTGCTCCGGTCTCCTGACCAAGCTGATGGAGCTTCCCGTATCCCGTCTGTCCCGGCAGCAGCTGAAACGGCTGGAGGATCATCAGTACAGCAGTGCGGGACGGTCCCTCATGGAGTCCTTAATGCAGGGATACTGGTGCTGGCTGGTGAGCAAAGTGCCTCTCTGGATGGCTCCCAACCTCATCACTATAGTGGGACTTGCTACCAATATTATCACCACTCTGATACTGGTCTACTACTGCCCTACTGCCACCGAACAGGTATGCTTATGATTTAATTATCACTGTTGCAGTATATTGCATTATTATTGGCTTAGATGAATCGGCTAATGAATCACCTAATTATTTTTTTTTGGGAGAATTTTTAGCATTTATTTTAATTACTATTATTTATTTTAATGAGTTTTGATCTAATTATGAATATTTAGAAGCATTTGCAGTGGTCACCATTAGGTAATTTTTGTTGATTTTTTTTTTCTTTTGCTAGTTTTAATATCAGTTTCAGTCTAATTCTAAATATTTAGTAGTGGTTGCAGTACACATTATCAGGACATTGTCTTTTTGTTTATTTTAAAATTGATTTGAATCTAATTATGAATATTTAGTTGCCGTTGCAGTGTTCAGTTCAGTCTGCTTATGAATATTTAGTAGCTTTTATTGTTGTCAGCAAAGAATGTGGATTTTTCAATAGATTTCAACCGGTTTTATTTTAATTATGAATATTTAACAACCCGCTATTGCATTAGGAAATGTTTTTTTTGTAATATAGTTTTCAGTCTAATAATTATGAATATTAAATAGTTTTGCAGTGGTCATCGTCACGACATTTGTCTATTTGTTGATTTTAAAATCAGTTCAGTCCACTTATGAATATTTAGAATCCATTATTGTAGTCACCATGAGAATATGGTCTTTAGTTTTAGATTGTTTAGTGTCTATTACAGTGGTTACCATTAGGACATGACCTTTTTGATGATTTATAATCAGTTTTATTTAATTACGAATTAGGGCTGGGAAACGATTAATCGCATCCAAAATAAAATTTTGTGTTTACATAATAAATGTGTGTGTAGTGTGTATAATTATTTTGTATATATAAATACACACATATGCATGTATATATTTAAGAAAAATGTGTTATTAATATATCAGATATTTATATTTATGTATAATATTAATTTTGTATTTATATAAATAAAATTATATACATGCAAATATTTCTTAAATGTTTACATGCATGTGTGTGTATTTATATATAGAAAATAATTATACACACACATATATTATGTAAACACAAACTTTTATTTTGGATGCAATTAATCGCGATTAATCGTTTCCCAGCCCTATTATCAATATTTAACTTCTCTTAGTGTGGTCACCATTAGAACACACTTTTTTGTCCTTTTATGTCAGTTTTAGATTCATTATCATTTTTAAATTGATTTTAGGGATCACCATTAGGACATGACCTTTTTGTCAATCTTTGTATCAGTTTAATTCCACTAATGAATATTTAATAGCCTAGCTATTGAAAAAGTCACTAGTAAGATGTGGTCTTTTAATATCACTTCTAATGTAATTATGAATATGAAGTAGCGATTGCAATAAAGTCTTGCCTTTACATCTTACCCTACCTCACATGTAGTCTATGAAGGCCATAATTGATTATATTCTGAGCTCTACTGAGGAGATAATTGCTGTGGTCTGGTAACAGCGTGATAGGATACGGTGTATTGTCAGACAGCTTGTTCTGTCAGCTGTTTAACAGATATAACGGTCTTATGAGTCCTGCTGCTATGGAAAACAACCACATCGCAAAAGTCTGCAATACGACACCCTCTCTTGATGTACCATTAGTATTTATTAGGGATAAAAGCACAACTTTAGTGTCCACCTTTGTGGCTGTTAGTATGAAGTTAGATGTTGGTCATTGGCTCTCAAAATCTGTGAAAAGCATCCAAGTCATTTTTATTTAAATGTGGTCTGTCTTTTTCAGGCACCAACATGGGCATACTTAGCCTGTGCTTTGGGTCTGTTCATCTACCAATCACTGGATGCCATAGATGGGAAGCAGGCACGACGGACCAATAGCAGCACGCCACTCGGCGAGCTGTTTGACCACGGCTGTGACTCCCTTTCTACAGGTCGGCTCACGTTTGTATATGAAAATACAGTCGGCTACTATTATATATATATATATATATATATATACTATAGTGGAAAATAACTTTGCTAGTTCCTTTCCATCAGACATTTCTATTAGATCCAGTTACATTCACATTTATTTGAATAGCACTTTCACATAACATTACATATCTTTTCAAAGCAGCTTTACAGAAAATGCATGCAAATTATCTGAGGTGACTGTTTCAATGTAACATCCATATGACAGAAAGGTACAGTTCTAATACAAATCATGGGGTTAGCTATGCTGATTAGCTAAACTAGGAGTATGTTAAGGCAATGATTGCATGGATCTAATGGACACTGCTTTTTTTTACAATGTTAAAGTAGGTTTTTGGTCATATTTTTTGGCAAGATTTCCTCAATAGATAGATGGCCATATGTACATGCAAATGTATTCCTGACGCCTGTATTGTTGTTTCTTGTCTTTCTCTGATGCAGTGTTTGTGATCCTGGGCACGTGTATAGCAGTTCAGATGGGTACTCACCCTGACTGGATGTTTTTCTGTTGTTTTGTGGGCATGTTCATGTTTTATTGTGCCCACTGGCAGACGTATGTTTCTGGAACACTGCGCTTTGGCATGTGAGTGAAAACCCAACTTTTAATCACAATTCATGGCTCCTGTACTTTACTTTCAGTACACAAAGATTTAGATTAGGGAACACTATTCACTGTTAGTTGCTTATAAGCATGCATTATACTTGCATATTGGCTGTTTATTTGTACTTGTAAAGCATATAATAATGCCTCATTCTGCATGACCATGTTCTACATCCCTTAATCCTGCCCCATACCTAAACATAACCACTACAACAACTTACTATCAGTGAGCAGTAATTAGGAGTTTATTGAGGGAAAACTCCTAGTTAATAGTGAATGTGTTCCCTAATTGAAAGTGTTACCCAAATATTATATTTGATCGGTCTGGTCTACTCATGGGAAACCAGCAGTTTTCAGACTGCTGTAGAAAGAATGAGATTAATACATAACTAACTTTATTTCTTCTTTTAATCTCTCTTTGCTCTCTGCTTGTGCAGAATTGATGTGACTGAAGTACAAATCTTCATTATAATCATGTACTTACTGGCTGCCATTGGAGGAACAGCTTTTTGGCAATCTGTGGTAATTTAAATCCATCTTAATTCTTTCACATTTTTGTCTGTTGATTAAAGCATATGCTCAAGGACAAATGTGCTTAATCTATATATCATGATCTGGAAATCCCTAGCATGCTGCATGTGTTGAGGGAAATGCAGAATCACTTTAATTTTAAAAATTTATGGTCACACCATGAACGACAACTATATTAGTGTCCACACCAGCGGATGATATCATTCTGTTTATTAGCACATGCTGCAGTATATGCTGCTCTAATGAAACAAGACATCAGAGATTTGTTTTTAATCTTTCAGATCCCTGTGATGAATATCCAGGCTAAAATAATACCAGCCCTTTTCACTCTTCTGGGTGCCGTTTTCTCCTGCACAAACTACTTCCGGGTTATTTTCACAGGTGGAATGGGCAAAAATGGATCAACTATTGCGGTAAGTTAAAGCTAAGGTGTGTGGGGAAAAAAATGCAAAAAGATAAAATAAATAATAAAATGATAAATATATAAATATATATAAATAATTATAAATATATCTGTATAAAATTCTGTTTTGATGCTGTTTAATTCTATAAGTAATCTGTTTTTTTAATTGAATTAACATTTGATAATTAATATGTATTATTATAATATATATTTTAAATGGTATGCATCAGGCATTTGCATTGTTTATTATATATTAGGGCTGTCAAATGATTAATCGCATCCAAAATAAAAGTTTGTGTTTACACAATATATGTGGGTGCAGTGTGTATAATTATTTTACATATATATAAATACACACACATGCATGTATATTTAAGAAAAAAATATTATTTATATATAAAATATTTATATTTTATATAATATAAATTCTATATAAATACAGTATATAGAAAATATTTCTTAAATATATACAAGCATGTGTGTGTATTTATATATATATATATATATTTAAAATAATTATACACAGTGCACCCACATATATTATGTAAACACAAACTTTTATTTTGGATGCGATTAATCGTTTGACAGCCCTATTATAGATACATGCGTTATAAGTTAGAAAAAAAGAGTTTGTTAAATCTAAATTATTGGCTCAACTTGTTTTTATTTATTTTTTTATTAGGGAACAAGTGTTTTGTCTCCATCCTTCCATATAGGAGTGGTCATCACACTTGCTCTAATGATCTATAAGAAGTCATCGGTGCAGCTCTTTGAGAGACATCCTTGTCTATACATCTTAGCATTTGGGTTTGTCTCGGCCAAAATCACCAACAGACTGGTGGTAAGTTTATGGCATCAGTATACTGTATTTATTTCAGCTTCTCTAAATAAGTACTATACTAAATTGCTCCTAAAACAAGAATACTACTGGCAGATTATTGATCTACCTCTACCCAGGGCTCGACATTAACACCCGCCAATGCTGGTTTATTTCAGCAGTGGCGTGTAACACAGTCACTCCAACCAGCCACGTTGACGGGTTGAGTTTGATATATAATATAGAAATGTTAGAATTGTAGTCTTTTAAAAAGGCATCTGAAACAATAAACTAAGTGTTGTCAAAAACATCCATACTGAAATATCTTAAACGCTTCCAATATGAAGTGTCCTCAGAATAGATAATCAATGCCAGATGCGCTTTCTCGTTCTCGCGGCTCTCAGATGACACACAAACCTGACTCCCCTTACTCACTCGTTTCATTTGCTCCGGATGAATATTGTTGGTGTTACAAGGCTTGAATCTTGGCGTGGGATTGCTCGCATTGCGCATAATTTTACTCAGATTTTGTGCTTATACCCAAAGTGCATGCTCATGAAGCCTTCTCACAGTAGTTATAAATGTATTTATTTTTTCTGCTGCTTATTGCACATAAACAGTCAAATACACATAATGCCTTAGCAAGTATTCACATAAACACAGTCATTTATGTATTTAAGTTAACCGTAAATGGTTGAGAAAGAAAAAGCATGCGTAACAGTATGGATCCGTGCGTCAGGTCTTAAACTGACAGCAGCCTAATATCCCTGCTGCAAAATTATGAGATAATATTAAAAATGATTCTTATAATTGTGGTTATTAACTTTGGAAAACCACTAGCCACACTGGCTGGTGAGTAGAAAAACTTAATGTCAGGCCCTGCCTCTACCTGAACTTTTGGTCTTAGCTTGCTTTTTATAACTGCTAGGAAGAATTATGTCTTGAGCTGCACGCAAGCACAAAATTGCAGTTAGTAAGATTTTCTGCACATTTCAGCATAAATAATTGACATTGTTGTCTGTAGTTCATTTTTTAAAAATATCTGTCAGCATTAGTATCAGTCAGTCTGAAGGTCACTAAAATCACATCTGGTTTGTTTTCCAGGTCGCTCATATGACAAAAAGTGAAATGCCACGTAATGACCTGGCCTTCAGCGGACCAGCGCTGCTGTTTCTGAATCAGTACTTCAACAGTTTCATTAATGAGTACTGTCTTCTGTGGGTCGCTCTGGTACGTTCAAGATCTGTCTGAAAACATTGATTCTCCTTGCTCTTTTGAAATAAAGAGCTCAGTGTAGTAGGCAGACATGCTTTAATTTTCACATCGCAAAGCTACTTCCACGGTCAACTGAGACTGGTTATTGAAACCAAGTTGAAGAAAAGGTCATTCAGATACCATCAACTCGAATCACACAAACAACAAACAAACAAACATGAAATTAAAATTGACACAATTTACTTTTCTTTTAATAAATGTCTCCCAGATGACATAATTAAATAACTACACAAAATATCGATTCGAGTTTAAATATTTCATCAGCTCACCAAATGCAAAACTTCCACCTCTCATTGAACATCCAGGTTTTAGGTTTTGCATCGAGTGCCCCTATTTTGCTTTTTCAGATATTACATTTTGTGTAATGTTTGTGAATGTAAAGGGTATACGGAGTTTCTCAGAAAAATGATTGTCTCTATTTGCCTGAAATGAGTCGTCAGGAATTCTGATTTCACTTCCTGTAACATCAATGTAATCAATTTGCATAATGCCAGCCCATGGTCTTTATTGGCGGCCCGCAACCAATGTCTACTTCGACCCGCCCTCAAACACTGTAGTCCTAGCTGAGCCTGGTATATCATGGCTCTTTAACTTTAGAAAGCTCATGATCTTCATCTTTATTTAACCTCAAAAAGCTTTTCAGTTTCAGTATCAAAAATGCGTTTGCCACGCTTGAACGTTTTCCTTTTTGTTCGTAGGTGCTGTCAGCGTTTGATCTGGTGCGATACTGCGTGAGTGTGTGTAACCAGATCGCCACACACTTAAACATCCGTGTCTTCAGCATCCAGCCTCCGTCTCCATCCAGAGTTCAGGCAGACAGCAAAAATCACCACTAACCCCTGCTCCTCAAACACCTCCAGTAGGTCACGCACTTCAGTGAATGTAAAACACAACTCACAGAGACCGAGCCCAAATGGCTGCAGTTACAAACTTTGCTCTCGTAATGAAGAGAGGATATTTGAAGGCTGAAAGGGAATAGGCATCCAACGGTTATAACATCATTCAGTTGTCAGTGTTGCAATGTTAGATGACCAGTTTTGTTTTGCCATAGTTTTGTTTGTAAGTCAAAGAATAGAAGATCTGCCTACGAATGTCCAAAAGTTATTGTTTTTTTTTTGTTTTTTTTTGTTTTTTTGGCCAGCAGTGTATAATTTATTCTGTTTACGACCAACGATGCATCTGAATGTAATTATTACATAATTACAGAATCCCATTGGTATTAATTGTGAACTTTGCGGCCATTTACTTACACACCAGTACACATCACTGTTGCCAATACAAAGCTTAAAAGAGCGACGAGATAATGTTGACATGAAAAACTAGCCACAGGTGTTTCTATCATATTGCAGAAACATCTAAAATCTCACATAATGCTTATTATCTTTCTATGCATATGTTTCTTTGTGTTTTGGAGGGAATTATTATTATTATTAGTTAGGTATGCCCATGTCACTAAGTAATAAAAACTGTATTAGAAACAGTATTTTGATAGTGCCATATTTTCCTAATAATTGGGGCCAAGGAAGACGTCTAGAATGGTTATGAGTTGCGTTGTACATATGTGAACCTTTAATAATATCCTAAAAATCGTGTTTGTGGTCTAAATACTTTAGTTAATGTGATAACCTGTGCTAAATTATTTTTGTGCCTTTTATTTGTCACTGTCGTTATACTTCTATGCACAGTAAAAGTTGGACTCAGCGATTTTGATATTTTTTTAGCCTCGTGTAAATCGTATTTTGTTTGTAAGTAAATTATGTTCATAGCATCAAATTCGACAAAGATGCAATTTCATATTTCTGCTTTTTTCATTGAGTTCTTATAGCTAAATCAGTCATTATATATATTATTTTTTTTTTACCTTCATGCTAATTTGTTTCAGAGGAAACTGTATTTTTGCAAAACAATAGACATTAACCCTGCAGTTCTGTATCGGGTGCTTCCAAGTGTAGAGTATGAACAGAGTGGCCAAGCTCAATGTTAATTTCTCAAAACGCGTTATTGTTTTGCATCTACCTCTGAGCAGTTGCTTGTACATGTTATTTTAGTCTATGGGTGTGAGTCGTGATTGGAAATGTTTTAATCATGTTGTGAATCTTATGTCAGTGGGTTTCTGTGTATTTGTGCTTCTCCCATTTTAAGCGTCATCCGTTCACCGGGGACTCGCTGAGGTCAACCAAAGTTGCAAGACACACATAGTTGAAGAAAATGATGTCTGTCGCTGCAACTGCATTTGCATATTTGTATTAATTTGACCAGGATTTTGTTGTTTTGTTGATTTACTGCAAATACCTTTCTTTTTAATAGATTAATGGTCGTGAAATAAAGATTGTTATATTTATGTTAGCAGATTTCTTGATCACTGCCTCAGTTTGTTTTAGTATAAATCTTATACTAGCAAAAACCATAGTAGTACTGTGGTATTTTTTGGAGTAACGTTACCCTGGTGTTCAATACAAATGTGTGTTGTTTTTTTGAGCATCATAGTGTGAAAATAAATAGTAAAAAACATGTAAATATAAAAGCAGCTGGTGAGAATTATGTTTTCGGATAGGGCTGTAGTGAAATGGCAAGTACTGCATTTTTAACATAGTAAGGTATTTTAATATATGAAGTGCAGATTTAAGGCTTGTTCACTCCAAGGACGATAATATAAATGTAACCACAAAGACAAAGTTTTAAAGGTCCTAAATTGAAAGAATAGCTCCACAACTAACGTTACAATAACGGCACTGAGAAACGGTATGACTGGAATCACTTTCAGAACTTTTTTTTTTGATGAACACTAAAAACATTAAAAACCTAATGAGAATCCATCCCGCTTTAAATGAGTAACTTAGTTCACTTTTGAAAAAAACCTTTGCTGATAATTTACCCCCATATCATCCAAGATGTAAAGTCATTCTTTCTTCTGTCAAAAAGAAATTATGGATTTGATGAAAAAATTCCAGCATTTTTCTCCATGGAATGCACTTCAGTGGGAACCAAATTGTACAAAAGATACTTTCAGTACAAACTGCAAACTGTTCAAAGGGCTTTAAACGACACCAGACGATGAATAAGGGTCTTATCAAGCGAAACGATCGCTCATTAAAAAAAAATAAATAACAAAGTTTAAGTTTTATAAGCTCAAATGGTCACCTTGCTCTTTTCTGTGACCCACGTTTGCGACTCTCCTGTTCGAACTCGTTCATCAAAATGAACAAATCTTTTTCCGAGTCAATTGGTTCATTCAACGATCGAAACGAACGAATTGACTCGGAAAAAGATTTGTTCGTTTTGATGAACGAGTTCGAACAGGAGAGTCACAAACGTGCATCACAGAACAGAGCAAGGCGAGCATTTGAGCTTATAAAACTTAAACTTTGTTATTTATTTTTTAAATGATCGATCGTTTCAAGTTTTTTCATCAAGTTTCTTTACATCAAGTTTTTTGAAAAGTGAACTACTCCTTTAAGAGCGCGAGCATAATGAGGCAGACGACATTCGATCCGCAGCGCGCGCTGCGTCCCAAGCAGGTTTTTGAGCAGCACGTAAATGACGTTTTTTTAGCGTTCCAGGCCAGTCACGCCAAACTACCTGAGCGCAAAGAATAGTGGTAGCTAGATGTAAACAAACAATTGTTGTTTTGTATGGTTTTGCGGGCTATGTTACATTAGAGCTCGTAAATGGGAGTACATCGATCTAGTTCGAGTTCACGGGTGGCAAGTCACGCGTTTGACTGCAGTTCTAGTGCACCTTCACGGGTATAAGGTTGCCTGGAATGCGGCATAATATAGTCTTCCTCGTTATAGCTATCCTTATAGTTGTCGTTCTTTGTGTGAACTTGCCTTTATTCTAAATAACCAATTCATATTCTCTTTAAGTCATGTATTTTGAATTTCATTTGGTATTTTATTAATCTCCAACTGTGTATTACTCTGCTTTTTTGTAAATGAGCAGTGTTTATCTTTCAGCTACAGTCATACAGTATTTCACAAATGAATCATCTGCATTGTGGAGCAGTTACTAACCAGCCTATAGTATTTTGAGAGGCTTTTCTGACCACAGTGGAAGCCTTTTTAATCTAAAATAAAATCCCTGAATTTATTGTACAATAGGCCTACTATAAAACTGTTGATATAATCGCTTTCAACAAACCTGAAATATTTTTACAATATTACTTTTTTTACTGTATTTTTCATCAAATAGATTGAGCATGAGAGACTTTTTTCACAAACATATTTTTTTTAATTATTCCAAGCATTTCTGAGCTATTTCCAGTGTGTGTAACGCACCGGCTTTCGGAGGTGACCGTGTGCAGAGGATACAGTGAGTGTGTGTGTGTGTGTTCATTTCTGAGTGCAGAAAGTGAAATCACGCTGAATGAGTGTCAGCTGACTTTGGTCACAGGACTTTAGGGAGAGCATCTCACAAAAACACACCGGACCACTGTAAGACTTCAGATTCCCCGGGCACTAACCCCCTCTGAGCTACTAACATGTTTCGACTCTATTTTTCTGTGTTTGTGCACAATAACTTCTGTGTGACTAATTCAGCTTCTTCAGATGATGTTCATCTCCTTTTTGTTTGGTAATGCTGAGCCTCAGTCGACCTGTCGTCCCCTGATTTCTGTTTGCATGAGGAAATAAGAGTGTTGGTTTTGTTCAGTATTGATGTGTATCCTGTCTTCAATGTGTGATTAACATTCTCTGTTTATCTGTTGGGATGATTTGACCTTTTAGCTCCATGTTTCATGTGTTAGTGATTCTTCTTCATGTTGGTGACCTCAGTAAGTGAGTTTGCTCTGACCGGCCCTATGTGAGGGCAGTATGTGGTGGTTTCAGCGGGGGCTTTGTGCTCTACCGGTGGCTCTGGTGACCTGGTCATCTGCTACGTTCCTCGTCTCTTATGCCACAGCGGTCATGTTGGGTCATGCTGACCTGCTCTTTCCATACATAAGGTAAGATCCTGAAAGATTACTGCTTTTTCAGTCATTTTCGTAATTTTAAGGCATAGTTCAATCAAAAAAGGAAAATTCTGTAATCATTTTCTTTTTAATGCTGAACACAAAAGAGTATATTTTGAAGAATGTCAGTTACCAAACGGTCAATGGTGTCGACGTCCATATTATGGGGAAAAAAATGGCTACTGTAAACTGTCTGGTTGCCAACATTCTTCAAACTATATTCTTTTGTGTTAAGAAATTCATATGGGGTCAGTAAATGATTGACAAAAAAATAATTATTGGGTGAACTATCCCTTTAAAACTTACTTCAGTACCAAGTCTATATGTTACAATTACAACCTTTTAATGTGTTATTTATTAATTTAGTGTTAAATATATATATATATATATATATATATATATATATATATATATTTTTTTTTTTTTTTTAAATGATTAAAAAAAAAATTACAATTGCTTTTGCTATAAAAACAATAAAAAGATTGGTTAAAATCTTTTAACTATGTTTTAACCCAACTGTGGGTTTTTCCTTATTTGCAATCTAGCATTTTTTAAAGAAAAATTAGTAAGGCAAAAAAACTGAATTTTGGCTGGTATTAGTACTTACTACAGACATGTTGGTAACGTGACAATCCTAGAATGAATACCTGGGTTGTATAGGGTGAAAAATCATGCATTTTATAGTATTGTGTGTATATTATACTATAGTATTCGCTTTTAAGAGTTTGGTGGTTGTAGATCAGAAACATTCTGGGAAAAACCACCTCTTTCTTCCAGATTTAGCTGACTGATTCAAAATCTGTTTTTATTTTCATCTGTCATACTTTGCATTTCTCATTTTGCTTGTAGTGACACGGGCACTGAGGTTCCTGAACGCTGTGTGTTTGGCTTCATGCTGTCAATCTCAGCTTTCTTAGGTAATGCCGTGCAACTTTTCCACTAGAGTTACTACCAAAGGGTTTTAGTTCAGTAATAAGTTAACTTATTTTTTTAATATATATATATATATATATATTTAATGGTGTTTGTATAGTTGAAGTGTTGATGTTTGCGGCACAATTTGTGACCAGAAGGGTAAAAATGATGGTTAGTTTTGTCAGTTACTGGTTAGATTAGCGTTCTGCTTTTAATCAGACACAGATATTAAAGTAGTGCGGAAGATTTCATTTATTTGAATGAATGAATTATATTTATTTTAAATCATTATAGAGAGAGATTAGTGTGTGAATTACCTGCGTCTTTTAACATCGCAGCTGTGAGTTTACCTAATTTAAAACCAAAACCTCATCGTCACTGAGAAATATAATGTAGCGATACAGTATCAAAGCACTTTATTTTGATGGTCCACTTAAGACAGTCTACCTTCTTCCAGCCAATCAGAATCGGGTATTCAGACAAAACCATAAATCAGATCAGAATCGAGTATTCAGACAGACCATGGAATATATTACTTGTCTTTATGCTTTACATTTTATGTTTTAGTATAGTACAGTCCAATGAATATAGGCTATAAGAAAGAGCAGGGATAATTGTAATACTTATTAGGTTATTACTAATTTATTCAGAAAATGATCCACCTAAAACTTTGAAATGTCGCTTCAAGCATCTTTGACATATTAACAGCTCAATTATAACTTAATGGAGTTGGATAAATATGAACTAGAAGATGTATCCATTGCACCCATGCTTTGTAAATTAAAAATCTCAACAAAATGATTACAAAATTAAACGTTTTGTATAAAAATGGAGACAAAATGATTAATATTACATCTTTTTTTGTAATATTGCAGCCAAATCAGGCCAAAAGCGACACACATAAAATGCAACTTCTAAAGGGGAGATTATTATATATGTTTGATTTATTTTTAGTCAAAAACTAATTTTAAAAAAATGTCAGCGTGGATATTTTGGGAGGATGTAGAGAGTTCTTGCTCTCCCATTTGTGTGCTTGCAGGGTTGGGCACCATGTATGTACGATATAAACAAGTTGAGGCTTTAATTTCGGCCTCTGAGTCGGGCTTACAGCTGCTGAACTACACAGGCCTCCTGATGGGCATCTTCAGCACTGTAGGGATGTGTGTTGTGGCCAACTTCCAGGTGAAACACACACTTTTGATACTATGATCCGTTTAATATTTTCATTTCTGAAACTGTGAGTGTAATGTTTTGTTTTTTTATTCTTTCAGAAAACAGATATGATATCCATCCACCTTTTTGGGGCGGGGTTGACCTTCGGCCCTGGGACATTGTATATCCTGATTCAGACCGGCATGTCATACCGCATGCAGCCGCGTTTCCATGGCAGAGGAGTTCTATGGGCACGTATGGCTGTGGGAATGTGGACGCTCTTTAGCATAATCACACGTATCCTTTCCTCAATATATGATTGTCTATATTCATAATTCGCCAATACTTATACCTGTTCTGCTTCTTTGACTTGTCAGTTTTCATATCCTTTGTGCTATTGTATGATGACCTGCCTGGTGTGGATGTCCCTAATAAGTTACACTGGGAGACAGTAAGACAGATGATGTGCTTTACTTTTAATATTTTAAATAAAACATGAGTTGCTTGATGATCGTCTAGAGCGCTGTCTTCGAAAGCCTAGTGAGAAATATAATAATGAATGCATCTCTAGCACAGTGAAGGATAGAGGAAGAGCAACTTGGTATTGGTGAGCAACTTCACTGTGAAAAGTCAATTAATGCTTTGTTTTGGAGTACAGGAGAATATTGGAGAATGGCTTGCTTCCCAGAAATGAAAAGTTATCTAAAGAGGAATGGTCAGATGTTATTTTTTAACAAGATAGTTCTCCTACCCAAATTGAACAAGCCCATCAGACTCATGTTTTGGCCTGGTCAGAGCCTTGAAACGTGTAGGGAATATTTGGTCGCTCAGAATTAAACTCAAACGAACTGGGAGACATTTTTCAACTACTCATGAACTATTTGAAGCCGTTAAAATTGGGTGGAACAACACTGTTGAACAACTTCCTGTAAAAAGCTGTCTGCAAGTTAACCCACACGGCTTACACGTTTCAAGAAAATAAAGGGGAAGGCTATTACGAGGTCATTTATCTGCATTATTTGTGCAATTCTTTTCAGATGTCCAAGTCTTTCTTTCTTCAGTCGAAAAGAAATTAAGGTTTTTGATGAAAACATTCCATGATTTTCTCCATATAATGGACTTCAATGGGAACCAAACGGTTCAAGGTCCAAATGAGAGATTCAGTGCAGCTTCAAAGGGCTTTAAACGACACCAAACGATGAATAAGGGTCTTATCAAGCGAAACGATGGGACATTTCAAAAATAAATGAAAAAGTTCAAGTTTTATAAGCACAAATGCTCGCCTTGCTCTGTTCTGTGTTGAGCGTTCGTGACTCTCCTGTTCAAACTCGTTCATCAAAATGAACAAATCTTTTTTCGAGTCATGACTCGAAGGGTCCTAGATAAGACCCTTATTCATCGCCTGGTGTCGTTTAAAGCCCTTTGAAGCTGCACTGAAACTCTCATTTGGACAGTTTGGTTCCCAATGAAGTCCATTATATGGAGAAAATCCTGGAATGTTTTCTTTTCAACTGAAGAAAGAAAGACGTGGAAATCTTGGATGACATGGGGGTGAGTAAATTATCAGCAAAAGTTTTTTAAAAGTGAACTACTCCTTTAAGACCATTAAAGACCACTAAATATTTTGCCGTATTTTTATTTGCCCAGGAGTGTATAAAACTGCAGCTCTATAGCATTGCTAATGTAAACTGTACTGTATTTCAGGGTTTTATACCGCACCAGGTCAGTGCTTCAGCAGAGTGGTCTCTGGCATTCTCCTTCATCTGCTTTTTCTTCACGTACATGCATGATTTCCAGGTATGACCACCAGTTCATAAGTCATCTTGTCATACTCTTTAAACACATACACACACTGTATGTTTTTGTCTATATATAATTGTAGTTTAACATTAAGTCTAAACAAACCGTGTTTTTGACCAGAAAATCACTCTGAGGGTTCAGCCTGTACTTCAGAGTAACCATCTCTACGATTATCCTCACTATGAAGAGCGAGAGCATGTGCTTCATGAAGAACGCTCTCCTCTACTGGCTGGTACCATTTGACAAACACTCTTCCACCTTGCGTCCGACATCAAACACTTCACAAATCTGAATATTCCCAGACAAACCCTGTCATGTTCACGAGAAGCTTCTGTTATGTTACATATTCTTGCCATGCTTTTATGTAATGTTTTGAAAATTTCAAGGGAGACTTTTTCCATGTATAAATATGTGACAAGTTTTATCAGCATAGTTACATCACAAATGATAATAATGTGAAATAGTCACTTTAAAGTAAATGTTTCTTCCTTTTAATTTTAGAATAAACACATTGCAAATTTGGACATCTTTCAGTGCTTTTACAGTAATTTGTGATGATCTATGTTCAATTCCATTGTGGTTTCTATTTAAAATGCATTTAGAAATGTATGTTTTTTCAATTCGGCATGTTTCCACTGGCTCAGTTTCTGTAACATTGAACCTTCTAGTCAAAACGTTTCTAGCTAAAACAAGCCTTACATACAGTACATAAATACAGCAGCTTATCACAAAATCATTACCCCCCGAGACCCGAAATGACAAACAGCAGTAAAGGTCTGACAATCCGAACACATGAGAACATAAATAAAAAATAATCAGACATTTAATTCTATCTACATTCCTTAAAATTATTTTACTACAAACTGACGTATTTCACACAAGATTTACAAGCTGGTACTTTGGTGAGTGCTTCCACTAGTGTTTCTTGACTTTCTCTCTCATCTTTTTCTGGTATTCAGCAATCTTTTTGTCAAAAAATCCTGGAAGAAAAGGAAAATGACTATTAAGTTATTACTATTCAAGATCATTTTATATTCGAATTTCGAACCATCCTCTTCTCAAGCAAAATCACCCTTTTCACCTTCATAGTCTCGCAGTTAGAGCTGCACGATAAATCATTAAAAGATCTCGATTCAAACACCCACGCAATCTCATTCTTAAAATGACAACGATCCTGCTGTGTCTATTAAACATTTGAAAAAAAGACACCAGAACTTTCAAATCTGTGTTTGCGCTGCCGCTGAGCCAGAGAGTGTATAGGTATGAAACAGCTGCTTCTCAGTCTGTTCAACCACACAGTATCGTTATTTCTGTTTAAAAATGATCTGTCGCTGCATCATTCATTCAAGAGATTCGTTCAAAAAGGCTGATTCTTCCAGTATTGAAAAAAGTATTCACGGAGAGTCATTGAATCATTCATTCAATCCGTTTTAAAGCTACACTGTGTGATTTTTACCCCCATCTAGTGGTGAAAAGGTATATGACCATCCAGTGAATATTAGTTTCTGTTCCTCTCAATTCCGATTTCGTTTTAACCTCTACGGTGGCCAATGCAGTCCAAGATTAACATGGCTTCCAGTTCGACCTCGTCCATGAGTGTTAACTCAAATGTAAACGCGAAAGGCGACGCTTGAATTAACGGGTATGCCCCTCTTTTGCTAATGTACATTTAAGATGGAGGGGCAACATGGCGACCGACATTAGAACCCCTTACCCGTATTTATTTTCAATGGCATATTATACACTCACGAGAATACTTTATTACTTGAACGAAGTAAATATACATTAATGAGCACATATATTTTGGAAAGAACTAGTTTTAGCTAAGAATAAACTAAAAGAGTTACACAGTGTAGCTTTAATAAAACAGTGATGTTCGTGCAGCTCTACTCGCAATGTGACAAATATTCCACGTGGCCTCGTAATTATTGGTCATTAAAAGTATAACAATTACAAAAGAACTATCTATAACACGTCATGCATGTCAAACTACTAATTTACGTTCACTGCTAATAGCGGTAAGCCAAAGGGGTCTCACCTGTGCCGTCCTGAGAGACGGGCCTCTGTTCCATTTCCTGAACGAAGAGGTCAAACATCTGCGTCTGTACGAACTTCTTTACAAACCGCCGCGTGCTCTTGGATTCTATAGCTTTACAGAAATTTGTTCGCTGGAACTCGCCCCGCTTGTCTTGGCCATTCCGCACGATGTATTTAGCGAAGTGGCCCACGGTCTTGATAAAGAAAGGCAGGAAAGCTTCTGGGACCACTCGGTTCAACTCCTCAACACCTGAAGTGATGAATGACACAAACACATGGGCCATTAGTTTTAAATGAGTTTGTGAGAAAAATAAACCAGATTTATACATTGTTATGAGTGGATTATATGCACTATGCAGTTTCTGGCATCTCTTGCGGCTGTGTGAATACGCAACAAGTTTAATCCTTTTGGTGTCCACTATTTTCTGATGTAATATTAGCGTTTAAAGTGTGTCAGGAAATTTCCAATAAGCAAAGACAACAGACAACATAACATTTTGTCTATTTTTTGTCATAACAAAATCACTTGTAAATAGAGCTGGGCAACGATTAATTGCATCCAAAATAAAAGTTTGTGTTCACATAATATATGTGTGCATAGTGTGTATAATTATTTTTGTATATATAAATACACACACATGCATGTATATATTTAAGAAAAATTTGTTCTTAATGTATCAAATATTTATATTTATACATAATATTAATGTATAAGTATATATAAAGTATATACATGCAAATATTTCTTAAATATTAACATGCATATGTTAAATTTAATAAGAATATCAAAAATAAGAATTGTCAGTTTTGACATCATGGTGACTTATAAACAATGAGAGAGAGAAAAAAAGCTTGCCCAAGCAAACTCCACTAAATATAAAGTAGGACACAGAAAAGTTGCTTACTTGATTTCTCATTTTTGGCACTGAGGGCCTGCTTGATTTCCTCCTTGAGTTTGTGAGGTAATATTGTGTCCTCATCTCCCATCTGTTTGGAGAAACATTTCAAACACAGTCAGCCACACTATATTCATCAGTCACTAAATAAAAGATGTCCTCTAAGATGTTCACATGAACTTACACACTTGATAAATGTCTCCTTCCTGCCTTCTGATAAGTCAACAACAAGCAGCTGGGTGAGTAGATGAATTCAGATGTCAGCTTGCAGTGTTTGTAAATGTAAATCCCTTGTAATGTTTTACCAGTGTCAGGAGTCTGGTCACTCACCTCAGTCTGGTCAGTGACCTGATCTGCGAAGCGTTTCTGGACACCCAGCAGATATGGTGTGGGTGCCATGATGACGTCAATTAGGATCTCGGGAACGATGGAAATGAGCGTGTGCTGCCAGATGAATGGATGCAGGAGAACAGCAACTGCATGGATGACCTGAGACAATGTCCTGCGGACACACGGTGAGGGTTTGATCAATGTTACACATATAAATCAAAGCAATACCTAAAACCTGTGTGTGCATGCGTGTTTGTTTTTGTACCCAAGCTCCTCGGCGATGAAGACAATCCTCCGCTCTAGTACAGCAGCAGCAAAGACCTTGAGCACCGCCTCATCTGACAGGCATCTGAACAATGTGCTGAAATCTACATGCTCCAGCCAGGAGTCTGTCGGACGAGTCAAACTGATGATCTACGGAGGGATACAATTATACTTCATTAAAGGTAGATGTTTTATTATAAAGAGAGAATATAACTGCACTTACTTAAAAGTAGAGCCTGACCGATATATCGGCCGATATTAGGCATTTTCCAAACTATCGGTATCGGCAGTTATAATGGCCGATAAATGAATATTTCAAAAATAAGCTAAAAACGGACGAAACACGCTTCAACCATAAAACTCATGAATAACTACAAAAATAACCAATGTTAACCAATCTGTTAATGTTTTGTTGTGCGTTTCTGAAAAAAAATAAAATATCGGCCGATAAATCTTTAAAAGCAAAAAATATTTGTATCGGTATCAGCCTTCAAAATCCTTTATCGGTCGGGCTCTACTTAAAAGTATTTTTCAAAAAAGTAAACGTAAGTGAGTGTTCAGTTACAGTATATTCTTTCTTTATAAAGTATTTTTCCTTAACTTGCACCTCCAAATAATATGTGTGTGCTTCAATACTTTGTTAAAGTTTTTATTTTTATTATAAAAACAATGTTTGATTTGATTTACTTCAATAATCCCCCAGGGGAAATTTATACGTCACAGCAGAACAAAATACAATAAATAAATAAACATCAACATACACAACAACAACAAGTCTTGTACTCAAATATCAATTTTTCAAAGCATTATGACTATGATTATAAATGGCCATCACCTTATATAACACTGATTATAAAATCTTATTGCAGTTGGTAAAAAATACTTTTTAAAACGCTCTTTGTAGCAGCGTGGATAAATTAATCTTGAGAAGCTTGAGATATTTCATTAAGAGGATGAGGGATAACTAAAAGTAGTGATGCTACTAAATGAAGCATTTTTTGTGACGTTGTATTTGTGACTCGAGGCAAAAAGAATCAGATTCGTCTTCAGCTATTTTGTTCTGATGGTTTACCCCGATGAACTGGTACACAAATGATCTACTGATTCAATCGAATCATTGCTAAACAATGTTTTTGTCACTGTTTTCAATACAAATTGGGTTAATTTAGTTGTATATAGTGTAAACTGTTCACGTTTGATGTTTTAAGCCACAAGTGTTTTTGTGCTGCGCTAAATACAACGTTGATTTTTTAAAAAATAAGCCATAGTCTAATATATGTCTGATATGTTATTTAATTACTACATACAAATTAGTACCCTGGAAGTTAGTTTCTTGCCGATGGATGGGTGGAATGATAGATAGATAGATAGATAGATAGATAGATAGATAGATAGATAGATAGATAGATAGATAGATAGATAGATAGATAGATAGATAGATAGATAGATAGATAGATAGATAGATAGATAGATAGATAAATATCAAGATCACAAATAAATAGGGCTGGGCGATAAAACGATAACGATAATTATCGCGATATAATTTTTCTCGATAAAACGATATCAAGAGGTCGATAAATGTTCGATAATGTTTCTGCGCCAAAAGCGGAACGAAACTCATTTGAGCCGCGCGCGCCACCCGGAGCATTTATCCGCTCGGCTCAAAGTCCAAACGGCAGTGAGCGCAGCGCGAGCTCGCTAGAGCAGACGCGATTGCTTTGATCGTCTCGCTCAAGACATCCAGCGAGAAGCGCTTGAGTTCAGCGAAGAACACAGATGTCAAGTTTAAACCAGTTTAGGGCAGATGAAACACCGCTGACAAAAAGGAAAAACACTGCGTGCAACGATCCAGTCAGAATCTGAATTGATACTGAATCCATTTAGCCATGGATTTACTGTAAGGTTAGCCTAGTAATATTAACTGCACCATGAAATGTGGGATATACATATTTAATTGTATAATATTATTAATCTAGACAATGCATTAAATGTCTTATGGAATATAAGTACAGCATTTAATAATGTATTTAACTGTTAGGCCACTGTTTTCATACAAATACCACAGAAAACATAAAGTTACATTTTGCCATGATAGTGAGGTGCTAAGCTATAGGCTATTCCTGGTTTTATCTGTGGTTATCATCATCTAAATGCAAGAGACTGGATGACCAATGTTTCATTTTAATACAACTCAGTCAGAATATTACATTTTACCAAATAAAAATGTGGTTGTTAGATTAAAAAAAAAAGTTACTGTTTTTGTTAATGAACATAAATTTAACATTAGCTTAGTATTAGCTTGAGTTAGGATGCAGATTTACTGTCAACTCACTGTCAAATAGACATTTTGAGACAAAGCATGTCATTTTAATATTGCAGCCTGCACTGCAAACTGTGCTGAAGAAATATTTTTCTATTGAGATATTTATTTTAAGGAAAAATGTTTGAATGTTCTACCTCATATTTGTGAAATGTTCACCTGTTTGGCAAGTGTTTGTCATGATATGTTCTGACAATAAAGAGTAGTTTAAAACCACAATTTACGCTCTGGTTAATACAACTTTCACTTAGGAGCAAAAATCTGCCTTTAAACTTGAAAGAAATAAAGATTTGACATATATCGTGATAATTATCGATATCGACTGATATGAAAACAATTATCGTGATAATTATTTTTGGTCATATCGCCCAGCCCTACAAATAAATATGTTATACCAATGTAAGGTATGTGCGGATCACTTGAATGGAATGTTACATAGAAAATGTGCTGGAGGAAAAAGTCAAGCAGAACCAAGTCAAGTTTGTACAAGGCATGATGGGATCCTTTGACCCTTTCCCCTGAGCTATTACTTCACTTACTTTAATTTCCTGCAGCTTTCACAGAGCAGAAGAGGTGTGTGTTTGTGGATAGCATGTCTCTGCCTGCTTCTCTGCTTGTTTGGAATTAGATATGTATTACTTTACCCCTCATTTAATGTACTGTAATTAACGCTCAATGGTTTATAATTACTGGGAAAAAAAACATGAAAAGCCAACTTTTATTCTCTCGCACGATTTTACACCCTCATTTAATTTCCACTTCCTTTTTGGTTGGAAATGTTTGATAAATACCAGTTTTTTCAGTCTTTGCTGCTGTAAATACAGTGGAAGTGGAAAGTGTAGCACTTGCTGGTTTGCCCAACTTTGCCTCGATATGTAATTTCTTGCAAATAAACATATGTTTTATGTGAATCATTGTTCAGCCAATGATTTCAGGACTAAAATTGTGGCAAAAAAGGTGTTCGTGTACAATAGAGTGCTGCAGTGATTACTGATTTTTAATTAACATCCCCCTGGTTTCCTTGACAAAAAAAAAAAAAAAACAATAGGATTTTTCCATTGGCTTTTGGGAGACAGCAAGAAAATAAGGTCTGTCACTACAAAAGCTTCTGATTTTTGCACAATTTTGTATTTTATTAGAATAAAGGGATGAATATATGCAGCCACCTATTTTTCTATGCAAGAACGTCCCATAGGAAACATGCAGGATGGGCATGACTACATAGGGTTTCTTTAGACCATTCAGACAATTTGTAGTTTTATCTCTAGTTCTTACCTCTGTGCCTCTTTCTGGAATAAAGCTTTTGATTTTAACAGTGTGTCCAGGGGCAGGAAAAGCCGCCTCCCTCAGGCTCTGCATAAATGGGTAAATCATGGCCATGGAGATCTTTCTGCGTTGCTCCACCTCATCAAAAATCTAAAAAAACAAAAACAATAAGCAGACAGATTCACTTTTCACTGAGAGAAATCAGTTCAGAATCAGTTAAGTGACAGTAAAGAAATTTAGAATGTAACAAAATATTTCTATTTCACCAAAACATTATGCAGCGCAACGGTTTTTAAGTGATAATAATAAGAAAAAATATAGATTTACAATTATTGAGCACAAAAATCACAAGGGTGTGATGTTCTGGTGCTGAGCTATGATGTATTCTTGAGTTCAGGTGGTTACTAGGGTACTCTATATGGTTGCTATGGTGTGCTTATACAGTTTATGAGATGATATTTAAAGACTAGTTGACAGTCTAAGTCAAAAAAGCCAAACTCGATGTTTCTACTATTTTCTTGAGCTGAAATATGGCTTGGTAATGTAGTTTTATGGTTGCTAGGGTGGTCTGGCTGGTTGCTAGGGTGCTCTGGGTGGTTGCTATGGTTTTTTAGGCAGTTGCTAGGGTATTATGGCTGGTTTCTAGGGTGTTCATAGGCAGTTGCTAGGTTATGGGTGGTTTCTTTTGTGTAGCTAGGCATTGCTAGGGTGTTCTTGGTGGTTGCTAAAGTATTCTAGGTGGTTGCTATGATGTTACTAGGTGGTTGGTAGTTGTCACATATGATGTTACTAGGTGGTTGGAAGTCCTGTGTGCTAGCATGAGTCAAAAGACCAAACCCCCATCACGATACAATGTTTTGATGCTTAGATATCCATTGCAAAATGGTTGCTAGGGTACTCTGTTATATTGAAATAGAAAACCATTCAATTGTAATAACATTTCACAATATATTTTGACAAAATATATAAATAACACCATATATTTATGAAGTATAAGCAACAACTACTTTACAAACACCCAAATTTGGAATGTCCATTTCTTTAAGATCATATTATCTTGTCTTTAAAGTTTGTCCTGAACAAACACTCATTTCCAGTCATGAGAGAGCATTCACCCCTGAAAAAAGTACCTGCACAAAGTTCAACTTAAACAAACAAAATATTCTCAATCAAGTAAAGCGTTAAGCTCAATGGACAGCTCAACACGTTAGACAACCCATTTTCAGACTCTGGATTAATACGTAGTCAGGACAAATGGCAAATTTCTAAAATACAGATCAAAACAATGAAGTACAAAGACATTTACATTGACTGTGCAGTAAATTATGCTCTTTTACCTTGGAAAAGAGTCCAAAGCAGGCTAAATTACTGATGATACAGTAGGCCTCAGGCAGGCGAGCACCCTTCCCACAAGGCTATAGGGAAACACCAACAACAAGAGAAGTGAGCACACATTGAAATTGCATATGCATATATTTCTTGACCTTACATCTATGTCTTCTCATGCATTACAAAACAAGAAAAATGGTGCTTTCCCTGTTGCTATGTTGCTAGAGTGATGCGGGTGGTTGTTAGCGGTTGTTATGCAGGTTTAAAGGAGTAGTTCACTTTTAAAAAAAACTTTGGCTGATAATTTACTCACCCCCATGTCATCCAAGATGTCCATGTCTTTCTTTTTTCAGTCGAAAAGAAATGAAGGTTTTTGATGAAAACATTCCAGGATTTTCTCCATATAATGGATTTCAATGGGAACCAAACGGTTTAAGGTCCAAAAGACAGTTTCAGTGCAAACTGTTCAAAGGGCTTTAAACGCTTCCAGACGATGAATAAGGGTCTTATCTAGCGAAACGATCATCCATTTCAAAAATAAATAAAAAACTTTTAAGTTTTATACGCACAAATGTTCGCCTTGCTCTGTTCTCCTGTTCAAACTTGTTCATCAAAATGAGCAAATCTTTTTTCGAGTCATGACTCAAAGGGTCCTAGATAAGACCCTTATTCATTGGCTGGTGTCGTTTAAAGCCCTTTGAAGCTGCACTGAAACTCTCATTTGGACCTTGAACCGTTTGGTTCCCAATGAAGTCCATTATATGGAGAAAATCCTGGAATGTTTTCATCCAAAACCTTAATTTCCTTTCAACTGAAGAAAGAAAGACGTGGACATCTTGGATGACATGGGGGTGAGTAAATTATCAGCAAAAGTTTTTTTAAAGCGAACTACTCCTTTAACACTTACAAGGTTACACAGGATGAACAGGGTTAGGGATTTGTTCAAATCATTAACCGTAAGTATGAGCAAGAATAAGAGAAATAAGACCAGTCAACATTTACCAGTAGCCTCCTACAGTATCCATTCTTCCTCGACCCATCAACATCTGTAAGCACGAAAGAGAATGTTTCACTGTGAAATAGAGAAAAAGAGAGAAAATGAAAGATGCAGTTTCTGCTTCCTCGGAGCATGCTGGGAGAAATAATGTGTGTGGTCACAGTACCTGGGATATTCTGTTAGGGGTGCCCAGTTAACACCCTCTGGAAAGCAAAAGAGTGTGAGCGCCTTTAACGTCTTCTCCTCCTCCTCCCTCTGAAATCGCACCATTCCATCTTTCTGTGCTCATTGCAAAGTGAAAAACACTAAATTAATATGCATCAAGGACAGAAAATGCAACATGATCATCTCTTTCATTGATTCATATAGATCTAATTATTTTCACATTTCTTTTTGGAAATAGTTGCAACTACAATGAAAGTACTGAAGAATGCACTGATACCTAATCACGGTTGCTTATTCAAATTCTCAGCCAGAGGGGTTAGTTCTCACAGCTGAAGTGTAAATTGTTCTCTCAGGCATTATATACATGTGTCTGCATGCAGAGCACTCGGTTCGTCTGTGTCACCTTAGGGAACTGATAGATGATCTGCGGCTCATATATCCCATCTGTAGTCTTCTTAGGCCGAACCACCACCAGATATTCGAAGAAGAATTGCCCACTAGCGTAGCGCTGCTCCTTTGCCTTTTCTTCCACGAGCTCTGTGGTAGCAGGTAGATCTGGTTCCTTACTAGTTCCTGCAAAAACAAACGTCCGTCAGCTTCGGTGATGTATTTACTGAGGCTGTTTTCAGAGCAAATACTGCAAAAACCAACTGTTTATAAGCGTACGATTTCTGAATGATCTAAAAAATGCGGCTTTTCAGAAACAGCACTGAACCAAACAAATTAAGAGATGGGAAAGAAGGAGCTCTTCTGTGAATTTCCTTAACATTTCCTTTTGAGCCTGCTTTTTGGCAGCCTCCCCCTACAGAGAGCAAACAAAGCTGACAGGAATACCTTAGAAGTCCACTAAGTCAGAAAGTCTTGTTCCAGCTTGACTAGCCTCACCATAGAAACCCCCCAATGTGCCTTTCTATACACAACAGAACAATAACTGCAGCTCGTAACTGAAAAGACAAGAAGTGCACTAAGGAACAGATGCAAATTGTGTGCACTTTGTGAACTTCCTCGCGACTTCATAAATTAATTTCCAATGAACAACACATTGAAGGCAAATCAAGTCAAAACCAGTTCGAAAGACTTTCTTTTAGGCATTTTGCCCTACTTACACTACGAGACCGGAGAATGAGTCATGGTGAAATGTTTTGACATGGTTAACTACTTTTATATGCAATATAAAGCCAATGACCACAGCTAAAGATAACAACGTTTGTTGTGTATTCATTAAAAATGCTTTTTGGCACTCAACACATACATAGAGTAAGATACAACTACATTTATAAAAACAGAAGGAGCTAAAGTAGCAAGATATGTGTTTGTAAAGATTATAAAGCAATACTTAAATAACATTTCCTCACTGTCTTTGTTGACTTTCCCACGGAAAGACGTAAATAAGGTACTAAACCTCTTCATGGCTCCCATGTCTTGTTGATCTTCACCTGGATGAAAGACACCTGAGAAAGGACAGTTCCAAACAACAATTAATCAATTGCAAACACACAAAATTGTTCGGGAAAGCTCAGATATGTTCCCAGAAATGCACTCATAACTAACTAATAATTTGATTTACTTTTTTAGCCACATATGTTAGTTTTCACAGCTGCGGTGTAAATTTTAATTTCAACAAATGTAATTTATTCTTTCCCACATGACTCTTTTTAGAAGTTCTTCACAAAAAAAAAAAAAAAACATCATTTGTCCTAATCTAAGAAGCTTTCCACATGCACATCAATATAACGTTACCTGATACAATATTGTGACAGCAACTATTCAACTAACTTGAATCAATAGCACCCGATAAACCTAACTGACAAAACGATCAGGTTTTGCTTCTAACACAACATTGTATCGCCACAGATAGATAGAAAAAAGTATAAAATACGCTATAAATAGGTGGTAACCTTCTATCGGTCCATTATGTGGATTAAAAGAACATAATTTAAACAAATTATTACAATTTTCATTATACAGAATCACTAAAGCATATTTGAATTGAACTTACTCCGGTGTTTACGCAAGTTTGCCTTCGTTCCTCTTCTTTTGACATTAATTTCGTTCATTTTCCAATCTCTTTGCGTAAATATTTATGTCGTGGTCTCACGGCAGTCTTTCCCACGGACGGTGGAGAAGAACACGGTAGCTCCTACTGAGTGAATTAGCGCACGCAGGCAGCATGAGCGCTTGCTGTTGATTCGTGAATTACGAATCAATTGTTCCTTTTTAAAACGGATGTTCATTCGATCCTATTCGCAAGCGTTCGTGAATCAATCGACTGTGAGAAAGATGTACACAAACAAACCTAATTTTGCGTAAACGAAAACATAGTAGTGATAAGTAGGCTTGCTTAATTTAAAGAAATACCAGGGGAAAAGAATACAAGCAGGGATGTATGTGTAAGCTAAAAAGTGAATCATTTTTTTTACTGATTTTTTTTAACTGAACCATTTGAAAGAACCGATTCAGTGAACTGAAGTCAAGGGCAGATCCGAATCACTGACGATTCAAGAGTTCTGAACTTTAGTGGGAGTTGCTTCTTTTCTCTGCTCTTAATGGTTCGTTATACAGTTATTTAAAGTGTATGAATGTGCAGTGTTTATTCTCAGACGTTGGAATATAAAGTTGTGTCTTAAACATAGCTATTGACTATACATTCAACATTATTTTATTCTTTTTCTATGTCCTTATGAAATATCAATATATTTTTTATGGAGGATATTTTAACATTTAACTGTAGGCTACTTTTGGGCAACATTAGTGTGACATAATGACAGCAGTCATCATTAAAAAGACATTTGAGTCTTTTACCTGGTTAAATAAAGGCTGCTAACTAAGTTGGTTGTCTTATCTGATACTTTGGTATAATAATCCACAAGAACATTCTTGAGGCATGTTTTTCCATCCCCTCATTAGGAGTAGACACATTTTATGTATGCTATATTGACCACAAGTGCTTATTAGGAGCCTTAATGAACATCTGAAAACAGATTTATTGCACATATCAAAAGTAGACTGATCCATTTTGACCCCATACTGACAAGATGAAACAAATGCATTGGCATGAAAGTCAAAAGGTGAAAGTCTTACCTTTGTGGGTCTCAAGTCCTCCATCTGAGAAACTCCGTCTCTTATCTATTTCGACACCACCTTCTTCTTCAGTCCTTTCTGTAGGCCAAGACAGACCGCTGAACTTTGTGCTAGTGTCTAAAAGTGTGTTAATTCATCTGTACGCTTCTCGTTTAGCCCTGCCGTCTATTTACAAAGGCAAAGAACATTTAGGTAAAGAAAGGTGTGTAAACTGAGCGACTCACGTTCACGTCGATCGCCTCTGAAAGAAGAAAATAATCTTCTCCTGAAAGGATTTTCCCCTTCATCCAGTCTAGCTATAGCAGTCAAAGGAACAAATGAAAAGATCAGGAATCTTTTCTTGACCTTGTAATGACAGAATATCTGGATTGCTCATATCATAATTTTAAAAAAAGAAGAATATTGTGATTTATTCAAATTAAAATAAACTCTACTTACTCTTAGAACGGACAGAGGAGAACATCCATCTCTTGGATGATGTCATTGTGTCACCTAAAAAAAAGCATGTACACACTTAATCATCAAGTTTCTTCTTATTAGTGGTATCTATTACCTCAGTTAATATAAAGCAAGACATTTCTTTGCAATTTGGTTAAGAAAATTTCATGGAGAACCATGCCTTCGGTTAATGTCCTTGTTCCTTAAATGTGAGAAACTTCCATTGTATTTTCCCAAGGACTAAGGTCATAGTCCTCTGGGACCTTCAGTAAATATTAACTTGGCAACTCTTTAAAACACACCCTAATTCAGGTGTGCATAGATCACAGACACGCTTAACCTCATGCCTGCTTCGTCGCAAAGACAAATGATACTCCATATTCCTATTTTATAAAAAGCTCACCACAAATACATCATGAACATGCATTGTAGAGGAGAAAGCTTAACAAAATTAAATGACATGAAGTTTGTGACTGCTTTTCCTTACGCTGCAACACTTTCACACATCGAGACCACAGGATGCGTTACCACAGGAAGTATCAGACTTGTGGTGGGCATAGTCTTTATAGCACTTTCTACATGCTATGAAGCCACTTGCAATGGTAAAACAATCTATCTGCATTAGAATAGTTTAAAATTGTTTGTACACCAATGTAACAGAAAAAAATCGATAAAAACTGTATATGGGGGGGGGGGGGGGGTCAATAAAAACTGTTAAATTATTAATTGTCAGTGAAAATATTTTTACATTTAATCAGGCAATAAATGTAAGTTTACATATAAAATAATTACTTTTTACTAAAGGATTCAATCAGAGGTGAACAGTATTACATTTAGTACTGTACTTACATAACTTTTTGAGATAGCCGACTTTAATTGAGCATTATTTTTTTCTGGAAACTTTTTACTTTAACTTCACTATTGAAAGACAAATTTTATACTTTTTACTCCACTAATGTCGGTTTTGACATGAACCCGACTGATGTTGGTTTCTGACCGCAACCTGATTTTCATTTTCAACATCGGGTTTGGTCTTCTAAATGCAAATGTTGTCATTGTTTGGCGCACATAGCTTATGTATAACAGTAAGGCTGACATATTCATACTAAAATCCAAAAAACTTCTCATAGAGAGGCTCTATTTGAGTAAACACCCTTTTGTTTCTGAAACATTATGGATGTTGAGTGCATATTCAATCTCACATTCAATCCCACAACTGGAACTGTGTTCTAGAAATACGTTTGATATTGGTATGGGGTGATTTCGGACACAACCAATATCCGATTAACGTAAATGTTCTCGACTAGATGTGATCCTTTTTTTACCTTGGATGTTACAACAGACACCTGTCAATTGATCAAAAGGGACATAAAGTGATGTTATAAAATACACTGACCCAAAGGGTTATTAGGAAAACCTGTAAAATTTCTCATTAATGCAATTATCTAATCAACCAATCACTTTAAAAATCCTGAAAAAAATATATATATATTTCCCATTTCACCATATCCGCATAGAATGATTTCTGAAGGATCACGTGACACTTAATACTTAAGAAATTATGACAGGAATAAATTACATTTTTAAACATATTAAAGCAAAATAATATTTCACAATATTACAGTTATTTTTGTTCAAATAAATCTAAACTTTTGAAGTGTATAATTTATCATTATCATCAATATCGTTAATATTGTTAACATAAAAATATAGTTACAAAACTGCCTGAAACATTGTCACTGCATTAATATTAAATGTTAATAATTGAATTGACTAATTCATAAATAGTTAATTTGCTTTGTATAAAAAGCATGTTTATTCCCAGAAAGAATCCCCATCCTCTCCCATACATTTATTGCCATGTTTTCGTGTAAGACGTGGCCGTTAGTATACTCCGGGTCTGTTTATAGCTTACTGTAATTCCCCACAGGATGACCTCAGGTCAGCAGTAGGTCTTCCTGTTGCCCCAATGACTCCATCTCAGCAGTTATGTGGGAATATTTTGAGGATGCACTTCAGGACTTTTCTATGTGGCAGTTGTTCAAACATAGTGTAGATTTGGAGTTTCGATTTATTTATTTCAGATTCAGACATCACTATATTTGGGTGCCATAATTTCAGTGTAGTTCAGAAATGTTCCTCTATTCACCTTTTTGTCCAAGATCTCCCATTATAATAGAACTTTGTCAAATCTCTTTTGGCCTAATAAAGATGCTTGGACAAATGACGGTGTCAGAGAATCCTGGTTTTCTGTACTTTATGGCTCAGAGCTGAATTGTGCTGATTGCTGGGAAAGGGATCGTGTCCTCTTCCTTGATTCCTTCTTCAAACATCAATCAATCATTCACTCATTCTCACTCTCTCATTATTCAAAATGAAAGGCCATTCATCATGTAAAGAATGTGGTGGGACAGTTGATGACATCTGAACTTTTCACACTACACAGCTGTTGTTATCCTACAGCTCTTCCTAACAGGGAACGTTATCAGAACTTTGGAAAGGAACTCGCAAAAATGATGAACAAACATTCCTCCAGTAACATTAATAGAATGTTTGTTAAAAGTTATCTGGTCTTTTATAACTTTCCCCAAACGTTAACAAAAAAACGCTACTAATAATGTTCATGGGACGTATTTCTGAAACATTTTAGTTGGACATTTGTCTTTCTCTTTTTCATAAACTTATTACTAGCAAATCATTCTTAGAAGATATTTTTGTTAGCTGGTCAACATCGATCAAAAAACACTTCTCAGTTGTTTGTCTCTTTATCAACACAAAAATCAAATGATAAGATCTGACCTCAGACCTCAGAGACCAGACAACATTCAAATCATCTTATGAAAGGTAATGTTTACTCAAGAAGACTGTAGCTCTGAGGAATGCAATTCTCATTTAAAGAAGACTTAGCAAACAGATGTTCCTGCATGTCTCATACACCTAAAACACACTCTGACCCTAAAAAGACACTTAGGCCTACTCTTAGGCTTAGGTGTTTAGAAGTACCTCGCAGATGGCAATGCTTTTCAGGATTAGTTTGAACTTTTAGAAGTTAAAGGGATTGATCATCCAAGGTAATTGTTGCTAAAGCATTCATGTGAGATTATAAGTAAAATAGGACACACGCATTATAGACTGCTTTTACGGTAATGTTTTGGACAGTTGGATTTGTTATCACTAGTATTTTATGACAGCCTGGGAATTCTGGAAAATGTGTGACGGCTGGTCAATATGGGGCGCCGCCCTAACTGAGCCACAGACTGTAAACAAAACAAAACATTTTTAATTGATAAATTATAGGTTATACATTGATATTTGTATCATCTTATATTATTCATTTATGAAATTAATTATTATTCATTTGTGAAAAAATAATTTTCCATCTGCCTGTCTGCATTCCTCATTGTCTTTGATAGAGAAATCGGTTTATGTAGTAGTTTAGCCAATGCTATGAACATGTTCACGATATGAAATAAAAAGTTAACCAATCAGCGTCCTTAAATCAGTGTTACTTGTAAAGTTTAGACGGATGGCGATAGAAATCAAGGTAAAGAATGGGCTTGGGCGCCGCGTTGCATTCTGGGACGTGGCGGCCATGTTGGCAGCTTCGCAAATGTAAACATACCAGCAAGTCGAACGAGGAGAAGCAGCTGAGTTGGGAGAAACTAAATAAAAAAATCTTAAAATCCCTAAAAGGACGCGGAATTTACCGGGATACGTTTAATAGGGAAACCAGGGACCGGTTTGTGGATAAAATGGCACTTTTAACGGGTTGGATTCATTTGAAATTTCCAACAAACAGTGGGAGCACAGTACTTGACGCTAACCGGACAAAGGTAAACTGCACTCCACCTAGCTGCTAGTTTAGTAAAAGTTATAGTGCTAACAACAATTCTCACATGTAACATACTTTTAACTATGTGTTTCAAAAGTGTAGTTAGTAACGTTAATGTTAGCTGTTTTAAGCCGTTAGTAAGCAAAACGATGCTTAAAGCAAGAGGGTAGCAACAGGACAATAGAGGCTGACAGGTCCGATTAAACTAAGGGCTAATATTATGGGAATATTAAAATACGGGATATTTTACTGGAAAATACTAGAACCGTTCTAGAACTTTTCTCTTGAAAATACTAGAAAAGTAGAACCAGTGCTATGTATGTCTAGGCCTGTTTACAAAACAGACTAGTAGGCTACAGACTGGAACGATGTAGGTCCGAGTAAATAATTGCTTTAGTCCGACTGATATTGAGCTATTATTAAATTGCATGTAAATAAATGCACATACATATTTTACTCCCCACGAACTACAAACCATGACACTAACTGTATTGGAATTTGAGAAGTGCTTCAGATGGATTGTGGTGTGCAGCGGTACATAGACAAGCATTGACACGTGTGCGGTACACACCCTTACCTTAAAGCAGGCTATTATTTAATGACAGGCCTACTTTCTCCTTTCTGCAGGAGAGCTGTTGTTCAACCCGGCAATGACAAAAGCAGGTCAGATTTGGCACTCTGTGTAAAGATTCTGCTTGTAACAGGACATGATTCTTACATTACACCCCAGTCTCGTTTTCTTCTGAAACAAGTCATAAAATGACCAGGGCAGTTGATTTTTTTACGATAACCTCTTACCTTTCATATCTAGAAGAGGGGCTGACTATCAGTTTAGACCAATTCCCTAAACAATAAAAACACAGAACCAATGTTGTCCCAAACTCTAGAGGGCAATATAAGTACTATATGAAAGTCAGTGTATGTTTATGTTTTCTTTTCCATAGTTTTGAATTCTGTAAAGGAACAACCTTCATGTATTGATACATAAGCAAGAATATTGTTGAAAAAAATGTTTATGGCATCATGCAACAATGTAAATTATCCAGTGAGCTTCCAGTACATCAATGTTAGATACCCCAAAAATAAAAAGCTGTCATTACTCACCCTCAAGTTGTCCTAAACCTGCATGAAGTTCTTTTTTCTGTTGGACATAAAAATAGATATTATGAAGAATGTTGGTAAACAAAAAGTTTCTGGTCCCCATTGACTTCAATAGTATAGTTAATTTTTTTTAAAGTGCTATATAATGGGGACCAGAAACTGTCCGGTTACCCACATTCTTCAAAATATATTCTTTTGTGTTTAGCACAAGAAAGAAATTCATACAGATTTAGAACAACTTGAGAGTAAATAAATAATTACAGAATTAGAATTTTTGGGCAAACTATCCCTTTAAGAGGAAGTTGTTGAATTTGAGCTGTTCTCACCATAGGAAAAAAAAAATCTTGTGTTACAAGTAAAACTCAGTTTTAAAGCTATATATATTGCATCAGTCTTTTTTTTTTTTTACTAGTTCTTCCTGTAACTCCGGAAACTGAAGTCTTTCAACAGAACGTTTCTCCATAAATGCAAAATAGGCAAATATTAAATTTTGCATGTAAAATTTTCATAAATTGCCTTTAATCTGAGTTTTTGTGCAGATAAAAACTTGTTCAGACTGCTAAGAGCACACACACACACACACACACACACATATATATATATATATATACATACACACACACACACACAGTAGTCAACATTTGAAGTGGATCAATACCTTTCATCAAAGTTATACATGAATTTTGAACAATACCCGTTCTTGTCTTAGGACAACTTTGATGAATGCACTTTAAATGTTGACTACTGTATATAAATGAATACTTAATGCCTCTACATTTTTTGGTATTTCAGTAGAGGTTTGCTGTGCATTTCCTTAATGTTTCCTGTTTATTGATTTCAAACACATCTTGCTAACTTACAACAGTTTTCATGCTGTGAGCTGACGTCTAACAGGTGTTTCTACGAAATGAAAGCAAGCCTTATGGGACATCAAAGCTTGTAGGACAGAAACACAATATGTTCAAGGTGACTTACCTTGCAAACTCGCTCCTGCACCTCCGATTTGTAGCTTGAGAAGGTTGAAAATCCTCGATTTGATTTGATTAAATATTTACCACATCACCTCAATGTGTTAGCAAACAGGTCCACGGAAAAATACGTTTCATGCTGTTCTACCTGCTGAACCAGTTTCTTCTATTTTTTTCTTCTATTTACTTTCTCTAAACCCACCTGGATCTCAATACCAGCCTTTGTCCTTTCTCAGTCACTATACAACTGCCATGCATGTGTGTTTGCTTTGGTGTATGAGTCTTGAATCACTTTGCCGCTTCTGCTTTCATTTAGAGGAAGTGTTCTTGCAATAGAAGAACCGAAGCGAACTGACTTACAGCAGTGAGGGGATTTCCTTGTTTCAAACAGTGACCTTTCTGCTACAGGTGTATCATTTACAGAAATAATATTTTACCACATAAAGTTTGAGATTATAAAAAAATATTGCCATCACTGAAAGGTGATCATTTGTGGTTTTAATTGAAATTTTAAAATCAGCTTTTCTTCATGAGCACACAGACTTGTTTACAAAGCACAACAAGTGCAGTTTGCAGTATGTGTAGTTCTGCTGAATCATTCATTATCACATGTGGCTTACTAAGCATTTCCGTACACAGCCATTTAATGACGGCTAATAATTCAATCTTAAAAATTTTAAATATGAAATATACTGAAGTAAGTTAAAATGTCAGGATGAACTTCAAGCACTGTTATTTTACTTTTTATTATATTTTCTTATTAATAATTTGATTTATTTTTTCTTTTTATATTTTTACTTTTCATGTTAATTTTAGTTTAATTTGTAGTAATTTCATTATGTGCTTTTGTAATTTTATTGGTTGGGTTTAATTTATTTTTGTTTCAATTTTAGTTTTTATTTATTTACAGTTAATAATTTTAGTGCTTCAACTTAAACATTTCAATTTATTGGCAAGGCAACATTTCAAAATTACATTTTTTTTTTTTATTTTATTTCTGTAGGGGTTTGACCTGGGAATCCCTGCTCTAAATAAACAATATTTGAAAGAAAAAGTTACAAAGACAACAGATAAAATGATTACGATTAAATATTCATATGGTGGTTCTAGCCTCGCCTGTAAATAGTGCATTTTCCTTCAGCTCAGGGTGAAAGTATGGAGTAACAATATGGTGTCTCAGTGCATTTCGGTGTCTTTTCAGCTCCTGGAGTTCTTGCCTGAAGGTTGGACAAACAAAACGTCTATGCATCACCTGCATTGAGCTTCTGAAACCGAAACCGTTCAAACAGAATAACTGTTTACCTGTTCTGGTTAACCCTTTTTTCCCACAGTGACTTTTGCTTCTTTTTACTGACACTGTTAAAGCAGAAGTTGAAAGCAAACTGTACAAGTGTGATTAGTCACCACAAACTTTCCCACTTTCAGTTGCATCTTATCTATGAATTCTAATCCATTGGTTAAACAAATTTACCCAGTAAAATTTTGAGCGATAAGCATGTTTTTAATGACTGTCATTCTGGTTTACATTTACAGATATTACATGTGTAGATAAGATGAGTAAATCCTGAACAATACCACTTACAATAAAACTTTCTGTTCTGTCTTTTCCTGTAGCTTGTGGGGGTGTTGAGCTGCTCGCACTGCTTGAGTATAGAGAGACGCCACATCAGCTGGAACAGGAACAAAAACAGACAAACTGTGAAGGTGAGACCAATGACAGCTAAAAATCCTTTAGTTTTTTACTGCCATTTAGGATTGCAGAGCACAGATCTTTAACACTCTCCAAACTCATAATTTAAACAAAATTGTGGATTATTTTTTTATTATTATTATTTTATTTAAAATAATATATCTTTATATATAAATATATATTTATATATAAAATTTTTACATATAAAATATAAAAATATACATTTGAAAATATTGTTATTTAATAATCCGTGCATCAGAGGGTTAAACCATAAATGAACGATTAAATAAAGTGTTTTTATTATTATTATTTTTAGGGACAGTTTATGCACCCACAAATGAAAATCCTTTCATTTTATTTACCCTCAAGTTCTTCTTCTGTTGAACATAAATAAAGACTGTTGCTGGTCCCCATTGACTTCCATAGTATAGAGAAAAAATACCATGGAAGTCAATGGGGACCAGGAGCTATTTGGATGCCAGTATTCTTCAAAATATTTTCTTTTGTGTCCAACAGAAGAAAGAAACTCAAACAGGTTTAGAACAAATTGAGTGATCAAATGATGTTGGGTGAACTATACCTTTTTTAAACAATAAATATTATTTCAGAATTAAATATTTAGATTGTATGTTCTAATAAATAATTGTTTTTACCTGAAAGAGGCTTAATTTCCATTTCAACCGGAGGATCTACAGCATCAGACTGGGACTAAAGCAAACATAAAGTTTAAATGTAAGCCAGACTAGAATACAGAAATCTGAATTTCAGTAATTGATTTAAGAATATGACTTTGGATCTTGTCTGACCAGTATAAGCTGCAGTAGATCATTCTGATGAACCTTTTCCTCTCCTGTCTGAAGGTCCTTTAACTGCATCTTCTCCCATTCATTCTCTCTCTGTAGCAGCTGCTCCAAATATGCCTGTTTGATTAAACCCATAGAAAATAAATATATACTGTGTATATATATATATATATATATATATAAATAACCAAAACTATATTTTTAAAACATATTTACATAAATATATTTTTTGTATATTGTCAGTTTAAATTGTTCAATAAACATTTAGCATTTACCCTGAATGTATTTTAAAATTTAGAAATGGCACTTTCATTACCCTTAAAGTACACTTTATAAAATATTTTGGCATTTGAAGGTTTAAACAAAACGGTTTTATTCAGCCACACTGTTTCAACATATATTTCGCATTAGCTTGAAATATATTCAGATCAGAACAAACCACTGCGTGAACTTAAAAAAAAATAGTAACTGGTCAGTTGACAACAAAGTAGGTTAAAAGGAAGTGAAAAGAGAACACTACTGAGGTCTGGTAATATTGCGGTTATAAACGACACACTATATTTAACAGGAAGGTTAAAAAAGGTTAACTTTGTGACAGGAATTAGAGCACCTTGACTTTGTCTTGTAGTTTCCTGCGCAGTGTTTCAGTGACAGGTGGGTGCTGGGTAATCTGACGCACCAGCAGCAAGTCAGGGCACTCCAAAACTGGTTGAATGCGGATGGAACAAGGCTTCAAGGGTTTCTCCTTTAACTCGAGACCACAACCAAGAGTGGTCCCAAAAGGGGGGCCTGGAGTCTTCTTCTGGAATAATAGATGATTTACTTTAAACTGCGTACTCAAACACATAGGCATTTCCCAATATGTTTGGGGACTAAAAAAGGGGTATTTAATGTGGATTTGTTTTGACAATATAAAACAATCTGGTTGTTTGTGCCAAAGGTAACCCTAAAAGAAAGTTTAGATGGAAGTATAGATTACGACTTACTTCAGATGCAGGGAATGACTCCCATTTCCTGGATTTGAGGTTGGTGGGAATGATGTCATTATCTAGGTTGGATGAGAGCCATTGAGTGCTGATCTCTGGGCAGGGCCTTAGCAGAGTGATGACAAATGATTCTGAAGAGAAACCAATGCAGGAGAACAATAATTTAGATATTTTACTTGCTGTGTTTATGCAAACTTGCCTTAAAACACATTTATAATATGCACAGGATGAATTGTCCTCACGTTGTGAGTCTGGTAGTGGGTCAGTGAGAACGGCGATAGAAGAGTCACAGTAAGCCTTCTGTAGGAGATCTTCCATATCTTGTGCTCTCAGCAGCTCTAAGGCTGAACCGTCCTCGTGTACCACAAACAACCTCAAAATGACAACCAAGGAAAAAGTAACTAACAAGTCGGTTTTTCATTCTTCACTTGGAATGCAAATAACATGCAATGTAATTTAAGTAAATACACTACTGTTCAAAAGTTTGAGGACTTTGAGTAAGACTTATAATAACTGTCTTATGGTGAACAGGGCTGCATTTATTGAATTAAAATATAGTAAAAACAGTAATATGTGAAACATTACCATTAAAATAATGTTTTGAATGTAATTTATTCCTGTGGTGGCAAAGTTGAATTTTCAGCATCCTTACTCCAGTCTTCAGTGTCACATGATCCTTTTAATCATTCTAATAGGCTGATTTGATTTCATATTATTACATTTCTTATTAACTTTGAAAAGAGTTACTTAATATTTGAGTGGAATGTGTGAATACTATTTCATATTCTTTGATGGACAGAAGGTTAAAAAAAATAGAAATGTATTTAACTTTTGACCAATTTAAAGGATCCTTGCTGAATAAAAGTGACTTTTTTTCTAAAAAGTCTGTTTTAAATATATTTTTCTTTATATATATATATATATATATATATATATATATATATATATATAGTAATATTCGATTCTGACTGGTCGATCACCAGCCAAAAAAATAATAATAATAATTTTAAAAAATTTGATTTCCTTCACAGGTCTTCTAGTTTCATGTCTTTAGCCATTAATAATCTCTTAAGAAAATCTGCTTTTCTTAAATGGGATAATTCATCAAAAAATGGAAATCCTGTGATCATTTACACACTCTAAACCTGCTTCAAAAATGATGTTGGTAACCAAACAGTTGCTGGTTCCCATTGTTTAGCATAGTATAGAGAAAAAAAATACAGTGGAATCAGTGGAGAACATAAAATGTTTGGTTACCAACATCATTTTTGGTTGGACTATCCCTTTAATTTTAAGTGACCTTGGGTGTGTTTTCTGAGGGACTTACCTGGGCGGGTGTGTTTTAAAGCCAGCATTTTGTTGGAGCTCTGTTTCTGTCTCTCTCATTTCTGATCCGTTAGTCGTGACAGTGATCTGACTATCTGAATTAACCTGCACACAGCATTAACATGTTCTGGGTTTTTATTCAGAATGGCTAGGACACAAGAGTCTGTTAAAAACATTTAATTGACAGGGTTCACACACACACAAAATTTTATTAAGATTGCGCTTGCAAAAATGGTTGATGAAATAACCAAGTGAAATAAATATTTTAGCGCTGACCATAACTAATATATATATATATATATATATATATATATATATATAACAGCTATATATATATATATATATATGTGTGTGTGTGTGTGTGTGTGTGTGTGTTGTATTTACTGTCCTGTGACCATGTGGAACCTAAAATAATTAATATATGATATCAAATCAAAAATGTGAGACATTTTCCTCTGGTTTTCAGACTAAAATGCATGTTTGAGCTGTTTTAACTGAAAGCAACTTGCACTGGCATATCTTAAGATATGGCAGTGCCATTGTTTTGTCTCAAGATGCATACCAGAACTATTTTATTTAGGGCATGTTTATAAAAGCTACTTAAATGCCCTAACTGAACTAAGGCCTAATCCTGGCTTAATCTAAGCCTTGCCTATGCAACCTGGCCTTTATGTTTACTATAGACATTATCATGGAAAGTACTTGAAAGTAGTTCCCCTCGGGGTCCGTCACGTGACAGAGGACATCTGCTCCGTGGTTCATTACATATTGGCCTGGTGGGTCTTTCTCCGGTCCCTCTTTAGGCTGATGAGATGTGTACACCGCTCCACCATCCTTATCAATATGGAGGACACCACCATCACAAGGAGAAATCTACATTAAAGTGACAGAGAATGGATTTACAAATGATGTTCACACTTATGTCACAGATATTCTTCCATCCATCTTCTTACTTTATATGACCCATGAGCAGTTGCGCTGATTGAAGTGCCATCTCTGAAAAACACATCACATGTTCTTCTCTCTCTGTTCATTGTTACCGTTGCAAAATCAGGGTTCTCCACCCTAACCAGGTTTTCTCCTGAAATCAGATTTGAAACTCTTACTTACTGACGAGATTGTGTTCTTACTTACTGGTACAATCTCGAGATTGACGGGATTGTGATAGTGCAACATGAAGACTCTTGCACCTGGGAGCAGTTGTTGTTGTAACTCCCCCTGCTGGTAGAACGTGGTAATACGTGTTCCATCTGCGTGATCCACTATCACGGTTCCATCTTTCTTCAACATAGACAACATTTTGTCCTCTCTTGTGACCACAACCTAAACATGTGACATTTGTATTACAACAATCATCTATTGACACAGAATATGTCAGTTTTAATTGACGAGGCACTCACTGTCCCACTAAAGGGATCTGTAACATGATAGGCCAGTATCGGCTGAACTTGGACTTCCTTTCCGGCCACAGTGGCAACTCTTAGGCCAGAGGGGGTGGTCGTGGTCCAAGAGCCTCCCGTAATCTCAACAGAGTTTTTTGGTTTTTCATTTTCTATTGAGATGTGTTGCTCATCCTCTATATTTTTTACCTTAGAATTAGCCTTGCCTGTGAACCACAAAAGACATTGTATATGGTTTAAGAGGACATTTCTTTCATGTACACTACTGTTCAAAAGTTTGTCAGTAATATTCTTTCTTTTTTAAAGCTATTGACACTTTTATTTAGCAAGGATGCATTAAATTGATCAAAAGTGACAGTAAAGACATTTATAAATAAACATAAACAAATAAATGCTGTTCTTTTTCAGCTTTCCGCTCATTAATGTATCATGGTTTACTCAAAAATATTAAGCCGCACAACTGTTTTCAACAATGATAATAATAAGAGATGTTTCTTATGAGCACCAAATCAGCATTTTAGAATGATTTCAGAAGGATCATGTGACACTGAAGAATGGAGTAATGATGCTGAATATTCAGCTTTGCCAACATTTTAAAGTATATTCAAAATATAAAACATTATTAAATTGTAATAATATTTAACAAATATTACTGTTTTTAATATTTTGATCAAATAAATGCAGCTTTGGTGAAAAAAAAATCTTACCAACCACAAACTTTTGAATGGTAGTGCATACATAAATCAGTATCCATGGAGGATTTCAATATTCGAAGAGATGTGCACATGTGTTTGCTAATTGCTACCTTTCTTGTCTTTAGTGTCTTTGATATCCACTGTCAGCTCTTTGATAGGCTCCGCCTCCTTTAAGGGCACATGTGGAACCATCACACACACCGGTCCAGAGTCTGGACTCATACTGACTGTTCCGTCTGCAAACAGGACCTGAAACACACACACATACTGGATACTTCATCTGAGGTTGTGATTTCATTAGGGGTGTACTTTTTGTGCTATATTATCTGTATTATGTAGCAAAAAAAGTGCATTTTTGACATGCAATCGTGTGTATATGTGAATACCTCAGTAGATCCATCTCTCTTGTGTTTGATGACAGTCCCTGTGGCGGTGATGACCCTGGAGACCTCAGTGTGTGTGCTGAAGTCTGGGGTCAGGTCTGAACTAGATCCAGCATTATAAAATCTCTGTCGTATCAGAAGAGATCGGACACAAGATTCCCCATCTAAAAAACACAGATATGACCTTACGGCTGCTCTCTGTGCTTGAAACAGCATATTCTTCAGTCTTAAATGCTGGTTCTACATTTATAGACAGTTTACAAAATATATTATTGATCTTTGTGCAATGATTAATTCAGACTAGAAATACAAATGGATTGACAACAGAATCGGATGAGAATGCAATGCTGAATGAAGTCGTAGTTTTTGTTATTTTTGGACCAAAATGTATTTTCGTTGCTTCAAAACATTCTAACTGACCCACTGGTGCCACATGGACTACTTTAATTGTGTCTCCATTTCCTTTCTGGACAAGGACAGTATACCGTACATATATGTTCAATGGAGGGACAGAAATTTCTCGGACTAAATCTAAAATATCTTACAGACTTGGGACGACATGAAAGTCATTAATGACATAATTTTCATTTTTGGGTGAACTAACCCTTTAAGTTATAATCTTAGAAAATATCTCACCTGCTGAGTCCTCAAAATCAAAATGTAGGATTAGTCCATTGGGAAGAGATACATGTAGATTCAGGAATGGTGGAGGAGAGGAATCGTCCATCGGCTCACAATGTACCTCAGGTACCTAGGAAACATTAGTAATGGCTTTTTAGTTATGGTAATCAGCATGCTAAACTAACTTACACTTAACTAATGTAAATCCTTACTAACCCACATTTTTACATTATTACTGTTTGTTTAATCACCTGTTCCTGTTGGTCTGTACAGAAGACACTAGGCACAGTGCGCTGGAGAGCGTGACTTTTCGTTTTATTTGGGCTGCTCTGACAGCAGGAGAGTCGAATGCCATTGGCCAGTACAGCATGAAAAGAGCTATATTTCTCTATCTCACGATCTGGTTTGACTCCAAGAGTGGCTGAATTGGGCAAAACTTTATGTGTAAATATTCAAATATATTTATAAGTGAATTATACAAAATGAAATTGGCTAAATTACGTTTGCAACACATACTTTGTTTAGTGAACGTGTCGAAATCCTTTAGTTTGTCCTCTTTTTTTCTCTGTGAAATGTTTGTGTAGAACTGATGGCCATCCTTCTTCACACAAACCTTCACTTGTGTCATTCCTTAAGATGGAAACCAAGCATATAATTAAGGTATAAAAGATCTAAAATTATGTAAGCAAATGTATATTGTGCAAGTTTGATTTCTCAAACCTTGTGTGAAGTGGAAACTCTCCACATCTATTTGTCCTCCATCACAGGGATAGAGAGACTGAACTTTGCCAGTGACCTGCACCAGTTTCCCATTTAAACTGTAGCCTGTGAATACCTATGTGAAATACACAAACATGTAGCTTATTCATTTCAAACTTAGCACCATCAATTCTAGACAATGAGCATTTAATGTGGCTATATTTTCAGACATCTGTTTTTCTCTCATTTGCTGCTTCTTGAGGCGTCTCTGGAACATCTTTAGTAGTCGAGCTGGGTGTTTTGGACATGTTGTCTCTACTCTTTCTTGAGGATGCTGAAGTCTTCTTGTTCTCCTTAACAGAGGCAATTCTCTCTTCTACTTTTGGTGTTGCTCGTCCCCCTTTTTCTTTCTTTGTCTTTTTGGATTGCTCCTCCTCCCTCAATCTCTCCTGGTCCATTTTCCATGCCTTAAGAAAATACATTAGAAAAACGACCAGTGTAAGGATCATCAAATCTGAAAATGTGTATAGCTAAAATATTTATGTTACAATCAAAATCTGAGCTCACTTTGAGAGAATCCTCTCTTATATATGGTTCTAATGTGTCTGAGATTGGGGACTTCACTGAAGAGTCTAATAGAAAGAAATACAAAGATCTTTATATCCATAGTAACAGATTGTCATATGCCGTATATTTGATGTCATCTACATGATCCTGCTCATATACGCATATATTAGACATTGGATATGTTGCCTGTATTTCGGTCAGCCTCTGAAGGGGTTTGGATGGGAGTTCTTTCCGCCTCTTTCTTCTCTTGCTCCATCTGCCATTTTTCCTCTTCCTGTCTGGTCCATTCCCTGATTGAGTCTGCCACATATTCCAAATAATTCCTAAAAGAATAATATAAAAAACTATTTTATATTATATAAAAATATTATATATATATATTAGAGTCTAATAGAAAGAAATTCAATTATAAACATGCACATCATTATATATAAGTAACATAGTAACATATTTTCATATATATATTTGATGTCATCTACATGATCCTGCTCATAGACGCATATATTAGACAAATGTATATCATGTATTATGATATATATATATATATATATATCATAATATATAAAATATATAGTTCATTCTAGTACAGTCATCATATAGGAAAACTTGAAATTCATAAATAGATCTTTTACGTTTTGATGTGTATCAAAAAAAATGTTAAGCAAATAAATATTGAAATAAATTGGCTTTGGGTAATTGTACCATGTAAAACTTTTAAGATGAGACAAAGTACCTGAAGCCCACATCTGTGTGAAGTGATGTATCCCAGAATTCCTTGCAACTCCTCTGAGGGCTCATGGGATTGTGGCAGATGATATATGTGGCATTGTCTCTGGCACAGTGAAATGTGTCCACACATCTATAAGTCTCAGATGCAGACTGGAGGACCTGAATATGAGAAGATATTTTCAAAATATTCAATTGAAATTATAATTATATATTATATTATATTATATTATAAGCAGAGATTTGAAGGTGGTGTACCTGGGGAAAAACAGAAGCACTGTGCTTCTCTACAAAGTTCCAGTGTCCCAGCTGACGAATCATGGTCTTCTGGAGATCTGTTACAGTTACTTCATTATCCTATATAAGTCATTAGGATATTAAAAACAATCAATTGCTAATGATAGTGTCGAGATAAATGTTTAATTTCAGCTTTTTTATTTCAAAATTTCAATCATACCGTTGGTTTGTCAGTGCCATTGTTTTTCGCTGATCCTTAAAAAATAAAACAACTGATATGTACAAGTAAAGACTTCAGACATTAATTGGCAATGATTGGTCTTGTGCTGGTTTCACACCTGGTGTCCTGCTGTTTCTCCAATACAGGTGTTTGGTGAATTCAGCAGGGTTGTCCCATGGTGTGGGGTTTGAAAGTTTCCATTGAGATCTTTTAATACAGCCGTTCTCATCCACTGTAGTCAGACGCATGCTCTCAAACACAAACAGCTGGAGAAGCCTCTGTAGCTCAAACCAGCTCAGTGACTCTGGAGATGCACATCAATTCATTACATTTGGAAGAAAACTGGCAATTAAAACAGCAAGTCATTGTCCTTGTCTCTCACCATCAGTGCAGAAGTGCATTAGCTCCTGTGATCTGGCCAGTCTAACAGTGGTGCTCTCAGTGTGTCTGACCATCAGGTTGGTCCACACAAGGCTTTTCTTCATTATGTCATCTTCAATTTTGACAACATCAAAACCATCCAGGATCTGAATTCAACATATGAGTACGGATTTTATTTATATCATTTGTGTCAGTTGCATCTTATGTATATATCCCTCAGATGCTCTTCGTTTCGGAGTCACACTTGTTATCTTCCTGGTCAAAAGTGACCGGACACCTAAAAATTAAATTTCCTCCATCCTAGTAAAACCAATGCAATTTATTTTTGTTCTATAATATTTATTCTTTGTAATTTAGTATTTTGAGATAGTTTGATTGAACTATTAATATTTATGCAATATTTATGCTGTATTTTTGCCATGGAAAAATATATATATTTCTATATATATATATATAATTTTTTTTTTCCAAAAAAATATTAATGCAGTATTTTAGTTTAATATAGAGTCTAGGCCTTCAGAAAAAATATTTTTGTAATTATGGCCAATTTGTAGATTGCACGTACAAAAATTCAGAGAATTTTTTTTTTTCAATTTCTCATTCATTCCTATGGGTCGGTCATTTTTGACCGAAGACCACAAGTGTGACTATTTTTTTTACAACCACTTAGCATGCTCGGATCATGACCTCAATTTTTTTTTTTTTGTATTCACATACATAATGCCATAAAAGTCACCAAGCTTCATAACATTCCGATGAAGCTGTGATTTTTAGAAATTCAAAACAGAAAATTTTTCGGTCAGAAATGACCGAAGAGCTCATGAGGGTTAAACACCGATTATAGGTGACTTAAAGCTTAAATGTGCTCGTTTGAAACATGATCGATGTATCCGAGAGGGCCAATGTACAGATTCAAACATTTGTGTGTGCTTTCGAGCATTTATGGGGATCAGTCTCCATATTCCCATGCTCACAGGAAGCTGAAGAAGTCTCCTTGCTCTCTCATCATGGTGATTGAGCAGGAGAGGGTGTTTCGGATCTGCATTCATTGGGGTTTTCTGCATCCCAAAATCCTCCATGAGTTCCTGCCATCAAACAAACAGATTATGGCAACTAAAGATCGATTTTGATGTAGAAACCCAGTGACTTTTGTTTGCATTTTACCTTCTTGTCTTCTTCATCCAGTGGTAGACTCATCAAAGATGAAAGCATGTAACTGATTAGATCTTGGTCTGTTCTATCAACGTGCTCCTCTGAATCAGCTGATCCTGCATTGACTTCCTGTTCTGAGGCCACCACCTAGACATCACACAGGAAGATACAAGACAAATTTAGCTGAAGAACTTAACAGCTCAACACTTGTCTCTTTAGTCTGTTCACTCATGTTAAGAATACAGTTTAAGGTTAACAGTCTTCTATCTCTCTAAATGAAAGGTTATGTTGAATCCTACAAAGTTCCCTCACCTGCTCCAGCATGCAATGCAATATAAGAGATACAGATGTGATTTCAGTAGGAATCCTGTTCAGTAGGTCACAGTAGTATCTCATATCAACCTCTGTGCTCTGCACAGGAGACTCTGGCTCTGCTGAGGAAACTCAAAGATGTCACACACTTACACAAGAACATAGAACATAGTACAATATGTCTATGGAAAGTCCCCATGAAACATGAAAACACAACGTGTGTGTTTTTTCTTCTTTTTTTCTTGTGTGTCTAAAGGATGTATTGGTAAAACCAAAGCTCAGAATCAGTGTAACATGTCTTGTACCAGGGTCTTCCTCTGTCACTACTTTCTTCCTTGGAGTTTGCACAACCTAAAACACAAACCACGATAAATATCAGCACCAAGAAACCAACATGTACATCCTGCCACAATACACTTCTGAAGCTAGAGTCCCCCTGTGAAAATCAAGCTTTTAATGTTGTTTATGTCTATGTGGTGTTTTTAACATGCTTTAAAACAAACCATGTGCAAATTCACAAGTCAACACCATTGCTGAGTAATTTCTCCTTAAAACTGCAGTGAACCAAAGACAATCTGAAATCGCTGGTATTTCCGACATCACAAACTACCTCATAACCAATAACGTCAATGTGTGATCGACCAGTCGATCTCTGAGCCGGTGTGAATAAGTGGAGGCGGGGAAAATTTCGTATTCGTAGAACAACGTATACTAAAAGAGACAAGTGTGTAGGGTTACAATCAAGTTATTTTAATGCTATTTTTTTCAAGGATTTTTTTTATATGTAATTTTGGTGGTCAAAGATTAGTTTTAAGAGAGAAACTATTGACTACAGGGGGACTTTAACTGATTATAACGTGTTTTTTTTTGTTTTTGGCTAGTTTATTATCAGCGCTAAAGGCAGTCGTGTACCTCAGTGGAGCTCTGCGGTCGGGACTGGAGGATGGATCTGCAGGACAAAGGCACCTGGATCAACCTCATGCAGCTGAGATAATGGCTGTACTGTCTCCTCCAGTCCAGGCTGTCATACACCAGACATGCCACACTCTCAAATATAGCAGCTCCAAACGCCAGCTATAGACAGTAGTATATAGTGGATGAAAGTACTATAATGTAATCTGTAAACTTCTGCAGGCAAAACGATGGCACTGGCATATTTTAAGATATGTCAGTGCAAGTTGCTTTCAGTTAAAACAGCTCAAACATGCATTTTAGTCTGGGATAAAATGCCATCAAACCATGTCTGTGAAACTGGGGGTACTAAGCACACTACGTAACACTTTACTTGAAGGGTTGTGTGCATAAGACTACCATGACACCTTCATAATCATGACATGACTTATGAATATGAATTAAGTTTTATGCATGTTTGTGACAACTGTCATTAAGTGTCATTCGCTCAGTTATGACATTTTAATGCAAGTATGACATTGTTAGAGATGTCTTTGTAATGACACCTTGACATAAACCAATAAATCATAACCTGTCAGTGTCTTTGTCATGACAACTTGTCATAAATATGACATAGCAGATTTTTTATCAAATTTATGAAAGCATTTAGCTTTATTGGTTAACGTTACATTAAAGTGTCAGGTGGTTGGTTTTTGACATTGGCTGTCATGAAGCCATTATAACTTTTTAATGACAAATTCAATTAGTATCACTGTAGTTGAGGTCACGAAGAATATTCATGACACAGTTATAATGCCTCATGACAGCCAATGTCAAAGCTAAGCACTTGACAGTTTAACTTAGGCCTAATTTTATGTCAAGTTGTCATGACAAAGACACTGAAAGGTTATGATGTATTGGTTTATGTCAAATGTCATAACAAAGACATCTTAAACAATGTCATATTTGCATTCAAAATGTCATTATTGAACGAAAGACATTTAATGACAGTTGCATAAACCTTACTTCATATTCAAGACAAATGTCATGTCATGGTTATGATGGTGTCATGTCTTACGCACGTCCCTTCTAGTAAAGTGTTACCGTTTTGGGTTCTGAAAAAAAAACGTTTAATTTAGTTTTTGCTTAAAAACAAGAAAAAATAAATCTGCAAATGGAGTAAGAAAAATAATATAGTTTTCCCTTCGAAATTAAGTTTATTTTTTAACCTATTGACAGATAATTTTTTCTTGTTTAAGCATAAACTCATTTCACTTGGATACATTTTTCAGAAAGTAAAATGTAATATCTTAAGTCATTTTGCTACTCCAGTGTATCTTGATTTAAGAATGTTTAGATATTTGTACTAAAAACCAAGAAATCGTTAGAAATTGTACATGTTTACCATTTCTTCAGCATTGTCTTTGTCTTGCGGGAGCAAATGGAACTTCACGCTGTAGTTTAACCTGGCCACATCTCTGAGTCTGGATCCCATATTCCCACTGTTCAAGACGTGATCCGACATCTCCCAGAACACATCTAGCTCCTGCTGCCTCCTTTGCTTAAGAGTCTCAACTTCTGAACACAGGACAATTTAAGACTTGGTGACTTTAAATCCAGATTTTGTATACATTATGTAATATAATTTGAAAGGAATAAGTTCAATGAAATTCTTAGTAACTTGCCCTGATCTTCAGGTGAGTGATGGTTCTCCTCTGCCGCTGTTTCTGTTGTTGCCTCTGATTGGTCTTCTCTCTCTAAGTTCAGTTTTATAACATTGGACACATGGATACCCAGAGAGTCCAGTGCAGAGATTAGATGAGGTTGGTAGAATCCCACTATCAGGATGTAGTGCTCTGGCCCGTCATCAGGCTCATCATCTGGATAGGTATGTTTAAACTCAATATTAAAACACTATTTGCAACCCATTTCATTTTCAAATCTGCCCTATTTCCAGGATATTCAACCAGAAGCAATTGTTTTTTTTTTGTTTTTTTTTTTTTTGGTTTTTTTTGGTAACTGGATTCCTAGTTTTAACCTTAACTGTGATCAGGCCCCACCGATGTATTTGAGAGTATTTTCCTCTTCCCCTCTGCGTTTGAGTTTGGTGTCTTTAGTTGGGACTGGAGGCTCGGCAGCTTTTTTCCCCTTTGCTGCTCCTTTACCCCCCTGATCCTTGCTGGCAGAATTCAGGCCCGCTTTAACATGAGCATTCTCCTCTACAGCCTTAAATACACACACTCTGTGTTACTGTTTATCATAAAACATAGGTATGATAAAATGTTTGCATAGTATATTTGATTAGAATTTTATGTGTCATCACATATTAAGTGTAAATGTAATTCTCCCCCGCATTATATAGTATTTTTTCCATAAATTATTGTTCACAATCTAGTTATCAGTTTTTAAAAGCTTTCAATTGTATACAATATTACACAAATCAAGTGACAATCTGTTTATTATAAAGAGAAATAATAGAATAACCATGACATGAGTCGACATGCAATACATGCTTTAGCTAATGGTGAAAAGCTCTCACCTTCCGCTCAGCAGCCCGTCTTGCAAAGTCATTGTTTTTGATGGTCAGAAGCTGAAACTTTATTAGTTTTGCCATCAGGTCCACAGTAATTTCCTCTCCACCATCCATCAAAGACTTTGCAAGTTCAGTCACCTAAAGAAGCACAGATTACTGACATAATTTGACAGTATTTTGTCATTTTAACTGTCTAACTGGTTAAAGGTCTCAAAAGACATTGTGATTATGATTCTAAAATAAAAATCTATACATTATTTTTAACGCTATCATCCTGAGATTACAATTTGTCGTGGTTATAAAAAATACCCACCTCAAAAAACATGGGACCATCTTTAGTCTTTCTGGTCTTTGGATTTCCCAGTTCATTTATCTGTGTCACATAAAATTGGTTTATTTATGATGACTGATTCTAATAATTTTATTTCTTATATTTCATTAACGAAATATTTGGTCAGAAACCTTTTCCAGAGTGTCCCTCCAGGACAGCACGCTGAAAAGCTTTCGCAGGGGCTTTTGGACGGCCTGCTGGAGGGCGTTTATGAGCTGTTCGTCCTCGGCTCTCTCTGCCTGAACCATTGACAGACTGGCCCTCCAGTCATTCTAGAGTCACAGGTGATTCAGGTGAGGAAAAAAAATAAATAATTTTTGTCTGATGAAGCAATTCTATACTCTGCAGTGTTTACAAGCTGTGCACTGTTGGCTATTGCTATAAGATTTAGCATTTGTTTAAAGGGATGTAGGCCTATACGAAAACAAATGGATGTCAGGAACTAAGAACCTTCCCTTAGTCACCATTCACTTTCATTGAACTTTTTTGTAATATCAATGAAAGTGAATAGTGACTGTGTCTGTCACTCTGACTAACATCATAAAGGGGAGTAAATGATGAGAAAGGAAAGAGTTAGGCTATATAAGAAGAAGAACAACAACAACAGCAACAACATTAAGTAATAGAAACAACAAAGAAGTTTCAAGCACGTTTTAACAAGACAGTTTATTAAGCGTCATTTATATGTACCTCCTCAAATACACCATCAGTAAGAGCCGTTTCCCAGCTTTTGTTAGCAGCAGCTGTCCCAGTTGGAGTTACAGACGGAGTAATGCCTTTATTCCGTTTGGGGGGCATATCAACTTATAATTAATTAAACTGACAATATGAATTACAATATGAATATAGCGCCTCTTGAAAAAGTACTACCAATAAGTAATTAATTAATTATTGTTTTATTATTTTACTGTGTACATCCATGCAAAATTTTACATGTCTGATCAAAAATTTTAAAAGCGTCGTGGTAACCTATGGAAACCAAACAGGCTTGCGTCTTGCGTTTTCTACGCGACGCGCGTTTCTCAACGCCGAGCGTGCGCAGATGAAATATAGACCATACGTCACTGATGTGCGCCAGCGGTGAACATGGCGAGCAGTAAAAGAAGTGCGCTTCTCTCTTCACTAGCTGCATATGGGGATGATTCAGAGCAGGATTCAGATCCAGACACAGATGATCAAGGTATACGCTCTAATGAATGTTAGGAAAAGCATGTAAATACCGGCGGTTGGTAACACTGATGGCTTTGTTGTTGTGGTTAGGCTTACGGATGCGCTGCTACAAATGACAGCGAATGCGATGAAATAGACAATATTTACATGTAAATAGCTTATTTGGTGAAATATATTACTGTTATGAGTTGAACTAGCTATTTCTTTATGATTGGCTTGCAAGAAATTATTATTATTATCACGACGAACACTTGGCCGTGGGGTGCTGTAGAGGGCACTTCGCATAAACACAGACTCGTTTCCTATTTAATTTACTTTATGATAAAAAGCTTTTAATGCTAATTCTTCTGCTACTTTATGTAATTGTTTTAGTGCTGGGCAACGATTAATCACATTTGAATCCAAAATAAAAGTTTGTGTTTATATAATACATCTGTGTGTAATTATATTGTAAATATAGAAATATTTATGTATATATTTAAGAAATGTATATACTGTATTTACATATATACATAATTTATATAATATATAAATACAAATTCTTAAATGTAAGTTATACATGTACAGAATAATTAACGTTATACACAGTACTACACACACATATATATTATGTAAACACAAACTTTTATTTTGTATGTGAGTAATCATTGCCCAGTACTAGTATTTTTAAACTTAAAACGTTTTTTGTTACAACTGTAAAACGATTGTAACTTGGTGTTAACCTATACTGTCCTCAAAAAGATCTTGTATTAATGTGTTATGGATTTACAGTAGCAACAATAACTTGTATAGGCTTCCCTACCGTTGTAACTATATCCAGTTAAACTCAAACTTTTTAAACCGTAATTAGCTTTATGTATTTATTAAATTTCTTATTCAGTTTATCTCTTTCTGATCGATGTTATATATGAATACATTTCAGTGTTTGATTTTAAGGTGATAACGAACTGGTAGTATGTTATAACACCCTTTGCCATCATCAGGAATGGAAGTCAAGGTTCTTGTGAATATCTTGACTAGTGGAACTGAAAATGGTTACTTTTTGCTCTGCAGAATCAGAATCTCATGGTGGATTGGTGTCGGCTAGTTACGGAGAGGATGACTTGAGTCGTGTGGAGGAGGCAGATGAGAAGCCCTCGGAAAATGAGGATAGTGATGAGGACAGCACTAGAAATTCGGTCAGTTTTCACCATATCTTTTTCAGTGTAGGTTTTTCTAGTGTCAGACCATTACATTCACATGAAATCCTTTTCCTCAAAATGATTCTTCACAATATTTATAGGACCTTGTGTTTAGTATTATGTTTTCAACTGGAGGAGACTAGAGCCAACAAAAGGAAATTGTGGCAAAAAAAGAGTCTTGATTTCTCACTTGATTTGAAATAATGAAAGTTCCAGTCCTTTATTATAACATTTAAATATTTCAAAATAAGTGAAAATCAAGTAATCTCAGTAATTTGTTCGTTTTGTATTTTCAATAATTCTTGTCACATATAGACCCCTTCAATGTTTGTACACATCGGAATCCTCTGTTGGGTGCGCGCGCAGCATGGGGTCAGAAAAATGGCACGGCAAATAGACCGGCATGATATTGTGTCAAGTTATGCACTGTCTTTACCACCACAGGAACGGGAACGTTACCATAACAAACTTGTTTTAGTTAATGGCGATTGTCTCCCTGATCCCGAGCTCATAACAGAATGGGTAGACAACGTCAGTAAGTGGCCAGATATTCACTGGCCCGCCATATAACTCAGCTATGGACAAGCCGAGTGTTTACACACGTGAAAAACTCAAAGCCTACAAATCGCTGGAAGCGTATAATTACGTGCGGCTAATTAACGATTCCAACAGCTGGCTAGTGGAGCATGACATTAACAAACTATTAACCTGCATGGTTTAACGTTATATGGTACAGAAAATTCATGCAGTCTTTTGTTTCGAGTTTAATCTAAATTTAATTGAAAGGGATGATGAAGGATGATTTTAACTTACCTGATATGAAGTGAGCGCAACAAACACGAGCCTCTTTGATCATCGCATTGTCCCAGTCTGCCCGTTCTAAAACGCTTAACGTGAAAAACGCTTAACGTGGCTTACTGTACAAAGACAGTGATATTAAAAGACCAAATTCGTTACACATCATATTAATAAACCATACTATGTATAAAAAAATAAGATGAGTCCAGATATCAACGCAACGCGATTAATAACACGTTAAACTATGGTTACAGCACGATGGAATGAACTTTTCTGACCCCGACATGCGCACTGCGCACCGCAAATTTTTCTGTGACGTCAACCGTGAAGGGGTCTATAGATGGATGGATAAATTGCAATGTAGGCAATTGCAATGTAGGCAAATTACCATTTGTTTTAAATGCAGATAATTCCTGACAGGTTATATAATTAATGCCATATAATGGTTAGAAACTATTTCATAATATGACTACACTCTGATGTTTTGTAATGTAGTATGATCTAGTTTTTCTCATTATTTGTCATTATGTCCTGGTCAGGGACTTACAGTCAGGGCTTAGGTTAAGCCAGGAGTAGGCCTTAGATACATTAAGTAGCTTTATAAACTCACCTTAGAAAAAAAAAACACTGCTCCTGTGCATCTTGAGACAAAACAATGCCACTGACATATTTTCAGATAATTCAGTGCAAATTGCTTTCAGTTAAGACAGCTCAAACATGCATTTTAGGCTTGGACTAGGTTTAAGCCGTGTTGGCAAACTGGCATATGGGTACTTTTAGCAAATATATGCTTTTTATATTAAATATGTCAAAGTAAATTTAATATTGCCCCTCTTCTGGTTTTAATTTATTTCCCTCTAATTCAACTCTGATTGATGCTATTTCCTTAGGCCTGTGTCATAGTTGAATTCATCATAAAAAGTTCACAGTCAGAACTGCATTCCCAGTCAGAAATGAATTGAATTCCCAGTCGTTCTCTGAGAACCATGGTTGAAACGTTGCACACCTGAAGGGGGAGCTCTTGATATGGTTTGGTATTATGGTAATGTGACTTTGGTGACCCTGTTCTTTTTTGTTTTCATAGGAAGAGGAGGAGTCGGACTCAGGGCGGCCCCAAGATGATGTGAAGGTATTTGACCCCACCTAAATTCCCTGTTCTGGGTATCAAACTCAAGACACACCCTTCCAAATTTATAGTGTTATGATTGCTCTCAAACCAAGAGAACAACGCATCAATCTGAGGAACATGTGTGTTTGAACTTGCATAGAAGGGTCTTATGAGTAATACAGCATTTTTGTGTGTGTTAAACATCAGGTTTATGCACACTGCAGGTACTTATGTTATACAATCATTAAAAAAAATACTTAGCAGTTGTCAGTGTTTTTAAAGATTTTTTTAAATCCCTTACACAACAACAGTACTATGTTGGTACCTTGATATTTTGATGATATTCAACGATGATACCATGGGCACTTGATGATAATATTTTAAATATTTTGTATATGTAGTCACCGTTGCTGTAGTAACTAACATAACTGAATGTACATTACAATTCAAAAGTTTGGTACAGTTTAATTTATTTAAAAATACAGTCATATTGTGAAATATTTTTGCATTTTAAAATGTAATTTATTCCTCTGATGTCAAAGCTGAATTTTCAGCATCATTACTCCAGACTTCAGTGTCAGATGATCCTTCAGAAATCATTTCAATATGCTGATTTGCTGCTCAAGAAACACTCATTATTATTTTAAACAGCTGTTTAATATTTTGTTGAAACTTTCTATTTGAATCTTTGAATAGTAAGTTAAAAAGAACAGCATGTATTTGAATATAATGTAAACGTCTTGAACTGTCAATTTAATACATCTTTGCATATATATATATATACACACATACTGTATATATTTTGTTCAAAATCAGCATCAAATTTAATCAGCGACAAATTTATGTTGCTGTTTTATGAACAGTATTTCTCATTATTAGTTTGAATACCTAGAATCTAAATTCTAAAGAAATGATGTGCAAAGCATTGCAAGTTATGTGTGGCAAGTTATTTCATGCACCGAAATGACTTTTTCACAATAGTAGCTTGTGATGTTGCATCAATTTAGAGCCACACCCCAGAGAGAGCGCTGTTCTTCATAATCACTAAATGATATAAGACATGCTTTGTAATGAAATAATTAAATTATGATTGCTTAATAGAACGTTTTCAAATGTAAGAGTTATAGTGCGTTTTCTTTTTATGTGGGTTCACGTTCAGTTTTTATGTGGGTTGTCCTTGACTGTTTTTCATCCCAAAAAATACAATTCTCATTTACTCACACTCTTGTTGTTCCAAACTTAGATGGTGTTGTTTTCCATTAGGGCTCAAAAGGGGGGATTTTAAGGAATCTTTTTTACAACTATTTTCCACACACATACACAAAAAAAAACAAAACAGCATTTGGGTTTGGAATGGCATGAAGGTAACAATTCCTTTTAAGCGCAGGCTGTAATCTTATTGAAGTGTCTTTATTATTCAGACATTTTTTTTGTCTTCAGTGTTGTTAAAGTGCATGCAGGGGCATGACAATGAAATGCCGAGGGGTAGCTCCTATAACCCGTGGTCCCATTTTTGGGCTAATCTAAATGAAAAAGACCCCTTTTTAGGCAGGCCCCCTGCCTCAGTGAAGATGGATGGGTCCTTTTTTTGTGTCTAACATTGTTTTGCCATAGTGCGTTTTCAAGTGAAAGGACTGTTGTTAGGATTTGCGCTTTTGGCTACAAGAGATTCCTCTCTCAGTGAGTAACGTCGTTCTCTCTGTGCTGTCCCAGACACATTTTCTATTTGGGCGCTTGCCGCTTTTACAAAACGATTCTTCCATCTGCACATTCTGTTGCTGAGTTACTGTATCTGAGATTGTGTAAATGGAGGACCAGTGTATTTTTTTTTCAGCCTAGTTTTACTATTCACTTTGGTGCAGATTTCATCACGCCTTGGGTTTTAAGCTTCCCAAGAGAGACATTTTGTGTTTTAAAAGCTACAGCAAAGGATTAAACCTATTCTCTTCTGAATAGCTAGTTGTGTATAAAGATATGCATTAATAAACACTTATATTACGCTATATTTGCGTAAAATTTTTGAAAATGAAAAACTGTTTATCCTTTGACCCTTCTGTTGGAAGATTTTGGAGCTTACACAAGGGGGTGCTAACACTTTTGTTAAATCATCAAGCAGGCACAGTTATTATTTGACGCTGATAATGCCAAATATCATCTGAATAAATGGTTTTAATGTATCACTTGCTTTATCATAATTCATCTCATCTGGATTGATTTGAAAGCACTGAAATGAAATGTATTATTGATTGTCAATATGTGTTTGTTTTTTTTTTACCTTTTCTTCTATTATAGGATGTCCTGGAAGTGGAGGTTAAAGACCCCAATGAGCTTGTTGGTAAGTACCAAACGAATCAAGCATTCCCTCGTCATCTTCAATTAAAATATCTTTCCAAAGAGATGGTAGAAAGCATTGATGTGTGTTTGTGCTCCAGCCAACATGGTGCAAGAAAGTTGCTGAGGTGTGTGTGTGTACCTTGGCCGTGCCCAGGAAATGAGGGATCCAGGTTGGATTGCTTCAGTTCTGTTTTATGGCTCAACTCTGTGTGATATTAGTTTGATTATAGTGACACATCATCACTTTCTGAAGTTATCAGTGATATCTGATGGTCTGTCATTATATTTTGCAAGTAATAAGAATAAAAGGCTAAAAATCAATTACATTAGCGACTGAAGACGCTTAAAGCACTTTAATTTTAATGCTTATCAAAGTCGTATTTTTCTTTTTCCACTTAAGGCCTATTCACACCAACATCGTTGACTATATTAGCGCCCACATCAACAGATGATATCGTTCTGTTTATAATGAGCTCCCAATACAGTTATGTTGTTTGCCGCTTTAAACGCTAGAGCTTTTTAAAGTCAGGATGGATTCTGATTGGCTGTCAATGTTTTTATCGTTCATCAGCTGGAAAAAAAATTATTCCAATATCCGACTAAAGGCCCATCCACACCAAGAATGATAACTATAACCCTAACTATGACAAAAACTATTAGTGTCCACTTCATGCACGATAAAAATGTTCTGATTATAATAAGCATGCCCTGCTTTAAATGCTCAAGCTCTTTATAGTTGGGTGGATTCTGATTGGCTATCAATATTTTAATCGTTTATCAGCTGGAACGTAGAGAGAGTACGTTCTTCATGAAAAAAAACGTTGTAATGTGCAACATTATGGACAACGTAATACATGCAGCCTGCTCCTAGAAGTTTGGGTCCCTAAACTTTTATCTATAAAAACTGTGTTTATAATGCCACACATCTTTCTGATGCACTCAGAGCCAGAATATTTTACTTTGACAATAGTTGGGACTTGGGAGTTACAGTAAACGAGACATTTGGACGAGTAACTGACCGTTCCACTTTGTCTTGTTTTTCCTCACATTAAAATGTGAAAAGATCAGAATAGACCACAGAAAGGAAGGTCTTGCTGGAGACTCAAAGATTTGCTTTGTGGTTGAGAGACAGAAGATCTTTACATTCGGCTCTAATTTTCCCTCCTTCTCTTTTTTGGAGTCGTTTCTGAGACTGGAGTTGGTGTATGGGCTTTGTGTGTGATGGTGCCACTTGTTTGGGTGAACACTGAGCTCTGAAGATGCCTGAGAAATGAGTCATCTACAGTTAACGCGTGATTACTCTGATGGAGAGGAAATGACAAATGGGGAGAGATCTACTCAAAAATCAGCCAAAATCATATCGGGAATAAGAAAGCCGGCTTGAGAGCAGTGGTTGGGATTTTAAGGGTTTATAGAAGACCCCTGTCTTGCCAACATTCCTGTGCGCACTTGCTGCCTGCTGCTACCACATTTACTCTAATCACACTGTAATTAAAACGTGTGAACGCTTTATAAAACACAGCTTTCAGACCAACTACAGTTTAATCCATGACAGCCACAAATAAAATCGCAAAAGTCCTTGACAATTCTATACTGAAGTGTTTACACTTTCTAAGAAAGTATTTGTTGTGTTTGCCTTTGTCCTAGTTAGCTGCCATGGCGCGCCGGTTGCTAATATGTTTGGGAAAAAATTTTAATTTCTCGATTTTAATCAATTCCCATTTTTATGAACCCGAAACCGATTTTTAAATGATGAAGAATCGATAATTTAGTCTATGCTGTTTTCAGACCATTGTAGCTCACCTACAGTACCGTTCAATAGATCGCAATGAGCTTTTTGATTTGAAACACAGTCTCAGATTTCAAATTCTGTCTGTTTGATTTATGAAATTAAAACAAGACCATTTTGGCTCTCTTTAATATGGCATGTCAGATCACTGATCATCTCTTCGACTTTACTAATACAGTGCGAAATAAACATGAATGAACATCAGAAGGTATGTTAAAAGAAACATCATGTCTCATGTAATCGCTCAATCGGGTTTCAGCAGTGGAAAGACGTCAATGAAATGGCTTATAGACAATATCCAGAATAATCCAAATTAAACTGAATAGGAATCAAATCGCAAGTTTAATCAAATCCTGAAATTTGTGTCAATACCCAGCCCTAGTTGCTAAGGTGTTCTGGGTGGTTTCTTGGTGGTTGCTATATATGTATTGCAAGAAACATAACATACATTGTTCCTATATATAATAATCAGCCATCAATAGTTTTATATTTATCCATTATGTCGTTCACAATAGAGCCCGACCGATAAAATATTTTGAAGGCCGATACTGATACAAATATTTTTGGGTTTTAAAATCCGATATTCCGATATATCGGCCGATATTTGATTTATTTATTTATTTTAAACTGGACATGATAGTCACACATTTTGTCATGCTTATTTGAGTGGAGAGAACTGATGAGGATGTTCTTTTAATTGTTATTCAAGCAATGTATGTATCGTGACCAACTCAACGAGTGTTGCCAACAGGAACGGTGTAGAGTGCCCTCTGGTGGGCAAACTATACAACTCCAACACTCATGACATGGTTCAAGCGTGTTTCGTCCATTTTTATTTTATTTTTGAAATATTCATTTATCGGCCATTATAACTGCCGTTACCGATAGTTTGGAAAATGCCTAATATCGGCCGATAATATCAGTCTGCCGATATATATCGGTCTGGCTCTAGTTCACAATTCATCTTGGGTGTTAAGTTCTTTCCATCATTAAAGCCATTAGGTAGACAGCCTCCTACCTTTGTCTTTTTCTCTTATTTTCAAATACACTTTTTGTCCGATTTTGCTTCAAATCAAAGTTTATTATGTTGTTATTGACCTTAAAAGACCAGGGAAAAACACCACGGTCACAGAGTAAGGCATAATGGCACTGTTGAACTCTGACACAGGTTTCTTCTTAAATGTAAGCTTATGGGACTTTTTTTAACATCCGCCAGGTGAAAAATGGCAAGTCTGATCACTTGTCCTAAAGCCTGTCATTTTGAGAAACTGCACAATTTGATGTTTCATTTATGTAGGAGTTATGAATCCACTTTAAATACTGAAGGTTTGGGATTTGAGGAACTCCAAATCATTATTATGAGGAATAATAATAATAATGAATCTCATTATTTTAAATGCTATCTCTGTGTTATATTCATTCCTACCTCTTTCTCTTTAGAGTATCTCTACAGGTGTGCATGACCTGTTTTGCCAAAGGGTTGTTCTCAAATGTTCAGTTTGCGTAAGGCAACTGATGAAAATTATCATCGCCAGAAGCCCTGTTTCTACATGTTTATGTCTGTGCATGGCTTTGGGAAGTGTGCCACTTTTAGAGTGCTCCACCCAGCCCTTCCCTGCTTCTGTGTGTGTGTGTGTGTCTGTCATGTGTTTTAACAAATGGAGGCATGTTTCAGCCCACAGTGGTTGCCTCAGATCTGCTCAGAACAGCAGCCAGGGGGTGTGAGAGAGGCAGATGGGGGGGAGGAAGGGTGTGTAGGATTGAGAAGAGTGGAGGTGAGGTGAAAGGGAATTCGGCAGTAGCCTGTTCCAACCAGTATGGTTTGAATAGTGTTCACTGCTGCATGTGGACGCAACCACAAATTCCATTTCTCCGTAATTTGCTCCAGAGATGTCTGACAGACTGCTGATAGATGCTTTTAGTTTGATGAAATAAAGAAAAAAAATACAGAATACACTTCTTGCACATGCTTGCGAAATTGTAGTGGATTAGTGTCATTTTAAAAATGTGAAAATAAAAAAAATTAGCTTGAGGTTAAAGTTGCGTACGGAATCCAGAATATTTGTGTGTTTGGAAACTTTATACTGCTGATGGGAGAAGGATTTTCTTTATGATTTTCTTTTTATTTATAGTTTTTAGTATGTTCTTGCCGTTTAACTTGCAAATATTTTCATTTCTATGAAATATGTATAAATATACCAAAGAAAATTTTTACTTAAATAATTATATATAAGCTTGCACTATATATATATATATATGCCCTGGCATCCTAGCAGAGAGTTTGCATGTGTAAGCACAACTATATTTTCTTGAAATGTAGTTTGTTTTTATCAGCACATCATCATTACTCTATTGAAGCACACCTGTTTATACTGTAAAGTAAATTGTAATATTCATGCATTTAAATCTTCAAATGAATATTTTCTTCTTCTTTATAGCACAGTTTTCGGAGAAGGTTCGGAACATGTCTCCTGACGAGATCAGAATTCCTCCTGAACCTGCCGGGCGTTGTTCCAGTCATCTGCAGGTGAGATTGTGGCTCTGTTCTGTTTGAGATGTTCTTGACTTGCTGCCATGGGGTCCAATGAGAGAACTTGTTTTTGATGGATGCTAGTCTCTCAGCTGCTATCAGATAGCTTGTCCGCTGAGCATTCAAAGGCTTGTGGATATTGCACAAACATAAAACTGGGCCAAAATCAATTCAAATCTGATTGGTTGGCTTTCCAAGAGTTACATTTTTACACGCAAAGCTGGGTTAAAGACTGCTGGACTGATCATGTGTTAGTGAAGTCCTTTTCGTTATAAATTAGATCCTAAAGGACACGTACATTTGTGAAAAATTTACTTAACTTAACCCATTTTTGACATACAGACTTTTTACTGAAATTTTCCACTCCTTTTGTAGAAATTCTGATTATTTTAATGAGCACTTGTTTACTTTGATAATTGGCTGCTAAAAAAAAATATTGTGCTCGTTGTTCGTTTAGGATGTATGCTGCTAAGTTGATCTGACTTTATGCCGATTGTATTCTCATGCTGAAATAGGGTTTTTAATTAAGTCATCTTCCGTATAAACAGACACTGTCTGATACTTTTATTTGCATAAATACTTGAAGCTTAATTCTGGGTTATTATAGTTAACTAAAAATAAAACCATAAATTCCATTACTTCAAATAGAATAAATGTTTTGTTTTTTTTTATCGGTTGTTTGCTAAGACAATTTCTCATTTTTATTTAGTTTAACTTGATGTACTAAAATAACAAGCAGAAATATAGTATAATGAAAATTATATAGATATATAAAATGAATAAAACTGACCAAAAACGAAAATGAAAATGAAAACAGGAAATCCAAAAATAAATACAAAATACTGGTTGAAAACTAATAATAGTATCTTAATTAAAGGGATAGTCCACCCAAATATGAAAATACTTCCTCATCCTCATGATGTTCCAAACCTGTATGACCTTTGTTCATCTTCGGAAGACAAATTAAAATAGTTAAATACGAGAGCTGTCTGTACCTCCGTATACACACAGCAACTCAATTAACACTTTCAAGCCCTGGAAAGGTAGTAAAGACAACGTTAACATAATCCATGTGACTAAAGTGTTTCAACCTTAATTTTATGAAACTAAGAAAATATTTTATTTGCATAAAATAAAACCTTTTTGGAAAGTTGCTGTATGTTGAGGCACAGAAAGCTTATGGATTTCATCAAAATTATCTTTATTTTTGTTCTGAGGATGAACAAATGTCTTATAGGTTTGGAACAACATGAGGGTGAGTAATTACTGACAGAAATTAAATTTTTGGCTGAACTAACCCTTTAAATTAAAATTACACTGGCTAAAACAACATCTATTCATGCAGATAAACCATATGATTGGTGCTTCTCATTCTTGGTGAATTCTGAATTTTCCGAAGAATTAGATTTTTTTTTTTTTCGTATATCCTCTGAAAAATATTCTCTCAGCTGCTCTGTTTTGGTTGGACTGCTACGCTTTGTCAACAGTCATAAAAAGAGATCATATGAGTGCATTGTTTTAGTTCTTGGCAACGTCTTGAGAGCACATGTTCAGATCCTGGCTGGCATGTTTTGTCTCAGGGTGTGGCACTGGTGGGCTCAAGGGGGTGGAAGGTTGTGGGAGTCAGTCTTTCAGGTGTTTTGCCTCACCCGAGGGTAAGGACTGGCAGTTTGCCCTAAATCATGCAACTTGCACCCTGTCAGAACATGTCCAGGGATTTAAACATTTGAGGTCGGTGATGTCAAAACCATGTTGATGCTGTGGTCATATGTGAAGATATTATGAATAAATATTAACGAACCACATTATTCAATCTCATTGATCATACCACTTCCTGTCGTGGCTCTGTTTCTCGTGAGCTGTTGGGGCAGGTGTGCCAGGGTGTGGTTTTCACACTCAGTGTACTACAGCCTAGTACTGATAGATGGGCTGTGCTTTTCCACGTCATGATTAATATCCTGTCCTTGTGGCTGTGCTTTTATCACCGCTCAGACATGATCCTCATTCCCTCGTACACCTCAGTTGGTCTTCTTGCTAACTTTCTTGTAGTACATTTTGTACAAATGAAGATCAGTGTCTTAACTGTTTCAACAAAGGACTTTTAAATGTATTTGACTTCTTGGAATGTGAAGGGAAGCTGAAAATGGCACATCTCCAAGTGCTTCTTGGAGTCCGGTTGTCAAAAATCACCCTCTAGTTCTAGAAACTCGCAGTCGTACAAAGACTTTATTCATTCCTAGTGTCTCAAAAAACACTTGGAGAGAGGAAACAGTATTTTTCTTTTTTCATAGTCCACATTTTACTTAAACTTGCATTTGTGTATTTAGAAAGATCAGGCATGCACTCAATATCGATAATGATATGAAAAAGAGTTACATAATAAGACTGTTGTGCCTTTTCTCTGCAGGAAAAGATCTTTAAACTTTACGAGCGGAAGCTGCATGGAGACTTTGATACAAACAGCCATATTCAAATGAAGAAAGAGTTTCGCAACCCAAGGTCTGGAGATAACAAGTTTTAATGACCCGCCATGCACCAGACATAACCTAAAGCAGATTATATTTTTATACTGTTGTATTTGTTTGCAAACTAACCATCTGTTTGTGTTTATAGCATTTATGAGAAGCTAATCCAGTTCTGTGGAATTGATGAACTTGGAACCAATTATCCAAAAGTATGGACTGTTTACTTTTTAATATCATGTAAACACGTATTGCTGTTTTATGAAAGTTTTTGTTTACTTCTCCATAGGACATGTTTGACCCCCATGGCTGGTCAGAGGATTCGTATTATGAGGCTCTAGGTAAATTTAGCTTAATATTTAATTTGACATTTTCAACTCATATGGATTCAATTGATTACATCTGTTAACCATTTGTGTGCTATTCTCTCCACAGCCAAAGCTCAGAAGGTGGAGATGGACAAGCTGGAAAAAGCCAAAAAGGAAAAGACCAAGGTTAAAACCTTGAGGCACTCCACTTTATTATTATTATTGGTTTTTAATAATATTAAAAGTTTTCTTTCTTCTATATGGGCCAAAAGCTCACTGACGATTACGTTTTACCCATGTGTCTTTAGATTGAATTTGTGACGGGCACTAAAAAAGGCACCACTTCTAATGCAGCAGCTCTGGCCACAAACGCAACAACTGCCTCATCCACAGGTACAATGCATGATTGAGTGTTTGATGTAAAAAGAAAGGATTTAAAAATGTAAAGTGATGAAATTGCAACATAAATAGGCAATTTTACTGTTTGTATAATAACAGCCTGTTATTGTTGGATAATTAGAGCCTATTATACTTATTATTATTATTATTATTAATGAAAATATATTACCAAAAAAATGATACAAAAAATAGTTTTTAGGTCACACAAAGTCAGTGTGGTCTTTTTTTTTTTTTTTTTTTTTTTTTTTTGAAGACCAAAGCTTTTACTATTTTTTTTATTTATTTTTATAAATGCTAAATAATACAGTTAGGAAAAAAGTATAAAAGTATAAAATATAAGAGAAAATCAGTCCATATATTTCTTTACTTCTAGTGTGTCGCCACTTTGATAGTAGTTGCATAATCCATTTCTAGTTGTATAATAATTATAAAACGAAAAAACCATCACACACCTGCAATTGGTAGGTGCGTAGGAAAAAACAACCCCAAAAAAATAAGTCGAAAATGTGCCAGAGCACACTATCAAAACTTTTTATTCAACAACGTTTTCGGTCTCACGGCCTTCATCATATATATACCTGATGCCGTTGGAAGAAACTGGTAACTTGCATGAATTGAAATAGCCATTTTGCGCCACCATGTTTCTACGGTAGCCCTAAATGGACAAGCGCGTTTCGTCGTTATGTTGTTCTTCATGCAAAGAAGCAAGCTAAAGTCAGCGAATAAAACACTGACACAATGATGAACAAATAATAATAATATTTGCAGTAACATATCGTTTTACTAAATAATTAAGTAAACACAATTTCTTAATTTACCTTTGTAAAGAAACTTAATTGCTTAACTGGATACTCTGCTGTCTCAGACGACGACATGTTTTCCTGTCGGCCACCGTAACTTCTGTTGGTTGCAATTCGTTACCTCACCACTAGATGACGTGAAAAATCACACACTGCACCTTTAAATGGTTTTGATATATCCTGTAGCCTTTAAAAAGGTTTAATGATGCCGTTCATGGATTCTCGTCCGTGGAATACACCGCTTCCGTGTTTTGCTAATTAATCAACATAGGCAAATTGCAATTGAGGATTGTTTTTAAATCAAGAACTGGTAATTTAATTGAGGAATTGTGACAGCCCAACATAAGTTGAATTATGATTAAGTCTTTGTTGGTTAGTGTTACTGCAAACAAACCTAGCATTAGTTCTGGTTGAATTAAACCTAAGTTCTTTGACCCAGCAGATGCTCAGAAGAGGAAGAGCAAGTGGGATTCAGCAGTGCCAGTAACCCTGGCACAACCCGCCCTCCTCACCACCACTGCCACCCTCCCTGGAGTCGTCTCTGTGACCACAACAGCCAGCGGCACCAAGACCACCGTCATCTCTGCTGTGGGAACCATTCAAAAAAAAGCTAAGCAATGACATGGGAAAAAGTGTTGAAAATCAGTTTAATAACAGTCGGTTTTAACTGTCTGACAACTAAAATAGATGGTCTTTATCTCATTTTCAGAAAGAGAATATTTTGGATATATCTTTATAACGGCATAATTGTACCAGACATTTTGGGTTCCACTTTATCTAGCTATTTCAAATGCATTCATCCGATGGTTGATACTTTTTTGTATTTAAACTTTTTGGTTGTCTTTGCCCAGATGTTTTGCATTGATTTCATGTATGTAAAAACTAGCATTGCAAGTCATCTGAACTTTCATGTCTAACATATGAAAACTCTTTCAAACTTGCAACAATTTTGAGTAATTTTGCATTTTTATTTTTTCTTTTAGTAATCATTCATTGTTTGATAGATGGCCAGTCAGGTTTGCCTTCTGTCCGTTTCCATTTTCATGTTTTGGATAGGTCGCGTCACACAGAACACCAGTTAAACATCACTGGAGTATTCATTCATTATTTTATTACAACTGATCAGGGCTAATTGACTGTATTATTGCATTTATTGTGTAGACAGATGGTGGTATTATAATTTAGTGCAAGTTCATTTTTACACTTTTTTCTGTCATTTCTCTCTTTTATTTAATTTTAGTAATGCAAGTAGGTTTTTTTTTAAACATGTATATATTAAAATGACTCTGTGGCTCAGCAGTGTAGAAATAAATGTTTTGTTTTGTTTTTGTAAAATTGCAACGCTGTTGAATTTACAAAACTCTGCTGTGTTTAATTCAAATCTGAGAGTATCTGCCTCTGGGATGAAGAAACAGCTGTAGAAATGGGATGCCAGGTAGTGTTAAAGAACGTTTCATGGATGAGGAATGTGTTTTGGGGTTCTGAAATTGAAAGATGGTGTGCATTTACTAGATTTATGTCTAAGCGATACCTTTTCCATTCTGAACTTGAGCCATCCAACCTTTAGTTCAAGCTAAGAAGTCCTGTGCGATGAGATAATTTTCTGGCACTTTCCCTTTGCCATTTTTAAAACATTTAAAACCTTCTGCTTCATAATAAGAAGGTTGTGGGTTCAAACTTACGTCCTTGATCTAGACACTTTACTCTAAGTGGTGCTTACTTCAAAGCATCTTTCACAAAGATTCCGGAAAATACACTGATAATGTGTCCTGGGATTGTTTGACCTTCTCCCTCTTCACACTTTGGTCAATTCAAGAATAATTCATGCAATTTTATATTGTTAATTTGAAAGCATTAAAAGTGCAGTTTTTTGTCTCTCCTTGTATTGCTCAAGTGGTTGAGGTTGATATGGGATTTAGTAATTAATAATAAGTAGGCCAATACATTACATTAAAGGAGTAGTTTGCTGATAATTTACTCACCCCCATGTCATCCAAGATGTCCATGTGTTTCTTCAGTCGAAAGGAAATTAAGGTTTTTGATGAAAACATGCCAGGATTTTCTCCATATCATGGACTTCAATGGGAACCAAATGGTTCAAGGTCCAAATGAGAGTTTCAGTGCAGCTTTAAATGACACCAGACGATGAATATTGCTCTGAACCTTTGGAGAACCCAGGATCAGTCAGGAGGGCAATTCATGCAGCACTATAGGTCAGAAGTCAGATTGAATTGGAACAATCAGAATATTATCCAGTTCCATCTGGTTGTAGATCAAAGTCACACCGGTATGGAGACGAGTTTGTTGAGCATCAGTGCCGATGGCTGTCGTGTCGATGAGGCCTTAAAGGGGAGAGTCTAGTAGACACAACCTCTGCTGTCACTTCAGGGATGCACTGTCTAGGCGTACTATATTATTATATTGTATTATAAATGCTTTCTTCTCATTCAAATGTTAAGCAGACATTCAGAAATATAATCAATTGCCTTTGTTTTTGATGCTTCTTAATTCTTCCTGGCTAAAGGAGGCAAATTCTGGTGGCTCATCTAACCCCACTCTCTCCTATTGGCCTGTCAAACTTTATTTCTGTTCAAATGTAAGACTTTATGTTTGTAACAAATGGTGTTTTTTATTATTATTTGATTTTTCATGGCCCCAGGTAAATCAGTTGACGCACAGGAGTAAGTTTGCCTGCTGAGATTGAGAGATGGGGATTGAGCGAGTGCTAAGTGTGCGTCAGGGTGACTCAGATTGAAGACACACCCGGTACAGGCCCCGACTTCACTGATTTACAGTGGAATCCGGCAATGAAGGTTTACTCACACAGTGCACATAATTATAATGTTGTACCAAGTATTTAAGCATGCATGGTGATTCATTGATTGTTCTAGAACTTGACAGTTTGTTTACCTTTCTGTGTTACTGTAGTGAGAGAGCTAATTTAATACCCACTAGTCATATGTTTTTGCCAATATTGTAAACCCAAACATAGCACTGGTGCACTTATTCAAATATAGGCCTATATTCATTTACAAAAGGCAAGTAGAATATAGGGGGACAGTTTCATGTTGTACTATTGTTACAGATTTTATTTAGAATTAGTATTAGTATTTATTTATTTATTTTAGAATTAGCTTGACACCTTTTTAAAAGTATGGGGTTGGGTTTTAATGTTTGTGAGACTACATTTAATCAGATCAAAAATACATTAAAAACAGTAATTTTGTGAAAATATGATTTAAATTTAAAAAGCAATTGATTAGCATCATTACGCAGTTTTCAGTGTCACGTGATCCTTCAGAAATCGATCTAATATGCTTATTTGCTGCTCAAAAAACGTTTATTATTAGGCTATTATTATTATTAACGTTGGAAACAATTGTGCTTCTAAATATTTGAATTCTTTGATGAAATCTAAATCTTGTGATATTATAAAATAATTGTAAATGAAAAGTATTATTTCCTTTAAAAAAACTTACCGACCTTGCACTTTTGAAGGTTATGTGCCTATATCTGTGAGATCATGCATCTCACACACAGGACGTATAGGATGGACTTTTCAATTATTATTATTATTTTATTTTATTTTTTTTTTGAGAAAAAATAATCTTTTTCTTTTTTTGCGGAGCCAGAATTTTGCTCTTTGCAGTCTGACTCTTCTGAGCTACTTTTTGGTCTGCTTTCAGTGACACAGCTAGCTAGCCGTTTTCATTCGTCCAGCCTGATTACAAATAACAAAAGAAAGTAATAAATTCTGAGGGAATCTTTTGTCATGTAAATGATGGAGACGTTTGCCTCGCAAAAGAGCGGTTGCCAAAAAATGTGCGTAATGCAGTCCAGGGCGTTTGCAAGTGCAAGGAAAATGTGAATTTATAAATTCATGAATGTTTGTGTGATACAATATTTGAGCTGACTCGGAACCCGCAAATGATGCCCACAGATGTTTTCTAGGAGTTTTCACACTGACTGAAGCGACAGCGGTGAAGAGGTGAGTTAAATTTATGTTTGTTTGAGTAAGTCATACTCGTGTTAAATATCGTAAGTGTTATGTTTAAACTGTTTGCAGCCGTTGTGTGCTTCATGGGTGGTCGGATCCTGAGAGAAAAGTTTGTGACCGTTGAGGTGGGAAACAATATTTGTGTTTGTGGTGGTATAATATGTCTAAATAAAACGCATACTCAAGGGCTGAAAGATAAAGGTACTTCCTGCTATGAAAGATTACCATGGTAACCACGAGTTACCTTTCTTTACTATTGTTAGGCTACTTCAATAAAACTGTGTTAAATTGATATTAGTCACCACTAAAGAAATGAAACAATGACAGTGTTTGTTTTCTTGCTGCATCCTGTGTTGCTAGTTTTTTAATTATTATTTTTGGTTAGCAAGATAGTAACAGTAACTGTAAACTATATGGTTACCATGATTTTTTTTCTTTTCTTTTTTTTTTTTTTTTGTGGGGAAGGGAAATCCTGAGAGGGATGCTCTTGACCGCTAAGGGGGAAAACAATATTTATTTTGGAAGTTGTGTCCGAAATTGGCAGAAGATTGCAGACATTATTGCCAATGTTCTAAGGGCAATATTAATATTTTATAGGTAGTCTAAATAATTTCTCTTTTCAACTGATTAATTTGTATCTGTGTGTCTATTTCTTTTCAATGCAAACATGATAATATGAATTCAGAGTTCTGAATGTGAATGGAATGTTTCCTTCTGGCCATAAATTGTGCTTTATGTACTTTGATGTTTAAAAATAATAATTATCCAAGGGAAACATTCAAGCATGCGAGGAAATGCACTTGGAACTTTTCTTGATGTCCGGCAGTCAGAAATGGACAATAACAGCTAAGGTTTTCCACAGGTCATCCCCGAGGGACATCTGTACCACACACATCCCTTTCTAACGTTTCACTGAGTGCCAGGCAGTCTGATTGTTACTTGGGGAAGGACACACCTTGTTTCTGACTCACTGTGTGTTTAGTGTTATGCATCTGCCCTGCGGGAATGTGGTTCCCATGATTTCTCGTTGCCATGGTTTGTCCATGTGCTTTTACTGTGGTTTTTCAGCTTGTGAATTTAGTAAGCATTATAATTATCTATCTATCTATCTATCTATCTATCTATCTATCTATCTATCTATCTATCTATCTATCTATCTATCTATCTATCTATCTATCTATCTATCTATCTATCTATCTATCTATCTATCCGTCTGTCTATCTATCTTTTTATAGAATATTGGAAGGGAGCTTGATCATAGGAAGAACTTATGAACTCACAATTTAAGTTGGATATATTATTGTTGTTTGTATTGTTGATTGGTTTGCAAGATTTGTGGCATTTAATAAATGACCACAAATGTTGTTGTTGTTTTTTATTAAGTTGGCTGTTATCATTTTTGAGATTTGTGACTGTCAGTCTCTGTAAATCTATCTATCTATCTATCTATCTATCTATCTATCTATCTATCTATCTATCTATCTATCTATCTATCTATCTATCTATCTATCTATCTATCTATCTATCTATCTATCTATCTATCTATCTATCTATCTATCTATCTATCTATCTAATCTATCTATGTCTGTCTGTCCTTTCTCACTCTTTCTCTCTAAGCTGTTCTGGACGAGGTCACTGACCTGCTCAAGTTGTAAATGGAAAACTGTTGCTTTGTTCCCGCTGCACAGGAATGCTTGTTTTCACCACTTACTCTCTCCGTCTCCCTGTTTCGAATGCTGTCCCAGTATGTCTCTCCTCCTTTCTTGCTGTCTCACTTTCTCTTTTCCCTCTTGAATTAGGGCACATTTTTGTGGCAGTGACATTTGCAAGACTTCAAAGGCATCGCTCAGTTAGCGCCGTTGAGGTCATTTCAGTGTGTGAAGCCTATCGGATTGTTTTCCACGCATACCTCGGGGTTCAGTTGGTTGCTTTCAAAGCTATCCTCATCGTCATAAAGTGTAATAGGGCATGTGTTTGTGTGTGTACTGCAGTATCCATGTGCAGAAATGAGTATGGCAATGATTCTTTGTACCCTGCAGGCAATATATCTGCCTGCCACTCCCTGTGCAAGGTCAGTTAGGGCAAGGTTTCTTAACTCTCTCTCTCTCTCTCACTCTCTTTTCCTCTCCCCTCGGGGAGGAGCTCTGACCTGTCATTCTCAAGTCCACACAGGTGAGGGTGCTGCTAAAGGAATTTGCAGAGAGCAAGCTCGCAAAGGACAGAGGGAAAGGTGGAGCAACCCGGTTACCTCACAAAGCCAGAGAAAGAAAGGAAGGGTGTTGCCTGCAACCCACCTGAACAACTTGAGTAAAAGAGGAGGGACCAGACACACATTGACTCTTAAACACGAGTCGTATCTGGAGGAATATCCAGTCGATTTTGCACAGCACAAAGTGGGATAGGAGGGGGACGTTTTCCTGCAAGCACAAGAGGATTGCCTGTTGCTTGGATTTGTGAAGACGCAGGTGGAAAACAGGTTCTTTTCCCCTTTTTCGGTTAATCATTGGACGACAGGGAGAGTATTAAGGATTTTCTTTTAGGGAACTTTGCTGTTTCTGTGTGGACTCTGGGACTTGGATTGGGAAACAACTAAGAGGTTTGTGAGATCAACAATCTTTTTGTAAAGCCTCACAGTCCTGCATATATTTTGTGAGACTTTTTTTTATCTCTCTACTTCCCCTTTACTCTTTGCTTGCTTGTGTCTTTTTGTTTGCTGATGTTTGTCGCCGGCTATATATCTTTGAGTCAGTTTGTTATAGTTCTTTGAAGTTTGCACACTACTGTTCAGCTCTTTTTGTTCTTCATCTTCAAACTAAATCCTCACGAAGGTGTTTGTCTGTTGGTTGTTATGCACGTTTTGCAAGGCAAGGCAAGTTTTAATGTTGTTGTGCAATTGTGCCCATCAAATCACATTTGTGTCTGGGTCATGTATTGTGACCGTGTTTGTTTATGGTATTATAATGTCATTATTGTTCTCAGATTAATAGAATTTGAAGATTTGCTGGTTGGAAGCGTTTCACAGAATGGAAGGAATGAATGACATATATCATAGTACACACAATATCTAATATTTTTGTTTTGGGTACTTCTGGGTTATGTTGTTTTTTTCTGTGTATGACTAAGCTTGATTTATCTGCCCGTTTGTGAGGTTAACACAGCACCGATCAGGTTCACAATAGCATGTTAAGGTTTGTTTAGGTCTCAGGCACAGTGATATTTATCTGAGATTGAGTTTTCTCTCATCCTGGAGTGAAATTCCAGGGATGTTGGTCAAAATATGAACTCAGAGCAGATATACGTGTATGTAAAGTTGATGGATGTGCAAACACCATTTGGGGGTGGAGGGGAATAACTGATTTGGGGTTTTTGATAGATAAAAATTCCAAGGCTTTCAATTTAACATGATTATTTAGTATCACTATTTACATAAAAGTGAAAACATGTCATTAAATAACATTTAATCATGCTCCCTGACTTAAATAGTTATCGATTTTTCGTACCAATGGAGATATTAAACTTGAAGAACCACCTTGATGTTTTTCGCATGTCTGCAGGCAACATGTTTCACTAAATTCACCACATTTAGAGAGAGCACGCATCACAGAATGAGTACACAGGTGTGTTCAAGAACACCTAGAGAAAAACAGTAAGATGTGACGCAACGTCTGTCTGATGCACACAGTATGTGCGCCGGCGGCATGCAATTAAGTGTCCCGTTTCTCCCCCTTAATTAGACTTTATTCAGCAAATATTGATATTATACATATCAGTATCAATTAGGGCTGTCAAACGATTAATCGCGATTAATCGCATCCAAAATAAAAGTTTGTGTTTACATAATATATGTGGGTGCTCTGTGTATAATTATATATATATATATATATATATATATATATATATATATATATATATATATATATACACACACATGCTTATATAGATTTAGGAAATATTTTCAAGTATACACTGTATTATTTAGATTTATATATAATTTATATTATATGTACACATATAAATATTTCATATATAAATAATTGTTTTTTTCTTAAATATACATGCATGTGTGTGTGTTTTTTATATATATGTATATATATATATATATATATATATTAGGGCTGTCAAAACGATTAATCGCATCCAAAATAAAAGATTGTGTTTACATAATATATGTGGGTGCACTGTGTATAATTATTATATATATATATAAATATACACACATGCTTGTATATATTTAAGAAATATTTTCATGTATATTCTGTATATAGATTTAGATATAATTTATATTATATATAAATATAAATATTTTATATGTAAATAATATTTTTTTCTTAAATATACATGCATGTGTGTTTTTTATATATATATATATACAAAATAATTATACACAGTGCCCCCACATATATTATGTAAACAGAAACTTTTATTTTGGATGCGATTAATCGCGATTAATCGTTTGACAGCCCGAGTATCAATATAAAGTAATCGAAAGAAAATCAATTGAATGTCCAAACGCTCACTTATTATCTTTTCATTGTAGAAAAATGAAAACAAAAGACCAAAATGTAATGCACAAATATAAAAAGGTTTTCTCAAACATTCCGCTGTCTTTCTTTTCCCTGGATTGTGTGTCCATCTGTAGAGGATATGAGTGGAATTCCTGAGGAATCATTGGTCTGTTTCTCCTCTTGACTGTCAGAGTTGAGATTTATGGGGGGTGAAATGGGCTCAACTTTCATTTGATGTTTTCAGGGAGAAAGGTAGTGGGTGAAAAGCGATGGAAAGTGATATCAGCAGGTGGATCAGATTTCTGCTGCTGTTTTAGTGATTTAATCCCCCGGCGTGACATCTGAAGTGCATGCTATTCCTCTTTCTGTAGATAAGATATGGACAGCGGCCTGTAAAAAGTCTCTAAAAGTCTAATGGATGCACATAAATATGGTGTAGATTTAAAGTAATTGTACACTGCAGTGTGTCTGGTCATCAAAAGCATGTTTTTATGGTGTTTATCAAGGCACATGTCTTGCATGCATCGAATTTTTCAGTTCACTTACGATCAGTTCTGGTGTGTATCTCCATGTGTGTGGTGTTTATGTGTGACATCTGTTCACCATGTTTAACTTTATGTAATATGTACGACCTCGCTATTGTTTCACTTGTGTTTCAGACTGAAATGGGAGGATGGGCTCGGCGTCTCACTGTGGGGATCTACATTCTCATGCTTGCTGTGACAGTCAGTCGTGCTAATGAGGGTGGGAACATCAACTCTTAAATCCCTTAAACCTCAAATCTCAATTACAAACACTTTTACTTCGGAAGCAATTCCAAGTCAGTTAAAAACACCAGATTACTTTCTGTTCACTGTAATCAGTAATGACAACACATATTGCATTGGATAAGAAAAGGTCAACCCACATTTTACAGAATTTTGAAGGAAAAGAAAAAGTTTATTAGTTTGAATAAATGATGAAACAAAAGATGTACTTGGCGACTTTTTGGTTTCAGTAGAACATCTCATAAGACTTCATACATTCATAAAAAACATGTGTTTGCTAATGAAATGAAATTCAGAAGTGTTACCCAAATGTATACAGTAACGCTGAGAAGACCTTAATTACTGAGTTCAGAACATTTAAAACCAAATTTGAAGAATTATCTTTGTTATATGCAAAAAAAATATGCTTTTTTTGTTACATAGTGAACCACTGTACCGCTGCCAGGACCAAAACCTGCTCGGAATGTATTCAGATCGGCACAGGATGTGCATACTGCCCTGATGAGGTGACAATTCAATGATCCTTATATGCTGTGGAATGATGTTGTATGATAAATACACATTAAATATGACATATTAATCCAGAGATCAGGTCTGAAGAATAGTTTTTGCTAAACTGAAATGTTAACCATTACAAAATGATTATAAATATCCAAAACCTCAATTTCACAATTCAATCGAATGACACACAACAGTCTTATTCACTTGTGATTTGAGGGAGCAGTTCTTCTCCTATTAGTTTTAATACAATTTAAAATCTTAGAAGAAGTCTCTTATGTGCACTGTTGGATAAAGATACAATATTGTGAAATATTATTACAATTTAAAAATAAGTTTTCTAATTTGATATATTTTAAAATGTAATTTATTCCTGTGATGCAAAGCTGAATTTTCAGCATCATTACTCCAGTCTTCAGTGTCACATGATCCTCCAGGAATCATTTTAATATGCTGATTTTGTGCTCACAAAAGATTTCTTCTAATTTCAGTTATGATGACATACGTGAAATTGATTGGCTGAGAATATTACATTGAACAAACCAATCAGAATGTGAATAGTTTCATGGCTGAACTATTAATTTTGTGGAAACCGTAAAGCATTCTTTAATGAATAGAAAGTTAAAAAAAAACATTTGTAACATTTGTAACATTATGAATATTTTTGATATTCATAATTTTTGACACTTTTGATCAGATTAATATGTCATTGTTGAATTAAAGGATTCATTTCTTTAAAAAAAAAAAACTTAAAATACCACAGTACTGTATTTTATTTGGCAGTAAACACCGTAACAATCTGTTTAGTTATTTGTCTGTTTTTAAAGCTTATTGTAGCTCTCAGTATGAACAGTTTTGTAATTGCTTTTATTTGTATCTTATTTTTCTCATCAGATCTTTGAGTACGAGCGTTGTGACCTGAAGGAAAACTTGATGGCCCGTAAATGTAGTCGGATGGTAACAGTTGAGAGCTCCAGGAAAATTGAAAAGGTTTGTTTCATCAGACTCTACTGACCCGTCCCTCGCTTTAGGTATAAATCCATATCATGGAATCATGTGTGTTTACACATTCACGTGTCTTTTTTCAGAACGAGCGAATCGATGAGTCAAAACAGTTCTCTCAGGTGTCCCCTCAGCAAATGCGCATGACGCTTCTCCCCGGGGAGGAGAAGGAGGTGGAGATGGAAGTGTTTGAACCGGCCCGTGGCCCTCTGGACCTCTACATCCTCATGGACTTCTCCAACTCTATGTCTGACGATCTGGATAACCTGAAGAGAATGGGAGATAAGCTGGGTGAGTGAGGAAGGTGGAGTCATAGATTAAAATGTATTATATTGTTAACACATTTAAACATTTACATTTTTCACTTAATTTGCTCAACAATGACTGTTAGTTGAAATGATGCTTCCTCTGATTGAAAAAAAAATCAATCAGTTTGCTCTGAAATGGTTTAAAATGTGTTTTTATTACAAAAAAATCCATATATATAGTATTTTATAATATTTCATGCATCACAACTTAAGTATATTGCTATGTGTGAATGCATGAACTCTGAATAAAGTAATGAATGAATGGAATGAATACTTAATACTAAACTTTTTTTTGCATTTACGTGTTTTACATTAGCTGTTGTAATTATATATTTTTTTATCTTGTGCCATCAGTATTGTGTTATTTAAATAGTGGGTCAAGTTAAACCCATTTGAATCTGTTGTTTCATTGCACTTTGTCTTATTGTATTTGAACTAATATTCCTGGAGCAACCTATGATTGGGTATACAACATTGTTTATTTTCACATTGTTTCGATATTCATTCATTTTCTCACCCCATGCAGCTGAGCTTGTCGGCCATATCTCTGATGATTACACCATCGGATTTGGCAAGTTTGTGGACAAAGTCACCGAGCCTCAGACAGACATGAGGCCAGCCAAGTAAGGACAATACGTTGTTACAGCACCACACAGTTTAACTTTATGTATTTATGACCTTTATGTATTTATGACCTTTATGACCTTATATATGTTTTCCTTTCATATATGTTTTCCATAGATTAAAAGAGCCGTGGGACAACAGTGACCCTCCGTTTTCATTCCGTAACGTCATCAGACTCACCAGCAACATCACCTTCTTCAGACAGCAGCTCCAGGGAGAGCGCATATCTGGCAACCTGGATGCCCCTGAGGGGGGATTTGATGCCATCTTACAGACCGCTGTCTGCCAGGTACTGACATGTTGGTAGATGGAAGTGGAAAATATACCTTGCTTGGCGTTTACAGGACTCTAAATGCATTCCTTGCTTCTTACTCTGTAGAGTATAACTCATTTCTTTTTTTCACAGCAACAAATCGGCTGGAGGCAACACAGCACCCACTTGCTTGTCTTCTCCACTGAATCGGCTTTCCATTATGAGGCAGACGGTGTCAACGTTCTTGCGGGCATCTTGGACCGTAACGATGAGCAATGCCACCTGACTCCGGACGGAAAGTATACGCATGACGTTCTTCAAGACTACCCATCTATACCGACCCTAGTGCGACTTCTGGTGAAACATAACATCATCCCAATCTTCGCCATTACCAACCATTCCTACTCATACTATGAGGTGTGTATACCTTAAAAAACAAAAGACATATGCGCATCTCATCTCCATTTTTAAAGTTCTCAGTAACCACAATATGAATAAAGATTAGATTGAAAATGTGATATAGCCCTTTTTGTGAAACAAATGTTACGCTTTCCTTTTGTATGCCATGAATGTAGAAACTGCATGAATACTTCCCTATTGCTGAGCTGGGACAGTTACAAGAAGATTCCTCCAACATCCTAACCATTTTAGAAAAGGCTTTTGAGGTATATACACTTTCATTCCAAATACGTTGCTGGGATTTCTTTTCAAATTTGATGTAACTTTCCATCATTTTTTTGACAGAATATTCGTTCCAAGATCAGTATCCGTGCAGAGGACAGACCAAAGGCGGTGGAAGCCAAGATTCTGTCTCAGTCGGGCACTTCATCTGAATATGGCAGTTTCAAAATCACACCAGGACAAATTGTGAGTGTCTTTCCATTAGTTTTAAATTCTATCTATCTATCTATCTATCTATCTATCTATCTATCTATCTATCCATCCATCCTTCCATCCTTCCATCCTTCCACCCACCCACCCACCCACCTACCTACCATCTCTCTGTCTGTCTGTTTATTTTTACATATTTATTGAATTAATTAATGCAATTTATTACATATCCAACAGAAAATAAGAGTCATGATGGTTGTCACTGTAATTTTATAAACACACTAAGATCCTTTAAAATATGAAAACCTGGTCTTAAAGACACTGATTCAGATGTCTCTTTTTTTCTAGGGTAAATTTAAAGTCAATTTAAAGGCTCTTACTAAGGTGGGAGAGGATCATGTGTGTAAGGCCAAACAGGATGACCGGGCAGGAACCTTGAGAGTCAAACCCACCACTTTTAGCTCCGCACTTAGCATCAATGCTGAAGTGCTCTGTCAGACGTGTGACTGCGAAAATGTGAGGTTTGCTCTCTCTTTAAAACATCTTGTTCTGTGTGTTTATTTCAAATCTTACACCTCCGTTTCTACTTAAACACCAGACCCCGGTTAAAAACGCGTTGCGCTGTAATGGCCATGGTGATCTTGTCTGTGGGAAATGCCAGTGTTCTGAAGGATGGTATGATGGAAATTTATCTCCTTTGACATTTTTGGCTTGTGACAATCACAAAAGTAGCAGTCCATAACTCCGCCTCTTGTCTATGCTCCGCCCCTCATAGGTTAGGCCCTTTCTGCAACTGTTCAGTGGGGGCCTCCACAGACTCTGCCATGTGCATCCAACCTGGGAAGAGCGAGCCGTGCTCGGGCAGAGGAGACTGCATGTGTGGGACCTGTGTGTGCTATAACCCAAACCAGTTTGAAGGGCCCTTCTGCCAGTTTGACAAATCTCAGTGTCAGAGATTTGGTGGATTTCTCTGTAATGGTTAGTAAAAAGATTTTTTGATTTGAATATATGTAGGCCTGCCGACTAAAGACTTTTCTAGTCAACTAGTAGTTGTTCATTTAGGCCATTAGTTGACTAATCACACATTTATGTTAATTTAATTACTTACTAAAATGCTAAAGCTTTTAAAGGAATAGTTCACTTAAAAATTAAAATTCTGTCATCATTTACTCACCCTCAAGTTTTTTTCAAACCTGTATTAATTTCTTTCTTTTGCTGTACACAAAAGAAGATATTTTGAAGAATATCGCTAACCAAACAGTTGATGGAGCCCATTGACTTCCATAGTATTTTTTTTCTTACTATGGAAGTCAATTGGGAAAACAGGAAATACAGTCATTTGAAAATGTTGTACGTGCTTTGACATGTTGCCATAGTTCATCGCTTCGAGGTTTGTGACCTTTCACCTTTGTTTTCCACAACAGAACGTGGAAGCTGCAGTATGGGCCGATGTGTGTGTACACCAGGCTGGTCTGGAGATGCCTGTGAATGTCCCACCAGCAATGACTCATGCCTGGACAGCAAAGGGGTAAAATTCACAAAAAGTTACTAAGCAAGTACACTATCATTCAAAAGTTTGGGGTCAGTAACTTGTGTTTTTTTTTGTGTGTTTTTTTTAAATCAATACTTTTATTCTGCAAGGAGACCTGACAATTTATCAAAAATGACAGTATAGATATTTATAATATTTCAATCGATTTTGTATTTCAAATATATACAGTTCTATTATTCATCAAATAATACAGAAGCGGCTTTGGTGAGCATAAGAGCCTTCTTTAAAATCTTACCGACCCCAAGCTTTTGACTGGTAGTGTAAATAAACTTATTTAATACATTTTTAGTCTCACGTGCTATATTTAATGCTTTACAAAGTCTGTGGTATTTGTCAATATTCATATTTATTTTTTAAATATTACTTATTTTTTAAAATACAGTTCACTCTGACTGGTCAATCTCAACATTCTGTGGTCAAATATTTAAGTATAATTAAGAATGACTTTATTATTAATTTTACTGTTATGTCCTTTTAATGTCTCTCATATCACTTTGTAGCCTCTTTCTTCTCAATTGCAATTCATATCATTATTTATGCCCATTTATTTAGTTGTTTGAGTAGCTATGTTATAAACTGGATAATGTTCAGTCAGCAAGTCATTAAATACTTCAAAAAACATCTTTAGAGTGATGCAAGATTGCAAGAAACCCTATTTGGGTTTATTTTGTTTTATGATTACCTGTATGTACTTTTTTTTTACCTGAAGCATGTAAAATTATATATAAAACATTAAAAACTGAAATGGCATAATAGCCTTGTATCCTTCAAATTAAAATATTAAAATGTATTATATCAGTAAGACTTTTAAAATTTAGTAACTATTTTATTTAATTAGTTTGTGTAATTTATCACACAGCCAACAGGCAAAAAAAAAAACAATGCTGAGAGTTAACATTTATTAATGACTTCAACATTGAAAATGTAATTGAATTTTTAAGTTCACAATCTGTTCTCTCTGAATCCTAGTATAGTTGGGCAAAACCTATTTGTCACTGCTCTGATTATTGTCTAAGAGACCTTATTTTGCTTGATATTGACAAATATGAAGTTACATTATTTTGCCTTTGTAAGGGTGAAGGCAAACTAGATGATCACAACGGTGTTTTATGTACCAAAATATCAATCGTGTTCCAGGTAAAACACAGCTCTGTGTATATAAATAGTTATTCTCTTTTGTAGGGCATCTGCAATGACCGTGGTGTGTGTAAATGTGGTCGTTGTGAGTGTGAGCACTCTGGACTTCCACTGAGCCCCACTTGTGAAGCAAACTTCCAGGTACAACTGTGATGTCTGTGAATGTGTGTCTCTCGGTCTGTATTCCTTTTCTTTGCATGTTAACAAGCACTATTAGTTAACAAATGTCGTGATACCAACCCTCTCTCATAATGCAGCAACAATTGGGTATGTGTGAAGCCAAGAGGAGCTGCGTTCAGTGCCAAGCCTGGAACACTGGTGAGAGAAAAGGACGGAAATGCGATGAGTGCCCCTTTAAAGTCATAATGGTGGAAGAGCTTCAGGAAGGTAAGGTGTCAGATCTTTCCAGCTATACTCTTGGATTCATTTATGGATGGATGAAGAAATGAAGGATTGATCTATTTGTGTACACAGATAAAAACGTGATAGAGACGTGCAGTTTTCGTGATGAAGATGACGACTGCACGTACCACTACACTGTGAATTATCCATCAAACATCACAGACAAAGAACACAGAGTCCTTGTGAAGAAAAAGAAAGGTGAAAAAAACACCTAAATCTCCTTTTTTTATACAGTATTTTTTCATTTGGGTGGCCTGTAGGTACATTTTAAATGGGATTTTGACAGTGTTGTAGTACTCGAGACTCGGACTCGTCTCGGACTCGGTCTCGAGACCATATTTTAATGGTCTTGGTCTTGTCATGGACATCTGGACTCGGTATTGACTCGTACTCGAACATTTTTTTTTTTTAGGACTCGGAATTATTCCCGAGTCCAATTAAAAATATTTTTCATGATTATTAATGTATGTTAATAAAATATTTCTTTAAATTGATTGACACGCCCAGTGATTGGTGATTTTCTAGTGCACAACTGCGCATGACAAATTGTAATAAAATTACTTTTAACACCACCTACTATGTGGCATTTTACCCTAAACTGATCATATTTTTTAAACTCTTAAGTAAATTCAGTAAAAAAAGGATTTCTCTAAGTAAATAAAAGTAAAATAGATAATCAACCCTCACTGGTCTCCGTCTCGGACTCGACTCTCTATGGACTCGGTCTTGACTCGGACTCGACTCTCTCTGGTCTCGGTGTCGACTCGGAGTCGAGTGAGGTGGTCTCGACTACAACACTGGATTTTGATGTACATCTCTAATATTTCATATTAAATAAAGCTCTATGTTTTGTAATTATGTATCTACTACTGAACAACATGTCAGGTTTAAACTAACTGATTTGTTTCTCCGTGTGTTAGACTGTCCACCTGCAGGTTTCCTGTGGTTGATCCCTCTCATTATGTTTCTGATGCTATTGCTTGGTTTGCTTTTACTCTGCTGCTGGAAATACTGCTCCTGCTGCCAGGTAGCTGCGCACACACACACACACACACGCACACACATACATACACAAACACACAAAGAATATTAATATAGATTCTAGCATGTGAGGTAGGTACACAGCTCTCACAGAAATCACACATGTGCACCTGTCTAAATAAGGACATACTGTATCATAGATTACTGTTGTTTTATATCAAGATAATTATAATTACTATAGACTTACCACTTGCAAAACTCAAAAAAAGTTCACTTGTAAAATTTTAGCGGTCCATTGAGATTGCCTTCACTCACAAAACTTTTGTGATGGAAATAATATCACATGAAAAGGGATGAAAACTATATTTTGCGAGTGAATGCAAAAGGGCTCCAAATGCACATTCACATAATTAAAATACACACAAAAAACATGGAAAAAACTGAAACCGTGACCTAACCAGGCACAAACTACAAGTTTCCAGTGTTAAATTATTTTCTTTTCCTGGTAAAAGTAAAAACTCCGACCAGTAAGAATGTTTTATGTGGAATATACAATTAAGTGGAGCAGGACTACCAATCAGTGAGATTTTACTAGAGGCAATGATATAAAACCCAATAAAATGCCTTGTTGCTTGTTCAAGTTGCTATATAACACATCAAAAGTGTTCTGGCAAATATGTTGGCTTTGATCCTGTGGTGTTGAAACCTAACAAGTTATTTGCTGTTTAAAACTTATGATGGAACTGGTTAGGACGTGTATAGTGATGTTACTGTATATCTCAATTAATTCACGCTTGGGTTTCTCCCCAACAGGCGTGTCTTGCTCTTCTCCCATGCTGTGGCCGAGGTAATCATTCTGTTACACTTAAGTTACATTAAGGAGAAATCAGCGGAAACAGATATGCTCTATTGTTCTCAATGTGTGTGTGATTGGCAGGTCGGACGGTGGGATTCAAAGAAGACCACTACATGCTACGTCAGTCTTTGTTGACCTCTGATCATTTGGACACCCCGATGGTGCGCAGCGGCCCACCCAAGAGCACAGACATTGTGCGCTGGAAAGTGACGGATAATGTTCATCGAGGACCAAACCACCCCCAGAACCAAATCAAACCCAACCCCAATGAGACCAGTGAGTCTAAACTAAACATCTAGTGTGACCTGGGTCCAAAAATGTAAATTCTTGTCATTCCGAACCTGTATAACTTGCTTTCTTATGTGGAAGTCGAAAGAAGATATTTTGAAGAATGTTGCAACTGATTTTGTCTGTGCGTTGAAAGTCATTGGGGTCCAAAACAACAGTGGACTCATTGATTTTCATTGTATGGACACATTTTTTTTTCTTTCAAAATACTGAAAGAAATTTCCACTCAACTGAAAGAAACTCATACAGGTTTGGGATTACATGAGGTTGAGTAAATGATGTTTGAATTTTAATTTTTAGGTGAAAAAATGCTCACTTGTAAAACCACAGGCATTTTTCATGTTTTTTAGCTCATTTTCATATTCTTTCATCCCTCTCTATTCTTTCTCATAGTCCAGTACCCTGTCTCTCTTCGTCTAAACCGTCAATATTCAGAAACTCTTTCCCAGCTTGAGGCTCGGGACACAGACGTGCTCAGACGAGAAGTAGAGGACAACGTGAGTGCTTATGAATGTGTGATGATTCCTAAAAAAACAACAACCAAGAAGCAACTTATCGCACATGAACGGTCATGCCTGACTGCAAATGTCTCTGTGTTCTTCATAAACAGCTCAATGACGTGTTCCTGCAGATCCCTGGCGCACAGAGAGTGCAAAAGACTCAGTTCAGGTTAGGAGTAGCTCTCAATGACTCATAAAATTCTGCGCCTTGTGGGCAAATGTTTCTAAAATATTGGACGAGTCTCTGATTTCGTACTGAATGTTTTACTGCTTTTCTATTCCCCAGGACACAAAGAAATTCTGGAAAAAGGTACAGTAGCTACAGTAGTTTACATTAATGAAATACTGTATGTTGAGAGTTTATTGATTAGGACGAATCTCACAAATTCGTTTGTAATTTTAAATTTGGGGTTTAATTCACTCCAAGAATCAAATGGGGATATTATTATTCTTTTTTTAATAGAAACCATTATTTTTATTTTCTCCAACAGAGAAGCATTAATTTCTCATGAAAAAAATATATTATAACATTTTACATCATGATAAGCATTATGCATCAAGTAAATTATCATGGACATGAACTAACAATGAACAGTAAACAGGCTTAATTTGAGAGCATTACCAAGGCTTTACAATCCATGTGCAATTTTTTTTTTCTTTTTGGGGTAAAATATAACCTGAATATTTCTTGAGATTTACTTATTGGTACAGAGAATCTCAAAACTTTAAGATTGACAGTAATAATTCTAATTTTAATCCACAGGCAGAACAACACAATTGTGGACACAGTTTTATCTGCCCCTCGGGCCAGTTACCCAGATATTGTGAAATTGACCGAAAAACAGGTTCAGTCGGGAAACTTCCGCGATCTGAAGGTCGTTCCAGGCTACTACACCGTAGCTACTGACAGAGGTACAAACCTTGCACAACATGCTTACTTTTCCCAAACACATTTTGCTAGCACTGCAAAAAGAAAAATTCTTTCTTGGTATTTTTGTCCAAATATCCCAAAAATAAATAATTCAAGGTGCATTTACTAGATAAGTAAAATGGCATAAGATACTCTCCCGGTTTCACAGACAAGTATTAAAATAGTCCCAGACTAAAATGTATGTTTGAGCTGTTTTAACTGAAAGCAACTTACATTGACATATCTTAAAATACATCAGCGGCATTGTTTTATCTTAAGTAGCACACCAGTAATGTTTCTTTTTTTTTTTTTTTTAAAGCACATTCATTAAAGCTACTTAAATGCCCTAATTGAACGAAGGCTTAATCCTGGTGTAATCTAAGCCCTGTCTGTGAAACCGGGCCATTATGTCTTGTTTTCAGAGAACAAAAACAAAATTAATTGTGTTTTTGCTTAAAACAAGGTAAATTATCTGCTATTTGGGTTAAGAAAACTAATCTTAATTCAAACAGAAACAAAATGATTTTTCTTACCCCATTGGCAGATAATTTTGCTTGTTTTAAGCAAAAACTCAATTAATTTTGATTTTTTTGTTTCTTCAGAAAACAAAATGTATCTTGATTTAAGAATTTTTAGATATTTGAACTGGAAAGAAGACAAAAATACTAAGTAAGAAAAGCATTTTTTGCAGTTTGGTTACAGTTTTTATTTTGTAAAATTTCAAGTTTGTTGTGTAAATTAAAAATGTTCTGATTCCACGTCCTCTTCTCCTCTGTAGAAGCGGCAGGTGCTGTGGAGTTTCAGGAGGGCGTGGAATCTGTGGATGTCCGGGTTCCCCTGTTCGTCAAAGATGAGGATGATGAAAAGAAGGAGCTGCTCGTGCAAGCAGTTGATGTTCCAGTTGGAATTGCAAAGATTGCCAAAGATCATGTCAACATTACAGTGATTAAAGAACATGGTAGGAAGTTTTACAAGTAAAGCAGTATTTTTGTCTTAAATCATCCTTAAAACAACATAACTTTTTCTTGAGAAGCAAAATTCCAGAAGATAATGAGACTATTTTTCAAAGAATACATCTAAAATTAAATTAAAGGGACACTCCACCCATTTGCATTAAGATTTCAATTGTTAGAAATCCAGTCATACTATTGAATGGTCGTGGCTAACAGACCTATCACAGATCAGTGCCAGTGCGTTTGATTTCACTGGCAGAAACTTTTTAAAAATATGGTCGAAGGTACTGAATACGCAGACGGATGCTTTATGGATAGGGTTGGGTACCGATTTCCAGGTGGTAGCATAGAGTGGAGCTCAACTATAGTCTACATTGATGGGCGGAGTAGTGGGAGTAGCCTGCGGAGCTGAGCATTACAATGCATTATGGGGATATTTTCTGCCTTTTATCGGCCAAGAAGGACAAAAATTAGAAATGTATGATACTATTCAACTACATATATGACCCACTTTCAATATATTCATGTCTCCACCGTTGGAATTACCCTTTAAGTTAATTTACATATATTTGTTTTAAGCATAAATCTAGCAAAATTTTGTGACGCATGATCAAACATTTAGATTTTTGTTTGTTTATTGTCTGTTTATTTGTTATACTATAGCCAGGAGCATCTTTACCTTCCTGCAGCCATCATACACATACAGTCGGCAGGAAGGTGTGGCGAACATCCCGATCAGTCGTGAGATTATAGAGGATGGACGGACACAGGTCACATACTGCACCCGTGACCTCACTGCCAAAGACAAGAAGGTAAAATACACTAACTTTACATCTTGAGTTTCATCATTATAGTTTTTTATTGTATTTAAATCGATTTGATCATTTTTAGAGCCCGAACACCGATGGTGTGAGGACCCTGTAGACAATTTTTGCAAGATGTAAACAACATTGGTCCAGAAACACTTCCTGTTTCAGTTTGTTACTCTTTTCTTTATTTCACATGTAAAGAAAACATCTTAAAGATGTTTGCTTAACTTTTTGATTCAGTTTTATATGTTCTGTTGGTTGTATTTTATCCCAGCTTTTATGTAGTGTTAAAAAACTGAAACAGGAAGTGCTTCTGGACCAGTGTTGTTTACATCTTGCAAAATGGTCTATTGGAATTGCTTTGTTTATTATTTAACTATACAAGACCACATGTAATTCTTGAAATGATATCATGATAGTAATTATCATTGTTTGATTGTGGTAATGTTTGAACCTCTCTTCACAGGACTATATCTCAGTCGATGGAGACATGAGTTATGGACCAGGGGAAACGCAGAAGACCGTCCCAGTGAAACTCTTGGAGCTTGGGGAAGGAGACGGACTGCTGGAGGACAAACAGGTCAAACAGTTTGTGCTGGATCTGAGTAACCCACGGCAAGGGGCTAAACTAGGCCGTTACCCACGAACCACCATCACCATCGCTGATAAACCAGGTACGTATCAGGTTTACAGATCTGAAAGTATAATTTGTTGATATTCCCTAACCTAAATGTGAATTGTCCTCACAGAACCCAGTGTCGTAATGTTTAAGAAGAGTACTCAAACGTACAACACAGCCGATCCTCTATACTCCATCCCTGTGGTACGCAATCGAAACCAGGAGGGTCCCACCACTGTTTACTGGCGCACAAAGAAAGCCTCTCGTTTTGACCTTTCCGGTCCTCTCAAATTTGCTCCTGGCGAGATGGAAAAGAATGTTGTCATTGATCCTCGTGCGTATCCTTCTCCTATCATACCTGAGACCTTCCAACTGGAACTATTCGACCCAAGCAACAGTGTCATTGGAGAGAGGAAGACTACGCTGGTGAACGTCACCGATGGTAGAGGTGAGAAAACAGGGGTCCATGTTTGCAACCATTTGTAAGTGCAAAAATATTTGTTTTGTTTACCTTTTATGATGCGTGATGTGATTTCAGGGGATGGGAAAATCCAGGATTTCCAAAAAATGGAATTTGTTAATCAGACAGCCACATCTCCTGGAGGACGCCTCTACTCCCCAACCAACATCAAAGCTGTCCCTACCGGGCCTAAAAACATCCGTCTGAACTGGAACCCCTGTACAAACGCCAGTGGTTACAAGGTAGGTCATGCAACATGATATCTGCACAACATATTACAAAAATTGAATCAGTTTTTGTATTATTTACAATACATTTGTGTACTTCTGTAAAGTTAATAATAAATAAAAAACTGAAAACTACTCATAAACGAAGACGCCCAGTTAAGCAACAGCCGTTATTCAAAACATCTGCTTCAGACCACTAATCCTGTTACTGATTAGATACAGTTTAAATGAGCGAAAGCTTCGGTATTTACACAGCGTTAACCAATATGAGATTTTGTTTACTTAGTTTGAAGTGGGAAAAGCCAGAAATGTGACATTAAAAAAGCAGGAGAACATTAAATAATATGACTTTACTTATGTATTTTTTCATTTATAGTTTATGAAATAAATCTAATTCTGCTTTTGATTGTGCTATTGTATACACATTGAAATACGGGGATCGTATATAAAACAGTGATTAGTATAAATGAATTAAAGTTTGGTTTCATTATAATATAATTGTGTAATATTATTAACTCTTTTCTGTTTTAATACATTTTAAAATTGTAATTTATTCCTGTGATGGCAAAGCTGAATTTTCAGCATCTTCAGTGTCACACGATCCATCAAAAATCATTCTAATATCCTGATTGGGTGCTCCCTAAACATTTTTTATTATTACCGATGTAGAAAACAGTAATTTTTGTGGAAACCATAATAATTCTTTCAGGATTCTTTGATCCTGTAGTTAGTATTTCAATAAACACAAGCTTAGCTAAGTAGCTGGTGTTAAACACGACGTTTGAGCCGTGATTTGCTGTATATCCAGGTGAAGTACTGGATATATGGAGATCCTGAGGCCGAAGCTCAAGTGCTGGATGTGAAGACTCCTCAAGCCGAGCTGACTAATCTTTACCCGTACTGCGATTACGAGATGCGCGTATGTGGCTACAATGCATTTGGAGATGGCAATTACAGCGACATGATCCAATGCCAGACTCTGGAGGATGGTAAGTCAATCTTTTAATTTTGAATTTGTTCTAATTGTGGATTGTAATGGTCTTTTTTGTTTTTTTTTGGGAAGCGTGCATTTAATATTTTTCATATTTCCTTTTCTTGCATGCCTGTTGTTGCTTTTTGAAGTCTCACGAACATGTCCATTGCATTATTTTACCCCTTCCAGTACCTGGTGAACCTGGTCGCTTGGCTTTCAATGTCATCAGCCCGACTGTCACTCAGGTCAGCTGGGCAGAGCCAGCAGAGACAAATGGTGTCATCACTTCATATGAGGTCATCTACATACCCATCAACGAGGACAAAAGTAAAAGTCCTAAAATACTCTTTATGGCATCTGTGTGTCAGGATTGTGAATTTTTGTGGTTTAATGCTTCTCTGATTGCAAATGTCTATATTTTTTTCTCTGTTCAGAGCCTTCAGGACCTTCTAAGAAGGTGATGATTGATAACGCCAAAAAGCGCATGCTGCTTATCGAGAATCTGCAGCCTTCTCAGACTTATTGTTACAAAGTACGTGCTCGCAATAAGGTGGGCTGGGGCCCGTACAGAGAAGCCACAATCAACCTGGCATCACAGCCTACCAGACCCATGTCAAGTAAGCATATCACAAAAATGGGGTGGAATCAAACTCAAGTTCAGACCTAGTAGTTGTTTCATAAACCATTGTACTGACTGTGGATTGATTGTGTTTGTTGTGATTTACATCAATCCTACAGTTCCCATCATTCCCGACATTCCCATTGTGGATGCAGAAGCTGGTGATGACTATGACAGCTATCTGATGTACAGTAATGAAGTACTACGATCCCCAACGAGTAGCCAGAGGCCTAGCGTCACAGATCTGTCCGAAGGTGGGTGTCTTTTGTGATGTGGTGCACTATTGCAACACATTGGAGTCATGCCAATGTACACTACCTAAACGTTTGGGGTCGGTAAGAAAGAAATGCATACTTTTATTCATCAAGGAAACATTATATTGATAAAAGGTGACTGTAAATTTATTTAAAATATTAGATTTCTATTTCAAATTAATGCCGTTCTTCAAAGAATCATGAAAAACTTGTTTTGTGGTTTCCAAAAAATATTAAGAAGTAGAGCTGTCAAACGATTAATCGCGATTAATCGCATCCAAAATAAAAGTTTGAGTTTACATACATATTTGGTTGCACTTTGTATAATTATTTTGTATATATAAATACACACACATGCTTGTATATATTTAAGAAATATTTTCATGTATATACTGTATATAGATTTATATATAATTTATATTATATATAAATAAATAATTTATATATAAATAATATTTTTTTCTTAAATATACATGCGTGTGTGTGTGTATTTATATACAAAATAATTATACACAGTGCACCCACATGTATGTAAACTCAAACTTTTATTTTGGATGCGATTAATCGCGATTAATCATTTGACAGCCCTATTAAGAAGCAAACTTTTTTTTTTTACATTGATAGTAATAAGAAATCTTTCTTGAGCACCAAATCAGCATTTTAGAACATTAAAAAAATCTTAACGTCTCCAAACTTTTGAACGGTAGTGTATTTGCTCAACATCCCTTCTGAAATTACCAGGATGTATTTTCATGACGTTGAAGGATGATTTATGCTGCTGGTTTTGTTCTGGTTTAACTGGTGGACATGTGTAGCCAAGCTTGTGAAGGTGGTCAAGCAGCATGGGTAAGCTGGTTGGCCTTGCAACTCTTGGTAAAGTGGACACCAGCACACTAGCATCCTAAAGCCGTGTCTACACCAGACGTGAGTGGCGTGACGTGACAAAAGCAGAGAGAATCCATTATAATCAGTGATGCTGTCTACACTGAATGTGGCTTGACGCAACGGGACAAATTCCCGATACTAAACTGATGCACTGTTCTTATTCTAACTTACTTCAAACACCCTCGCTAGTTCTGACACAAAGAACAAATGGATTTTCAATGGTTGTGTTGTCGCATCAAGTGTACTCAGCCTCAAGCTGTTGCGGCACCACACAACAGCTGTCATGTTCGGTGTAGACACGGTGTAACAATGCTTGTCTTTTCATCAGGGATAGCAGGAAACTAAAACAAGACTTTGCACACAAGTTTCCGAAACATGTCAATGCTTGTCTGTATTGCATGCCTGAACATGTTGGTGGAATTGTTTTAAGCATTCGAAAGCTTTTTTGTGTGTGCTACGTTGACCTGTAGAAGCTATTGGTCAATAGCAGACATGGGTCTGCCTCCATCTTTGGCGTAACAGAATGATGACCTTACATCATTCGTATGCAACTCCCGTTGAAATCGAAAGGCTCTTTCTAGTCCCCTTTGCATTGAAGACCCCACAAGAACTTCCCTTTGCCTTGGAACAATGTCTTTTTCTTTTCTTTTGGCTTTGTCGAACTGGGTGACTGGGCTCTTTATGGAAGTAATGGAAGCTGTAATGTTTGGGTTCCTTCGGCTCTCATTTGGGAAGAATGATCAGACTATTTACTTGGCCTTGCTAGATAAAATAAACATCGCTAGCATCATGGATGGGCTCAGAAGACATCAGCTTTATCACCTTTTCTTCTTTCCTTCTTTGCCTAACTGTAGTTATTAAAGGAATAGTTCACCAAAATATGAACATTCTGTCATCAGGTTGTTGAAAACTGTATGACTTTTTACTTCAGGGAGCACAGAATCTGATCTTTTCTGTAAATGGGGACGCTACAAAAATGAAATAAAAACTACCATGATTATGCTTCATATGGTGCTTTAAATCCAAATTATAGTTTTTTGTAAGAAATAAAATATAAGTTAATATTCACTGAACATCTTCGTATTCGCCATAACTCTTAAATGTCATTCACACTTATTCAGACTTTCCGAGGGCAAGATTCTTCAGCCAATAATGACTTATATTTCAGTCTACTCCTCACATAAGCTATCACATGGCTTCAGAAGACTTGAAATATACATTTTTATCAAACACAAATAGACTTGTAATTAACATTTCACAATAGTCGTATTAACTCTTTCCCTCCAGAGTTTTTAAAAAAGAAAATTTAAGTTGCCATCATTTTCAAAAACGGTCAAAATTGTCAAAGACTTTGTCTGTATCGGATTCAGAACGATGATCAAAACAGATGGAGTAGATCGAGTCCATCAACACCCCCAAAGCTTTACAGTCCTATTGCTCGTCCTGGCTCGATATTTCATTCAGTAAAATTAGGCAGATTTGATTCATATTCTGGTTAATGTTGATGATCACGTTATTTTACATCTGCTTACATATGCTATCGCTTGTTTTCGCCGGCGTTTTGATCAGGATTTTCTCTACTCTTTCAGAAGATGTGTAATAGCGCCCCCTACTGTATAACAGCAAAAACATGAAAAAGCCTGTCAATGGCAAGAGGAAAGCGTTAACTATTGTATCCTGGTTTTATGAGGTTTTGTTTTATAATATTAGGAGCTTTATAGCTACAATCACCTTTTTTATATGAAAAAGCGTTGTAGACTTAATGTTTTTGTGTTCAGGAAAGTCATATAGGTTTAGAACGAAATTAGGGTGAGTAAATAATGACAGAATTCTCATTTTTGGGGAATTAAATTGAGCACAGACAGCCCATACATCCTCTGTGCCTTGCTTGCTTCCCCACATGATTACGGAAGGCTCACGCTGGAAGCATGTCCAGCTAGTCGGTTCGGATCTGGATCTCCGTAAAGTGTCCTGGAAACTGCCTGCTGACATCATCCCCTACCTGAGCCCAGCCACAGATGCCAGCGATAGTCATGCACAGACCCTGCCACAAGGTGAAGACCTGTCCCTGGCAGACAGCATGCCAGCTACACCCAACGTCAACCCACAGCTGTGCTATCAAAGTCGCTTGAGTGCCATCAAGAGCCTAACTGGCATCATTTCTCTTGCTTAATGTTGATTGCTAATTCCATATCTACCATAGAAATAAAGTTTCTTCTGAACTGAGAGGCTTTCTGCAGTTTGGGTCTGTTGAGGTGATTCCCTCCTCTAGGCCACAGTTCAAAGCGCTAATCTGGAGCGCTAACTTCAACTGTGAAATATAATGCGCTAATGTTGCTAAGCTAATTCATTAAATCGTCGTCTTGTTCTCATATGTCCTTACAGATCAGTTTGTAAATGGAAAGTGGGACCAGAATTTCCTGTTCCCTGGAGGAGGCAGTTCCCTCTCCCGCAACGTCAGCTCCTCCTCATCCACGTACAGCCATTCCACCCCCCGTCCCGCTGTGACCAACCACAGCAGCTCCACAACGTACATTTCTGGCAAAGGTATCTGAGTGTTATATGCCCAAAGAAATAGTTCATTGGCAAAAAAAAAACATCTTATGCTGGTCAATTTTGAGGTAATGAGCTATTTTGCTTCCACAATATGACTTTGTTTCAGATTAGTGGAAACAAAACATCCAAAATAATTAATATTTAGATGTTTATTTTATTGCTCTTTATCTATTTGTTTAAAGCTACACTGTGTAACTCTTTTAGTTTATTCTTAGCTAAAAACACTTAGTTCTTTCAAAAATATATGTGCTCATTAATTTATATTTACTTCGTTCAAGTAATAAAGTATTCTCGTGAGTGTATAATATGCCATTGAAAATACATACGGGTAAGGGGTTCTAATGTCTGTCGCCATGTTGCCCCTCCATCTTGAAAGTACATTAGCCAAAGAGGGACATACCCGTTAATTTAAGCTTTGCCTTTCGCGTTTATGTTTGAGTTAACACTCATGGACGAGGTCGAACTGGAAGCCATGTTAATCTTGGACTACATTGGCCACCGTAGGAGTTAAATGAAATCGGAATTGAGCGGAACAGAAACTAATATTCACTGGATGGTCATATATCTTTTCACCACTAGATGGGGGTAAAAATCACACAGTGTAGCTTTAAATGCAATGCACATGCAAAAATCTCCAAAAATTGTTCTGTCAAAAATGACAGAAGAGCACCAGGGCGTTAATACATTTCATAAAAATCTGTAATATAAAACAGTTGTCCTGAATGCACTGTGATTACTCAATTTTGGAGAGTTTGTTGATATCTATTAGCTAAATTTTTTGTCCTATCCACCTCTCCCTTAAAAATTAAAATTCTGTCTGTATTGGTCACCCTCATGTTGTTCCAAATGTTTATGACCTTCTTTCTTCTGTTTAACACAGCATGAGATGCAGAACATTTAAGCTGTTCTTTTAACATACAAACTGTTGAGCTCCAAATACACTATAAAATAAAACCATTAAAAAAGTAGTCCAAACCATTCTGAAATGCTGGTAATAGCTTTGTGTGAGGAATAGGTTATATTTAAGTTGTTATTCACTGAAAATATATCCCTTTAAGCGAATATGAATGTACATTTTAGTTTGTTACTCATACAAAGCAATAGCACTTGTATGGCACTTTTTTTGCCATGCTTACTGCTGTCCTTCATTATGGAAAAGAGCAGAATTTAATATCCTTCAGAACATCTATTTTTGTGTCCCATCATAGTAAGAAAGTCAAATTGGAATGACATGTGGGTGAGTAAATGATGACAGAACGTTCCTTTAAGTTTGTGTGAATCATTCACACAATGAATTCAATTCATATGATTCAATTCATATGCATAAAACCCAAACTGTTGAATGAATTGCCTTTTATAGCTCATTTATCAATCATTTCTGTTTTTTCTCAATCAGGGGGCTCAACTACTACACATAGATATGATCTTAGAGATGGCGGGCTTCTCAAAGAGGAAGTGATCCTGAGGAAGCGATCGGACAACAGGCATTACACTGACAGTGATGGTGTTAGGGATTCAATCGTCATGGGAAACCTTCCTGGAGGATTTTTGGACACTTTAGGTAAAGTGAGCTTAGCACATAGTGTTAAAGCCAATCAAATTTGATATATTGCCTCGCAAGGTGCAGCTTTTGGCAAGAATCCTTGGCTGACTCTCGCTTCAACCTTGCTCTTCTTTTTCTCTTTCTTATGCCATTTGTCTGTTTTCTACACTTTTTTTTTCTCACACTGTTTTCTCGTCATGCGACGGCTGCCTGCCAACCCTTTCCCGCCACACCCTGCCGTGGCTTGGCGTTCTCTCAGGGGGCTCTAGCTTCAGTCAGAGCACAACTACCAGCTACAGCTTGAGCTCCAGAGCTCGTACTCAGTCTGAAGATATCAACGATGCACTGCTGAACCTGGATAGTGTTCTTCAGGGTGAGTGAACGTGGAACGCATCAGTGCCTCGGGACTGATTGAAACCATTGCTTCTCAAGCTACAAGCTCCATTTACTCTAAAGTAGTTGAACCAAAGTCAAGAAAACCTTTTAGAAGGCGCAATTCATATATATATATATATATATTAGGGCTGTCAAAAGATTAATCGCATCCAAAATAAAAGTTTGTGTTTACATAATATATGTGGGTGCACTGTGTATAATTATTTTATATATATAAATACACACGCATGCTTGTATATATTTAAGAAATATGTTCATGTATACACTATATATAGATTTATATATAATTTATATTATATATAAATACAAATATTTACATATAAATAATTTTTTTTCTTAAATATACATGCACGTGTATGTATTTATATATACACAAAATAATTATGCACAGCGCACCCACATATATTATGTAAAAACAAACTTTTATTTTGGATGCGATTAATCGTTTGACAGCCCTATTATATAAATATATATAGTAATTTTTTTTCAGTAAGAACAGTATTTATTTAGCACAAAAACAATCATACAAGTTTAAAAATAGATAAACTTAATTTTACAATAAATTATAAAACTAATGAAACAACATCATTTATTACTAAATATGTAGAGCTTGTTAAATTTGTCAAAGCTAAAACACTTTTTATTATATTGGTTGAAACTCTCTTCACATCCTGATAGCAATCAATGATAGAAGTGGTTAAAAATTTAAATATGCACATATATCTTCTGTGGAAGTCTCGGGACCAAAAAATGTTCGTCCAATCATTGCTTTCGGTGCGACTGCTATGATACCATGTCCTATGTACCGGTTAACATTCCACAAACAAGCAGCAGCCGTCTTTTACAATACCTCTTGAACCAAAACAAGTTTATGCTGCGTTCATGCCATAACCATAATTACCAGGAGCTGTGACGTTTTTCCCTGGAGTCACGTCCTCAAGCTTGGATTTATGCATTTCTATATCAACACTATCAACGCTGAAATGATTCTGCTGGAGTCAGGTGGTAAAACTAGAACTCTGTAGGTCATTATTATTGTAATGTTATGTGATTTGAGACATGAGGTGGTTTAAAGGCGTCTCTCGTGGCTCTTTTGCCTGCTCCCTGCTGTATGCGTTCATGTGTTTTGGGGGAGGCGTATTTTTGGAGACGCTCTGAAGGGAGGGTGGGATCTCATGCTTTCATAGCTAGCTTGCTACTGCTAGCCACTCTGAAATTGCCTACCCTACCTTTAAACTGTCTGAATGAACTGATTCGCTAAAATAAATTGTCTTGTAAACAATCTAGCATTTTGAGAGAGTTCATTTGCGCAAAAGCATTGATCTTATCATTGTGAGAAGTGGCTAAATTATTTTGAAAACTACTGAAAAATGTAGTCAAGTTAGTAGCGTCTGCTTTTCTTCAGTTACTCCCCAACACTGCAACCAATTAAACCCTGACACACAACTCGCAAACAACATAGTAATTTGCAGACTGACACACCTCACCCAATTCCCTGCTGTTTTCCCAGTGCTGAACCAATAAAACAATTTGTGGCTGCAAAATTAAATATGTCTGTTCTGTGGTTTGACATTTTACCATCTGCACTACTTGTGCCATCAGACTCTCGCTTCAACCCGGGTGTTCCTGAGACTCCCAGCAGACTGGTGTTCTCCGCCCTGGGGCCCACGGCCCTGAAAGTGAGCTGGCAGGAGCCCCAATGTGAGACCGGTGTACTGGGTTACTGCGTCCTCTACCAGCTGATCAATGGAGGTGATTCATCTCTTCTCCTTCATAGTGGTCATACTTGTTCATTCATAAATAAAGTTAATTCAATTATTCAATGATACTATAATTTACCAATTTATTGCAATATGTTAATTATATATACAGTAGTCAACATGAAGTGGATCAGAACCCTTCATCAAGAATTTTGAACAAAACCCATTCTTGTCTTAGGACAACTTTGATGAACTTTTTGACAATACTTCAAATGTTGACTACTATATATATATATATATATATATATATATTAAACTACTGTGTGTATATATATATATATATATAAATTAGATGCAAAAGTATCTAATTGCCATTTGAAATATTCTTCTAGAATGATCATTTTGATCAAGCTTGTATATTCTTGTATATGTATAAGTTCAGTAATTTCACTTACCGGTAAATGGCAATGAAGATCAATGAAGATTGATAAAAATGATCATTCTAGAAGAAAATTTCAAATGGCACTTAGAGGCTTTTGCATCTGAACTCTTCATATATATTAGGGCTGGGAAACGATTAATCGCGATTAATCGCATCCTAAATAAAAGTTTTGTGTATACATAATAATATTTGTGTGTAGTGTGTATAATTATTTTTTTATATATAAATACACACATATGCATGTATATATTTAAGAAAAATGTGTTATTAATATATGAAATATTTATATTTATGTATAATATTAATTTTGTATAAATATATATAAAGTATATACATGCAAATATTTCTTAAATGTTTACATGCATGTGTGTGTATTTATATATGCAAAATAATTATACACACTACACACACATATATTATGTAAACACAAACTTTTAGTTTGGATGCGATTATTCGCGATTAATTGTTTCCCAGCCGTAATATATATATATATATATATATATATATATATATATATATATATATATATATATATACATATATACATACAGTATATTGTAAAATACATTGTAAAATAGACAACCTAAGCAAATAATTATTTACTAAATGCTATAAATCAAAGAAGAAGAAGAAGAAGTGATGCAGATGATAACAGATGTTGTCTTTTTGATTTATTTTACCATTGTATTGTATTGTGTTTCCCTCATAGGTGAGGTAAAGCGTATCGAGGTGAATAATCCCGCTCAGAACTCTGTGGTGGTTCAGGATCTCCTGCCCAACCAATCCTACATCTTCAAAGTGAAGGCCCAGGGTCGAGAGGGCTGGGGTCCTGAGAGAGAGGGAGTCATTACCATTGAGTCTACCGTCGACCCCAAGAGCCCCCTGAGCCCAATGCCAGGTGAGTTGCTTCACTTTATGTCATTTTATTTTATGGTAACTTATGTCAGCAGTAGCAGTGGCAATTATTGTGAAATCTTGAGTAAATATTACCACGCTATTATGTGTATGTATCATTTACATATGTGTGTGTGTGCTGTTGTTCAGGGTCTCCGTTCACTCTCAGCACCCCCAGCGCTCCAGGACCTTTGATCTTCACAGCTTTGAGTCCAGACACACTGCAGCTGAGCTGGGAGAAACCACGCAAACCCAATGGAGACATCCTGGGCTACGTGGTCACCTGTGAACAGCTGCATGGTGGAGGTCAGACACAAACCTGACTGTATTTTTACTTCATTTTATGTGACATACAAAATCTGTATAAAAGCCATCGCAACTGCACTCATCAGAAACAAGCCCTGCTCTTTAGCGTCCTTGCTAAGACTCTATCTTTGGTGTCCGTGCAGGAGATCTTCGCTCCTTCCAGGTGAATGGCAACGCTGCGACTTCTTTGACGGTGTCTGACCTGAAAGAAAACATGCCGTACAAATTCAAAGTTCAAGCCCAAACCACACAGGGCTTTGGACCGGAGCGAGAGGGCATCATCACCATTGAATCCCAAGATGGAGGTATGCAGGACATTAGGATACTGTTTTTTCACTGTTAAATGTTTTAACAATTAATAATCATAGCCTGATTTTTATGATTCAGTCTGATATTCTGTTTTATTTGGAAATACATCACATTGCATTTTAAGTTGTCTTTAACTTTATCATCTCTTCTTCTTTTCTCCTCCTCTTCCTCAGGCGCTATGTCACAGTACAGCAGTCATTCAGTCACAAAGAGAGAGGTGTACAACCTACCAACAGAGATTACTTCACACACCATGTTCTCGGAACCCTTCGTGTCTTCAGGTAAAGACACACGACTACATATCTTGCTGGGTTATCAAGAACCATAACGAATTATTACAGCTGTAATTACATGCAGGTGTTTTTAAAATATAGGTACACTATAAAAACTTGCATGTACACAATAAGTGCACCTAAGTACACAATAAGTGAATTTACAAGTTTGTACATAGAAGTTACGGTCTTCATCATTTAAATTAAATCGGACACACAGGAAGTTTTATAATTAATTATGCTATTTTATTTTGTTATATGTGTTTTTTTTAAGTTTCTATACAAAGTCTGCCAATTTCTATACAATGTCAAATTTAACACCGTAATCAAAAGTTTTTAAATGTACAGTACAGCACCACAAAATGTACAAATTATTTTCAGAAAACAAAAATAAAGATTGAATTTTTATTTATTTAATTAATTTATTTACTCTTTGGAGTAAAATAGACCACTGTGGGAATTAAATATTAACACTATTATTAAATATGAACACAAAAATTGGTGTTATTTTATATTATTTAATATAAACCAACAAAACACAATTACATAATTCATACTAATTATGATCACTTATTTTGATAAGTAGAACATTTTTTTTCTAAAATTAGCATTTTTCTCAAACTAATTCTACTACAATTATTATTAAATGTAACTGAACTAAAAAATAGTTTTTTTATATTTTATATAATTTATTAAATACACATCTCTTTAGATGGTATTTCAAACACTGATTATTAATATCATCTATTGTTTCTAGAATGTAAGTTGATACAAAGCGTTTGAAAAAAGAAAATTCTAGAAAAATCTTTAGTTACTTTCTACTTTTTTTATTTTTGTTAAAAAAAGTTTGGGGTACTGAAAAAAAGGGGAAACGAATTTCATCTAACGGAATTACTTGGTACTGCGCCCAATCAAAATCTTACTGAAAGCTCATTCTTTGAGATATCAACCTCAAGTTTAGAAAACAACTTGGTTAGATTTATGGCTTTGATTTCTCACAGTTTTAGAGTTAAACATGTTTGTTGGAAAATATAGATTTCATACAAAAATGTATAAAAAAATAACACTTTCTTTCATTAGTTTTTTTCCCACTTCTGCAATAATCTGCCAATTACTGTCTTTAAAATGAGACCAAACTTTAGTTGCATTCAAAGATTTATGACAGTTTAAGTTAATTTTCAGGTCAATGGTCAAAAAGTGAATAAATGGATTATAACAACTGCATAAATATCATTTAGTGCCATAAAATCTGTTAAAAATACTAAATATTACATTAAAAACATCAAACTAAAATATAGGTAATTTCATTGAAGTAAAAAAAAAAAATCTTTAGTTTTTGCCCACCACATGGGCACACGTGTCTAATGTTTATGTGTGTGTGTGTGTGTGTTTTTTTTAGATGGTATGATGTTGATGTCGAGCAGGCAGATCACAGAGTCGGGTGGCACCGTCACACGGCAGGTGGAGATGGTGCAGAGAGGAGTCGTGTCCAGCAGCACCGTCACAAAGAAGCTGGAGAGGCAGTACTTCGAAGCCTAATCCAACTTTCTTTTGCCTTCAACAGAATGTGTATATATACGCTCAAGCGAAACTAAGTTAACTAGAGAAGTTCACCGACCAATCTGCACAACACAAGGTTTTTTATGTGAGATGGGGAGCAGCTGAGCTCTTGGATTCCTTGGATTATTGCTCATCAAGGCCAAAGTCTTCAAGCTTAAATATTTAGTTGAATGTAAATACTTAAAAACCTTTTAGTGTTATCGCTTCCAAACAGGTATTTGGTCAAACTTTTAGCATCAAACCAACCATGTTTTCTACAGTGTTTGTGAGAAATGTTATTGACGTATGCACCATGGGATAGATTATTTGAGCTTGATTGCTTTAATTTTGACAAGGTTTGAATTTTAGCAGATTTCATAATATCATGATGTTGCTTTCAAGTTGTATCACATTTTTTGAGCATAGAGGTTTTCTAAATGTACTTTTTCACATCAAATGTGACACGTCTTATGATTTAAGGTTTACATTTAACTCATTATTTTTCCTTCTTAATCAAATTTGACTTGTTAAGGTTACAAGTGCATGCATATGGACTCAATTCTTAGGATTGTAAATATGTTACTGAGGTTTGTTTTTTTATTGCCTTGTTGCAAGATGTGCTGTTGCAACTTTTGGCCTGCGGCTGTATTTTAGTTTGGTACACTACTGGCAATTCAGAAAAGATTACCGACATCACACTTGTATGCGATTAACCCCCTCAGACCTGAATTATGTTTCTGAAAAATATAAAAGTACATTTTCCCAGCTCATGAGGTTTCTATAAATGAGAACAAATGAAAAATATATATATATAATTGCTTTCATTGTGATTTTTTTTGTCCATTCCAATGGACATCAGGTCAAAACAGGTGAAATAAATGAAATAAATTAATAAACATAAAATTTGTTGGTCTATGCTTTAAGATTTTTCTCAAGGTCAAGAAAATTCCAGCAGTATACAATTTCAACTATAATTTTGAGGTTTTTGTTTTACAGATTGCACATTGTTTGTAACAAACTAAATATATTCGAATCAATCAATCAATCGCGTCATATTAGAGTCATTTTCTGTGTGCATCTTTCTTTTTTTAGAACAAAAACTTTATAACATTACAACTTTAATCGTAAGGTTTTTCCTTTATATTGCACATTTGTTTATTCATAACAAAATAAACCTATGAATCAATCAATGCATGAGTCATTTCCTGTGTGCATCCTGTGTTTTCTTGTATTTTTTACAGTACTGGCAGGACAGTTGCCAGCAAGTCACTGTATTTCAATTTCCAGTAACTCTAGCTAGTCCAAGGCCGAAAAAAAGGTCCATTCTGTCCTTGGGCCATAGGCAAACAGACGTGGGTTGGCGGACGAGTGCACCGGCCCCCCGAAATTTTTTGGGGACCGGCCGACGCCGCCCCCGGGCCTCGGCGAAAGGGGCGAGGCGGGTCGGGACCCCCGAGGCAGTTCCGCAAAGGCCCCCTCAGTGGAGCCACCCTCGAAACGTCCCATGAACCCACTATTCGTCCGACCGACTACTGCTTCACAGGGCGTCCAGCGACCGCCCCCCGACCGATGGTGGGATGTCCATATCTCAGCTCTGGAAGGGTCTAGAGCCTCCATTTTTGCACTCAGGTCTAAGTCTCATGGCCCTCTATCAGAATTTCGACACGAAAAAAAAACCTAATCTTCTTGAAACTCTGGATTCTGATAGAGGACCATGAGACTTAGACCTGAGTGCAAAAATGGAGGCTCTAGACCCTTCCAGAGCCGAGATATCGAAAGTCAAAATTTCGACCCGAAAAAAAAAACGTAAGGGGTAACACTGTCGATTTTTTTTTTTGGCCGAAATTTTGACCCCCTCCGATCTTCTTGAAATTCTGGATTCTGACAGAGGGCCACGAGACTTAGACCTGAGTGCAAAAATGGAGGCTCTAGACCCTTCCGGAGCTGAGATATTGAGATATTTATAATGGCATAAACGCTACGTGGAATCTCCATCTTCCTCATTACTCCACATAAAGTCAACATCTGAGATATTTTCATCATGGGAAGCTTCTCTTTCTGAATGACCTTGTGGTTGCTGTGGGAAAAGTTCTGGTTGCGTAAAACTGCACACGATTCTGTGTTGAGAGGAAGTTCTGGTGTTTGCTTCCTTAATTCTTTGTCCGCCCTCTGTCTAAAGAAATTACAGAATTGCAAAATGTGCTTTTGCTTTCTCTATACCTTTCAGAAATACCCATTAGAGAATTAAAGCGATTCAGTCTGCTGAGTGAGACGGAGGAGGAGAGATGGCAGACAGTCCGGATGAAACCACTACATTATTAAGAAACAACCCAACCCAAATTAGGTGACTTTTTTTGTTTTATTTCGTTTTTATATTTTTTCGATTTTTTTCATGTATTGTATTCATTTGATTGTTTGTACTTTTCAGACATGGAAGGCTCTATCTTGCTGTGTTTTCAGCTGTTTTGGGCAATTTCAATTTTGGATTTGCCTTAGTGTTCCCCTCCCCTGTCATCCCCCAGCTTCAAAAGGGTGATGACCCTCGACTCCAAATGGACATCCATCAGATATCATGGTTTGGTGTAAGATCATTTATGTATATAGAAGATGTTTTACATACTGAGAAATGAGAATACAGAATCCTGTCTAGCTAGTTTCTCTTCTTTCTTTCAGTCGATTTTCACCATTGGAGCAGCCATAGGAGGTCTTAGTGCTATGTTGCTCAATGACCGAGTTGGGAGAAAGATGAGCATTATGTTGTCTGGAGTGCCATCTGCTGCAGGTCTCCTTGTGATGGGGTCCGCACAAAATTTCTGGATGTTATTATGGGGCAGATTTCTGACTGGCATCGCTGGTGGTATCACCGCTGGCTCCATTCCTGTAAGTTATCTGTTTTAGTCCATTCATCGATCGATTGATGAACACACTTTTTAGTAAATCTGCAGTGCCACAGTAAAATTTATCTTTATTTTTGTGCTTTTTAGTAAGTGCAGTCTGATTTGAATCTGATGAGATAAAAACACTGGGTGGCAAGAAATAATACTCAGACATGAGCTATTTAAGATGTCTGATGGCTTCACTCAAAAACACAGTGCAACCATTGATTCACAAATTAATTACTTTTTAATGAATCGGTTGTAGAGACTGCTTACTAATTGGATGTTTGTTTGACCACATGTTGTTAAAGGGGTCATGGAATGACAAATCAAATTTGCTTTGATCTTTTGGCACATAAGACGTCTGTGTAACTAATCCCAAGGCATCATATACAACGCTTTTGCCAAAGCATAGACATCCAACATGGCACCCTTTAGCGTCAATATAACACGCACAGATTATGGATATAGGTTTAGGCCTTGGGTAGGGTTAGGATTAGACCTCTAGGAGGCGCCTTCTGCTCCAAATATATCTGCGTCTCATATTGACGCTAAAGGGTGCCATGTGCCTTGGATGTCTATGCTTTGGCAAAAGCGTTGTATATGACGCCTTGGGAGTCAAAATGCATGAGGAGTCAAAAAGTATATTTTCAAAAATATAAGTTTTTATTTCCAAAAAAAAAAAAAAAAAAAAAAAAACCCAGAAGGTTTTGGGCCCATAAAAGGGGTCAACTAAACAGAACTTAGCTCAGGTAGCATACCCTTAACATAGGTTGAACAAAACAAAACAGACATATCTAAACTTCTACTTCTGATTAATGGCAGATCATATCTTTACGATATATACCGCCACCTACTGGACTTACTACACAGGAGCGTGTAAAAATGACGCTGGCAAATGATACGTCAAATCATAAAATCAAAACGAAAAAAAAAAAAATCTATTTTCTTTTACTTAAACCAGTATCATTAAGATATATAATTAAATATTTGCTTCTTTGTCCCTGCATTCCTTGCTCCTGTAAAATATTATAAATATTATCAGCATATTTCCATTTCTATCTTAATTTGTCTTTTTTTTTTTTTTACAATTAAATAAACATGGATGACATCCTCCTCCAATACTTTACATTCAGAGCATATGCCATTACTTTTTTTAATACCTTTTCTTTTTGAGTTACCAAGTGTTATGGAATTGTTTAATATAATTGAGAGGATTTAATTATATATATATATATATATATATATATATATATATATATATATATATATATATATATATATATATATATATATATATATATATATATATATATATATATAAGTTAAATTCTCTCAATTATATTATTAATTCTAAAAAATGCTCAACAATTCCATAACACTTTTCTTTAGAATTTTTCCTAAATATAGCTACTAAATCAAACCTTACTCTTTCCTTACTTTTCCTTTTTCTCATTTCCCTCCTTTTTCCCGTCCTATCTAAACAGGCCATTCTCACACAAAAGGGGATAGACAAACACATAATATATAAACAAACCACAATCATTACAACACATGTCAAACCAACGCTATTGTATATGAACTAAGGATAAATCAAATAAATCATAACAACGTATAAATAGCAAAGAAAACGAACAAAACTAAAAAAAAAATGTAACATTCTGCCACCCCCATGAAATGGGAACCCATGGTACAGTCCAATTAGCCATTCGCCTACTTAAACAGCTGAGAGACAGTTTCGAACCCTTTTGCCTGTCACCCAGCCGGAGGAGACCTCGAACAGCAACTCCCCAGGAACCGGTAACTCAAAATGAAAAGGTATTAACTTCACAAAATATAACTTAAAGATAATGACAGAAAACCACGTCAAATAACTAATAAAACTGTATGTGTATGTGTCCAGTTGTTTATTTTGTATATGTAATGTGCTCTAAACAAATGAAAGTTACCACTGTGAGTTGAAGTTTCAGGCCCTGTTTACACGAGAACGCTCGCGCGTGAAACGTAAAAATATTTTTATCGGACGTGCCTTTCGTTTACACGGCGACGGCGTTTTGGGGGCTTAAAAACGCAAAAAAGTGAAACCACCCTCCAGAGTGCAAATATTTAAAATGCTCCCCCGCCGCGTGTAAACGGTAAAAACCATAGATATGTATATAAAGGCTAAATGTGCTACGGCGGAGTTTCTATCGTCATCACCGGCGACCATCTTGTCACAGACAAGCTGATGTAAGATGACTGTGAGCATGAACACAAATACTCTTATCTCGTTGAAATCTTGACGGATTTACAAACGGTTTGGTTTCTTACAAACGTTATTAATGTGGCTATAATTATCTGTATGATTATTTATACACTTTTTATTCATAAGTATGCAGTGTCATAGCTACATCTCTGACGTTTATAACAAACCAAACCGTTTGAAAATCGGTAGAAAATTGAGCAAGTTATGGTTATTTAAATAGTACATGTACCATTACCACAATGTTACGAATGAGCGAGCTGCCTGAGACAAGATGGCCGCCATGTGCAGACGACGACCTCCATTGGCCAGCAGCGCTGACGACACATCTAGCCTTTATATACATATCTATGGTAAAAACGCATAGGTCTGCTTGACAGTGAAGGTTGTACCCAAGGGGGTAATCCATCGAGCGGAAGTTGAAGCCTCGTGGGAGCTGACATCTTGTTGCAGAACTTCACTAGCGTTAGCATTCCCATTGACTCACGTTCATTTTGGCATAACTTTGACAGTGAATAACTTTACATCTGAGGCGTTTGAAGACCCCATTTGTCCTTTATTTATTTCTAAAGAAACTCGACAATGTATAAATAGCTCCATTACCTTGTAGCTTATGTTATGGCCCCATAGAAGCAGTTTTAGTGAAAGTAGGCTAACGATTGCGTCATACCCGCGCGACTCTGTCGCGCAGTTTTGAGATTACCGTATGGACACGAGAAGAAGCTCGCGCGCAATCGGGAAACGTGGAGGCAGAATGACAAAATAATTTATCAGAATACCTAGCAAACTTGTCTCCTTCTCCTAGCCCGTGGACAGCTACTATTCATACTCTCCGCCTCTGCGCATGTTTCGGAAGGGAACGATTCAGATTTCTCATGCCACCGCACTAGAAATCAAACGGGTCACTCACGTCACAACTACGTAGACTAGCTCTGTATGAGTCTGCGCGTCAGGGACGGAAGTGCTAAAAAATCGCCAAAAACGGGCTTCAGTCGTCTCAATGGAGTTCCAATGAGATCGCTCTGTCCATTTCTTTTACTGTCTATGGGTTGTACGCAGGCGCGCGGACTTGGTGTTGTAGTATGCACTCGCCGCTTTGAGTGCATACTACATTGAATTTCACAGACTTTTGCGTCACCAACTGCACCCGGATTTCACACCCAAAACACTCATCTAAACGCAGAATAAAAAGTGATAACGCAACGCCACTTTTGCGTTTTCTCTTCAAAGTCGTTTCTGTGTAAACATAGCCTCAATGTGTGGCTGCTAGTGCGGCCATCACAGTCTCATTGATATCAGCTGATGATTGTTTTTTTTTTTTTTTTTTTTTTTCAAACAGGTGTATGTGTCAGAGATTTCACACCCATCTGTGAGGGGTGCGCTGGGTTCATGTCCTCAGATCACAGCTGTCTTTGGAAGTCTAGCACTCTACGCTCTTGGTAAGAGAGCTCATATTTTTCAGGTTGTTTTGGTTGTATTAAAAACACTTTCTCCAACACTTTCAAGAATTCCTAGTACGTCCTTTATGAATGATGCTGTTTTATGGTCTCTCTCCAGGCTTGATTTTGCCGTGGAGATGGCTGGCTGTGGCTGGGGAGGTCCCCGTGATTATCATGATGATTTTGCTTTGCTTCATGCCAACCTCCCCACGTTACCTCACCATGAAAGGAAACAGAGAAAAAGCAGTTAAATCACTAAAATGGCTGAGGGGCACCAATTCTGATTACTTGACTGAGTTCAGTAAGATCGAGCGCAGTATCAACTCTAAGGTAAAGCATTACAGTGGATTACATCATATTATCAAAGAAAAGGTCATGCAAATGGAGTTAATTAGGGAGGATGGGGTCTTTGTTCCATTTGTTTAATCATAAACAATAATCAGACAGCTTAATTAGGATTAGTAATTAAAATTTCCTGATAACTTACTCATCCCCACGTCTGATCCAAGATGTTAATGTCTTTCTTTCTTCAGTCGAAAAGAAATGAAGGTTTTTGTGAAACATTCCAGGATTTTTCTCTATATAGTGGACTTCAATGGGGTCCAACGGTTTGAAGGTCCATATTACAGTTTCAATGCAGCTTCAAAGCGTATAAACGATCCCAGCCGAGGAATAAGGGTCTTATCTAGCGAAATGATCTGATATTTAAAATAAAAACAAAAAAACACATTATAAACTTTTCCACCACAAATGCTCATCTGGCTCTAGTTATGCAATGCGCCACGCATTAAGTAATCACGTTGAAAGGTCATGCCAGTTCCGGTTTCCGGTCCAAATTAGTCTTTGCGCATTCGCTTTGTACACACTAGGTCGATACTTATGCCTATTCGCGTATTCCTAGTATTCCTTATTCCTCGTCTGTGATCATGTAGAGGCTTAGAAGCTGCATTGCAACTGCGATTTGGACCTTTAAACCGTTGGACCCCATTGAAGTCCACTAGGGAAAAATCCTGGAATGTTTTTCTCATAAACCTTAATTTCTTTTCGACTGAAGAAAGAAAGACATGAACATCTTGGATGACATGGGGGTGAGTAAATTATCAGAAAATGTTTAGCCTGAAATGAACTACTCCTCTAAGATATAAATGCTGCTTAAATTTTTGATGCATGTGAATTTAAGCCAAAACATGTTATTTCAAACTGTGCAAGCTGTACGATTGAATTGAAAGATTTAATGTAATTCAAAATTGGGGCTGACAATTATTGTTTGATTTCAAATGTATTCTTCTAAAAAAAAAAAAAAAAAAAAACAGAAAAATACAATTTTAAATGAAATGCATCTTTTCACCAACAGGGGGCACAATGGAGTGATCTTAAAACCCGTCTATACTATAAACCAATCCTAATCTCAGTCTTTATGAGATTTCTGCAGCAGATGACTGGTATAACCCCAATTCTGGTATATTTGGAGCCCATCTTCCACCTGACAGCTATATCACTGGTATGTCACAGAGTATATTTACATATTCATTACCATGAAAAAACTGAAAGCACATTTACACACAAAAAAAAAGTTTTAAAAAAATTGTCTTTCAGGAACCGAAATATGATGCAGCATTAGTGGGAGCTGTAAGATTGATCTCTGTCGCTATTGCAGCCAGTTTGATGGACAAAGCAGGTCGAAAAGCTTTGCTCTTCACTTCAGGTTTGTGTGGAATAAAACAAAGTAGCCTACTTGGTTAATTTAATTAATTGGAAATGGATAAATGAATAAAATATCTAATTTTCTTCCTTTAGGATTTTTGATGTTTATAGCCATGCTTTCAATGACCATGTACACCCACAAAACACCATGCAGCCCAGGCAATCTTACCTTAACAGAGGGGTTGAAGAGCCCCCATGGAGGCTCAACGGGCCCTGCCTTCGATCCAGTGACTCTAATTCCTCTCATTAGCACTATGGTCATCATTTTTGGTGAGTTTCAGGTTTGTTCATGTTTGCGTTTACTTACTGTAGAATCTTTTTGTTTAAACTTGTTGATTATGACACTTTAGATGTTATAGCTTAACATTATTATTTTGAAATGGCTTAAAAGGAATTGGCCCGTAGAATTAATTCTAGTTCTATTTTCTCATGTGGAATATAATGCAATATAACATTACTGATTACTTTGCCATGCAGGTTATGCCATGGGTTGGGGGCCAATCACATGGCTGCTAATGTCAGAGATCTTACCCTTGGGTGCACGTGGTATAGCATCTGGTTTGTGCGTTGGTGTTAGCTGGATCACGGCCTTTGTTTTGACGCAACTCTTCATGCATGTGGTGGTGAGATAAATCTATTTATACACACATGGAAACATGAATTATATATAAAGAAAAAAAAATATATATATATATATTCTTTATATAATATATATAAAGAAATGATATATATATATATAAAGAAATATATATTTTTTATGATTTTACTTATCTGAACTTAGCAACATCCTTGTTCAAGGTCATTAAAAAGATAATACAGGCTGCTCGTATTTACTCATATTATGCATGGTTCTGTATTTCTTATCTAATTTTAAATGGTTAACAGTATAACTGTAAAAGGCAAACTTTTCACATCTTTTCATGTAGGAAGCCTATGGACTTTTTGCACCTTTCCTGTTCTTCTGTGTCGTCTCGGTAGTAAATATAATTTTCACTGCTAAATGTGTGCCAGAAACTAAAGGCCGAACTCTGGAGGAAATTGAGAACTATTTCAAGACTGGCCGAAGCTTCACCATTCATGATCCTTAAAATAGCCATGTGCTATTTTTATAACAAATAATGTAAATTTATATATTGTATTGTCTTACAACACACACACTTGTAAGACAATTCAATATGTTTGTAACTGTCATATTTATCTTTCTGAATGATCCATCATGTATACATTAATTTCTCTTAAAAAGTGTGTATATAGTGTATATGTATGTATATTAGGATTAAAGATTACATCTCTACCATCCTCTCAGTTTCTCTGATAAGATCATCATGTGACTGGACGCTGCATTTCTCTTTCACTGTTCTGCATTCGTTTACGTCAGTGTGACCAAAACTTATTGCAAAATATGTGCTTGTCCAGGAACAAAAGTACAGTGATACAGAGAAGTTCAAAAAGCATGATATCGGGTGTGGACCACAGACTTGAGCAAGACTTAAATATATATTTATGCATCATTTTATACATATAGTCTGTAAATTCTACTGGTCTTGATCATGTGCTGATATATGAATATATCAATTTTTTTTTTGTCAATATTATTTACTGAAGTTACTGCTATAGCTATGCACAAATGTATTTTTTTTTCTTATTGATTGCTTTTATTTGATTTTAATTTTTGTTATTTATTGTTTGTCCAATTAAATTATTAAATAAATAGATCCGGGTTTTTTAGGAAGTTTCTTCTCATTGACCGATTTAATATGACTGCTGATACGGTGCTTCCTGTCAATCAACACCGACTGTGTTACCACATACTACATCTGTGAAGGCTAAAAATCTGTCAAAACGCCTACATGACATGTGGTCAGCAGTGCATTATCTGATAGGCTTATATACGTCACTCTTGGTTCTCAATCCCTACACCAATGAATGACAGATTTAGCCACAACCAATATAATAATATATTGTTACATTTTAAAGTTAAATTTTATTAAAAAGTAGTAAGAATGTTAACTGTTAAATATAATAATAATTAAAATCATTTGATTTGCAGTATAGGCTAGAATAATTCTCTGGCTCTTATCAAAGGTTGCTTAACATGTAAAAAAAAAAAAATTAAAGAAAAAAATCATGTGATGGAAGTTTTGCTTTAAGCTGCTTTACTAGTGAGTGAAGGGTTGCCAAAAAATCTGATACATAAGGGTGTTTAACTTTACACAATAAGGGAGGGCCAAAACTGTCATAGCCTATTTGTCTAAACATAGCCATATCGATCATTGTATAATTTATTTATGTGTGGATTTGATTTATTTAGCTTTAATTCTCCATAGTATGAGGGAACATTGTAAATAATTTTAAAACGTTGGCCATATATCTTTATGGTTTAACAACAGTCTGCTATATATTTTAAAATCTCATGAAATTCACTCTTCCTTTATCTGCTGAGGTCCTGAATGCAGCCCGCGGCCATATGTTTTATCCCCGTTTATTTTTACATAACACCCCTAGTGTCTGCAGCCAGAAGAGCATGAAGTCGCCACTGCACCGTGTTACTTAACAGAACTGAGGAACCCCTCCAGTGAGTTTCATAATTAGGTTTTGTAAGGGCATGCTGACGTAAGGGCATGTGAGGGCTTTGCCAGTGGGCTACAAATGCAGTTCCTCGTCGCACTGAAAACACTGTTTAACCCCCCAGCTCGGACTGTGAACCAAACATGAAAAATACCAGGGAAAAAGTAATTGGAAGTCAAGTTATTTCAGCCGAACTTGTAGTAGGACTGCTACTCAGCATCGCGTATCGGATGTGTTCCAGTTTGGCTTTTCCCTCAGAGGTGGGTCTTTAACTTGTTATGTGAGTGAAATCATGTAGCCTAATTATGTAATGTGCTTGTAAATGTTAATAAGTAAATGCAAAATAATCGTTTTGTATGAAAATGCCAGCAAAATGGCAATTCTGTTTTCTTTAGAATATACAACAAATTACCATAGGCTACTGCAGTTTTGAAACTGGAAAAATTGAAAGTTATAAAAGCAAGTTCACTCAAAACAATTTGAATGAAACAGAACGCACCAGACGCGTCATCACGTGCACGCGCGTTGCAAAAACGCAACGCTTCTCTATACACAGGAAAAGTTTCTGTGTTGCCTACGCCGCTTGGAAGTTACAGATTTTTTTGTGTTCTATTGTAATTCAATTTAGTAACTTATTGTGCATATTTGCTGAAATGATTGTTACTGTGGTAATAGTTTTGTAAAGCGTTACGCTTGTGTGTTGCAGGAAAGCGTCAGTGACGGAAGCGCGCAGTTTGAAGTAACGCGCTCACTCGTGTGTGTGTGGGTTGCCAGTAATGTTAAGTTCATTTTCTTTAAAAGCAACAACCACCCACTTTCTCTTTCTGCTCATTCCATATCAAGGCTTGTGGTAAGTGCAATGCACAAGCTCAATACATTGATTGTTTAAGAAATATACTGTTTGTGTCAGACTAATCTAAAAATTGGCTAGTCTTACCTAATGACTTATATATATATATATATATATATATATATATATATATATACCAACATATATTTTAAGTATTGTTGTCTCAATGAGATATTTGTACTTATATGGCCTAACACTTAAAATTTGGTGTAACTTAATGCAGTCAGGTTAATTCTGTCATATTGCATAATATTTTTTAACTGACATTTTTTACAGTGTATTTCTGTTATAGACAAATAATGTATTCTTCATACATTAGCCTTCAAAAGTTTGGGGTCAGAAACTTAAGTTTTTATTTTATTTTTATAAATTAGGCCTAATAGGCTACTCAGTTTCAATACTTTTACTCATCAACAATGCATTATATTGATAAAAAGTGATTGCAAGGGCAGTTATTAAAACTATTTATATTTCAGATAAATTCTTTTGAACTTTCTATCCATCAAAGAATACTGAAAACACTTGGTAATAATAATAACAAATGTTCTTGAGCACCAAATCAGCATATAAGAATGATTTAGAATCATGTGACACTGAAGACTGAAGTAATGATGCTGAAAATGTATTAAAATAGAAAACATTGTACATTTAAAAGTTCAAATATTCTTATTGAGCAAATGCAACCCAAACTTTTGAACTGTAGTGTATAAATATATATTTAAATGGCCCATCAGTTTAGTATTCATTGTTACATTAATGCATTTTCAAAAAATGAATTAAATACAACTTTTAAATGTCTTTTTATACAGGCTTTCCTTTCATTGTTAGGAGTCTGCAGAGAGGGACGCATTCAAGGAGGAGATCTGAAACATGTATGTTAAATGAAAACCTAATTTGAGCATTCAATTATAACAAGTCACTTTGGTATGGTATGCATCTGAAGACGAATGTAAAATGCAGTGTCTTGACTTTTTCTGTTCTCTCATACTCTCCAGCTTCCCATGGTGGATATGGCGGTGTTCTTGTTCTTTCTTCTAAGCAGTTTGATTCTTTTGATCTTGGATCACAATCAGCTGAAAGGCTCTTTGAAACGATCTGAACGGCTCAGTAAGCCCCAGAGCTTTTTCCTTCAAATGGATTTTTTTGCCAACTTCATTTTTGGCCTCACGTGGTTGGTTTTTCCAGGATGGCTACTTGGGTCACAGGTAAAAACCTTGGACTATGTCTGATGGAAGTCAAGTCACATTTATTCATATAGCGCTTTATATACAGATTGTTTCAAAGCAGCTTTACAGTGATGAACAGGAACATAATGATTTTGGGATGCAAAACAGAGTTCAATGCTGATGTGAAGCAGCTCTAAAAAGATAACAGTGGCAGTGTTTAGCTGATGTCAGTTTAGTATTGATTCAGTTGCGTTCGATAACTGTGTAAAGTTCATCAAATATGATATGAGAAATCTGTAAAGAAGCTCTGGAGAAAACAGTGATGTCATCAAGTTTAGCACAAAGTTATAAGCTAAATTTCATCTAGTATCCATAGATATTAATCAGTTGTGTATCAATCCCTTGTAGATTAGTGGATCTGAGGATAATCTTCATCTCACACGTGCATTTGGAGCCATGATGGTTGGAGACAGCTTTGTTTCTATTACCACTCAGAAACAAATGGCAACCAATGAAGTATCAGTCTTCAGCTGCCGAGCTGTGGTAAGTCATATTGTCAAAACATATTGTAGACTTAAATTTGCTCCTAGATGATTTCACACGATTAAGCAAATCGTAACAAGTGCAAAATTTGAAATATATGTACTTCGTATGAAACTTAAAATGACCTGTGTTGGTGTAATTTAATGCAGTCAGGTTAATTCTGTCATATATATATATATATATATATATTAGGGCTGTCAAACGATTAATTGCGATTAATTGCATTCAAAATAAAAGTTTGTGTTTACATAATATATGTGTGCGTAGTGTGTATAATTATTTTGTATATATAAATACACACACGTGCATGTATATATTTAAGAAAAATGTGTTCTTAATTTATCAAATATTTATATTTATACATAATATTAATTATGTATAAATATATATAAAGTATATACTTTCAGATTTTTCTTAAATATATACATGCATGTGTGCGTATTTATACAGTATATACAAAATAATTATACACACTACACACACATATATTACGTAAACACAAACTTTTATTTTGAATGCGATTAATCGTTTGACAGCCCTAATATATATATATATATATATATATATGATGGTGTTGACTTTTGAATTTGCTCATGGTTTGACTTAAAGCATATTAAAAAGTTGACCGAGTGGATGTCTGAGCTGGTGCGAGTGAATGGAGGCGGGGCTAATTTGAATATTCATGAATGTTCCGCGTATACTAATTTGAATGTTACACTTTTACTAAATGAGGCAAAGGCGTAGAGTTACATTCAAGCTACTAGATTTTTTTCACAGAGAAAAAAAAAAAAAATTAATTTTGGTGACTTTAAGCATGTATGAATCTGTATCCATTTAGGGGACTTTGGCAGTTGTCGTCTTCTTGATCCACACCCAGCTCACCACATCCGCATGGAAAACCCCACATCTCTGTTTGTGCCTAGTAGGGGTCAGTCTCTGGACTGTTAATTCCATCCTTGGCTACCTAAGCTCCAAAGACACGAGGACAGAGTCAGTGAATGATATATATTGGCGTGCTGTACAAAAAAACGACAGAAGACTTTGTTAACGATAGATTTAGTCTATTGACATCATTCGGTGCATTTTGATGATAAACTGTTTATACTGTAAATATAGTGTTATTGTGTTTATAAATAATAATTGTTCTTTTTAATTTATACTTATATGAATATTGTATTGAAATTGAAAATGTCACTTTCATCATACGTACATATGCAAATAAAGATAAACTTGTCATGTTGTGAGTGCAGGTGATGAGCAGAGGACTTCATAAAAAGTAAAAACATTTAGTCAGCTGTCTGTGACCTGCCTTTCACACTCTCAGGCGTCGAGTCATTCTCCTGCAATATTCACTGAACCATTTGTTTTGCGACTTAGGATCCAACAACCAAGGTTTCCACAGGCACAAAACTGCAAAAATACTTTATGAGCTGTGCTAATCTCTGGCTACATCTCCTGTCTTGTGTTGATTGTCTCTGACAGCTTAATGCGTATGTTGGTCTCTTTGGCAAGACCTGTGCGAACAGCAACACTGGCCTTAATTAAACTTTGTTCTTACAGTAAAGGCCATGATGTAGTCTAACTTAACAAGAGCCTGCAACGCCTAAATAAACAGCTTTACCGTGTAGCAGAGACCTATTAACACCTCCATCAACCTCAGAGCTTTGCACAAGAAATCTGATTCAACAGCTCAGTTACTGCATAGTGTATGTTTTAAATATGGCCACTTGATGGCGCTCCATCCACAGAGATTACAGTCTCTGGAGCTCCCACATCAAATAATCGACAGTGCTAGTAAATTTACCATGAGCTGTTGGTATTAAAATGACATTTTAAATGACATTTAGATAATCAGAACTGAAACTACTGTTGAATGTGGCACAATTACCCTAATAAGCTCTTTATCTTGTAAAATTAAGTAGGAAGTTGACAGGCTTGGTTCAAGATGGCTGTTTCATTCAGTCCCTCTTTTTCCTCGCGTGCACGCAAGGGGTTAAAATGAAAATTCGGTCATCATTTTGATCCCGTTTTTTCTTCTTCTGAGGAACACAATAGGAAGAAATTCTAAAGAATTGTAAAGGTTGCTCTTTTCCAAGCAATTACAATGAATGACAACTGAAGGTTTCAATCTTCAAATTGCACAAAAGCACTGTAAAAGTATCATAAAAGTAGGCCCAGTTCATTTGACTCGTGCACTATATTCCAAGTTTTATAAAGCCTTATAATAGTTTGTGTGAAAACAGGCCAAAATTGGTCAAAAACGATATGTACACATACTGTACAAAAGGACCATCCACTCATAGTCAATGAACCATGGACCAATGAAATTATTTCAAATTCACACACTAATGATTTATATATTAACATATGTTTTAAATATATATTTACATAATTAAATGCTATTTTAATATATATATATATATATATATATATATATATATATATATATATATATATATATATATATATATATATATATTTTTTTTTTTTTTTGTATACAAAAACAAGCTCCTTTAAGATTAATTGCATTAACTGAGCCCATTCTTCACCAAATCACAGTGGGTTCCCACAAATCTATCTTTGTGCCACAGCTCCAAATTCCTGCCTGATTTGTATTTAACCATTTATAGGTATGGTAGGCAATTCTGGAGAGGCTAGCAATAGAAACCTAGCTTTGAAAGCATGAGGTCCCACCTTCCCTTCCGAGTGCTTCAAAACACATGAACGCCACTGATCTATTATGTAAAAGAGGACATTGCCCCCTCAGATCTGAGTTGTGCCCTCTCATTTTAAGTTTTAAAAAGGTACACTCAGACTGCAGGCAAATCTGAATAATTGCAAGTGATCAAATAAGATTATAGGTGCGTCCCAAATGACGCAGCACACTATGCACTTATTCATTATATACTTATGCACTATTTACTCAACCGAACTGTGAAGTGTATGAAATTTATAACTTTATTTTGTCTTTCAACATCGGAATCTGATTGCCCCTCCCTCTCCGTATTTGTACGTAAGCTACGTAAGCTGCGATAGTTGAGTGCATGAACTGTCCAACGTTCCACTCTTGATTTTTTCAGTTAAATAAGTGCATCATCCGGGTACTTAAAGTGCACTTTTTCTTTTACAACAAAATGACGTAGAATGGTGCACAATGCGATTTGGGACGCACCTTTTGTGTTATTTACAGGCTATGGTCCAGACATAACCAACCTATCTGCATGGGTTGCTTTGGTAACGGCTTACCAATGTGTGTGTCAAGGCTTTTAAAACAGATGCAGGAAAAAATGGATGTGCATAATTTTGCTCACCAAATAAGTGGCCTGACGAGTTGCAGTGCAGAATTGGCATTGTGAGGTTCAGTGATGTCCAAACCAAAATGTGTTTTGAATTAGATTTGATGTCCAGCCCTTTTTTAAATCCCATTTGGATAAAATCTGGAAATAAAAAAAAATCTGATTTTTGCTGGTAGTCTGAAAATTGCCTAAGCAACTTTTAGCCCTCTAGCGGTTAAAAAACAAAACTGCATGAAGAACATTGTCTCCGTTGTGCTTCTGTAATGAACTTAGGCCAGTAAGAGCGGTATGCGTAAACCTCACTCCCCTGATCTCAAGAGGTGCATTAGCGATTAGCAAGAGGTGCACCTTCATTGAACAGATAAATTGCCTTATGTAGGCCTAGCTCTCTGACAGATTTCATTGTAAAGTATTATCTATTGTGAAGGGTCATTTCATTATAGTTCCAGCATTATAGCGCTGTGCTGGAATATATTTTTAAAGAAGTATCATGTCTAGAGTTATGTCTTCAGCTAGTTAGCTTACTTATCATCTGGTACTCTTTTAAGCCTATAGTGAATGTTTTATGAGCAGTGTCACCATAAATCAGGTTAAGATGAAAACATTTTGGAAAGAAGATTAATGATGAATTGGCTTATTTAAATTTACATTGTTTCTGTTAAGTGGACTGTGCAGCATCTCCATTTGAACTGACACATGGTTTGTTTGATATTCGTCCATAATTCAAAATACCATAATTTGGTGATAGGAACAGGGACTCAACCACAAGCTGTCTGTTTGGACAGTGTGGCTGTGGACCCAGTCAGCACAGCCATAGCTAAACGTCACCACGAAAACAACAAAATGACTTTGGCTAGAGAGTCCAATCTCTATCAGATTAAAGGCTTCACTGTAACTGCTGAGCACAGAAAGGGATTCATAAAGTCTTGCCAAAGGTGACTTGAAGAAGTAGTTGAGAATTGGAACAGAAGGCCTTCTTCAGTGTGTGTTTATTTCAAAGTGTTTTGGATAGACTTTTGGAATGTTGTTAAAATGAATTCATCCACGAGCTTCTGCATGTTTTTAGGTGACTCTTTGAAAACAGACTCTTTTCATATCAAGTTTATACTTGTTTTATTGTTGTTCCTTGACAAATTTTAAAACTTTTTTATTTACAAACTTTTTTATTTACAAGGCAGATGTTGATATATAGGCTATTTTGAATTCTATAAAGAATGTAGTTGCTTGTAAAACTTCTATGGTATGATATACTTCTTATAAGCCTAACCTTATATAGCTAAAACGTTTAAGCGTGTTTCATCTTGTAGTCCTACAGTGTATTATTCTTTTGCTTGTAATTGTTTTGTTCCCATAAAACCTTTACAAAAAGTTAAATTTAAAGAAAAAACAAACAAACAAACAAACAAACAAACAAAAAAACAGGTTACGTCAGTGTGTTGTTTATTTTGATCAACAGAGGGCGCTGCAACCAGCGTTACCGTGGTATCATTCGACTTCCGCTACTAATTATTTTGCGCAACTTTTGGCTCTGTCAGTTGGACAGGAACTAAACGACACAAGGATAACAATTTTATGAGGTAAGACATCGTTATCAGCTTCCCTAACCTTATACTGAAATGATTTGCAATGGTAGTCTCCGCTTTTCGTTGTTTTACGTGATGACAGAGAAAGCGCGTTGGAACTGAAAGTTCTCACAGGACGTTTCTTGCTTTTGGCCGTTTGTTTCTTGAGGCCTTTTCTTTTTGGGGTCTTTCGCCATGACAAGTTTATTATTCAAAAGGCACAATACGCGTTAAATGTGTTTGGTAGGCTACCTCCCTTTGCGCTCCTTTTAATAATTGTTTTTGAACTAAAAACGCGTCCTGATCGTGAGCCTTATAAATGAAAGGTAATGTGCTCTGCTTAGAAGTTATACTCAAAACTGATAACAATTTTATTATAACTTATTAATATTAACCAAATTTAAGTATTCTTATCAGATAAAATTACATGAAAATACATTCAGATGTTTGTCAATCAATCAACTTTATTCCAGTCACAAGGTCCATAGAGACAACACAGTACAGATATTTAAGTAAATAAATAACAATACAAACAGTTAAAAAAAAAGAAAAAAAAATGATGTGGAAGAGGCATCATTTATACAACATCTATAATTCTGAAATGTATTAATGAATGTTTGTATGTATTATTGAATGTTTTGTTAATATAATGCAATTTTGCCTGGTTGTGTCACAGGCACAGCCAACATTATGTCATAATGTTGCAGTCCTTTTGTACTACTTTGTTAACACAACATTTATAATTGTTAAAGAACATAATTATGAATATGTATATTTTTGGCAGTTTGACAGTTAAAGGTTCATAGTCATGTTATTTAAAAAAAACCCCAGTGTTTACTTGAAAAATGTTGTGTGTTTTTTTCTAATTAAGTTTCAAGACTGAGTGTTTTGCCACACGTTTGAATTCAGTGACTACAATTTTGTTTATTTTCACCTAAATCAGCTTTGCCCAAATAGTTTTTCAAGATGTTATTTCTGTTTCGCTGCTGGTCATTTTCTGACTCAGGAAGTAGGAAAACCATTCAAAATTGGCCCATCATTTTTCAGCGAATTGCTCTTTAGAGTGGCAACCTTTGTTGTTTTCTATGCCCTCTGAAAAATGAAAAAAAAATCAAGCGTCAATGTGCCAACAAAGTGGTCACCCACAACAAGGTCGATTTTTGTGACAGATCTTTGGTGATTTGCACTCTGCCCATCTATTCAAGTCCTTTCAATCTGATGAGTTAGTGTGCACCGTAATATCACAACTGTGGATGTCCAGTGACGCATGAATCCGATTCAGCAGTTTTCTTGTAAGATTGCAGGTAGTGCTGGTAAAGGCCTTCAATTGACCTATGACTAAGCCACGCCCCCTCCACTCTCTCGGACAAACAGCCGACATTCGGGGACAGGCACTATGGCAGCTGTCACGGTAGGAGACATTTCACAGGAGGCAATTGGTGATTTTGGGAGACAGAAAGATTATATATCATCTCGAACTACGTGGCCTTAACTATGCATTGGAGGGTTATATTAATAATTTTATTGTTGAGAAGGTCGATGAAAAGCTTCAGCTCCAGGCAAAAATGTACAGGTCACGGTGTAAATGTGATAAACCGCATATCGTTGCCATAACCGTTTGGTACTGTGTATTTACATCATTCAGCACAACATTGTTAACATTTGTTATCTCGGTTATTTACAGAAGCGTTAACGTTTTCTAATGGTAACCTAACGTTACGTTAGAGATTTTAAAGATTAGGGTTGTGTATCGTTTGAATTTGAACGATTTTGATTCTGATTCCTTGTTTCGATTCCGGTTCCCAACGATTCTCGATTCCGATTCTTTTAAGAGGCAGGGTCAAAAAAGTTTAGCTAACCTTGCTAACCAACAGTCTTTCTAAAGGGAAATACTCTGATTTTGCCGAGATTTTGATATTTTTAGAAAATTGAAGCCACACTTTGGACCGCCGACGTAAGCTACTCATGTTCGACTCTCGCGGTTATGCCAAAACTTCCGGTAGACGCTTCTTCGTTGGTGTTGTTCAGCGGTTTCTTCTTCTGGTCGGCGGAGTGTGAATATCGAAACTAGGAATCGAAATTTTAACTTTTGAACGATTCCGGGAAAAACGAAAAGTTAGTCCCGGTTCCAATCGATACTCGATTCTCGATACCCAACCCTATTAAAGATAACGTTCAATACGTTGTTAACTTAACTTAGAACAGATGTAGACATCCTTGTTTAATTTATCCACGTTTAGTTGGTGTTGTGGTCTACCGCATAACTTAATCACAAAACTTAATCCAGAGCAGACAATTATCTCGGTTGAGATGTGGCATGGGAACAGGGTAAAAAAAATACCATCTCCCATCCTCTTGGGAACCTAGTGTCGGAGTTGCTAGTGTCCGTTTGACCATTTTAAACTTACAATGACAGGACAAGCGAATGAAAACTGACTAACTGCATTGCATTTCAATGGACTTGGAAGCAGAGAATGTGAGTGTATTTGGTTAGCTTGGCATGGCTTAGCCATAGGTCAATAAGAAAGAATAGCACAGTTGCCCTATTATTCAACCTTGTGGGAGTACAAAAATCGGGAGTGGGAAATATTTTTCAGAAGACTTCATTCTCATTCATGATCGACTTTGTATTTCCAAAATGGCAGATTATTCATTTAATATGCATATAGTGTATCCTAGGCCTGTCATGATTAATAATTCATTGTATGATCATGGTTTTTCTATCTAATAGCAATTATTTGAGATAACCGCAATAATTGAGCAATTTAATTTTCAATTAAATTTTGCCTCCCAAATAAGAGAAATTGAAGCGCTTGAAAGCATCAAATATGCAATATGTCTCCTTGTCTGGTGTTGTATGGAGAAGCAGGGGAGTCATAAGCTGGTAGTAAAGAAAAAAACTGTGAGAAAGTAGCCTATGCATCCATAAATATGACATCATGCGATGCACTTCGGATCACAGCACATTCTAAAGTACAAATTTAATAATAAAAAAAGAGTTAGGCTACTTGTATTAAACATCAGCACGAGTCTTTCTGTTTTTACGTTGTGTCATCTTGTTCGTCTCTGTGCCAGACCCCTTCTGTTTTTGGCTCCACATCAAATAAACTTCCTTTAAAGGGTTTATTGACTGATCATTCTCACTAAGGAACACATTTCCTGTAAAGCTGCTTCTCGCAGGAGTACATCCATGTCCTCCTTTGCAAGCAATAGCCCACAAACAACAACAACAGACAGTGAATGGGTGATGCTTTTTTTACTAGAGATAAGAAATGAGTTGTCTGTTTTTTTTTTGGTCTGTGAAAGAAGACTCCCCTGAGTCAAGATGTGCTTTTCTTGATAACATCCGCTATAGTGTTCGCCTCGCGTATCTCCAGATGTCTAACAATACAGTTTAAATTGTGATCAAATCACAATACAAAACTTCATGAAACATAAGCACAACAACTCTCTAAACCTTAAAAAAATAATTAGACTATTAGATTAGAGTTGCATTGTGTGATGTTTTGGAGGATCTGTTGACAAATGTCAAACTATGTTTACAGTGTGGTGTATAAAGACCTTAGTTAATGAACCGTTATGTTTGTATTACCTTATAATGAGCCATTTCTATCTACACACACCGCGGGTCCCCTTACATTGAAATGCGCCACCTTGTTTCTAAAGTAGCCCTGAACGGATAAGCGCGTTTTGTCACTATGTTGTTCTTCATGCATGAAGCTTGCTAAAGTCAGCGAATAAAACACTGACTCAATGATGAACAAGTAACAATAATATTCACAGTAACACATCGTTTTATTAAATAATTAAGTAAAAATAATTTCTTAATTTACCTTTGTAAAGAAACCTCATCGCTTAACTCTTTGCTACTCTGCTGTCTCAGACGACATTTTTTCCTGTCGGCCTCCGTAACTTCTGTTGGTTGCCATTCGCAACCTCACCACTAGATGCCGCTAAAAATCACATACCTTGATTGCATGCAAACTGGGTATAAAAATGGTTTTGTGATTCAGTCCCATTTGGCTTCTTTCCCAGCATGCACTGGGGATAATGGATAATTATGGTTGCTATGTTTAACTCTTTGCCAGTTTTGTTTTCAATTTGTTGTCATGGGTACACAAAATGAATTGTAGGGATGGACAATATATCGGCCACCATATCGGTATCGGCCGATGTTCATTCTTAAAGGAGTAGTTCACTTTTAAAAAAACTTTTGCTGATAATTTACTCACCCCCATGTCATCCAAGATGTCCATGTCATTCTTTCTTCGGTCAAAAAGAAATTAAAGTTTTTGATGAAAACATTCCAGCATTTTTCTCCATGCTCTTTACTGGGAACCAAACGGTTCAAGGTCCAAATGACAGTTTCAGTGCAAACAGCAAACAGTTCAAATGGCTTTAAACGACATCAGATGATGAATAAGGGTCTTATCAAGCGAAACGATCGCTCATTTAAAAAAATAAATAACGAAGTTTAAGTTTTATAAGCTCAAATACTCGCCTTGCTCTGTTCTGTGATGCGCGTTTGTGACTCTCCTGTTCGAACTCGTTTATCAAAATGAACAAATCTTTTTTCGTGTCATTTGGTTCATTCAATGAACGAAATGAACAAGTTGACTCTGGAAAAGACTTGTTCATTTTGATGAACGAGTTCGAATTGGAGAGTCACGAACGCGCATCACAGAACAGAGCAAGGCGAGCATTTGAGCTTATAAAACTGTTAATGGTTGGAGATTTTAGTGACGGCATTAGCAGTTTAAGATCACTGAAAACATTTACTGTTAATAGTACGTAAATCGTAATAATTTGTTTAATTCGTTAAACCTACAGGCAAACAGTTGCTTTTATACATTTACGTTCTATGCTAACATCTGCTTACCATTCTTACATAAATAGTTGCATTTAATTTAATATGAATTATGAAGATTTTACAAAATTTGAATGAGGCCCTCAAACTTTATATAATACTAAAATGTATTTACGTCGTGTATAGAAACAGACAGGGTCTTTCAATAATGTTTTTTTTTATGAGAAACAAATCAAGCAGCTTATTTTTAAATGCCAATTGCGAATGCAACCCAACCGATAGCCACAATCACTGCCTGTGTCCAAAACAATGCCTACAGATTAGCCTTTAATAGTCATTAGGCTTTGTTGGCACTTGAAAGCCCCTGTGTGTTACGGGATTGCATGCGGATGCCGAGAGTTTTCCCAGTGTCAGCAGAAGGGGGGGGCAGTTTTTTGTAAGCAGAACAACAGTAAACAGATTATATGGCAGACAAACAATGGAAAGTGTTCCTAACTGATCACCTCATTACAGAGGAATAACAAGGCCAGCTACGATTAGCAGCAGGGGAATAAGAACTTGATTGAAGTGGTATTACAGAGGTCCCTTAAACCGTACTGCTTATTAGCTGCAGGTTGAACCATTCCTGTGTGGGTTTTAAATGGAGTCGGGCTCCTCCTGTAGGCAGGCTGTAGACATTCCCTCAGTGGGATCGCATTAACCCTCGCTGTGAGCAGCATGGCTGCCCTACAGAGCTCTGGAAGTAGGACTGCTAATTTAGCTTATTATAATTCAAAGACGTATTTCAGCGGTTGCTTGGTTACCGGGAGAGCTCACTGCATGACCAAGACCTCGGTTTATTTAAATCAACATTCGTGCACTTTGGGCCATTTATTTCGGGCACCACAAAAGAAAGGATATTGACTTTTCCTGCAATAAGTGTTTAATGTTATTGATGTCGCTGAATGGATCGTTTAGGCTCATTAGCCTGTGTCTGAATCAGTAACTATTTCAAAATGATTGAAACCGCATTTCATTTGGAAAACCTGCATGTGAAAAACACATTTGTTGCACTTCTTTGGCCCACGTGCACTAATTTATATCATTCTGTGCAGGTGGTGTTGCCTGTTGCAATCGATACTTTTATAATATGTGTCGGCTAATCTTTGCTAAACAGTATCACAACAAATTGAATCTCACAAAAATGTCCGGTAATAAAAAGGTTGCCTTTTTTTAGCACCACAGATATTAAAGCACAGATGTTGCTGTTTATTTGCTTGTTTATTTGTTTACATTGTGATATTTAAAAAGCAAACACATTTTTTACTTGCATTATCATTACTATAACACATAAAATAAACTCTACCATAATATAAAATAACTAATGTGTACAGATATTTTATATTTGCGTTTTAAATATATTTTTTGCATTTCCTATTGTTCTCATTGGCTTGTAATAAAGTACTGTTTTTTATTTAAATTTTTTTTTTCTTAAGTAACAGAAATTAAAGTAGTGCAACAAATACTACTAAACTTCTATTTGAAATAATACATAATTCTGCTTGTATTTGCATTACGGTTATAAATTAGATTTAGCATTTGGGCATTTTTGTAAAAACATGAATGATTTTAATCTATCAATAGGCATGATTTACTTTAACCCTTTCCCCGCCATTGACAAGTTTTTCGACAATAGGGGATTATCACGCTGACACGTAGTACTTCCGCATTCAGTGATCTTTTTGCACTGCCACTTCCGTTGAATCACCGATCACTCTGGCGAACTGATGACGGACTACACTTGGTTTATTTATACGGCATCCCTTGTAAATTAGTCTGATTCACTAAAGTGCCAGTGTCGTACCGAAAAGTGATGGTCCGCCGAAAATTGATGGCCGGCTGCGGGAGCGCGCACATTGTGTTAAAGATGTATCGCCCATTCTCTTTACGAATGCAGTTGCTTTTATGTGGATCAAACAGACGTAACGTGCAAATAAACATCACTCACCCAGTACTTTTTACCTATTAAAATACCTGTAAAGGGCCAGTACAACCATTTCACCTGCCAAAAAGTTATTAAAGCCTCTACTTATTAATTAAAAGGTTATTTTTGCCCTGAAATTAGTTGATAATATTCATGAGGGTTAAATCTGACTGATTATAACTCACCTACTACTACTTTCCCTATTAAAATACCTGTAAAGGGCCAACACAACCATTATAATGCAGTACTATTTCACCTGCCAAAAAGTGTTTGAAGCCTCTACATATTGATGGAAAGGTTATTTCTGCCCTGAAATTAGTCGATTATATTCATGAGGATTAAATCTGACTGATTATAACTCACTTACTACTTTTTAACTTTTAAAATACCTGTAAAGTGCCAATTCAACCATTATAATGCAGTATTTCACCTGAACAAACAAACACGCTACCTTGTTTTATTTTAAAGTTAGGACTTTCATCCCGGCGAACCGCTTTAATCCACTTCTTTCTTATACTCAATTCATTCGGGAATTCATGAAAAAGTAAGTAGGGTTGGCGTTATTGGTTAGATTTACAAAGTGGAACAGAGCAGTGACATCTAGCCTTTGTTTCGGCCATTGTTGAACTGCGTTGGAAGTTTACTTGCACAAAGTTGACAAATCCCGCCCATGAAACCTGGAAGCGTGATATAGGGGATATTTGTGTTTTCACTGTTTAGGCTATATGTTAGGGAGTGCTGTTACAGATCTGATATCTCCAGATCCAAAAATAAGCGAAAAAGAAAATAGAAGGTTGCACAAGTTGGTGATCAAACATTCAATAGCATTACCAAGAAAAATGTTGAATCCACAAAGAGAAAACATTACCTTGACAAAAATGCGAGTTTCTCAGCTTTTTAATTAAATTGACCCTGATTCAATTGTTGATTAAACAAAATAGATTTTTTAATTTATTTTTTTGTTTAAAAACAGAGTTTATATTCTTTATTTTAATATGTTAACTGTTAACAGCCATTCAACAAAATATTCTGGGGGCCATGAAAGTTTTACAAATATGATCAAACATGCTGGTGCCGGCTGGCAACTTTTTTAGAAAACGCTGTTAGGGAAAAAGTTAAGGAAAAAAGTCATGTTATTGTAGATATTGAAATCATAATCTTTTTGATATTTGGGGTAAAGTGTTAACATGTTCTTGGTAGGGTTTTAAAAGATTCATCCAAGAAAAAAAAACATCAGCCACAGTCATTTTACTCTATTTTTGGCAAATCTTCTAGTTTACGGCTTTATATAAAATCCATCCAAGACAGTGAGTAACATATGTTTTCACGCACACTTACTCCTCTCCTTGACCAATCAGAGACAAATGACCTTTGGTTTGGAAACATGACAGAAACCAGGGTGGAACAGATTTCCGGAGGAATCTGTCACAGTAGAGGTCTGTATTAATCACTTGCTCACTTGAGCCCCGTCACACCCGGTGTGTAGGTTACTAATGTGTCTCTGCCGCTCTTCTGGACAGCAGCCACTTCCAGTTGTCTGAATGTCTGCTGCTGTTCGGAGGCTTCTTGCCACAAGAGATACTTACAACAGTCTTAGTAAATCGCAGTTGTCTAAGGGAGTGCCAAGAAAATCATGGTGTAAACTAAGACAGTCATCCGGATTCTATTTTTTTTTTTTAATATTGTATGGCAGGCAGCAGTCATAGATAGTCCAACCTCAAATTTTGTCTAGCTTTTGTCATCCAAACTCAATGAATGTGAATGCAGACCTCATCTGTGCTGTACCTCATGGTAAAATGTGTGCATACTGTTCTTCTGAACCCAGGGATTAGTCAAAGAATATTAAGTATGGATGCAATTCCCATTACAAACCTCATGAAATATGCATAAATGGTATGAATTATAAAGAGAAAGACTTCTGAATGTATCACAGAGCAAGACTGGAGGTCATTATGGTGTCTGTTAACGTGTTTTATACCAGCGATTAAAGTTGTATTTGAACTTTGAGTTCCCCCATCCTCCTCCTCCTCCTCCTTCAGAGCCCTGTCAGTGTGTTTGGCAGCCGTCGCTTAGCCGGCACAGCTGTCTGCAGTCAAGCCTCTGTTAGCGTTTGGCATATGGACATGAGTAATGGCTGAAGAAAAATGGAAAATGACATTTACTGTGAAATGCGTAGCCATGCAAAGTTGGGGTTTAACAGAGGGGAGCCCGAGGTCTGACAGCTCGCTGTTAATATAAGATATCAAACTGTGATTTCAGTACAGTGAAGAAGTACAACAGATAAATGTCAGAACTTTGGTAACCCTTCTTTTCACCTCCAAAAAAAGTTTCTAGTGCATCTCTGACTGTTTCTTGTTTCTGTTTTTTTGCCCAGTGAAATCCAGAAAATGAAAAATAGTTTGCTGCCGTCCCATCATGTAATGTTTTTAGTGACCCTATGTGTTGTTTTGTTTGCGTCTTTTGATTGAGAAAAGTTTTTTAGTTGTTCTTTCCGTTTCCCTTTCTTCTGCGTATTGCTTCATGTGCTAATTAAATGAAAGTGTATCTTAGGACACTCATTATCTTGTATAGAAATTATACAAACAAAAACAAACCATAATTACAAAATATCCCTATAGGTGGCAATATTCGCATAGAATGAAAATTGTCAAATGGCGCTTTTCCATTACCTGTACCAGTTCGACTCGACTCGACTCGGCTCGACTCAGCTCGCTTTTCGTTCCGTGACAGTTTTCCATTGCAGACAGTACCGTGACCGTCACAAATAGTACCCGGTCGTCATAGCGACACCTTTCGTTCTTCGTTGCCCTGTCAATCTCTCGCAGGATCCTCTCTTCAGCCACCAAACAAAGGAAAGTCTGCACCTCCTCGTTTGACCACGGCGTGTTCTTCCGAGTTGCCATAATAATAGTAGTTTAGTAACTATCTCTGGCCAAACTATTTAAAAATAGCGGGGTTATTCTGGATACTTCACCTGGCGCGTGAAATGAAGACGCAGTGAATGGGTGACGACGATTCTCTCTGACCAATCAGCACGTGACATTTTAGTATCGCCTTAGCTTACTCAGAACCTCGCCGAAGGTGGTACAAAAAAAAAAGTACCCGAATGCAGGAACAGGTACAACTTTTACACAGTGGAAAACCAAACAAAGGCGAGTCGAGTCGAACTGAGCTGGTACTGTGTAGTTGAAAAGCGCCAAAAAATTGAATGGTAAATTACTTGGTCTAGTATTGGATAATTTTGAAGAGTTCTGATATTTTTTTTAATCTTGCCTGTTTAATCTCTTGTTTTAGTGTGTTAGATGCTGTCATAATTTTTTGTCAGATTTAATGAAAATCACTTTTGTGATATTAAGTCACACATAACTTTGATATACTATGTATATATATATATATATATATATATATATATATATATATATATATTCCCTTTTTTATTTTATTTATACATTTTATTAATTAGTCACACATCAAATGTAAAAATATAATAATATTTATTTATTTATTTATTATACATTTTAATTTATGCTATATTCACAATCCATGATCTGTTACTTGCTTTAGCATAATTTTGTATTGAAAAAGTACACCTGAAACTGCTTTGAGACACAAAGAAATAGTTTCCCTGTTCAGGTTTTGGGAATACAATACAATTGAGGGACAGTGACGTGTGATAGACATCAGACATTAATTCAATGTCTCTTTTTAACACCACAGCGGGATTTGATCCCTGATACCACCCTCGCTGTGACAAGCAACATTGGGCTGCTGTGAATTCCAAAAGATGCTTTTTTCCCCCCCAGCAGACATTTTCAAATGCAAGAGAGACAGTGAGTCAAAGGGAGCGAGATAGAGATAAAAATACAAAAAGAAGGAAATGACGAGAGGGACGTTTGCTTGTCTGTGCCCTGCAGAGCCGTCCAGATATTTTGCTCTCCGTCTCTTTCCTTTCTAGGTCCTCTAGATTTGGTGAAGGTGACGTGTCAGTCACCCGTGGTGATGTGATGTGACGCTCCATCGCCGCAGGTGCCGGTGCACTTGTCACAGCCTCAGCTGGCTCGCCCCATTAGTGTCCTCCAGATCTTGAATTCTGCCATCCCACCTTTCAGACCAGTCGTGCCTCATTCGCCCAACTTAAGCCAGAGGCAGAACGCTGCCTGTGTGCACCTCATCTGATGGACACCAAAGCTGTCTGCTGTTATAGTCACCGTTTACAGAACAGTGCACAAGGGCACAGCGCCGTCTGCGGAGTCGGGCTGAAGAAAGACAGTAAGGATGAACCTGACCTCGAGCTTTTTCCACATTTATCCTTTTTTTCCCCCTGTGTGGCCTTTACAATAATCCAAAATTAATTTTTCTCTCAGGGCACAAAGCAGAAAACATTACTAGGCGCACTGGGAAACAAAATTGTTGCATATTGAATTTAATTAATTCTAAATGGATTTCAACAGACTAAATCACGCAGTCTTGTCTAATCTACCGGACTACATCATGTCATATTGTATGCGCAGACTGATCTCATGAAGTAGCGTGTGTATGACACGCCAATTCGTATTTGCATTTTTGGCGTGCTATCAAGACGCATAATCGCTTTTCAGCGTGTTTATGAACGCCGTTGACTTAACGTTATATGAATATATGACTTACCTCAACCCTGTCCCTAAACTTAACCATCACTGGGGTTAATGGCATTTATGACTGTTCCCTTACCATCCTAGTGAAAAAAAAGATATGACTTACCTCAACCCTATCCCTAAACTTAACCGTCACTGGGGTTAATGGCATTTATGACTGGACATTTGACGTGCGTGTACAGACACGCGGAATGACGCGGACGTTAATGGCGTAGACATACACACATACACGCGGATACACGCGGATAGCTCAAAATGCGTAGAGATAACACGCCACTTGACTCGAAAGTGGCGTGTATGTTTACGCAAATGTCGTGATGTCATGTTGGTATGCGACACGTGCAATCGTTTTGGTTTTCTTTGGTTTTGTAATGTGAGGGACATACTCGATAATGTCAGATCGTTAAATCAACAATTACAACATCATAGACGATTTATATCGCACACCCCTACTACAGTAGTCAATAAGCTCAGCAACCCTTCTGCACCTGTCATAAGTAACTCAGCAATCCTCTGTGAGTTATTCCTGCATTTCTTTCTAAATAAAATTGATAGCAGTCATAATCTCCACACACGACTTCCCCACTGCTTTTACACCTGGTACTCACACTGATTTTGCCCTGCTTATATCTCCTCAACCCCTGCTTATATCTTCTCAACCCCTGCTTATATCTCTGGGCTAATTAACAAAGCAAATGCATCTTCCTGTCATCTTTATCCCACTCCTACTGCTTTGCTAAAAAAATGTGCATACTGACGATTTCACCTCTCATCTTCCAACTACTATACTGGTGCTGGGTTCGAATCCACTGTGAGACACCAATATGTCCCTGAGCAAAACACTTAACCCCTAGTTGCTCTAGAGGCGTGCGACCTCTGACATATATAGCAATTGTAAGTCGCTTTGGATAAAAGCGTCAGCTGAATGAATAAATGTAAATGTTGTTGAGAAACCTGGCCTCGACCCCTCTGACACGGCCAACTACAGACCAATCTCAAATCGACCATTTCTTTCTAAACTGCTTGAGAAAGTGGTCACTGCTCAACTGCTCAACACATTTGTCATCTAACAATCACTATGAATGTTTTCAATCCGGGTTTCGCACCCTCCATAGCACCGAGACAGCACTTCTTAGGGTTGTCAGTGATCTCCTTATGACCCCTGACTCCTCCAGTATTCTAGTTCTTCTAGACATTTTCTCTGCATTCGACACAATCTCTCACAGTATTCTCATCTCATTCAGACTCTCTGCTCTTCGTATTTCAGGTACTCCCCCATCCTGGTTCACCTCCTACCTGTCTGGTCGCCAGCATTACATCTCTACCCGCCAGGCTAAGTCCACTACGGCCTCTGTCCTACACGGTGTTCCCCAGGGTTCTGTTCTTGGGCCTCTTCTCTTCATCATCTACATGCTCCCATTAGGTAACATCATCCGTCATCATGGCTTTAAACTATGACACCCAATTGTACATCCATTCTCGACGCAATGCTCATTTCCCCACAAATTCCATATCAGCTTCTATTGATAAAATAAATGTATTATTAAAATTACAGCACTGGCCCGATAGGCTCCGGGCCGGTCGAGCCCTGCAATAGTCTTTTTTTGTTTGTGTTTGATTACTTTATTCAATGTCTGTATAGCAGGACTAGGATATTATTAGTAGTAGCTAAATTGTTCATTTAAAATTTTTGTTGTATTTGTCCTTGATCATTGAACTGCTCTGAAAGAACACATTAAAGGGATACTCCACTTTTTTTGGAAATAGGCTCATTTTACCACTCCCCCAGAGTTAAACAGTTGGGTTTTACCATTTTCGAAAGTATTGAGCCGATTTTTTTTTTGATATTTAGAAGAATATCAGTAACTAGAGAGTTTCTGGTCTCATTGACTTCCATAGTATATTTTTTTCTTACTATGGAAGTCAATGAGACCAGAAACTGTCTGGTTACTGATATTCTCCTAAATATCAGAAAATCGGCTGAATGGATTGGAAAATGGTAAAACTCAACTGTTTAACTCTGGGGGAGTGGTAAAATTAGCATATTTCCAAAAAAAAGTGGAGTATCCCTTTAAGGGGTTGGGGTAATATTGTTTTTTATGAACGCACTGATGCGGCCCTCGAACAAAGTTTTGCTTACGGCCCCTAGAAGTCTAGGACTAGCATTGATATCAGTAAATACATTTTTCCATATACAATCTCATACTTCCATATACAATCTCATACAAACAGTCTGAACTTAGTCGGTTTTTGATGCAGTGTTTTTAATGTGCCCATCACTAAGGATTAAATTCAAAGCAGTTTTACCAGCGCATGCATATTGGAAGGCTATGGTTTCTTGCGTTGTGTACATGCTAACAAGATGGGGTTCTTGTTTTCTTACTGTGTGTTTAGCCTCAATTGATGCAACCTTAGCACCTTATTTCTATGTAAAATGAATTAGAACAGATGCTGTTAGGGATAACTATGTTACGTGGGAGAAACTCAGTGGCCTGAATGTAATTTGGCCTTGGCCACTACCCTATAGAGCAGACGAGTCATTATGTAAACTTAATCTGACAGCGTTCTAGATGGCTTTCGAAGAAGCAAGAAAAGCGTACCTTTTTTTAGGGATGGTTTGTGGCTCCGCTCACGTTGAAGCTCGTTACGTACGCGCTGCCAAGCTTCCTCCTCCAGAGGGCCGGAGGCGGCATCTCTGAGGCAATTCTTAGAGTTCATTGCAGACGGCAGTTGAGATCAAGACCATTTATTGGTCCCTTTGGTATGCCTAGATCTTCTGTAATACAGTTTTTTTTTTTTTCAACATCTCATATGGTGGTAATTTACTCAACTCCCAGGCCCCGGCGTCCCCTGCCAGTTGAGTGTTGATGTTGTGCTCGGCTGTGTTAAAACAAAACCACCGCTGGATATTAACAGATGAGAAGCAATTTGCTGAATGAGTAAATCATTAAAAAAGTGATTAAATAAACATACACACAAGCTCTGTTCTGAAATCTAGTGAGCTGACTCATTGCTCACTTAGGCAACGCCCTACCAAGGCAGCATCCTAAAGGACATGGAAACTCATAAGCAATCAATTCAGAACTTTTCAGAAAAATTCTAAAAATACTTATATTCACTATCGATTGATTTCAATAGCTTAATGTCAATAGCATTGGCTAATATAATAATGGATACTATTAGTTGTAAAATATACTGTATTTAGACACTATAACCAACCTAAAAATAAAACCAATTGTTTTAAATTCTAAATGTGAATTTATATTTAGGACCGAGATAGAGATAGAAAATATTTTTATATTTTAAAATTATAAAGGCTCTGAAGTTTAATTCAGAATTTTGCGAAAACATTTTTTATATTATTGCGAATTAAATTATTGTTGTTAAAAATTAAGTGATTAGATGAATGCAAATATACTCACAATAATTTTTAACAACACCAATAATAATAATAAATATCAATTTCTTGTTGCATTTTGGGATTGCTTTCTCTGTCAAGGATATTTGCAATAAATTTGCAAGGTATCTTAGTAGACATTAAGATTTCTTACCCTCTGGAACAGCTTTTTGCCTGTGACGCATTGAAATGCTCACTCTGTCAGCCCACTAGGTTTTGAAACAGAGCAATGATCTTCCAAGTTTAGTTGGCTTAATGCTAATATTTGTTTGGAAAACTTCGAGGAAAGAGTGATGACATGTGGTATGTGGTAAATTCAGCTACGTGTGCTATTTTGCGGTCAGTTCGCAGGAAAATGGATTAATATTTTTACAGCATTCTCTATGGTCTTTTCACTGAGTTTTAAAGGCTGAACAAAAATCTGAATGACTTTGTGTCAGTTATTGACATCTTTGAAGGGACCAAATGTCTCCACAAATATAGTATAAGCTGCTAAATCCTCTCTCTCTCTCTCTCTCTCTCTCTCTCTCTCTCTCTCTCTCTCTCTCTCTCTCTCTCTCTCTCTCTCTATATATATATATATATATATTTGTATTAAATTTCAGAATATTGGATTACCATCTATGTCTTTAAGCAAACCAGTTGAAAAATATTTTGCACTTTTTAAAAAGTTTTCTCTTAGGGCTTTAGTTTAGGTTAGTCTGCAGTAATTAATTGGCTTTATATATATATAAAAGAAGTCTATGGTATGCCCTCATTTAGATAATGTCTTAGATAATCATTTGTGTGCTCATTTACCTTGACTCCCTCCTCTGGAATATGAATGAAAAGATGTTTTTTAATGGAAAATGGCTTTATGAGGCGGCCAGACTCATTTAAACAGGTGTTGTGATGTTATAAATGGTCTCTGCCAAGGCAAACTTAAGATACATGCAGTTGTTGGAGCGCTAATGGGGTAGAAATCCATTTTGCTGATAAGGAGGTATTGTAATTACCTGATAACTGATTTAAAAAGTCACATAAATTAGGAAAGAAGCAGGGCAATTACTCAGTGTATCTGTCTAACTGAGAGCCGTGTTTAAATTTTGCCTGCAGTGCTGTGTGGTGAAAATGACAACCAAGAAACTGTGAAATAAACTGTGATTTTTCAGGTTCATCTACATTTTTAAATCAGTCTTTTATTAAGGATGTTATGCATGCATGAGCATAACAGGAGAGCATAACCTAAGCATGTGTTGTCGTACTTATTCAGTTTTCGTAGGTGAGTCACAAGGCTTATTGGAAATTTCTGTTTAAAAAAAACAAATGCTCGTCTAAATCTACTTTAAATTACTTCAAGAAAAATGTCTGGAAAGTCATTGTTTTTCAAAGCTACAGAGTAACAAAGAACATGGAGAAAAGAAATACTCTACTGAATGATAAAGATAAATATTTTTAATTTACTTGGTTATAGAAAAGATTATAGACATTTTATGTGGATATAATTGAACTTATATTTATATATTTTAATATGATATAATTTATAATTAAAGTTGCATCGTCACTTGGTTTAATTACAAATAACCTTGTGTGTTCCTTACACTACAGGCGCTTATCTTTTGCACTTGAAATAAAATCATATTAATTTTGAAGGTGACAAACTGGTAGGCGATGAGAGTTTCAGGACGTTTTCAAATGGGCAGTATTTGGCATTGATTAGAACTGGCACTTGTAATTTCCCAGCTTGCAAATGTAATTAAAAGACATGCTTCACTTGCGCTGCAAGAACTACAAAAACAAGTTAGTCATACTATTTGAGTTCTGAAAAAAAGAATTATATTACCAAGAAATCTTCAGGCAAATGAATAGTGCAGAAAGACTGGCATCATGATATGATAATATATGCAAATCCGCTTACTGTAACGTGTGAAAAGATTTGCATGCGGTCGACTTGTTTGATGCGAGTACAGATTAATGTGAATATAAATACACAATGATTTTTACATTTGATGTTTCCTTATGAAACAGTTGTATTGATTTGCATACTTTTTATATAAATCAAGTCATATCAAATTCATCATGGCATTATTAAATATTTTTTACATCATATTTCAGATTAGACCCCTTTTCAGACCATTAGTCAAGTCATCCTATCTCCTGGGAAACACTGATGGTGTCGTGATGTCACAGGTTTGGAGGTGCAGCTGTAATTTAACTTGAGTTGAGAGGTTGTTAAAAACAGCTCACTCCTTGCAAGTTCTATTTAAAAAAAAGTTGTGATATTTATTTGAGTAGGTGACTTGTTTACTTTGTAATTAGTCTGTGCATTTTCATCAGTATAATTTATGCTTGTGGATTTGCATGCTAGTTGTGAAATAGGCATTAATGCCCATGGTTTTTTGGGCATTATCACAATGGCGGAGGAATCAGCCAAACACTGTGACGTGGAAGACTTGTCTCAAAGGAAGAAGGGTTATGAGTGACCAGGAAAGAGCTTTAGGATCTTCGTTTATATTAGAAAAGCGTCGTACCTTGTAGTGCCACTATTGCATTGTGTATTCGGGGCATTTTAGGGGTGAAGCAATGAAGGGAGGGGTGTGTTTGTTTTGAGTTGATATCATCAGTGTTTTTAAGAAATCAATTTTTTCCACTGATATTTTTTCCAAAAATGTATTCAAACAAAATGATTGGCCTAATTAAAGCTACACTGTGTGATTTTTACCTCCATCTAGCGGTGAAAAGGTATATGACCATCATGTGAATATTAGTTTCTGTTCCTCTCAATTCCAATTTCGTTTAACTCATACGGTGGCCAATGTAGTCCAAGATTAACATGGCTTCCAGTTCGACCTCGTCCATGAGTGTCAACTCAAACGTAAACGCGAAAGGCGACGCTTGAATTAACGGGTATGTCCCTCTATGGCTAATGTACTTTCAAGATGGAGGGGCAACATGGCGACAGACATTAGAAACCCTTACCCGTATGTATTTTCAATGGCATATTATACACTCACGAGAATACTTTATTACTTGAACGAAGTAAATATACATTAATGAGCACATATATTTTTGAAAGAACTAAGTGTTTTTAGCTAAGAATAAACTAAAAGAGTTACACAGTGTAGCTTTAAATCTAAATTCATAAAATTATCTCATGATGGAAACCCCTAAAATGTTCTATATATCAAGCGCCTGACAGAACCTTTTCCTCCAAGAGTGATTATAGGGCGAATTTGGCTTTTATTTTTCAAATTTGGGATTATTTTAATTGACGTGGTTACATGATAACCTTTTATTAAAACTGGGCTACTGTTTAGATTTAGGGATTGGCAAGAGTACTTGAGTAATCGTATGTGTCCGTGACAATTGATCAACGATGGTCGCCCTGAAAAATATTTTTTGTTTTTTTCTGATTGGTGGTTATTGTTGCGTTTGGGGCGGTTCATGAGGTCTGATTTGTTAAGTGTTAGACAGCACGCCTGCCAGACCGACGAAATAAAGTGAAACTGGATTTGAAAGCACGCACTGCAGTTAATTGCAAGATGTGCAGCATCAATGTATTATTAAAGATAGGCTATACCCCCCGAGTACTTGAGTTTTCGTTTTTGAGACCTGTCAATGGTCGAAATGATACGTTGACAAAAATGCCCATCCATAAAAAACTGATTGTTATGGTGGTAGTAAACGCAGCTAGTTTCTGAAATATCAAGAATTGTGAATGATGAGAAGTCTCAGTACAATACATCCAATTGAGGCATAATTTCATCTGTCAAATCTTAATTAACATTATGACTTCATTTTTTTTGTACAAGTAGGCCTATGTATAAAGTGCATAGAGCATTTTTGCTTTGTTGATTTAGGTTTCTCATTTGTTTTTTTGGCTCTTCAGGGGTAATCGACCTTGATACAGATTTTGAGGGAGAGATTTTTCTGTTCCTGTTTGATGTTTCATCATGTATGTTGGAGTATTTGAAATACTCTACAGTTTGTACTGCGATCCCCCCGCCTTCGTTCCACCTGACCCTATCTGTACAAAACACTTTTCTGATGGTTTATTTAAACATATGGAGGCTGCCTTTGCCAACGATGTACCGTTGGGCTTTTTCAGTCGGCGTGGCATCAGTGAAAGGTACTTGTGATCTTTTTTTTTTAATGTTTATTGTCTATCCAGACATTGGCACTGATCCATCACAACATGCCTGCCAATGCCACCAGGCAGATTGAGATCTCAGTCGAATAGCTGTATTCCATAAAAAAAATCAAACATTTTCATGTGTCTACTGTTAAGCTTCAAGTATAGTGAGGATGATGTTTTCAGAGATGATTTTTTTCCTGAATTTCATTACCATCAGGCTGAGTGTTTCAACCACAGCAACTCTTTGTTCTGGAAGTGAAGCTCAACTGACAATATAAAACACTCGCTCCATTGAGGACCAACTACAGAGAGAAATAACAGGGCGAATTCACCAACAATTGTGCCACATCATTTTTTTTTGTGCTTTACCCTCAAAAGAACTTTCTCTTGGTTGTAGCTACTAGCTGTACTACTAGCTACTAGCTATCCATTGAGAAGAGTGTTAAGATGGATATATCTTGAGATTGTTACCTAATTTGCGTTTATTTATTTTTTTGGTCAATCATGGTGAACTATGAACTACAATCTCTTTCAGTTTTGTTTTCAGCAAAAGCACACTGAGATCAAGTAATATATAACATTAGAATTATAATAGATGCATAAATTCAAAGCAAGCCTGGCTCATTAATATGATAATTTGAATGTTTTGAGGTCAGTAAACAAGTGTAGCTTTTATTTTTATAATTATGTATGCCATAATTTAATACCTCCTCTCCGCCACTCCACCAATAGGCCTACTACTTCAATAGAGTAACTACCGCTACAACTTGCCACTATCACTACCGCAATTAAAATATTTAAAGGTCCACTTAATAGTTTTTCTTGCTAGACCGTATAGCAGCAGAAAAGTGGAATTTAAATGACCATGTTTAACATGCTAATTAATTAAACAGAATGGATTTGTCTGTCCAACACATTGCTTGCTCGTTCATGCATTTTGAACACTGGCCGTGGTTTTGCATTCAAACAATCCCCCTGTTACTAACTAAATGCATTGTTATTTCCATTAAAGCTGCCGTCCGTGGGCTTTTTTGGATTAAAAATTATCCCAAATACATATTTGAGAAAATACATAACCAGCCAGTGTTCAAAACTATCTGTTTGCCTTAGCTCGATAGCTCTAATAATGTTTTTAATTCCAGTGGTACTGGTGGATTTCCGCGGGAGATGCAAAAACAAGGATACATATCGGAAGGACATTACATAGTCACGCAATGCTCACGTTGTTAACATTAACAATTTGAGAACAAATATATGATAACTTATTAGCGATTATTTGATTTAATCAGCGCAATTTACTGCAATGTCAGAACCAGAACAAAAGTGGATGTTTCTTACTAGTTCAGATTACATTTTCCGGTGAACATTCTTATGTTGGTCATACTTACAAAATAAATAAACTGTGATTGTGAATGCCAGTATCCACACCGGCGCAGTGACTGACAGCTCTACAAACATTGTGTTCATCCACGCTGTGCCGTGTCGACGATGTTGAAGTACAACTTGCATAAAGTTTATTTACTCCGCAAATGACTGCAATTGCAGTTTTCGAACAGAGATGGCGACAAAGAGGGAAAACGCCAGACTAAGGTTTGCTTCTTAGACATATATGCTGTCAAGCTCCAAAAAGCACATAAAAAGTGGACCATGTAACTTGTTTGCTGTATTCCAATTTCGTTACGAGAGAGCTGCTCTGATTAAAAGGTGTTTTTATGAGTCTTATTGACATTTTTGGAAATCCACAGCTAATAAAAGCAATTAATTAGGATCATTTTTGTTCAATAAAAGTGGTTTGATCATGTGTAAGTGGTTTAATTTCTGTTGTGAACCTGGGGAGGGCCATTTTATCCCCACTGTAGTCTCAGTCAAGAGGACCCAGAGTAAAAAGAAAACAAGAAATGTCCCCCATAATTCTCTGTATCTGTGTTGAAGGTTCCTCCTTCAGAGATCCTGGAATTTACGAGCTGTCAGGCAACAGTAGCTCAGGACTGGTCTTTTGGAAGACAAGCAGCACAGAGTGTCAGGGTAGCTGGAGGTAATTCATCGATCTGAGCTTTCCTTCACTCATTAAAGAGCAGAACAGATAATCACTGCTCCCAAATCTCAGTGAGGAATAAACAGCCTTTAGTTCCTCTGCATAGAGAAGATATGTGCTGTAACTGAAATCTAGCACTGCTAAAATATTGATATTTTAAACAATATTTTGTGTTTTCAAAACTACCCGGCCAAAAAATTCACTGTTTGGATTTGAATAGACAAATACTTAAGGATTAGTTCACCTCAAAATTAAAATGTCCTGATAATTTACTCACCCAAATTCCATCCAAGATGTTCATGTCTTTCTTTCTTCAGTGGAAAAGAAAGTAATTTTTTTGAGTGAAACATTTTTAAGGATTTTTCTCCGCATAATGGACTTCAATTGCAACCAACAAGTCCAAATCAATGCAGATTCAAAGGGCTATGAAGTGCTTCAAAGGGCCATGTACGATCCCAGCTGAGGAATAGGGTGTTATCTAGCGAAACAATCAGTCATTTTCTAAAAAATAAAATAAAATAAACATTTCTATACAGGTGCATACATTTTTGGTCAAGATATTGTAGTGAAAATGCAAGAATCGAGCGCTCCGTAAAGTCTCCTCTAGCACATCCCATTGAATTTAAGGTCTGGACTCAGAGGAGCCAATTCATGTGGAAAATTATTCTTCATTCTCCCTCCAAAGCGTTCTTCCACAATTTGAGTCTGATGAATCCTGGACTGACCCTTCCGGTGTAAGTGTGTGGATTTTGTCTAGAAGAATTAAAAAAGTCTGGCTACACCCTAGCAGGACTTCAACAAACCTCAAATCTTATTTTAAAGACGAGTCAAGGTTTGACTTAGATTAAACCAGTCAAAAGCTCCCTCAGATGCATACTTTTTTATTTTTTTCAGATCTCAATCAAAACTGTACCTTGTCGTTTTGGCAAATACAGTTCAGACACATTCCCCAAACACAAGTTGAATCTGGGTATCATTTCATGTATTGTTCATCTGACAGCTTCTTGTTTTTTTCTTCTTCTCTTTTCTCCCTGACAGTGTTTACATAGCCTGACTCAGAGGATCAGCAGGAAGTAAGAACACAGACAGAGGAATATTAGGTACAAAGCTGTGTAATATTGTTTGATAGCATGAAATGAACCATCTATTATACCCTGTTTATGGGAGTGAATGAATTATAGGTTCATTTTATTCCATTTCAGGGCTGTTTGAATGGGAATGCTTACCTCAGGATACAAATGTTGCACTCCTGCTTAGTAATGCTGACGATAAAGTTTTTTTTTAATTGGTTATTTTTCAACTTTCACTGTTCATTTTAATAATTAGTAGTTTATGGTAGAGCCAGGCCGATATTATCAGCCAATATTAGGCATTTTCCAAACTATTGGTGTCGGCAGTTATAATGGCCGATAAATGAATATTTCAAAATTAAAATAAAAATGGACGAAACACGCTTCAAAAATGTCATGAGTGTTGAAGTTGTATAGTTTGTCCACCAGAGGGCAATGTTCTTTTGCGACAATAAAAGAAACAAGTATCTTTTTAAAATGCATTTTCTTATTATTTTATTAAAACTTATACATAACTTTAAATAACTAATGTTAGGGAATCTGTTACTGTTTTGTTGCGCGTTTCTGAAAAAAAAAAAATAAATGAAAAAAAAAATCGGTCGATATATCGGATTTGAAAACCAACAAATATTTGTATCGGTATCGGCCTTCAAAATCCTTTATCGGTCGGGCTCTAGTTTATGGCGTAGTGAGTTAGTTTCACCTGAGCACTGTACCACAAATTCTGCAACTTTTTGAGAAAAGGCTATCAAACTTATGATTTTTGACGATATAACATTCTTAGATTAGACTTGAGGGGAGGACTCTTTCGACCTTGGCCAGTGAGCAGCCATCCATATTACCCTAGCAACTGCATGGCAACAGGCTAAAAATCATTTTAAACGGTTTAGTCACCGCATAGCAGCACCCTGATAACCGCGTAGCAACACGTTGTATTCTGTGAACATAAGCATCTGCCTAGTAACACCCTGGCAACTGCATATCAATAGCCAACAATCGCTCCAAACTGTTTAGTACAGTGAAACACTGAAAACACTTTAGTAACTGCATAAGAACGCCCTGGCAACCACCCTCAGCACCCTAGCTTCCTAACTGCTACTTTTGGACAGTTAGGCTCCATTGTAAAATGTAAAAGATAGCTGCAATGTTATTGTGTCTGATATACATGTAGGTATTGCTGTTTCAACAATTGAATCTTCAGCCTATGTGTTTCTTTCGTTCTGGCCTTAAGGGGACATGCTGTATGAACAAGCGCAGGGGGGTTCTCACGTTGATAAAGATAAACAAGCTCTGATGCCAACAAGTCCTTCACTTGGTCCTCACAAACTGCTTCGAGCCAGATACTACACTTCTTTGATATCGCTGACCTCTTAATTACTGTCTAGGCACTTGGCCCGTTTCATCTCCACAAGACTCCGAGTTCTACATGACATCCGCTTGCTGTCCTTTGGGGCTTTTTGAGAGGGGTTCTCCCAGCGCGTAATTGTAGCCTCTGGCTTTCGAGGATGAACTCGCTTTTTATTCCACGCTAGTTCTCACTCTCTGTTGAGGCAATGCATGCAGTCAGCTCTGACAGGCTTTTTTGAGTTGACGGATGGCTTTCTCCTGAGTTGATTCCAACTTATACGAGTACTATCAAAGGGTCATAGTGTGTTTTTGAGAAGAGAAAAGAAAATCTAAATGACACCCTTTATAACAAAGTCACAACTGACGTTATTATTTGTACTTTCAGTATGGTTTTAAAGTCGTATTAAAATGGCTTTTTTAAAAGTTGCTGTTAATGCAATATTTGAGTACCGAAGGTCACTCCGAAAAAGTGTTTGTTAATGTTAAATCTGTTAGGGTTTTTTTTTGTTCTTATATCAATAATTATAAATTATAATAATGTATAATTTTATATATTTTTTTTATTTTTATTTTTAAGTTTATTGTTGTGAGAACTAAAATACTTATTTAGTAGTTAAATAATGAATATTGTAAATATAGTTTATAATATAGTAAAAATTCATTCCTTTTAACCCATCCCATCCTATCCCATATAGTAAAAAATCATCCCATAAAGTTCTGCAAATGAATCGTAGTCATTTATTATAGTTTTAATTGAAAATATGATTATAACAACAAATACTTGTTGTAAAATATTCAGATACAATAGAAGTGAAATTTTAATTCACAATGTTTAATGGGGTGGTTGCTGCTAAACATTTTCTGACTTTTTTATCGACTTCGGATTGGTAAATCTTCATTATTATTTGTATTGTAGTTTGTCGCAGATGCTTAAACATGGTTTATGATGATGATTATTATTATCTAACGAGTTGAATTCACACTGAATTAAATCTTATATGATAAAGCCATGCTAATATTTGTTTTTTCCACATTTTTTACAATGTTGCAGCTCCTCTCTTCCTCGTCTCTCAGTAACACTGTTTAGTTTCTTTATTTCCAAAAAGCGCAATGTGCTCTGATTGGTCAACTGGATCAGTGTGTTGTGATTGATCAGAAATGTCACACCCCTTCTCATAACAATAAGGTTTAAAACACTACTAACGCAATTAAATCAGGCCGTTCCCCCCTTCTTTTGTATGCCTTGGTGAGAACGATTTAAATGAGGAATATTGTGACATGTTCAATCCCAGAAGAAAACTCAAGACTTCAATACTCAAGGCGTTTCAGGGACTTCAGAAACAGTGCGCGCTGATATAGAGAATATCCTTTTGGAGTGAATTTTGCAGACCCTTTTCATGTACAAACAGCAGCATTACACACCAAAGAGAGATTAAAATGTAAAAAAAGCATGTTTGTTAAGTGCTTTACAGCCGAGGTCACCATTCATTTTCCTATGAAAAAGAGCAGAGGGAATATTTTATTATAAATAACTTTTTGTCTTCCACAGAAAAGTAACAGGTTTTGAATGATATTAGAGTTGGTAAATAATGACAGAAATACAAATTTTATGGTGATCAGTTTACCAGATGACCCTCCTCTGATGCCTGATTGCACAGCATATCTGATGCCTGATTGCAAAGCATAGCTGATGGCTGTTTAATAAATGCATGGACCTCTCAGAGACACAGAGAGAGAAAGACACTGAAGGATGTTTGATGTCCTTAGCAAGCTGGCCCATCCTTGCCCCTGTGACCTCGCTACATTATAAATGCACTGAATTCATAAGCAGAGAACATAAAATGGCCAAGGCTACAAGAGTCTTTTGGTACCGACACAGAACTGCCAGATGAGGGACTGCTGAGTGCTCATTGGTATTTTCAGTGGAGACGACCTTTGACCTGCGGGATGTAAATGCTATGCTGAGTGCCATGATACTTCTATTATTTATTTATTTATTTATTAAAAGCCGGACTTGCTTCTTTCACGGACACGGTTTATAATAAATGCAGTGTGATGTATTTAAATATATATTTTCGAGTTGTCCTGCTTAAGCAATCACTAGAAACGTCTGTTAATATGTGTTTTTCCATCACCTCAACTGGCGTCACTTCAGTGTAAATAGATCATTATTATACACAGTTTTGGTCTAAACCAGTTTATAAAGTATGATGATGAAGTATTTATAGGATGCCATATTTAATAGTGTGAAAAACCACAACTAGATAATGATGGAGAGAAAGAATAGAAGTACATCCAAATTATCACTGGTGGTATTAATATTGAAACAAACCTGTTAATAAAATCCAAAAATAAAAATTCTTTCATCATTATCTCATCCTTATGTCATTGTGAACTCATATGACTTGGACAACTTCCACCTTATATTCCACATGGAATAAATTAATATGATAATGGCTGTTAAACAGACCGAAATACAAGTTGTTATTCACAGATGATCTTTCCCACCATCAATGAGGTGTTAATTGAAGAACCACTGCCATCAGATCTTTGAGACAGCGGGTTAATCTCTCATGAATGAATGAGTCGGATTCAAAAACTGGATCAAATGGTTCATTGAAAGGAACCAACTTAAATAGGATTTATTCACCGATCTGGTTTTCAAAATCCAGGGAGTCTCTGAATTTGCGCTTGACAGGAATATAATTGTTTTGTAAATGTGAAAATTAAAAAAAAGCGGAGATCTAGTTGCCTATAGTTCACAACAATTCCCTTTGTCGATCAAAGCTTGAAAAGATGCCCTCTCATGTATTATTTTTTTTTTACACCCAAACATTCATTTTAGTCATTTTAGGGCAAAAAGTATTCACAACAGTTCATTTTTCATTTCAACCCACATCCAATTCCTCTGTCATTTTGCAATGTTTTTGTAATTTTCCACACAGATTGTTTCTCTGCCATGCTCTGCAACCTTATGAATAACAACGCAGTTTTATTTTACCAGACTACGATGTGGAATACAGTCGAAAAGCTCATTACTGAGCTGTGTTATGGAAAAGGATGCTTCCCCACTGAGCCAGCTGCTGATGGCTGCTGGAATCCTCCTAAATAGTTTGAATGACCGGAGTGGAAGACGCCTCTCTACCCTGAACCTGCAATCAGAGTAAGACTTTTGATTAGCAACTTGATGCTTATTGTCGCCAAGAACCACCCATTTAGATATGAAGGGGTTATACAACTGGCATGTGAAATTAAACTATTTTTTATGTCACATTTAGGGGTGGATATATCTGAAATCTATGTTAACATAATAACAGACAGGCCAACACAGTGGCAGCTCATTTAAAAGGGATACTCCACTTTTTTTTTGGAAATAGGCTCATTTTACCACTCCCCTAGAGTTAAGCAGTCAAGTTTTACCATTTTCGAATCCATTCAGCCGATCTTCTGATATTAAGAAGAACATCAGTAACCAGACAGTTTCTGGTCTCATTGACTTCCATAGTAGGAAAAAAATATACTATGGAAGTCAATGAGACCAGAAACTGTCTGGTTACTGATATTCTTCTAAATATCAAAAAATCGGCTGAATGGATTCGAAAACGGTAAAACTCAACTGTTTAACTCTGGGGGAGTGGTAAAATGAACCTATTTCCAAAAAAAAAAAAAAAAGTGGAGTATCCCTTTAAACAATATTTACATGAGGTCTTTGTGAAAGGCTGTACTAACAAAAAAAATAGTGGGACATGTTGTATCAAGCACTGATTGTTTCAATGACTTGAAAGTGTATAGTTACTTTTGTGTTAGAAATCTCAGTTTTGTTGCCACAAACCGTAAAAAAAGCCTGCTGTCCAAACACAAAGTCCAAAACTGTGTATGAGCGTGACACACACCTAATTCGCATTTGTGTTTTTTGGTGAACTTTGAAAAGATTCACTTCACATTTGGATGGAAACCCAGCTGTTGTCACTTTTGTTTAATTGAATGTATCATTGCTGAAAAAAAGTGTTTTGCATCTTATTTTATGATTTCACAGTGTTCAGTTGAGAGAAATGTGTGTGACAGCTGTGTGCAGGGTCAGCGCTCCGTGCCGAACATTGCTGCCATGTGTCGCCTGTGATCACGTCTGGCACTGACGAGAGCAGAGGATAACTTAATGTAAGTTATATAACAAACTTTGCCGTTTTTCACAAATGGTAGAAATAGGATTCCGAGGGAAATAAGCTAAGAGATCTTCAGTTACTGAAAATAGAGTGTATAATCACTGATTTTTGGGGGTTTTGGGGAGTGGGGATACAAAAAACATTTGTCCATTGAGTAAATAGGGTCTACAACACTCATTAACAGACATGTCAGGTGACCAGTTGCTCCAAGGACATGGTTCAAGGAAACGCTGAACGCTGCTTCTATCTGCACATTCACGCCTGTCTTTGTTGCTGAATCCGAGTCAGCCGTGAATCAAAGACATCACAGCATGGCTCTTTTTCCATCTGTCAGATTTGCATTGACAATGCAGCTGTTTCACGGTACAGAAAGAAAGAATAAAGATTTGCCTTTTGAACCATAACATAGCAAAGGGAGGAATGATAAGCTTTAGGACCGTGCCTTTGAATCTTTTGGACACAATGACTCGCTATTATTATCTTGGTAATTTGAATGCTCAGCCACTGAGGAACTGAAATGACTGGCTAATGCTAGTGTTTGTAAAGTCTCCCTTGAGAGTTTATTTAGTGTTTATGAATTATTTCCATGTGCTAAGTGTCATTTCATCATATAATGGCACAATTAAATGACTATACTCAATTTAAATAAATTGAGTTAATTTATTATATTTAGTGTAATTACCCATTATATCTGGAAAGATCCCAAATTGCAGGTCGTCGGTAACTTTTTTTTTTTTATTATTTTTATTAGAATACCAATTACAAACATACAATCATCACAGTTCGTAAACAGAAATTATACAACATAAAAATAAAAATAAACATCAGAATAAAATGAATTGAAAAAATAAATAGAAAAATAAAAATAAATAAATAAAAAAATAGCTTAAATAGACAGACTTATAAACTAACTATAACAAGAGAAATATATTCCTAGATTTTCATTTAAATATTTTAGAGTATAATTCAGTTGCTGATATGGCTTTCTTATTTTTAACACTTATCAGAGACTCAAAATATATGTCAATTTCCATTTGAAAAAATTTAAAACATGGCTTTGCTTTAGAGAATTTAGCTTTGTGAATATGAAATTTGCCTAGTAAAATAAAAAGATTTACAATATTACACAAACTACTATCTCTATAATCAAAATATGTAACAATTCTGTTTCCCTTCAATTGTAATTGTTTTCTTTGTTTTGAAAGACAAGTAACTTTCAACATTTTTCCAAAATGTAATGCAGAATGAACAACCATAAAGTAACTATTTACTCAAATAAGTTGCTGATTTGTCGAAATATACAGCAACAAACATAATTTGTGAATACACCAGTGTTTGCATCTCACATGCTTACAAATCATTAAGAGAACAAAATCTTTTCTTCCAAAGAAATTTGTTTACATTGGTTAATGCATTAGCTAATATAAGCTAACAGTGAGCAATATGTTTTTTTAAGCATTTGCTAAAGTTTTATATTTTTTTTAATTACATTTAAGAGGTCTTTGTATCATTAAAACATCCTGCAAGTTTCATAGCTTAAAATGTCCTCCTAAACAAAGCATTTATTTGATCAAACTCCAAACGTGGCTTGTTTTGATATTGTGGGATCTGTGACGTCACACGGGCAAAGTAACCATTAAAGTAACCATTTACTATGATTAATAAATGCTATATAATTAATGTTCATGTTAAGTAATGTTAACAAACCTTATTGTATGGTGTTACCAAGCATTTGCATTTCTATATTGTGATACTACATAAAAAAAAAAATGTTTTATGTGATATCCAAAGATTTGCATAAAAATATGTGGATGAAAACCCAGTGATGCTGCAAACTATTAAAACACTTCCAAATAGAGTTGTAAACTTTGGAATAATAGAAACCTCTCTCTATTCTCCATAATTTTAATTAGATTACATCATTATATTACTTATTTTGAAACAAAAGCATGCTATTCTCAACCAAATGTTTTTGGATTGGGGCAGATTCTTTGTTGTTGAAAGCACCTTGTGAAACCTCGAAGCGATCAATTATGAGCTGCTGATTAGAGAACGAGAAAGCATTGTGCTTGTTGTGAATTAATTAGAGAATAATAATTATGAATTTAACACTGATATCATCGGGTCTAAGGATAGTTTCAAGAAATGTGGATTCATTATAGCCTTCTTTAGCACATTGTCTGATTCAACATAGCTGTTAATTCTAAACTACCGCACGTATATCTATTGATTTGATCTTGACTGATTTGTAATGGAGGTAGGGTTGAAGCGATTCAATAAATTAAAGCAAAAAGCACACCGAGGACAATTAGTCAATAGATGTGAGGCTGGAGAATATACGCATGAAAATAGCTGTACTGTTCATACCATCAGTGGGCAAAAACCAAGTAAATTACTTTCACAATCCAAGCAGAAGAAAAACAAATAAGGGAAGGAGATGGTGGGGATTTAGCAAGGATTTCCCTTCTCAGAGCTATAAATATGAGAGCCAGGGCGGGTATAACTGGACAGTTGTAGAGACGTCTGTGAATTTATGCTTTTCAAACATGGAAGATAAGAGTTTATGTAGAAGATATTTTCCTTTCCATAATGCCACAGGGCCATGGTCAGATTTCTCAACTCAAGATCTTATTTAGTTGTCCATGGATGTATGCTATTTTATAACATATTACATTTATGTATTTCCCAGAACATTAGGTTTGAATTGTTAGAAATAAAAGAGATAGCTTTAGCTATCTGTACTGTCTAGACAGCACATTTATTACCTCGTAAAGCTACAAAATACTCAAGCTTGAATTCACTGAAATTTGAATTTCAGTGGTCAAAAACACACTGTCCTACTTTTATGGTTACTGTATTTGTTGCCTGATGTGAAATGATTTAGTATAAATATGTACTGTACTACTGTACCATTGAAAAGTTTGATGGTAAGATATTTTGTAATGATTTTGTAGTCTGCAATGCTCAACAAGGCTGCATTTAGTTTTTATCAAAATACAGTACAAAAATTATGAAAACAGTTAAAAAAAGTTTTCTATTTGAATATATTTTAAAATGAAATTTATTCCTGTGATGGCAAAACTGAATAATTTTAATATGGTGATTTAGTCCTCAGGAAGCATTTATTCAGTATATTTTTTGTGACAATGTAGGAGTCTTTACTGTCACCTCTGATCGATTTAATGCATCCTCACAGAATAAAATAAATAATAATAATAAAAAATACTGACCCCAAACTTTTGAACGGTAGTGAATTGTATGTAGAATTATAATATTACATTAGCATTTTAATGAAATGTGGGACTGCAGTGCCTGGACTAGGAATGTTTTGTAGATAATTCCTTAAGCATATTGGGTACAAAAATAAAATGCAGACAATATGTGCAAATAAACTACGCTATCAGAAGCCGCAGATCATTCTTAGTGAATTTCAGAAAGAAAGCTCTCCTCCAATAAAGGAGTCCTCAATATGTCTCGAAAGAACCTCCTTGGCTGATTCTGGCTTAAGGAGGGTTGGGATTCAATTATCCGCAGAATTAACTACTGTAATTAGCACGATATGAAAAAGAGCAGTTCTGGAGCAGCCTCTGAAAGTGAGCAGGTAAGAGAGTTTCTCTCTCTCTCTCTCTCTCTCTCTCTCTCTCTGAGAATGCCCTTCATGCAAATGACTTCTGATTTGTCAGACATGGCTGATTCCGACTCCGCATGGCACTTCTTAATCAATTGGCAAATGGCCACTGTGATCTTTCGGATGCTACAGATCATTACAGTTCAATTATATTAGCCTGAAACTTTTAACCTAGAGACAATAGCACACATGGCCCGGCATCACAAAAGCTCTAGGATTTACCATACCATTGTACCGAGACAGCTCTCATTAGAGTCACAAATGATTTGCTCCCATCATCCGATCGTGGCTGTATCTTGCTATTGATGTTACTCGATCTTAGTGCTCCATTTGATACTATTGACCACAAAATTATACAACATAAAGTTATGTTGGCATTAGTAGAATTGCATTAGTATGGTTTAAATCATACTTATCTGACCGTTGCAGTAAATGAAGAGATGTCTTATCGATAACAAGTTCAGTATGGCGTACCACAAGGCTCAGTACTGGGACCGTTCACTTTGTACATGATATCATTAGGAAGCATGGCATTAGTTTTCACTGTTATGCTGATGATATTCAGCTCTATATTTCTTCATGCTCTGACGAAACTTTCCAATTCACGAAATTAACGGAATGCATAGCTGATATAAAAAAATCGGATGACTAGTAATTTCCTACTACTTAATTCTGAAAATAATTGAGATTCTAATTATTGGATGAAAAACAGAGTTGTTGGATTTAAAATACGGTTTAACTCTTGATTGCTGCTCTGTCAAGTCTTCATCATCAGTTAGGAACCTGGGTGTGCTCTTTAATAGCGATCTTTCATTTGAAAGTCACGTGAATAGCATCTGTAAAACCGCATTTTTTCATCTTAAAAATATATCTAAATTACGTCATATGCTCTCATTGACAAATTTGGAACACTTCATGCGTTCATGACCTCAAGGCTAGATTATTGAAATGCTATAATTGGTGGTTGCACTGCACGCTTAATAAACAAATTACAGCTGGTCCAAAAGTCCTCTAGTTCTTACCAGAACCAGGAAGTATGACCATACTAGCCTGGTTCTGTCAACACTGCATTGGCTCCCTATTAAACATTGTATAAATCAAGATGACTTGACTAGGACAAACCTAATGTTAGTTGATTGTATGATATCTTTTAAATGAAATTAAACCTGGTAAGTGACTCTTTTTAAGCATTTCTACATAGGCGCGAGTCATCACGATGACTCACAATAGAGTGCAGCAGCCGGGTTCTGAAAGTAAAATATCATCTCAGATGATTCATAAGACAGTGGAAATGTGTGCTATGCTCAGATATGGTTCAGCTTGTTTTTTTTTTTTGCTAAAAACTGACTTATAATTGAGTTCTTAGTCCCTATACGACGAAAAGGACCATCCAGAATCCAGACTTTCATCAGTGACTGGTGCAAAAGCAAACATCTGTCATGGTATAGGGGTGCGTCAGTGCAAACAGCATGGGTGACTTTCTTTGTGTGTGAAGGTATTGACATGGAGGCGTATATTGGGATTTTACAGAGACATATAATGGCATCAAGATGACATCTTTCCTGGAAAGCAAGACAATGCCAGGCCACATTCCGCGTGTACTAAAACAGAGAGGTTTCTAATCTAGACACTCAGAGTCGATGTGCCTGCCTGCGGTCTCATTGAAAATGTATGGCCCATCATGAAAAGGAGAATCCAACAACGACGACCACAGACTGTTGAGCAGATGTCTTGTATTAGGGAGGATTGGGCAAAAATTCCACTTGCAAAACTTGAACAGTCAGGATCCTCGATTCCCAAACATTTGTAATTAAAAGGGAAGGTGATGTGACTCAGTTGTAAACATGCCTCTGTCCCAACTTTTTTGGAGTGTGTAGCAGCCTTTTGAATAATTTTATTTGATATACTGTAATGTTTTATTATTATTATGTGCAATTATATTTCAGACACATTTATTTATTTAAATTATTTTTAGTGTTGAGTCAAATGTAAGTGTATATTTTAATAATCAACATTTCTCTCACCATAATTAGGTTACTTACCCTTTGAAACAACCTTCATGTCAGGAGCGGACATGGCGCCTACAGAGCAGCTCACACACAGTTCTGGGAGAGAGTAACGCAAAATAAGGTAAGTTTTTTTTTTTGCACTTATTTGGGTACCTTTCATATTTTTTTTGCAATACTTTTAATGTTTTTTTTTTGAAAGAAAACTTTCAAATATAATAAAAAAAAGAACATTCTGACTATAATTTCTGCATTCAGAAAGCGTTTTAAATCTCTTTCCTCCTAGTCTGCGTACTTTCTCTCTGTCTTCAAACAGTCGGATGTGCATTTTCCCATTAAATCTGATGAATGTATTATGAAGGACAGCTTTGGCTATTATGCTGTGAAGAATTAGTCTGTCAGTTTAAAGAATAGTCTCCAAGGCTTGAGGGTAAAAATGGATTTTGATGCCAGAGTAGCTTACTCAGCTGTCTGTAGAGAGAACGGTCCAGCATGATTTGGATTTTATAACCAAATTTGTCAACAGTGACTTGACTTTGCTGTCCTGACCTCAGAAACTATTGGCCTGCTTGCCACAGTGAAACAGCTGGGCTGATTCTTTTAGAAATTTCAAATCTTATTTGAGGCAGCGCATCTCAACTGGTAGGTCAAGACCTAAAAATGCATCGCAGGTCTGTAGTTTTACAGCGGGGAAGGAGCAATGCGGAATACAACAAAAGAAATGAAACTTAGATACACGATATATCGGTACCATATCGAGTACCGATATTCAAATGATTGGGAGATATTTATCCTTATCTCCCAATATTGAAAATTTAACTGTGCATGCTCATTTACCCTATTTTTGCATGCATATTACTTTAGCTGTCATCTAGCATTCAGAGTTAATCTTTATAATAACACTGTTAAATTCATTCTTAAGCAAATCTATTTTTTTTGATACCTAAATTCACTTGTTGCATTTACAATGGTTGATTTTAGTTTTTATTGTTTATTTTATTTAGGTAAAATAGTATAGAATGAGTATCAGCCATTTATTGGTTATTGTCCATAAATGTAATATCGGTGCTTCCCTAAATTTAAGTAAAAAAGGGTTTGTGCAAAGTTAGGATGGCAAAATAAACAGGCGTATAAAATATTTAAATGCTTGCCATATGATTTGTTGTTGATGCCAATCAAAGGCGTCTGTCATTTGATAGAAGAGAATGCAACTAATATTATATTAAAAAACAGGTTCAGTATCTAGTCTGGTAACTCAAACTTGTCTGTGTTGTTTATACAACTACATTTTACTCACATAAATAAAACACATTTTTGATACTCAAGTTTTTCGGATGATGAATAATTTTTGATTTGTGTTGGGTCACTTGATGCCCAATGTGAATGCAGGAAGCAAAACCAGTTGGGAACCTCTGATTTAAAGCTAATTTTGTGTGGCATTTTAACAGATCAGAGAGAAATCCTTCTAGGAAGCCTTAAATGACTTTGCTATTTGCCTGTGAAGAGAGAGAGACAGATACAGAGAGAAAGAAAGCAGGAGACTGCTTGTTTACAGACCCATCTCCCTCCCACATGCGGAGAGCGCTCCAAAATGCGGGGGTGCCAGGTCCCAGAGCTCCCTACCCTGGACCGAGGGCACCGAGCAGCAGCCTGTCTGGGGCACAGGAGGGGTTGTGGGCTATCGATCCAATAAAGAACTAGCAGGCAGCTCATAAGTGAACTCAGGCCCCCATGACATTGCATTAAAGTTGGCGTTTTATGGGAACAGCGTCCCACAGGTAAAGCGGTGGAGGTTTTATTATTGTAATTACTCGTGGCAGGTTGCTCGCTACGACAAAAAGAAAACAATGTTGGCTTGGCTGAAAAATATCTCCTGCGTAATTTCGGTTAAGGCTGTGAGCCGCCTGTTAATATTGCAAACATCAACATGAGGTCATGATTGAAGACATGTAGATAATTTTATGGTGCTTTCAGACTAGAACACTTGCTTGTCTTCATATAAATTGCATATTAATGTTATAAATGAGACTAAAAGTACGCATCCAGCAGGCCAAAAGCTCAATGTGGGTGCTCAAGCACAAAAAAGAAAAAGTTGGCACACCACAGCTCATAGAAAATGAATTTATAGCATGTTATCACCAAATGTGACGTTTTGAGTTTGATGAAGAGCCATATGGCTCAAAACGCCTCATTTGACGATAACATGCAAGTTTTTTTTTAAACTTGCATGTTATCGTCAAGTTTGCAAGTTTTTTTTTATTTTTAAGCTGTGGTGTGCCGACTTTTTCTCTCTTTTTGACAGTTATTTTTGGCTATTGGAAATTACATTAAAGGGTTAGTTCACCCAAAAATGAAAATTATGTCAGTATTTACTCAACCTCATGTTGTTCCAAACCTCTATGTGTTTATTTGTTCTGTTGAACACAAAGGGAGATATTTGGAAGAATGTTTTAATCTAACAGATCTCATTCCCCATTGACTACCATAGTAGGAAAAATACATACTATGGTATTCAATGGGGAATGAGATCTGTTTGATTAAAACACTCTTCCAAATATCTTCCTTTGTGTTCAGCAGAACAAATAAACACATAGAGGTTTGGAACAACATGAGGTTGAGTAAATACTGACATAATTTTCATTTTTAGGTGAACTAACCCTTTAATATAAATATTTTTTTTAATTTAGCATCATACTTTACCAACGAAAGGTTCTTTAGCTCATTTTATTTTCTCTTTTTTTTGCTGTCTGATGGACGCACACCAAAACACAGACATGCTTTAACATAAGTTAAAGACTTGAAACAGTGAAAATGATATTATAAAGCAGAACTTCAGCAACGTTCTGATTCATTCAAAGTCCTTGTAAATGTACGCACATCTGTGACAGCATACCAGTAACATTTTCTATAAACACTACTAAGTATGTCTCGCTCTGTATTTGTGCGTCACGCTGTTTCTTTGTTGTTCTCAAGTGTAAATGCACATAAAGCGGTCCTGTCTGCTGCCATACAAATATATCAAATATATATACTGTTTGACGTGACATTTACTGTATACCGCCATGCCCTATTAAATAGGGTGATTCATATAATACACAATTAAACCACATGCTTAACAAGCATATGGTAAGCATCGACAAAGCCCAGATCTTATCATCTTGTTCTCAAATGAGTTGTATATTCAAAAATCAGCATATGGCACCAGCAGCTGTCATGACCCTCAGATAAAGTTTTACCAACTGCACCAGCGGTCTGTCAGTTCCGCACGCTCAGTTCGACCCAAAAACAGCATCGTACAGCTGATGTGATTAAATGTTATACCAGCGAGTCTTCCAGAACCCAAATTGTTCTAATATGGCATGAAATTTGAATGATCCAACTTTGAGGGAGCTTAAAGCTTGTTTTCTGCATGACTCTGATATGCTTGAAACAGTTTCTTTATCATCGGCAGCCAATATATTTTTTTTCTTCTCAATTTTCGCCCAAGTACGCCACGTCCTGTTATGTAAGTGCCAAGGCTGAGCATCAGGGATGAACACTTACCCACAGACTAACAGCTTGTATATTTATAGAAATAAAGAATCTTTGCAAAAGTACTGTATTATAGATAAGAGTTTATTGAAAAGAAGTCAGAACACATGTAATTAAATTTATCTGCAAGAACACATGTCCCTGTGTAGTTCCAGGGCTTTACTGGTACAGAGGATAAACACTGAATACAAATAGCTTTAAAAAAAAGTATCAGACAGACAGCATTTATAACTTAGTTGAAGCATGTGTATGTTTCCGCACTGATGTGGATAGTTTCATTTGTTATAAGTAATCATAATATTTTGTTTCGTGTGTGTGTGTTTGTGCGTGCTCTTGTAAACCCTACATTATTAGGACAAAATGTTGTCCTTGTGGGGAAATGTTTTGGTCCCTGTGAGGAAAACAGCTGATCTTATCTTACCTTTGATTCTTTCGTCTTATTCTTAGATTGAAAACAAACCTTTTTTCAAAGTGGATGCATCAGTGAATGGTGAGATATTTTGCAAAATAAAATTATCCTGCCAGGTTGCGCGATAACTTTATTTGTTTTTCCATCTGTATCATCTCAGTGAGGTTTTACGTGTGAGCTGTTAGCAAAATTGAAGTTAAAATTGAGAATTAGCCTCGGCTAAAATGTTGTAGTATGGAACATGAGCTTGTGTAACATACTTGTCCCTATTCAAATAAACTTAAAAAAAAAGTTTTCATCAACACTGAAACGTCTGAAAATGCGACGGAGAGCGTTTTTAAAATAAAACGCCGTTTTTTAAATGGAAACACCGTTTTCAAATGTATCCGGATCAATGTAGACCAGCGTTGGGCGTCTTACACTACGGACTTTGCAGTTTATTGCTATGTTGCCTCTTGCTATGATTCTTTCTCCCGGCTTTTTTCAGAGTCAGTAAAGGTCTCTTTAGTGTCCAAAGTTATTGGAACTGTGACTTTGTCTACCGCCTGTAGACTGTTAGTTTGTTAAATTCACTTTTTCCAATACACAACCTTTCAAAGCACATTACAATTGAGAGTGATCTCGGATCTGTTATCAGAGGTAACTGTCTAAGTTATGTATTTCAGAAATGTCCATATACAAATCACACACTCTAAAAAATACTGGGTTGTTTTAACCCAATTTTGGGTAAAATATGGACAAACCCAGCCATTGGGTTAGATTTTTAAATTACATTTTTTAACCCAATGGCTGGGTTTGTCCATATTTTACCCAAAATTGGGTTAAAACAACCCAGCATTTTTTAGAGTGCACAATGAGCTCGGTATGTATTAATTTAAACAATGTAATCAATTAAAGGAGCTGTATACAAGAAATATATTTCAATTAAACATACATTTGCAGCCCTTAACTGATGTTGATGTTATGTTGTGTTTTAATCTGATGCTCCACCCTCCACCGGTATACCAATCACGGAGTCTGTAGTTTTGCGGCATTCGGGTTGCCAGCTCTTCTCTAGTTACCACAGCTTCAGATACAAATGTGTCCGAATCGGATAAAAAATGTCTAACGTTGCGAAACCAAAAAAAAACCTTGATATGAATCCGAAATGTTTCATGACCATGTCCGAAACAAGTAATTAACAGAAAAAAAACCTCACTATGTAGGACTCGTCACTTGCCATTGGAAGCTTCTTGTAGCTGCCTACGTTCCTGCTGGATCCTGCAGCATATCTGGCAACCTCGAGTCAAGGGGGGATTGGGGATACACCACTCTACAGTAATTTGAAAGTGATTGCAGTTCCAGTTTTGGCCACAATTTTGCATACGGCTCCTTTAAGACAGAAACAATGAGCTCATTGAAGTAATGAATACTTTTTTGTTTACTAATGAATTTGACATAGAAAATTGGAGCATTGGTGCATGTTGATTCCGAGTTTGCGTCATGTGAAGTTTTCGTGGGAGTTGGCGTTGTCTCTTCATAGGTGTTCATAAAAGGCTGGATCCTAACTGGAGCTGAAATACTCTCTAGTTACATCAGGATGGGCATCCCAAGATTAAACAGAGAAGGAAATAGAACATAATTAGCATAGCTGCTGTTATAATTAAGCATTTAGTGTCTTAAGGACTGTCCCACAGGTGCATGAGCAAATATTGTTAATGTTTTTCATAATTGTTAATGAATCATGGTTTAAACTCTTAACAATAATGATCTGTATAGCTTATTAAAAAAAAAGACTATCCTGAAAAAGAAATTTTTGGCTGATAATAAATCTAGTACATGTTTTTATCGATTGACACCACTAATATGTATGTATATTTGCATACATACAGTATATGATACTATCCACATCATCAACCATATATAAGATGCATGTGTAATATAATTTTTTTAAAATGAGATGTGAATTAAAAAAATATTATTATGAACATTTTAAATGATTAAATTCTGCAGTTGTTGAACACGTGTTGGAACTGCAGAGCAACATCAACACTGAAGAGTGCTGTTCAATTACCTAATATTTGCCAGAGCGTGTGATGACTCAAGAATGGGGACACAGAGACCCATTTGAGTGTCATTATCAAAACCCTACAATATCTGTAGTCAGATCTAAATGATAAGATAAAGAAGTTATATAACATTTCTGTACAATTTACAGCATATTTATTATATATTAATTATAAAATGTATTAACAGAGTTTGACACTGGAGTGAACAAATTTTCCTTACTCCTTATTTTTGTCTTATTACACAATATCTAAACATTCTTAAATCAAGAAACAATTACTTAAGAAGGATATACAGTCAAACCAAAATTTATTCACACACCTTCATCATTTCTCACAGTTTATTCGCTATAGTTTAGAAAAGGGTAAAAAATCAGCTGATATTTCACTGGTTTTGAGCGTCATTCCTTTAAACGCTCTCACAAATGAATTAGGTTGAATAGCTGTCAGCTGTTAAATTTAAGATCACAATTAGATAATACCGATTTAGGTCAACCAATTACCAAGCAATGCTTAATTTTGTTCAGTCTGTGGTGTAAAAAGGTCGCATTAGCAATTAAAGAAAAAACACTAATTCCGTGTTACGAATTCTGTATAAAACAATGGAAAGCGCTAATAAAATAGGACATTGTGTGCTCTTCTTGACGTGTTGATTTCTCTTACAGTGTCAGTGGAGTTGATCCTGACATAAATCTGTGACTTAAACACCTTTGGTGGACGCTATCCTGCTCTGATTTTAGAGCCGGAGATCTCCCATGTAATCCTCTCACATGATTAGCCTTTGACCTATTTGACGCTCGAGGTGTGCTAAAACTCAAACACACAACAATGACACAAACTGCAGTGACTATTGCTAACCAGCTTGGCGTGAGTGGGTGTACCTCAAAACGTCATTTGATATTGGAATGTTCTAACAGACATATGATGCCCAAAAAGTCTGTTCATTCTTTGTTTTAGTGTAATACACCCACATTAACATATTTGAGCAAGACAAATATGTCATTGTTGTGATACAACGTGTACTTGCTATAGCTAATAATAGCTCGTTGCAGGTTTTCAGGTCCTCAAACGCTGTCGTAAATGCGAGCGTTTAATCATCCTGTCAAGTTGTGTTACACGTTTAATCTTGCCATAGCGTGGCCTTTTCCACTAATCATTTTAATATATTTTCTGGATAAGCATTAAAAGCTTCAGCAGTAAACATCATATATTCCTGGATCTATCTCTTCCCCCCTTTTTTTTCCATTTGAGCAATTTACTGGCACGCTACAGGCAGGGCCATTTTTCTGCTAGTGCTTTAATAAAATGAGCTTCGACTTGGAAAGTGTCAGTAATTCATGCTCTAAAGCAACTCTAAAGTTTCTCTTATGGACAATTTTGGTCTCAAATTGGAGTCGTAAAGAATAAAACCCACTTTGCACCTGAAATGTGTACTGATTTACCACTACAAATGGATTCTAAGCCCAAGTTTTAACCACCCTGATTAAAATTCACAGTCTCATTTTGTTTATTGCTCGGTTTCATCTGGGAGACTCGCTTTCTCTCTTCGGACCGATTTGTTTAAACCCTGTCAGTTGTGTTTCAGCACAATTTGCGGGTCTCTGTGGTTGGCTGATTGAAAAATTAAACATTTTCTGAAAAGAAACATGGTGTGATAATGAGGAGAAAGTGAATGGTGTCAGTTGGGATTCGTTCCTGAACTCTTGCCCAGAATCCGTGCGGCCCCTGAGGGCTTTGTCCTAGAAATTCCACTCCAGTCGCTGGTGATTTCTCCATTGCAGATTACGAGTCTTAATCAGAATCCTTCTTAGGAGTGCCACTAAAGCTTCTATGTCCTGTGCTCAAACACAGATAATTACTCTGACAGCTGTGGAGCCAAATGTGAGTAAAGACGCCCCGCGTTCGTGCCAGCCACTCCTCGAGTCCTATGACACTGTGCTGGACGCGAGCTTTGCGAGGTCGGGCTAATGGCTTTCACACCTGGCTGTGGCCGAGGCCTGGGCTCAGGCCGTCGGCAGGTTGGCACGACGGAGGGACGAGTGTCTAAATTGGTCCGGAGAGGATCTGGGCTGTCAGGTTCAGTTTTAAACAAGGGATTTAATCAAAGATGTGGGTTTTACACGGGGATTTGTCTATAAAGCCTTATTAATTAATGCTGCGCACAGCTTCTAATCTTCAGCGTCTGCCAAGACTGATGGGGACCATAGGTCAGTGAATCAAACACGCTGTCCGTATGGCAGAAAAGCCCGGAACGCTCCAAGGATGTCTTGCTTTACTCATGACCTCGAGCCGCCGTGGCAACTGGGGATCAACTTAATGTTGTCGTAGGCATAAGCTGAGATTTCCGTCACGGGTCACGCTCAATTTATTTATGCTTTTTGGAAATAGTAGGAACTTAGGATAACTCCCTTTCAATCTATCCATATCTATCTATCTGTCTGTCTGTCCACTGTAAAAAGTGATCAGTTGACTTAACTTAAAAAGTGAGGAAACCCGTTACCTTAAAATTAAGTAAATAAACTTCATGGGTAATTGAAAAATTTAAGTTATATGGAAATTATTATTACTTTTTTTTCAATCAAGCATTAGGTTATTTATTTAAAGGATTAGTTCACTTTAAAAAAAAACTTTTGCTGATAATTTACTCACCCCCATGTCATCCAAGATATCCATGTCATTCTTTCTCCAGTCGAAAAGAAATTAAGGTTTTTGATGAAAACATTCCAGGATTTTCTCCATATAACGGACTTTACTGGTAACCAAACGGTTCAAGGTCCAAAAGACAGTTTCAGTGCAAACTGTTCAAAGGGCTTTAAACGATTCCAGACGATGAATAAGGGTCTTATCAAGCAAAATGATCACTCATTAAATAAATAAATAACAAAGTTTAAGTTTTATAAGCTCAAATGGTCGCCTTGCTCTGTTCTGTGATGCGCGTTCGTGACTCTCCTGTTCGAACTCGTTTATCAAAATGAACAAATCTTTTTTCGTGTCATTTGGTTCATTCAACGAACGAAATGAACGAATTGACATGGAAAAAGATTTGTTCATTTTAAAGAACTTCAGCTAGTTCTCTAAGGCTCAAGTGTAATTATATGCTGTACATTTTTCTACAATTATTTTTTTTATCAGAAATATATATATATATATATATATATATATATATATAGATATAGACCATTTTGCAAGATGTAAACAACACTGGTCCAGAAACACTTCCTGTTTCAGTTTGTAACTGTTTTCTTTATTTCACATGTAAAGAAAACATCTTAAAGATATTTATTTAACTTTTTGATTCAGTTTTATATGTTCTGTTGGTTGTATTTTATCCCAGCTTTTATGTAGTGTTAAAAAACTGAAACAGGAAGCGCTTCTGGACCAGTGTTGTTTACATCATGCAAAATGGTCTATATACTGTGTATATATATATATATATACAGTATATATATATATATATATATATATATATATATATATGAAGAGTTCAGATGCAAAAACCTCTAAATGCCATTTGAAATTTTCTTCTAAAATGACCATTTTTATCAAGCTTGTATATTTAAGTTCAGTAATTTCACTTAAATGACAATTAATAGGTAATCTTCCTTGCCATTTAAGTGAAATTACTGAACTTAAATATACAAGCTTGAAAAAAAATGGTCATTTTAGAAGAAAATTTCAAATAGCACTTAGAGGCTTTTGCATCTGAACTCTTCATATATATATATATATATATATATATATATATATATATATATATATAAGCTTATGTCTTTGACTAGCCAATGAATGCTTTTTTATTTATTTTTACTTAACCTATTGCCAGGAGCCAAATACAGCTGCTGAATTATTCAGCACTCTCTGCGTCGATATAGAGGAGTATTTATTCCTCTAACACGCAGAAGCCTAAGACAAACTAATTAGTCAAGATTACTCCTGAATTCACGATACAGCAGAAATGCAGGAAGATAATTAATTCCGCACTTGCACATTTTCATTCCATGCATTCAATTATTCAATAAAAACCTAATGCAACACTGTGAAATAAGGTTTGTTTTGTGTATTCTGTGCCTGGAGTGTATGACCTTTCCCCCTCTGGCTCTGTAGCGTAGTATGTTTTACGTGTCAGGGTACGGTCATCACACGGGGAACTATCGCTTGATCAAAGAGAAAGGGAGATGTGGAAGGGACCTCGGGGAACGCAGCAGGTGTCTGCTGCTCTGCCTGGGTCTAATTACCGCGTCCCTCACATTCCAAATTTAGCTTGTCGTGTTTATTTGTTCCATTTGAACAGTGGTTTGATGATGCTTGCTTTGTCACATATCTAAAACAATGAAATATGTTGTGAAGCCTTTGGTGTGGGATATCTTCGGTCACAGCCTTTGGGCAACATCTACATAAACACAATGATTTCTGAAGGGTCATGTGACTCTGAAGACTGGATGAATGACTGATGAACAGCCTGTAGGGGGCAGTCGTGGTCTAATGGTTGGAGAGTCAGACAGGTTACCGAAGGTTGCAGGTTCGATTCTCAATACCGACAGGTAACCCCCAATCGCTCCCCCACAGCAAAGTGTGTCCACGGTTTACTGATAGCGCTGGAACCAATCAGCTGTGCCCTAGAGAATGATGTGTTTGCAAGCAGAATGAGTTTAAGCAACACTAAGGAACTTTTCCTCTATGGTCGCCCTACAGGTTGGAAGCGGAATTGTCCTCAATAGAACTACAGAAACGCGACCTGGTCTGGCAGTCTTACATAGCTTGGATATACCAGATAAATGACCTCAAAGCGAAAGGCATACGTGCGTTTCAACAAGTCACGACTTGTTGAACCACCGAAACGATTTTGGAAACGTTATTTGAAGGTAAAAACTTGGTTTTACTTTAAGGAACTATTAGCCTGCGCAATCTAGAGTTTCTTAAGATAACTTTGTATTTCTTTTATAGGCCATTTTGCATGATGTAAACAACACTGGTCCAGAAGCACTTCCTGTTTCAGTTTTTTAACACTACATAAAAGCTGGGATAAAATACAACCAACAGAACATATAAAACTGAATCAAAAAGTTGAACAAACATCTTTAAGATGTTTTCTTTACATGTGAAAGAAAGAAAACAGTTACAAACTGAAACAGGAAGTGTTTCTGGACCAGTGTTGTTTACATCTTGTAAAATGGTCTATATTGTAATAATATTTCACAGAACTACTGTTTTTACTGTATTTTGATCAAATATGATTCAATCTTTTGATTGGAAGTGTAGATGTGGCATTGAAACTGTAGACAAAAAAAAGATGCATTATTAATTTGACTGTGAGATTGGCATTGAGATGGCGATGCACCTGCATCATTATGCATGAGTATAAAAGCACACAATTATAGGCCATTTGCACGTTACTTGCCAACCAAATAACCAGCAGCAGAGAAGCATGCAAGAGGAAATGCGGAGCATAGACAGGTCAAAACGTATAGACTCGCTTCACACATGATATGCATTCAGAGATGCTCATTGTCAGGTCAGACGCAAGAGAAATCTCAATCGGTTACTCTAAATGCTTATCTAAAATTTGGATTGGTTCTTTGTGTTTATACTTCTTGGTTGGCTCTATTTGGCAAATCAATGTGGTTGATGAGTCAAATGATCCTTGCATGCATGTGCATGAATTATTCAAACCCCAATACTCTGAAGAGGTAAACAAAGGCCCGTACCATTTGATGGAGAGTCTCACCCTGAATGACCCAAACAAAATGCCTTTGCTTTGTTCCAGGTCTGCTTTGCCAAAGCTTTTTAGACATCAAAATTCTTCTTATGCAGCGCAGAGGATGAGATGCCAGAATGCAAAGTGGTTTAAGCTTTCGCACATCATCTTGGTTTCATTTAACCTCAGTGATACACTCCATTAATGCTAAATTTAGCTGCTCTCGTGTTCGCCGCGGATAGACCCTATATGTATTTTTTATTAACTACAACCTTATATTAAGATAAGCGTCTGCAGCTTTTTGTAATTATCTCGGTGTCCTCGTGTTACATTATAGTGTCCTATTTGCATTTGCATTAACATTTAAGTCATTTAGCAGGTGCTCTTGTTTGTACTTTCTTAGTGTTGTATGTGAGGAAAAGTACTGTATTCTTGACACGGAGTGTGACTGCAGTGGTCAACAAATGCCTAGCATCCAATTGTGAAAGTTATCTGCTTGGATGCATTTGCAATTATGAGGATGTCAGGAAATGTTAGTGGCGAACAAGCGAGGTCACATATTAGCCTTTACACTCATATGACTGGATAAATGTGATGGGGAAGATTCTATGAGGTCAGTTCGACATAAAGTACATGTTGATAGACGGGTTTAGCGATAGGTTTAGAAACTTTTGTTGCTTTAGGCAGAATGCCACTGATAGCATATGTATATTATTGAGACATCCTTTTAGGATGAATGTGTTAATGCCTAGAACCGTATTCTGGCCAAATGTGGGCAAAATAGTTTTGATTTATTTTTAAAAAATACTTCCCTTGATCTGAGTGGTACAAGACTTGGCTACTTTTCCTAAGTTTGCCTCCTGAACACACTCATTTTTTTTTGATTTGACTCAATTCTACAATGTTGAGTGGCTGAAAAAAAAACTCCTTAATCTTGTATTTGGGTCAAAAATGGGCACCCATAGATATGAATGGGATAAACTGTAATTTAGAGCATTCTAAAATAAGCCAAAATAAAACACCAGATGACAGCAAAGTCACTTCATCTTTAGGTTTTAGCTCTAACCACTTATTGGAATGATATTTTAATGTAGTCAAAAAAAAAAAAAAATAAACCATAAAAATAAGCATAATTTACATAGAAAATATGGTACTTTTGAAGTAAATAAATTCAAAAATACCCCCAAAATAATAAAAAAAACACCATAAATGGACAGACAAAACTTTATCGAAGACAGTGATATGACATTTATAATAAATAAATATTAGGATCACACCTGAGTCCTCTGTGCCCACATTTGTTCACAATTACAGGATTAGGGGCTAAAGTGAATACGGTTTGAGGGCTACTGTATGGACTCGCATTTGTCTTTTGCAAACTTTATCCTTTTGTAAACCTCTGAATTAAATTTTGAAGATTTTAAATTCACCTTTCATATATTCACCTTTCAAAATTTAACTGACATCGGTGACATCACTGATATTTTGCATACTGCGTTCCAATTGGACTTTTACATTGAAATCTCATCTTATGATTGCAACACTTTCATAACAATTTTTGATTTATCAGGATTTATGATCTACGCTTAATTAGTGGCGTAATTATGTTTTTGAACATTGTAGGAGGGAAGTTTATATTTGTTTGTTCATACACTGATATAATGTTCATTAGTATTCATTTTTATGTTCGTTTATGTGCTGTGATGTATGAGGATATTTAACTGACTCCATTATTGATTTAATGTACACAACCGTTCAAAAGTTTGCGGTCGGTAATATTGTTAATGCTTTTCTCTTATGCTCACCATGATAATTTAATTAATAAAATAAAAAAAAACAGTAATATTATGAAATATAATTACAATTTAAACCAACTGTTACTATTTGAATATATTTTCAAATGTAATTGATCCCTGACACAAAGTCAAAATTCAGGATTCATCTCCTGTTTATAAATTTCAGAAACCTTTCAGAAATTCTTAGCTTTTCCAGATTATGTGCACTTCATTCTAATGCGGCAAAAGACTGCATTGAATGCATCTGATGTCTGAAGAGGAAAAGAACACACTGTATGCTAAGAAAAAGGCAGAAAAAAATATTATTGAACAAAAAGAAATATTGCATTTTCACTCATTAAAGATTCATGCCCATAAGCACAGTAAAAGCCAACATTGAGGGTTTTCGTTCAGACAGACGAGTCCTACCAGGCAAACATCTTAAGTGCACCACGAGGATCAAGATATTTCTTACTGTCAGTGCCATTAGTGTCTTCTGAATTGAGTTTTAGTGTCTTTTAGATTCACTCGTTATGTAATTTCATACGTCTCCATTGATTTTCCATGGGGTATCATTCACAGCTGTATTTAAAGAGAGGTCATATCATGAAAAACCTAATTCTCTTCTCTTTTAAGATTAAAGAGCTCTATAACATGAAAACATACTGTGACTTCCAGAACTCGAATCCTCATTTTTAGTCCAAAACTCAATGTTTGAACTGTTTCAACCAGTACAATTTGATCTGGCAGAAGTATTGCTCATTGTTAATTCATGTCAACTAATGAAACTGGAAATGTTTCTTCCAACTATTCCTTGAACACTTTTGTCTGGAATCATTTTCCTTATTCAGCCCCAAAGAAATGTCGTGCCTTTTGGCCCCTGAACCTCACTCGATTTAACTTTGTTGACACCACAGTAATGCATTTTCTCCATCATCTTAAAAGTGTGACCGTGCTCTGTCTAAAAGAGGCCCCGTGAACCCTGCTGATGATTGGTTGATCTTGAAAGCCCTGGTCTTGTGGTCAAATATCTCCCTCCTGGGAAAAGCTCTTACAAATGGACCACTTGGAGACCACCGCTGAGAAAGACTTCTTCGTCTGTGGTGGGCGAGCATGCACGCAACTCGAGTGTGTGTGTGTGTGCTCGTGCATGTTCCCCCCTGGAGTCCGGCCCACTGCTGGGAGCGCCATGTGGCCGATTGTCAACCTCCACTCTCTCTCCATCACGTAGCTGCGGGACGCCCTGAAACGCTTCCAATCCAAGCAGATTATTCCGAGATAAAGACTCGACGACGAGAGCTCTCCGAGGGACACTCGGTATTCCATTTGCAGCTGTATTATTCCAGCACTCCGTGGCATCTGCGTGACTCTTTCCTGCGCTCCGCTTCCCACTGGCACAAACAGATGAACAGATTTCCGTTTCATAAACAAGGGTCTTGTTCCACGGAGTGATTGTGTGTGAATTGCACTTAATCAGCTCCTGTGTTCAAATATCATCTCTGGCTGCCAAGCATTGGGTCTGCTTATGCACTCATTAGGTTGATGATAACAATAACAGCAGAGTGTGTCGTTTTGTATTTGCGATGTCATTGTCATTAGACTGCATCAACCTGGTAATGTGCGGTTTGGTGTCAGACAGAGCCATTAAAACCCTTAGCGGTGGCGAGTTAACACCGAAATCTTTGCTACGGTCTGTATGCGGACTCATAAACGTGTGTATAATGTTTTCTTTTCCTCTCTTTGTCATTTTAGGAGCTCCCTCTCTCCTCCCAGACCACCACGCCGACGTCTAAACCGAATTACGCTGCTTATCCTGAACCGACTGTTTTCAAAACAAATCATGAGAATTATCAGCTCCTGTCTGAGGTAAGGCAACCTGAGAAACTAAGTGTTGCTCCCGTCTGACTTGTGTGAAGGATGTAAATACAGCAGAGCGCGCACACCTCAAGGCAGAGAAAGACGTTGAAGGTCATTTGAAGGGCTGAAGCAGTTTTATGTTGCAGGAATGCTTGACGGTGTGTATGAATAAGACCTGTTATTTGCGCTCTATGCCCGGTACCACTTTTTTTTTGCACTATTCAAATAATATGATACAAACCGTGAGCAAAGTAATTCTTCTTTTGAATGTTTTTTGAAACACAATATTGCATCAATAGATAGAAGAGAGATATGACGTACATTTAGATACATTTAATATATGGATGGATGGATGGATCCATCGGACGAATGGATTGATGATAGATATGGATGGATGGATAGGTGGATGGAAAGATGGATGGATGGTAGATAGATGGTAGGTAGATGGATGGATGGATGGATTGTAGATAGATAGATAGATAGATAGATAGATAGATAGATAGATAGATAGATAGATAGATAGATAGATAGATAGATAGATAGATAGATAGATAGATAGATAGATAGATAGATAGATAGATAGATAGATAGATAGATAGATAGATAGATAGGTAGGTAGGTAGGTAGGTTGATGGATGGATGGATGGATGGATGGATGGATGGATGGATGGATGGATGGATGGATGGATTATAGATAGATAGATAGATAGATAGATAGATAGATAGATAGATAGATAGATAGATAGATAGATAGATAGATAGATACATAGATAGATAGGTAGGTAGGTAGGTAGGTTGATGGATGGATGGATGGATGGATGGATGGATGGATGGATGGATGGATGGATGATAGATATGGATGGATGGACGCATGGATGGATAGATGATAGATATATATGGATGGATGGATGGATGGATGGATGGTTGGTTGGGATAAATGAAACAGATGGATGGATGATAGAGAGATGGTGGATGATAGATAGATAGATAGATAGATAGATAGATAGATAGATAGATAGATAGATAGATAGATAGATAGATAGATAGATAGATAGATAGATAGATAGATAGATAGATAGATAGATAGATAGATAGATATTCATTTCAGTTGATGTAAGAAGAATTTACTTTTTAATGAAGCATTTATTAAATAATTTGATTATTTATGATACATTTTATGTACAATACATTTATACATCACATTTACACATTACATTAATACATTTATAATACATTATAATATATAATGTTTTATAATACATTTTATTTATCAAAATATTTATCATACATTTTAGTTTGATGAATCATTTGCTTGCATCATCCTTTTTTCCATCATTAAAGTAAATAACATTATTGACTCAATCTTACACATCCTCTTTCCCCATCCTATTTATATTTGTCACAGCAGCGAAAATCAAAAGCTCATATGTTGTTCGGTGTTTACCATAGATTCACATAAGCCTCTATTCTGCAGATGAATACAGCATCTTGTCATCGTACTGTAGAGTTTGAAAATAAAGAACGGAGCCCTGGCTGCTGTCTGTGCCTGTGATTATGAGGGAAAAAATGAATAATACTCCCTCTTCAATGACCTCTGACTCCAACGGCCCTGATTTCTGGCCCCTGGGCATTTAGTTGAAACAGAAAGACTCCAGATCACGCTAAATATACATAATATATATGTTATAGTGAGAGCATCTCACTATAACAAGTTTAAACCATGCGTAACAATCTGTCAGAGAGACGCGTATATCATTTCAAAAGCTGATGTCTTAATAGGAAAGCACCTTATTTAGGGACATATATATGGATTTCTTTATCTTTACCACTTCTAAGAATAATCATTATAAGAATACTGATGCACTATCACCAGGAACAATTATAGATGAAATGTTTTCAAATGTATCTTTTATGTCTCTATTTAGTTAAAAATATTAGAAACTCCCTGCCTACAGCCCCTTTAACCTGACAGTATGACGTTAGCAGCGAGAGGGCAACGTTTCTGTGTTTCCTGGGTTCAGAAAAAGCAATTATTCTAATTGTTTTGCAATAAATCATTCAGCAGGCAGAATTTAATGAGCTTACGTGCAAGGTATTTTCCATCAGTGTCTTTATTAGCGTTTCGCGAGAACCACTATTGTTGTTTTTGTTGCTATGCCAAGCAAACTTACATGGAAAAGCAATTACAAATGATATTTTAGGATGTTTTAGCATCTTTCCTGTTTAGTTAGTATATGTAATCTGTTTCACTTTCCAGAGGTAGCCTGAAAGCTGTTAGATTGGGGCTAATTTTAGTTTAAGTTTTGATTTTATTAAGATTAGTATGATGTGTACCCACAAGTGAAAATGTGATTCAGCGCTCAGCCATTTCTCACTAATGGAAAAACAGAAAAATGTTCCTAGCATCTTAATCTTTTTTGTTAATGCGTTATCAATTCAAATGGTACATAATTACAACAGGTGATAAGAATGTGACAGAAATGTTTACTTAAAGTTTTGACAACTTTTAAATGCACTTCCCTGTTTAAGTGCAACAATTCAAGTATTTGAATTTTATCTACACATCAGTTTGTTTGTCCATTTGTCCAGTGCCATCATGTAATTATTATTATTGAATTATTGATCTAAGGCTATAAAGCAAGTCATTTCTCTCTGTGGTCATCTTGGTGTCAACCATAGATGGCTATTATCTATTAACCAAATTGGGAATGTGTGTGCATTTCAATCCCATCCCGTATCCCACCATAAGAAATCTGGTCACCCTGAAGGTGATGATACACAGGGCAACTTTTTGAGCAATGTTGCCATCAACGGGCAACCAGATGTGAGACAGGGCCCATGACAGACCTAAATTATCTAGATAGAAATGTATTGCCCATTTTAATTGGGAAAGTGCCCAAGCAACAATCTCTTGGCAAGTTTGCCCATGCAACATTGCTCAAAAAGTTGCCCTGTGTATATAGACTAATGCATCCTCTCTAATGACAACATATTGAATGAACAGGCAACCAGAAAGAATGCTTTGTAATAGGGCTGGGTAATAAATATCGATTTCTCGATATTAATCGATTCTCATTTTTATGAACCGATATCGATTCTTAAATCTCAAGAATCGATTAGTCGCCCTGTTTCATTTGAATGAATGGATCATTGTATCGCGGCTGCGCGTATCCAAAAAAGCGCAATAATCTTTGTCCTTTGTTACTATTGATATGAAACAAAGTCTCAATTTTCAAATTACGTCCATTTTCTTTAGAAATTCAAAAACATAAATAACATTTTGGCGCTGTGGCGTGAGATCGCTCTGGAGAAGCAGCGCTGATCTCTCTTCCGGCTTAATAATACCAGTCACAGCGCCAAATAAACATGAATGAGCATCTGAAAGTGTGTTAAAAGATAGAGTACAACTTATCCAAATCCGGATCGTGACACATTGATTCGCTCAATCAGCGTTTCAACCGTGGAAAGACGTCAGTTAAACAGCTTGTAATCAATGTCATGTATCGTCATATTTACCTCAGAAAACCCACATAAACTCGTTAGTCAGCGTAAAAAAATAACTCTAGAGAGGAGCATTTTGATAAATATATATACACCATATATTACATATACATTATAATCTTAATGTTCTTCAATATTAATGCATATTTGAATAAACATGGCAAGTTTTTATGACAGCCACCATTTAAATGTTAATATTTCATATAATCTTCTTATTATAAAATAAATAAAAGTGTAATTTAATTGTTTGTATAGCTACAAAACAGTTCATTATTACCTTCATATTAGGCTAATGAAGCCCAGTAGGCTACAACTACTCCCATAGTTTACAGCATTAGTTAAGAGATTTGATTCCCTTGAGAAAAATTGCCATTTATTGTAACTGATATCCAAAATAATCGATATTGAATCGAATCGTAATCGTAATCGAATCGAATTGCAAGCTTGTGAATCGAAATCGAATCGAATTGTGAAATTTGTCTCAATACCCAGCCCTACTTTGTAATATAATAGAGTGATATCACCAGTAGTTGGTCAGAATGATGTCATGCTGTGTGTGTGCGAACCAGTGCCCTGTGCTCTGTTAAAACATGACCCTCTCATGGCCACACTTTCATGATTTGGAACATGCGAGGACAGCCTCTACCCATTATGGAAAGACCTGTCATTATTTTGTGATACTCTACCTAATGTTGCGGTGTCACCTCCTCACATCATATCTTCCAGAGTCATATTATCTCACACTCGCCATCAGGTGACACAAAATGCTCTCCCTCCTGCTGAAATGTCCAGTCCGGAGTAGAGAAGCTCCATCTGGGGAACCATCTGCTAGTTTGCTTTCATTACATGTAGGGGGCTGAAAGTCCAACGCTCCCAGTGTTCTATCAACAGGTAAGCAGCTTTAAAACCTTTTATGAACTGGAAACAACACTGCTTCGTTTATTAAAACATTTTTGGCGTGCATTACATTTCTGTATTTCAATGCATTTCTTGACTTCGAAACAAAGTAAAGTAAACACAGAATTTCTCAGAAATTCAATCTGTGAAAACGAAATCTAATTATGGGCACCCTCTCAGCTAGGCATCCTGAGATTCATGATTGAATCCAAGCCATACATGTGAAATCAGCTTCAGATGCTGTGTTTCTCCACCCACATCCATTGGCCCTAAATTACAGGTCAGTGTTTGTTCGTCCCGAGAGCTGTGTGTGGTTTCGTGTATACCGCTGTCATTCTTATCCAGGCCTTCTTATCCTATGCGATTATGTCTCAATCTGATATTCATGGATATTAGAGTTCTGTGAGAGCGAGCAATTGTCCTCTGTCATTTACTGGTGTCAGAAGTCTTGACTTAAAATACATATCTGCAAGACAATTTCCTTCTTTTTTCACGCTGTTTTTGATAGGGCACCAGTGGAATACATTTACAGACAGCGGCACCAGCATTTCTCAGTGACATATGGACCCTTGAATTAGATTTGCTCACCGTCATGTGGGTTTAAACTCGTGTGCTGATATTCTCGGTGAAACACAGCTACACCACTGTGTTTTTTTTTTGTTTTTTTTTTGCAGATGAGCTAAACATGACAATCAATGAGAGAAATTGTTTACTTAAGAACATGTTTATGCAAAAAAATGCATACATGTGTTTTTTTGCACACTAAACATGACGATTTTTGTCCGATTTTATTGCTTAGCTGACACTTTGGGAGATACACTCATTCCCAATTTGGTTAATAGATAATAGCCATCTATGGATGTCACCAAGAGGGTCACTGAGAGAAATGACTTGCTTTATAGCCTTACATCAATAATTCAACAATAATAATTACATGATGGCACTGTGTAGTTAACAAAATGCAAATCCGATGAATCTGGTCTTGAATTTTTACCAGTAAACAGGGAAATGCATTTAGAAGTGGTCAAAACATTGAGTAAACGTTCCTGTCACATTCCTGTTCCTGTTGTTGTTATGTACACTCTCAGGAAAAAAGGTCCAAAAGCTGTCACTGGGGCTGTACCTTTTGAAATGGTACGCTTTTGTATCTAAAGGGCGCATATTGGTACCTTAATGGTACTTATTAGCACCTAAATGTCCATATTAGCACCTAAAATGTTCATATTAGCAAATAAATGTCCATATTAGCTCCTAAATGTACATGTTGACACCTAAAGTGTACATATTAGGACCTAAAATGTACATATTAGAACGTAAATGTACAGTACATATTAGAACGTAAATGTACATATTAGTACCTAAAATGTTCATATTAGCAAATAAATGTCCATATTAGCACCTAAATGTACATATTGGCACCTAAAATGTACATACTGGCACCTAAATGTACATATTAGCACCTAAATGTACATATTGGCACCTAAAATGTACATATTGGCACCTAAAATGTACATATTGGCACCTAAATGTACATATTAGCACCTAAATGCATATTGGCACCATGCTAGCATCATTTACAGTACCTTTTTTCCTTTACTACTACAATTATGTGAAAAAAATGTGTTATTGGTTTTATCATTATGTGTTTTTTTAACTCATAATATCAACATTTAACATTTATGCTTTTTAAACAAAGCGACTTACTCTGCATTACGTTCAGACTACAATTTTTTATTTTTTTTTCAGTTAATGCATTTCCTGGGAATCGAACCCATGACCTTTGCGTTGCTGTACCGTTTGTGCTATAAAACGTCTATTTCCTGTCACCAAGTCATATTTTATTTGTGAGCCAAAGAGGAAATGAAGCTTAATAGTTATCAAAAATATTTCGGCAAACATTATGATGACAATAAAGCGTAAATAGTATTTTGCATCGCTTTATTTCACACTTTATTTCAATAGTATAATACATGTCTCTCTGGAATTCTATTCCCCAACGCATCCGCGAACTTTCATCGTTACACGATTTCAAAACCTTAAAACATAATGTTTTTGCAACTTGTTTCCCTTGATTTCAATGTTTATGCACCACTATCTTAATTTATTTTTATTTTTCCTGTCATGTTTATTTGTACTTTATTTAAAGTGACCTTGAGTCTTCTAAACTCAAGGTCACTATATAAAATAACTTATTTATTTTATATAAAATAACGCGCTATATAAAATAACTTATTTCTTCTAACCCTAACCTACAGTAACAGTCTTCTAATACTAAGATTTAATTGACATGCTACGGATAGTTAGTAGAAAGTCTAAAGTGGACTTTTTAAATAGATGTAAATAAACAAAAAATCAACAAAACAATCTTTGTGAAGATTTCTTAAAAACCCTTGTGTTGCATGGAAAAATAATGAATTAAAGAATTGTTGTATTTACGAGATTCCAATTTAAAAAGCATTCACGACCTTGTAGACTCGTAATTACAACTTGAAAACTCGAGTGTTCCTTGCATGAGTTTGCAGTTTTTTTTTATTATTTTAAGCAGAAATATCTTTGATATTGCCTGCAATAATCTCCCCCTCACAGGAACACGATGTAATCTACAGACAACAAGTGCTTTGTGCCAAACAGAGCTGTGTTTAGCAAAATCATTTCCTGTCCGATATCTGTTATGACCTTTAACATCCCTGCGTTTAACTTTTAAAGTGCGGACTTTAATGCCGCGAATGCCATTAATCTCCTGAAGTTCCTCCTATTGGATTACAGACAGCTGTGATTTTGCACTGGTAAGCTTTTCCCCGATTTGTTTGACAAAGATGCTGAAGATGATAATTTTCACCACATCCAGTGGCGCAATCCAATGCTTAATCTCCATTGCAGCGTGACCCAATGCAGTCTGGGGCTTTCAGTGAAAGCTGTGAGTGATTTGATACATTTTCTTTGTGAGTTATTCTGGTTAAAGTGATCTGAAGACAGACACTGAAATGTAATGATAAAACCAAAGAGCGGGAGCGAATGCACGCAAACATCCGGAATCCCTGCCTCATGCGATAATGAGAGTTTGAGCAGGTCTTAATGCTCACAGATGGGATCTGTCGATAGCAGATTAATGGAAACTAGGTTTATGTTAGTAATGCATGGCCAGCAAAACCCTGAGGCATAAGAACGAGACCTGTTGAGGCTGGCATAACTGGCCAAAAGTAGCCATGCTACAACATTAGCAGCTGTCAACTCTGGGTGAATTCTGTCATTTTTGTAATTTTCTACATTGTGGTCAATGTCATGTATTTAAAGGCATTCTGTGATGGAAATGACAGTGATGGGATTTACATTTTAAGCACTTTTGGAACCAAACAGCTGCTTCTCTTGTTTTTCCAAGGCTGATTTTACAGTAGCATTTTATGTATCATAAATACATGTAACTACATTATCATACTTTTTGCATAATTTGACAAATTCAGTGGGAATCACATGCAAACAATACAATTATAATTGATTATTTTTACAACTTTATAATTTCATAGCCCCAAATACACATAATTAAATTATATATATATATATATATATATTTATTTATATATATTTATTTATTTATATATAATAATATATAATGCAATAAATTACTTTTTAAAATATATTCAAATAGAAAACAGTCATCTTAAATGGCAGTAATATTGGATTTTACTGTATATATGATCAAACCGACCCCAAAACCGTGATATTTACCTTGATTTTTCAGTTTTTTCTTCACACATCATGCGTCTCATTCATCTCAAGGCACGGTGTTTGCTCAGCTCTTTTCCTAAAAGTGTCAGCTTTTCAGCTATATTGCTGTTAATAGATTCACTGTTGTTACTCACATTTTGTTGGTAGCTTGTAATCTACATTTGGAAAAGGTTTTTAAATAGCTTAGAAAGCACTGGTGACACACATTCTTTGGTTGTGTGCCATGTAACCCCTCATAAACGCATCATTGCTCGGTGAGATTAGCTCAAGCACTCCTTTAGATATCTATTCAAGCCTCTGACTGAGGTGAAGCCAATGTGAGACTCGGGTCATTATGATGTCTCAGAACATCGCACCAACTGCATGACATTCCTCTATTAATACACTCGATAAACTCAATGCAGCTGTCAATGTGAAAATCTTTGGCTCTGTCTGCTTTCGGAAATAATTGCCTATTTACAAACCCACTGAAGTGTTTCGGCACAAATAGAGTATAAAATGCAAGCCTGATGAGGCGGTGTCAACCCTGTCAGTGTTGCGGCGAGCCCGGCAGCGTCCTCCTTCGCCACCCTATTTGAGATTTCTGTCACCCCACACGCTTGTCACACAACTGTCGCATTAAGCTGTCCCTCTCTTGTCTTCCTGCTTGTCACCTTTGGGATATTAGAGGGCGTAATTTGTGCCATTGAATTTAAACTGTGAAAAATAGTTTGAGGCCTAGATTCAATCAACCCCAAATTCAAACCAAACTTTTCATGGAAACCGTCGTTGCAAAAGAGAACTATTGCAAAGGAATAGGTTTCGAGATGCGATTTGCTTTATGAAACATTTGAAACATTTGTGCAATAAAATAGCCAACGCAAACAGTTAAAGAAAATATTTTTAGACTTTTTCCATTATTTGACGACAGAGCTGATCCTGACCTCCCTGGGGCTCTAAGCAAAAATCTGTTAAGGGGCCCTCCTGAGTCATGAGCCATGCAAACCATTTGCCATTGCCACATAGTCACACCTGACACCCCAGTTCTCCCACTACAATCCTCCCTCCTTTAGTTAGTACTACTGAAAATCTAATTCCTGATATCAGAAATAGACACGTTTTTATATTAATATCAATAATTTGCATTTTAAATTGTACAAATTGAATTATTGATATAAAAATGCATCCTTTGAATGAATAAAAAACGCCTTGCCATTGCATGTCAATGTGTTTTAAATGATAAAATGCAGTAATTTATACTTACTGAGGGATGTGCATCCATATTGACCAGTATGTCCAACCACACTGTAAAAAAAAAATATTTTCAAGATTTGTTATCACATTTTTTCTTTTGTCAAATCAACTTAAATAATTTATCTAGTTGAAAGAACTTATTATTTTGAGTTTCATATGATTAAATTAATCTCCTCTTTTTTCCCAGTTCAATTAACTTAAAATTTTAAGGCAACCAGGTTACTTACTTTTTTTAAGTTAAACCAACAATATTTTGTACAGTGCAATAAACATTTTAAATGCAACATGTCAATGTCAATAGACTGATAGATCGGGATCTTGAGTAATTTGCGGGGCCCTACGCAGCTTGCTTGCTTGAAATGACATTACTTGACTCCTGTGTGATTAATATTTTATGATACATTTCTTTATTTAAGATGGAAAGTATAATTCCTGGAAGAGGTTAAAACAATCGAAATTGATTCTATGGAAATGAGCAGTTCTCATCTTAATAATAACCCCATTTGTGTTTCACAGGGAAAATTTCAGTGAGTTCGAAGCAAAATGAGTGTCTGCGATGACAGAATTTACAGACTGATATTTCTGCAATCCTATAAAATCATTGCAAGTCACACTGTAGATCTAATAAACTTGGGTACACAGTACACTGATGACACCTATTGAATTGTAGGCTATGCAAATTAATGTAAAATAATAAAATGTCATCAGCATGCGCTAGTGGTAAACAAATAGAGCATGATGAATCGCACTTTAGCAATTGTGGTTTTTAATGTGCACTGATAAAAAGAGGAGAATATGGACATGGACATTGCTATGGAAAAGAGGCCAAATGGCCATGACATTTTTGCAAATGGAGACTTGGTAGTTTTAAGTTTTTAGCGCCATGCTGTGATGATCAATATGTCATTTCATGCTGCATTTTCATTGGCTAGTCAGCAATCAGACTGTGAAATAAGCATGCTAAATAGGGATCGACCGATATGGATTTTTTAGTGCCGATACCGATACCGATTTTTTTCCCATCAGCCTTAGCCGATACCGATACGGGCTGCCGATTTTCTTGAGCCGATATTTGGAGCCGATACATTTTACTCCCTCAATTTACATCATAAAAATACATGATGTTAACAAATGTTACAGGTCTCAATTTATTAAAAGTAACATTTAATTAACTTCAAAAATTAATATTTAACAAATAGTAAAAACATGTGAGGTAGAACAAGAACAAGTAGATAAACAATTTAACAAATATTAAAAACATGAGGTAGAACAAAAAACGTTCAGTGTTGAAAATAAATATTTAAAGCATAAATTAAATTATTACACTATTGTACACAGTAGCAACCAGCATAAAGTGCACATTGTACTTCACTTTTAAAAGAAACGAATTATGTACTGCCATGGTTTCATTTTTTCTACATAAAACAAAATGAGCATTTCTAGTCTCTAATATCACTGCGATGTCGAGGGAGACACACACCACACACGTCCAAACCTCAGCCAGGTGGGCTCTAAATAAATCTCTCACAAAAACTACAGAACAACGTTGCCATAACTTAATCCTATGACCAGTGTTCGTTACAGCACCCGTATGCATACTAGGGCTGTCAAAATTGCTCAAATGGCGTTTGCAAATTCCCTCTAAAAAACATATTAGAACATCCCGTTGCGCATTTGGTCATTGACGCGCATTACGTCAATAACAGAACACATTAATACAAAGAGACATAACTACTAGTATTAGATAGTTTATTAGAGTTTAAACATATTTGACAACGTATTAAAAAGCAAGTAAATCAACTAATGGCCAAGACCGCAGAGCTCTCTCGCTCACTCACTGTCTCGCCCGGGCACTCGCTCTCTGCGCGTCAGTTAAATGATCAACAACAAACAAATGTTGAGCGCTTATCAAGAGTTTTGTGCAAGCAATTTAAGGTTGTGACTCGTGACTCTTGTCCCAAATATAGCAGGCTTCATTCATTGATTGAAGTTTCACAATATATTGAACCGACAGTGAGCGCTCCGAGCGAGCTGAGCAGCTGTAGTAACGTTATTAGTCTGCAACCACGGGCGTGTTTTTCCACATTCAAATATTAATTTTCACCTTCAAAATTAATACATATTCGAATGTAGAATATTCATAGACAGCCCTAATGCACACTGAACGGATAGTCTACACCTTATTTGCAGCTCTCTAATACAATGGCAAGCAGTTAAGTTTTATAGACGAGGCATTCGCGTTTTCCATTTGGACTCACAAACTTGCTTAGCTATATATATATGCAAGCACATAACAGTTATAGAGCAACGTGTTTCCATTTTCAAAGTGTTTGACAATATTTCAGCTGTCAAACATTTAAAAGATGCTTTGAAAGTTTAGGTTACCGTTCTTGTGAAGAGCAGGTTGCACTCTGCTAGTGGGTGAGGGCGGGGCGCGTGAGCTACAGTCTCCAGCAGCAGCACAGAGCTGCCCGTGAACGCCTGCTTATAAATAACGCCGGGAAAAAAAAGACTATCGGCGAACGCGCAGCCGTGTATCGGCCGATTCCGATACACGTAAAAACCGCAAATATCGGCCCGATATATCGGCCGGCCGATATATCGGTCGATCCCTAATGCTAAATATTTGACACTGTCTGAAAATGATTGCAAGTTGTCTTTTGCCGCAAGACCGCCAACATCTTGACGTAAGACCACCGTTTAGGACCACAGAAACCGCCATGATTGGTCTTTGGTCTTTTAAAGGGTTAGTTCACGCAAAAATGAGATCTGTTTGATTAAAACATTCTTCCAAATATCTTCCTTTGTGTTCAGCAGAACAAATAAACACATAGAGGTTTGGAACAACATGAGGGTAGGTAAATACTGACAGAATTTTCATTTTTGGGTGAACTAACCCTTTAATCTTTCTTTCCTAGACTGCTCAAATCAGACAATGTGTATCGGACATGAAGCAAATAATCAGCGGAAGATGCAGCTCAGTTGGATTGACGAACAATAAAGTGGTTGAGTCATTATCGTCAGTACTTTACACCAGTATTTTTTTTACCTACATTAATTATGCATCTTAAAAAGATACAACAGATGTTATCCCCCAACATAATTCAGGGGTAGGCCTACATGTCTGTTCCTGGAAGCTGTTCAAGCAAATGGAAGGTTTCCTCTCAGCATAAATGACGGGGAAACAGCCAAAATGCATTTCCAGCTACTATCACTGCTTACTGAGTTCTCCCCTCGTCACGAGCGATTAATCCAAATCTCCTCTTTTCTGTTGAAAAAATCTGCAACAGCCTCCCTATAATGCAATATAACTGCTTTCATTGCCTATTTGTCTTCGCTCATGTGCAATTTGCTCTTTTATTTACACAGTCATTTTTTTGTGTGAATAAGTCTGGAGACTGGTACAGTACATTTCTCTGTCAGAAGCACATCATTTTTCAAAATTAATGTTTAATGGTTCATGCATTAATTGGCCTTGATTTAGCTCTGATAACTTCTGCTGGAAGCGCTCTAAAAGATCTTTTACACTCATTGCTTGAGTATCCTCTGAATAATCTGGTGACTCTGCTTTAAAACCCACCCATGTCGATCCTGTAATTTTTGCTTTAGTATGTCCTCTCTACCTGTATACCTCTAGCACTCCTTAAGCCTTTCTCGTTCCCTGGCAGATAAACGTAGGGACATGACAGATGGCCATTTTCACAATTTGGCTGTTTTCTGAACCTCCTACCTGAAGCAGAAACGCAGAACCATTATGATATTCCCAGGTGGCGGCACAACACGCTGGCGGTGCAGGAATGTCTGTTGCTTTGGTCACTCTACCGTCGCCTAATGCGGTAAATAAGTGAACATTTTTTATACAGCCACTCATATATTTACACCTGGCTTTAGCATTGGACAATTAGTGGACAGCACTAAATACAGATGTCTTGGAAAGGCATCTGATCATTGAAACAGCATTTGGAGGTTGTCATGGACATGGACATCCTATCAATATGGGCCAACATTTCTAAAGAATGCTTTCAGCACCTTGTTGAATCAATGCCACGTAGAATTAAGGCAGTTCTGAAGGCGAAAGGGGGTAAAACACAGTATACGTATGGTTCCTAATAGAGCCAGACCGATATATCGGCCGGCCTTTAGGCATTTTCCAATATATCGTATCGGCAGTTAAAATGGTCGATAAATGAATATTTAAAAAATAAAATAAAAATGGATGAAACACGCTTCAATCATCTCTCCTTGGCCTGTTATATTGAAAATTTATGTTTTACAATTTGCAGTATGATGATATCTATTGCTAAATTATGGCTCATCATAGACTAGCTAACCCCAAAGCTAGCTAATGCCACTATCATCAGTGGAAGACCGCTAACGTTAACATTAATGAGCTTGGAAAAAGAGTATCAAAAGTATCTTGTGCAGAAAAGTTAGCTTTTCTTTTACACGTGTGTGAAATCCAACAATATTTAATAAAAAAAATACCGGCCGATATATCGGAATATCGGATTTTAAAACCCCAAATTATTTGTATCGTATCGGCCTTCAAAATCCTTTATCGGTCGGAATCTAGTTCCTAATAATCCTTTAGGCGAGTGTATATATATTTGGACTGATATATATATATATATATATATATATATATATATATATATATATATATATATATATACGGTATACTTTATATACACCATCCTGGCCACCCCATGAGGCATCCTGAGCTATATTACAGATCCGAAGGCAACAGATACGTTGATTCATTAATTATGAATAGCAAATTGCAACAACAGTAATTTGTTGTGTGTCCTAAAGCACATTTACTTTGTATTAAGTTTCAAGAAGGATATTAGTGACACTGAGATCCCTTTTCACCTTGAACTCAACGGCTAATCCATTTCACGATATAACATGTGAAGATAAATCCGTGTTAAGGCTGATGACATGATAGGCCATTATTATTGCTCTAAGGTTATAATTTACTAGCAAAATCCAGCATCCTCATATTTACTGCTCTTCAGAGTAAAATAACCTTGCAGTAAATGTTATGTATCGGAAGGTTAAAGATGTGGATCTCAGAAAAATGGCAAGTAATTGCCAATCACGCTGTCAACATCTGACGTCTAGACTGCGGAGGAGCAAATCAAGTGCAAACCGAACACTAAATCTGTAAAATAAGGCTTAAAAGAAGTGAAACCTGTGATGTGGATAGATAGATGGTGGTGAAAGTGGAGGAGAAAAAGACTCTGATGACAGCGGCAAGTATTTGAATGATGAATGTGAGGTAAATGTACAGGTAGCCAAAACAACTTATTGACAAAATGGTTGGTCTATTGATTGACTGCGTGATTGATTGATTGATTGTGTTTTTTTGAGCTAGTTTTCCCGAGTTTCCCATTATTGCTTTGCCAGCTCTGAGTTTTACCCGCACCCCTTGAGGACTTTTGATAAATTAAGACTATAATTTGGTTATTTCTGGAGTTGAAGCTCATTTTTCGTCTGCCTTCAGCTCTCAAAAAATGAATTTGGCCTTAAGTAAGTTTGCTCTTTTGATTAATTTTAATCATGTTTTTCATTTTACTAAAAATTAATGAGCGGATTTGATATGTATTCTTTGTGTTTTGAACAAAACCGTGTCAATTAATTAAAGCCAATCAGGAAAAAAAAATGGTGTTGTTATTCCGACTGAGGTCCTACCTCTTGGATCTGAATATTTCATATGCTCTGGAAAGTAATGGATTCTTATGAGGACTGTAAATAGTCTCTGTGTGTTTATAGTTCTATCCCTTTAAGGCAAATCCATTCAATGTATAAAGGTTCGTATTGAACCGTAGATGCCAATAAAGCACCTTTATTTTTTAACATGCACCAATGCTACAATTTTCATAATAATTTGTTAACAAGTATTCATTACTTCAATAACCTCATTGTTTAAATATGTCAATTTTTTAGCTAATTGTGATTTGTAAACACATGTACATTTCTGAAATGCGTAGCTTAGTTACCTCTGAAAACAGATCACTCTGAATTGTAATGTGGACTTTGTAAAGCTGCTTTGAAACGATGTGTATTGTGAAAAGCGATATACAAATAAATTAGCCTGGCATGCCAGACCTACATCAAGATGTTAGGTCTGGGAACTCCTCATTGATAGGGCTCAATCCGAGGGGCGGGATAAACGGTTGTCTTTCAGATTCTCTCTGCACGCAATTGGATAGTGTTACAACCAATCAGAGCAACAAAGAAGATGACGTCTGAGTCCCATGCGTTTTCCCATCAGCGGAGAAAGTTGATATATTAAACTTTTACCGTATCCAGTCGGCGAAACTCCGAACATAGCTACTTTTTATTTAATGACTCAAGTGCCGTTCTTTGTTCTGGTTTCAAAGAAAAGCTTAGGTTCAAATCATCCAGAGTAGCGGTCAAAGCCGAATCGAAAGACAGCAGTTCAACGCAGCCATTCTTTGTTCAACTGTCTCAACTCTGTCGTCATTATGATAAGCCCGCCCACCGACTCTATACACGATGTGATTGGCCTGACCAGAGTTTGGCTTTTCCAGCTAAAAAGTCTATGGAGAGTTGCTAGACCACACTGGCTGCAAAATAATCTTCGCTGCCGCTAGCTTGCGTCTAGATTTCTAGGCTACAAATAAATGTGAATTGAATAGAATTTAAAGGGTTAGTTCACCCAAAAAATGAAAATACTGTCAGTATGTACTCACCCTCATGTTGTTCCAAACCTCTATGTGTTTATTTGTTCTGCTGAACACAAAGGGAGATATTTGGAAGAATGGTTGAATCAAACAGATCTCATTCCCCGTTAAATACCATAGTATTTTTTTCCTACTATGGTAGTCAATGGGGAATGAGATCTGTTTGATTAAAACATTCTTCCAAATATCTCCCTTTGTGTTCAGCAGAACAATAAAACGCATAGAGTTTTGGAACAACATGAGGGTGAGTAAATACTGACAGAAATTTCATTTTTTGGATGAACTAACCCTTAAAAAAAAATCTGCTTTGTTATTGAGAATGCATCTTGATGTTGCCTATTTTACCAAGTTGCTGTTGGTGCCTTCACTATTTTTAGTGTCTTATTCAGTCTCTTTATTTGGCAGAAGGCTGCTTTTTGACAGAGGGCATTTCTCTGTGGCTTTGCAAACTCGCTAGTTTGACAACCTCACACATGGAGTCAGATTGAGCTGGTTACGGTTTCTGCATAGCTGGGGGGGAAGCTCTCATTATGCTATATTTTCTACAGGAATGTTGACAATGTTCAATCTGCCACTTTAAATGCTTGTCCTCTTAATGCAGGATATATTCTGATTGGCTGTGAATATTTTGTTCATCAGCTGGAAAAAGTGATTGTTAAGTCATTAACAACGATTATTGTTTCTCTGATTATCGCTAAAGTTCTGGTGTGGACTTTGCTATTCTTTTATATTTAGAGTGATTTTTTTCTAACCATGTCTTTATCGTCATAATTATAATCCTTGATGTGAACTGGCCTTAACTCCTCCTGTTAAGGGTGAATGATTATAATACAGGCAACATAAACATTGCTGGACCTTGTCATTATTATTATAGTTGGAGGACAGTTTATAGGATGTTTTAGCTGTTTACAATTCGTTTTGACTGAAAATTCAATAGTGAAAATAGCTGAAAACCATTTTTGGAAAGCTCATGGGTGCACATACTGTAGCTGCGGTGCAAAGGAAGGACAAACTGAGTTTTCTGCACACCTCCTGGCATAGTTTTCACAGCACAAATGTCAGCTTGTTTACCAGCTGACACAATAGTTGCTCTCATTTTTTAAACTACCTGAAGTGAATTTCTCAAACAAACCTGCCTGTTAAAGTCTTGACATCCAAACAAGTTGCATTTTGGTGGCTTGTCTGTTAACTCCGTACTGGTAACATTGTCATACTGACTCACACCGTTCTAAATACCCTTACACTGTGGTAGGAGAGAATTGCAAAAATATTGTTTAAAGTCGGCATCAAACGGATGTTGCGATAGTATTTTATTCCCCCTATTGTGAAGTATAGTTCTGTCATGACAACTCTCTGAGTGTATTTGGTCTTGGCTGAATAGATCTGCTACACTGCTGCTGCTGCTGCAGAGCAAGTACAGAGACTGCCAATACATTGTCAACTGTGCTCGCTCCTCCTGTTGCGTGTCCTCAATCTGAAAACCCGCATGAGGGCAAGTCTGAGGAGGAAGGGGATTGGAAACAACTCTTTCCAATATTTTGAATTTGGATTGCAGTACCCATTTCAACCACCTGCAGTCAATATTACATACTGCACCTTTAAGGACCCACCTGCACCATCTAGAGTTTCATGACAAAAATATTAAATCGGAGTGAAACGGCTTCTCGAGCCAGAAAATAATTTAGGGCAGGACTAGATTTTGTCTATTGGCAATATAATAAATTCATTGGATTATTGGATCGTGATTTGCTAGAGTGGTGTAGGGATGACGTAAAATTTGTAGGCCAACCCGGAAGTTGGTTCCCTCGACAAAAACCCAATAGGATTTTACCATAGGCTTTTGGATTATCGAATCACTGTGATCAACAAAAGTATTATGATGCTTACATTTTTTTTGTCCGCCAAGATAATTTTCATGAATTTTGAAGATAGAATCGGCAGAAGTAAAAAGCAAGGCTATAAATTAACTACACCACAGTATCACGATTTCAACGTCAGACCACCACTAAGCTTCCGACAACTCTTTCAGTTTTTATCTAAAAAACATTTCCACTGCCATTTTTTTTGTTAGAATAGTTTAAAAGCACAATGAGAATTGTTAAAAGTATTGCTCTTACCTGTTCGACTGATGATGTTTAATGTCCCTGACCCTCTCTGTATTCCCATTTAGCCACTTGTTAGCCACCGCCTTTTTCAAGACACGCAACATAAATCATGAGTGGGGTCTTTTATGTCGTAAAATAAAACGTATATGTATCTTGAGCTTGTGTACACCACAGACCTTATTTCAAACACATTGACTTCGGGACGATTGAACTGGAAGTGTTTAAATGCTAAATCGTTTCTGGGTCTTGGGCTCCAAAATGCGTCAGCACTCTATTGCTGTGATGGCATTTGAGTGACAGTCACTCACGCCAGTAAAACAAGTCGCTGCAAGAGGGAGGATATGTTATTTTGATTAAAGATTACAAGGGCACATATAATATAATATTCCCTAAAAACAAAAATTGTCAATTTTTGTTTCATGGTGACTGAAGATAGTGAGAACTGTATGAAAACAGTGTGGATGTGCAGTTGCACTGACTTTAAACAAACTCTTTTTCAAACTGAGATGCTGCTTCTTTGGTAAACAACAGCAGAACACGATGACCTCAAAATAACCCACAGATTGTTTTTTTTTTGGATGATACAATCACATCTGTACTCTACATCTGTAAATCTCAATGACATGAAATGGTGTGTAGCTGTAAAATACATGGGTCAGATGTGCGTGTGAGCATTCTGTTCCAGAACAGTAAACACTTTATTAATCAGACTGTATCCTAGAGGTTTTATAGCTACAGTATAAGAAAAAAGGCAAGCGCAAACATGCTGTTATATTTTAAAGCAGATGAATGACGTCACGTTGTTTGTACTTAAGTAAAAAAAAAAAAAATGCAGTTGGATTTTAAGTTAGACCATAATATGTTGTCTTTAGTGGGAGATTTCACAGTCTTTTCTGGTAAGATGACCGTACAGGGTCTTTTGATCAAACCTGTAGGCTATAATTTCAAGTGCACTTTGCTTTTCTCCATGTAAGTTAATGCTATGCTAATATCTGATAATGTTACATTTTCTGTTAAAGTCCCCTTGAAATCAAAATCTTAGTTTTTTTGGCTTTTAGTATGTATATGTTAGACTTTCTGTTATCTACAAGTCCAAAACAATGACAAAATTCACATTCAGATGACATAAGATGACAACTTACAGTCTCTCACAATCTGCCAACATGGATCAATGATTTTGATCAATGACTTCTCATCAGATTTCCTGTCCAATCACATGCTTTGTAGAATCTGAAGCGTCCCGCTCCCTACATTATAAATAGACTGCGGCTAAAATCATTCACTTGTTCACGCAATAACTATTTTCTATTCTTTAATGGTGAATGGCATGCACTATATAGTGGGTAGAAAATGATTCTGGTTTAACATTAGTGTCACGCAAACCCTCGCAGCTCACACACTCTCTGCTCCGACGCTTGACGGGACATATTAGAAAACATATCGGGCCCACTTTAATTCTGCACAGAATGCTATTTTTTAAAGTGTTATGGATGAGATTTATTTGGAGAAATGTCTAGAGATTAGGAGGAAACTGGCATTACTGAGCTCAACGGCTCTGGCCAAGCTGTGATGTATAAACTAAACACTATTGGCTATTTAAAAAAAGGGAGGTGCTGTTCACTTGTTTCAGTGGAATTTGTCAACACACTGAATTATGCTTTGCGTAATGGCCTATAATTAATAATTGTGTTTATTGTAATTAAATATGTAAATTGAGTTTGTAGCAACCACGATTAGCTATAAAGTCAAGACTAAACTCATTTTAACTGGATTTTTGTTATTTTTTACTTCTCGCACGTTTTAATGACATTCCATTAATTCTTTATTTCATTATTTATTTATTTATTTATTTATTTAAATCTAACGGACATTTTTGTTAACATTTAGGCCATGACGTTTTTGTTGTAAATGTTCTGCTATTCGCCTCATCAGTCAAATCCTCGATGCTCTCCAGAGTTGTTCACTCGAGATCCGTTCGAACCGATTCGTATTCGAGTCGTTTAGTCTAGTGCGTGAGACCGGTTTAATGAACCGGTTCAAATGATTCATTAAAAAGATCCGACTCAGAAGAACGATTCGTTCACGGATCGGACATCTCTAGCAGACGCGGTGTAAGCACAAGAAAGGGGGGGCTGATCTCAGGAGCGTGTTATCATCACACTCCACAGGAATGAACCAAACCAAACGGATGCTAAACATACAGTTATTTTACATAACTTTTGTTTTATTATCTAAACCCGCGTTTCTTTGTTTCTCACTGACTGGGTAGGGAAAGTTTCATATCTGAGGAGGAATACCTGCCAACTAACGGAACGCATCATCCGCAAACCGTCACACCTTCGCGAGAGCGTTGAGGAGATCGCATCTGCCTTCGGACTGCATTTTCTTCTTTTGTTTCTTTTTGGGGTGAGGGTCAAGTCCCTTGAAGTACGTATATTTTTCTTTTACAAAATGAGTGTGGATTCCTAGCTCAGTGCCCCGGTTTTCAGTAGGTTTGTGCGGATCGTTTTTGTGAAGTAGTTTTAGTTCCCTTAGACTGTTGTGCTGTTTCATTTTTCTCTTTCTTGGATTGCTGGAATTTAAGACTGACAGTCCCGTTCTCTCCTCATGCCCATGAAAACAACTCTCGGATGGTAAGGATTCCAGAGAATGGTAAATGATCGATGGAAAATCATGAACAGTGTTTCTGAACTCGAGGATGGTCAGCAGCATAAATCGCAGGTATGTGTCACGCGCATCATGAAACGCTATTAGACCTGTGTCGCAAACTATGAATATGATCAAATGCACGTCACATTTCGTTTTTTTATATTCCAACCCCCCCAAAAAAATCCCCGAAAAAAAAGAGAAAAAATCAGGAGAGCATTAGTCGGGGCTGAATATTTTGAAACGCCACTCACCCCAAATACATTGTAGAATAAACTATTTGTTTATCATTTGAGAAATATTAGTAGGCTATTTGTCATCTTGACTATTCTGTGTCTTCTAAGTAATTGTTGTGGATCAGACAGTGTTGCCTTGAAAGAGATTTAAAAAGTATGAGTTTAAATAATACATGATTATATATTATTGAAGGATTTTTTGTGTGTGCACCTCATTTATAATTGCCTAACTGTATGTGTGTATATATATATATATATATATATATATATATATATATATATATATATATATTGATATCTATATATCTATATATATATATATATATTAATATCTAGAGAACCAAGTAGGCTGTACTAGTGCTGTCTGTACTTTTGTATAAAATGTACAAAAGTAGTTGCATTCAAAGGAGTGCTTGTTTCACACAGTATTTACTAAGAATCACTAAAAATCCATTGACGAGGCTTGGCAAATTTTGCAACCAACACTTGACCGCTTCTGTTAATCACCGGTGGATGCTGATAATCCCTAAATATTGACAGATTAATGGGCTTAATATAAGTTTATTGGCAGTAAAGAATAAGCCCCTTTATCTCTCAAGCATTCAGAGTGATATAGTGCGAGTGTCAGACGATACCTCTCTCCATGCCCTCCTCACACGAGGGAATACATTTGTTTCTATTATGCAGCTCACACAGAACTCCGGGATTAAGCTCAGCTCCTCCATGTATGAGCGACTGCATGTGTGCCAGAACATTTCACTCATGACTGGTGGAAGTTCATGCATTCACCGCAGAGAGAGAGAGAGAGCACATTACAGATCGGCATGCGAAGGGGTGTTGCATCTTTGATTTCTTTATCTCTCTCTCTCTGTCCTTTCCAAAGCTCTCTCGCTGTTGCCTGCATTTCACAGCGACTGTAATCTGCTGTGAGCATTTAGGGGGGAAATGTGCATAACACGCTGTTTATAGCAATCCTGCTTATAGAGGTTTAAGGGTGGGATCACGGTTGTAACAGCTGTTTATTACTGCTATCATCCTCACGTGGCAACCTTTTCTCAGCGGGGGTGTGAAGTGTGCATAATACAATGCCCTTTCAGGAATATGTCAAGCCCTGCTTTTGAAGCATCAAATCTACACGAGCCGCTTGTTTTAATAATGCCTGTCTTGTCTAACTGAGTCATTTTATCACGCTGCACAACCAAAAGTGTCGTGCCAGTTTGTCAAACTGCCTGGGCTTGTTTGCTTTAGTGCTGTGCAAGTTATTTTAAGGGTTGTTAATTAATCAACGCGAATTCATCCGCCATCCATTTGTGACTGATGTTTATTAATAAAATATTCGTTTGGGAGCGGGAGTGAGAGGGGAGGGGTGGGATCTCATGGGACGAATAAAACTGTTCACCTGCTGTGCTGGAGCGTTCAGACTTTGATGGACACGATTTGTAATTTCTCATGCTGCTCTTTGTGTCTTGATTTTTTTTTTTCTCCCCCAGTTGAGTACTGTAGGTGAAACCCCTGGCCCGTTTGCGCAGCTGTAAAAGCGAGTTATAAATAGGCTTAAGGGTCTTGTTAGACAGGTAATATAAGGATTTGCATGTTTTGCTTTTCCTTTAGCAATGTGATGCTGTAAAGGCCACACACGTAACGGTACCATTATTGTATGTTCAGATGGACTCATTAGCTACTTGTTCTTCAAATGCTGTGGATTTTTTCCACTGTCGACCCTCCCTTGCTAAAGTCTACCCCGCAGACACACATGCTGGAAAAAAAAACAGCTGCAGTGAACTCATTTCCTGTTGTTATTTACTGACCTTCATGTCTTTCCAAACCAAAACGATTTTCTTTCTTATTTAGAAGTTGAAATTGCTGTTTTGCATGCAATGAAAGTGAATGGTCACCAAAAGGGCCGTAAAAATAGCCCACACTAATTATACAAAGGGCCATTCACACTAAGGCCGATAACTATAATTATAACTATAATTTTAATACGAAGGTGGACTCTTAAAGGGATAGTTCACTTTGAAATTAATTTTTGTTATGTTTTAGCTTACCTTAAGGGCACCCAAGATAGAGGTGTCTTTGTTTCCACTGTTTCAATTTAGATTTTTTCAGTCATATAATGGAGGTCTATGGTCACCACCTCATAGAGCATGCACAGAGAAGTCCAAATTAAACATGATTTAATGACTCGTAAATGTAAGTACACATTGATGGCCTAAGACACGAAACGAGCAGTTTGTGTGAGAAAACGAACAGTATTTATATCCTGTTTACCACGTCTACGTGATCTGAGGGTGCGGATGCTTTGTGGCTGTGGTAACGAGGTAAAAACGATATAAATACTGTTCGTTTTCTCACACAAACCGCTCGCTTCGTGTCTTAGGCCATCAATGTGTACTTACTGTACATTTATGAGTCATTAAATCATGTTTAATTTGGACTCGTCTGTGCATGCTCTTTGAGGTGGTGACCATAGACCTCCATTATATGAATGATAGACGCGAACGGTTTGACTTAAAAATATCAAAATTGAAACTACTGCGGAAACAAAGAAACTTAAATCTTGGATGCCCTTAAGTTAAGCTAAAACATATCAAAATTTAATTTCAAAGTGAATTATCCCTTTAAAAGTAAAGGTTCTTTATTTTTTTTATTTTCTACTGTATGGCATTGCAAAAAAAAACAAAAAAGCAAAACAAACAAAACCTTTTTTTTTAAAGAGTGTACGACCACACCATATATTCCAAGATTTGTCGAATATTGTGTCTTTGACCTGATTGCAATATGCCAAATTTGAATATACACATATTCACATTACACAAATGAGGTTTGAAATGGATTAGAGAGATTGTATCTTATGTCTCCAGATGACTTAAAGTGCACAGTTTGGTGGACTACTGTTTTTCATAAAGATTTTATGAATTTTTATGTTTCCATCTTGTCATATTTGGAGCTTGGCAGTCCCTGGTCACCATTCACTGTCATTAAATGAGAAAGAATACTGTGAACATCCTGCCAAACCCGTCCTTTCCTTCTCGCTCTGGTTTGGAACGTCGTCGAGACGAGTAAAGCATGACAGACTATCCATTTTTGAGTGAACTGTCTGTTTCTTTAAGCCGCTACTGTATTTTTAACCCGGAAACTGCATGCTAAAACATCCGTGGATTGTTCTTCAGACCAGGTAATTGATTTGCTTGGCAGTCTTTGGACTTAAAGGCCATTTAGCTCTAAGGGGCCATTGACGATTTCCAAGACTGTAGGAAACATTTGCCATCCTGTACAGCTGAAAAAAAAAATGTACAGTGGCCATTATACAGTAACTTGCAGACTTCATCCCAGCACAGGATGATGGCGGCCACCTAAAGTTAAATAGAGTTTTATCAATTCTTTCCCTCTCAAATGTGTCAAGCTGCTTAAGTTGTAGTAGCTATTAGGATTTGCAAATTGAACAGACTTGCTGACAGCCTGGGTAGCTTTTCATCAGGATGAAGTGTAGATGTGGAGGAAACCCAGATACTTTATCTCTGGAGTTAATCTTTAGAGAATCTGGGAAGTCGTGCCCAGCAGCTTTCAGCTTTCTGTCCTGCAATCTCCCACCGGGCACACAGCAATTCGACACGGCCAAACAAAGACAATGTGAGAGATGTTTACCAATTTTGTGCTGGACACAATGGGGATGGCAAGTCCATGTGGGCTGAAATTCATTTCTTCGGGATGCTTGTCAAACAAGGCGCTGCCAATTAAACATTCCTCCAAAAACCTGGAAGCCTGCTGTTCTGTAATGAAAGCTGTTACCGCTCGACTGAACATAGCCATTATGTGTGTACGGGATAAAACGCTGGATACCTAGTGTGTCCCCTAGCTTAATAAGTATGCCCCTGTACAGCTGCAACAACTCTAAAGGCTTGTCACACTATGATGATTACTATGTTAGTGTCTACACTAACACAGCATGCGCTGCCGATATTGTCGTCTGCCGCTTTAAGTGCTCTAGCTCTTTAAAGCAGGATGGAATCTGATTGGCTGTCAAGGTTTTTATCATTCATCAGCTGGAAAAGAAATTGTTGTGAATGTGATTCCAATGCGATGTGCCATCATCGTTATAGTTGTGGTCTGGACTCTTCTTTTAAATTTAGAAAGATTTTTAAAATGATATCGTTGTAATTGTCCTTGGTGTGAGAACAGACCTTTAAAACTATGTCCACATTAATTAAAAAAAGTTTAACTGTCCAAAAGTTTCTCATCCGCAATGAAATGTTGGATAATACTTAAATCCAGTACCGTAACCACCATAGGCAGTAAGGGGACAAGTCTCCCCCATTAATTGGATATGGCCAAAAGACCAAACATATGGTGACTAAGTGTGTCCTGGACACATCAGTGGTATTTTGTTGAATAAAATGATCCTCCTGCCAGAAGAATTGTGTGATAACTTGATTAAGTCTTGTTCTGTCTGTATCATCTCAGTGAGGGTTTACTATGGAAGCTTGTTTCCGCCATAGAATGAAAAATATAAAAGGTAATTGCGACTTTTTATCTCACAATTCTGACTTTTTTTCTCACAATTGCGAGTTGACTTCTCGCAATTCTGACATTATTTCTCAGAATTGCGAGATATAAAGTCAGAATTGCGTGATATAAAGTCGCAATTGCGAGAAATAAAGTCAGAATTGCATGATATAAAGTCAGAATTTTGACTTAAAAAGTCAGAATTGCGAGTTATAAACACGGAATTGCGAGATATAAAGTCGCAATTGCGAGTTATAAAGTCAGAATTGCGAGTTATAAAGTCAGAATTGCGAGTTATAAAGTCAGAATTGTGAGATATAAAGTCAGAATTGCTTGATATAAAGTCGCAATTGCATGATATAAAGTCAGAATTGTGAGATATAATGTCAGAATTGTGAGATTTAAACTAGTTTTTTTTTTCCCCTTAGAATTGGCCTGATAAGTCGCAATTGCGAGTTTATATCTCACAATTCTGAGAAAAGATGTCAGAATTTCGACATATAAACTCGCAATTATGTGTTAGAAAATCAGAATTGCGAGATGTAAACTCGCAATTGTGAGAAAAAAAGTCAGAATTGTGAGATAAAAAGTCGCACTTTTGTCTTTTTTTCTCAGAATTGCGACTTTATATCATGCAATTCTGACTTTATAACTCGCAATTCTGACTTTATAACTCGCAATTCTGACTTTATATCACGCAATTCTGACTTTATATCACGCAATTCTGACTTTATAACTCGCAATTCTGACTTTATATCACGCAATTCTGACTTTATATCACGCAATTCTGACTTTATATCTCGCAATCCTGACTTTATAACTCGCTATTCTGAGAAATAAAGTCAGAATTGCGAGATATAAACTCGCAATTGTGAGAAAAAAAGTCACAATTATTTATTTTATTTTTTTATTCAGTGGCGGAAACAAGCTTCCATAGTTTACTCATGCGCTGTAGGGTGAATTTAGCATTTCCCGACGTTTGTGTGGATGAGAAACTTTTGGACTATTGTGGATGGAGAGCGTTTCGAAATGAAAACTCCATTTTCAAATCTATACGGGTTATTGTAGACGTGCTTGTCAATTTCACAATGATGGCCAATCAGATCAAAAAAGGCGGGGCTTAATGTTCACTGTAGATGAGTGTGAGTTTCAACGCGTTTAGGCTCCGTTTACACGAAGGGAAAACGCAGATATTTCCCTGCGGATTGGCCTCTCGCTTACACGAAAACCCCGTTTTTATCACAGAAAACGATCATTTCTAAAAACTCCAGCCAAAGTGGAGATTTCTGAAAACGCTGGTTACGTGTTGTCGTGTGAACTGGGAGAAACAGCGTTTTAGGTTCTTTCTTTTGATTCTGAGGAATCTGATTGGCTTGCATGGCTTAACCCCTACACTGCCGCCAATAGGTTTGGTATAGTTATGATGGCGCTCGATGGCGTATTTATGCGGGTGTGTAAACGATGATATTTTTGAAAACGGAGAGGGGTAAAATATTCGTTTTGCTAAATACCTGGCTTTGTGTAAACGTGGCCTTAGTTTTTACAGTTGAAAGGGTGCGTGTATGGTAAGACACAAGCTTAACATTTACAGTAACATACAGTGAGGCAAACTACTCTCAACTTTTTAATGTAGGCTAATTTCACCATTTAAATGATGTCATTCATAACTGAATGTGACATATTAGACATACTAAGAATAAGTGCATATTTTAAATAAAATATTATTTGCTATTATTAAGAGTTTAAATGGATTACTTCACAACTACCGTATATAGGCTATAATTAGACCTATAACTTCTTTTACCATTCCTATTTCTTATTTTCTTAAATCCCTTTTTATCCATTAAATTTTTAATTTCTGTAATTATTTAATTCCCCTCCCTCCTTCAAAGTCTAAGACATGGTTACGCCCTTGCTTAAATCATGTTAATCCACATGTGTAAAAAATAATAAAAGCTCACTGAGATGATACCGAGAATGAAGCTCACACCATTCTTTTGCCGCAATAATTTTATAAGCGAAATATCCCGCCTCTTACTAGTATGTCCAGGTCGCACTCAATTGCCATTCCATGCATTCCTAAAATGCAATTGCTCTCATGTTTTCACGCAGGATAGCAATTACTAGTGCATTTTCTGTCTTTTTTGTTGTAATGTAATGTGAAAATTGTACTAACTTAATCTTTGGCAACACTTGTATTTGGATAGTACATAGCTGGCAAATCTCTGTGTAATCATAAATATCTATATGCATTATCATTTTCGAATGCCTCTATCCACAGTGCAACACTGAAACAGCATTTTTTAAATTATACACTTTGGATAGCGGCTCAGTTTTCGCAGGACGTAAATGCAGTCTTAGTGTAATTGAAAGGCCAAAACATATGTTTTTCATATGTATTGGTATTAATGTAAACGTAGCTTAAAGCGCTTTTCATTTCCCGTGTGCGTTTTCAGCTCGTATTAAGGACAAAAACCCTGCTTAAAGCTGGTTATCTTCCCTCACAATAACATATGGCTTTTTGTGTTTGATCCAGGGGGAAAAAAAATGGGTTTAAATCAATCAACTGTGGCTTGAATTCTAAAATGCCCTTTTAATACCCATCCACTTTCCATCTTTCTGGTGTTTCAGTGTTTATTGTGGCCTGGAATGCGATCAGAATTTCAACCCTATCCTTCCAGCCGTACCTCATCCCTCGTCAAGTTTTCCTGTATGCATAATAAAGTCTTCTGGCCTTGGTTGTAGCACATTGACAGTGGATGGATGTGAAAGCTATAAAGTCCCTACAGATATATGGCTTTCCCTTCTCTGCTGTTATCTGTGTTGGATATCCATCACAGGATTGTGGGGCTATTTGGGCGCGTATGAATTCTGATATATGGAGTCCCACAGGCGAAGGGCTTCGCTCTAAGAGTAGTTGTATAATTATAGGCCATCAATGGCTTTCCTAGATGGCGTCTGTATATCAAACTGTCATGGGTCGTTTTTTTTTTTTTTTTTTTTTCAGTGTGATGGAGCGAATGTTATCTGGTTTAACCCCTGACATATTTCGAATGATCCCCAATGTGTCTCTTTCCTCTCACCTTCAACAATAAGGAATGATATTTAAGGCCGTGGTGTAAAAGTAAACAATCTCATTTGCTCTGGGTCAGATCTGTTGACATTTTGCAAAAGCCATCTTTATTTAATTCAGGACTATAGACACACCTTTTGGTATTTATCTTGCGTTTGACATTTCTTCTCCGCTTTTGAGATTGCTTGAAAAAGACTTGCATCAGTCTCTTTAGTCGACCTGAATAACACAAAAGACACTCTATTGAATTCAGTGAACAGTTGCACCACCTTTTCACACTTTGTATTTCAGGGTAAAAACATGCTGTTCACGTCTTGTTGCAAATTGTGTAGGGAACAAATTTTGAGGGCGTATAATGAGTTTGAGAGAATATTTAGGGTGGATTAGTGTAAGCAGGTACGTGTAAGGGAGAGCAGAACAAGGTTTTACTTCAAATATAAAGAGGCACTATTATTTTGCAGCACGATATAACTGATGCTGCTTGACCAGTTGTGTTCAAGAGTCAGCAGTTTTCACAGCTTTTATTTTTGGGGGATTGTGCTATTTTTATTGACAGAGGCGACAGAAAATTTGTGGGAAGGAAAGGGAAACGGGTACAGAAGGCAGACCTGGATCTCCAACAAGGACCATAGCTCAACTTGTCTGGAGCATGTGTGCCAATGCATTATTATAACTAACAAGAATATACTATGGTAAACCAAGGTACCATAGAATACTATAGTAAATGAGTTTGGGCTGGGCGGTATGACGGCATATATCGTTACCAGGGTATAAAATGTGTATTGTTAGGGATTGTGCTAAATCATGTATACCGCAGTTATGTAAATAAATTGCACTATTGACACTTCAGTATAATTAGTATTCACACTGTCAAAGTGCACACACAGAAAGCTGACTCTCTAAAGGTGCGTTCACACCGGACGCGAATGATTGCAATGTTAAGTCAATGGAAAGACGTGTTACACGCGTAAAAAATTCCTGCGGTGCGAATGAGGCGTAGAGTGATTACACACGCAATTATGTCAAAATGGCCATTGTGTGAAGTATTCATGTAAACGCAGCCAGTTATGTCTCAAGTGAAAGTAAACATTTGGGTGTAAACCGTATGCTTCTCAGTATAATGGATCCGAGCGTTTGGTCTTAAAGTGACAGCAGCCTATTAAATACCTTCTTGCTCTTTGGCATTAATGTGAATCAAACAAAAGAGAAAATAACTTACTGCTTTTTACAAACTTCTATTTAATTCATACAGTGAAGACTACGCTATATTTTAGTTTTTACATTTGATTATCACATTACTGTATAAATTCTAACTACATGTTAAATAAACCTATTGCATCTGAAAAACTTAATTTAATTCATAATTTTGTCATATTGTATTTGTCCTATTGTTTGTAATTTGCTTATTTTTTCTTATTTCTGATAACTGGAATAAGATCAAATAAAACAAAATATCTATACTGTGATATATTCTGTATTGTTATCATGAAATAAACTCTCTCATATCGTGAATTACAAACTTTTACGAATGAACACCCTTAAAATGAGTATAGTAATTATTTAGTACTATAGTATAGCCTATGCCAAAGTACCTTTACTATGGGACATATATTAAAAAATTAAATACAAATTATAAAAAATATCAACAAATATTTTATTTTTATTTAAAAATAAATTTTATTTATTTTTTAATATAATTTTTTTAAATATATGAACAACCATATTTAAGTTATTTTAGCATTTTAAAGCTAACAAGTTTTGTTTTGTGAGATTTTTTTGATAACGAATTGATTTCATATTTTGCAAATAATAATTCAGTGCGTACATGTTGCTTAGCCGTTTAAACTCTGTATTCACAGCACAACATCATTCTAAAGAGTGGATATTATGAAGTCAAAAGCCATAAAACAGCAATGTTGAAGTTAATATGATGCACTATAAGACAAATACAAAACTAAACATTACATGGAATAACTTCACACATTATCCAATCCAATAAACAGCCGCTTATGCTGTTATAAATGCTAAGCGAGTGACATTTGCTGCATTATTATGAGCAGGGGAGTGTGAAAATTATAGCCACAAAGCCTATTAGTCCAATGTATTAGAGGAAAGATAATCATAATAAGCACAACTGCTTAAGGCGGTCAGTTCTTTGTTTTTTGCCGGGGGAATAAAAGCTGTTTTTGAATGTGGTGGATTGTGTTTTTCTGAGACAGAATCTCCTGTTGGAGCCAATTGGGGTGGACAGATTATGATCTAGGTGGATTGAATCTGGCAGTGTGAGGGATTTGGATGTGACAATGCCTGGCAGAGATTTATTCAATGTATGGGAAGGTCAGAGCACGCAATTTTTTGCTGCTGTTCAAATTGACCCTTGAGTGGCCTGCCTTCCACTTTTGCACTTTTGTGCAGCAATAACACAGTGATAACACAGACAGAAGATAAAGCGATAAAGCTGCACATTCATTTACTCAACATCCTGTACACGGTCTGCAAGGATTTCATACAGCGGATGTGCATCTGTCGCCTTTATCAGGATGTTTCAGGTAAATTCATCCGAGACCTTTAGTGTTGAGCTCTGAAACATTTACCAGTTTCTCAGTGGTGTCCAAGAGAATTTATCCTGGAAGGCTGACATTTTCATCAATGCCAATAAAAGACTGTAGTAGGTCAAGTGACTATATACATATAGTCAAGATCTTGGCTTGACAATGCAAGAGTCAAGCACTCTGTAAAGTCTCCTCCAGCACATCCCAAAGACTTTCAATGAATTTTAAACTCTGGACTATCACAATTCGACCCTGATGAATCTTGACTTGTCATCCTGAAATATGGCCATCCTACATGGTTGTTTAAAGAAATAAAAAGCTACACACTCCATCAGTTATGGTTGGAAGAACTGTTTTCCAACATATAACATGCTAGAAACAATCATAGACTCTTAAACATTTGCCTATTTTAATTCAAAGTACATCAATTGTATTTTTGGTCAGCAGTGTGTGTGTGCGTGTCTTTACTAAATTTTAATGTATTTTGATCACTTCACACAAGTGTTAAGTTATCATTTTGACTCATTGTCTTACCGCAGTGTCTCCTCTTGGAGACCATCACTGCAAGTCCTACTTTTGCTATTTACATTTCTGTTTATGCCTTCCTATTCATGCTTTAGTCTCGGGGCAAAGTTGTCACTGACAGTCCTGCTGATGGATTCCTGCAGTGGTTAAACTAGTTTTCTTTCTATTATCAGCAAATGAAATCATAATGACATTATGGCTTGCAGTCGTAAGTGAAACATCTTGTGGTTGATATGTAGGTCTGTGTGTTAATGAAGTTACATTGGCCATTATCATGACTGGTCTTCTTCGATCACTTCTGTCAGGAAATCAGTGTGCGTTTGTCTTTTCAGTTGATTTATGTATATAATTGTCACCTATAGGGATTCAGCAGTGTGCGGGACGGGAAGATTTTGTTTTCTGCTTGTCAATTGGTGTGATTTACAAACTGAATGGTGTTTAGTCACTCGAGGGGACGTGCAGTTAATGTGAGAGATCACCAGTCTTTTAAGACTAAGTGCCACAGAGCAGTAATGATATAAGACAGGATACCTCAGCTTTTTTCGATTCCCGTCGTTTTGGTGGCCATTTTGAAGCTGAGTGGGTTTTAAAAAGGAGAGATGGAGATTAAACAGGACTCAGCTGTTCTGAGCTCAGTGAATCCCGGAAGCCTTGTGCATTTTTTTCAACCTCTGGCGCCCGTATTTCCCTCACCAGATTGGCTGATCTCACTGGATCTAGGGCTACACTACCTGGAATATGTGCTAGTCTAGGTCTAGCCGAAATATATATTGAATATTGAAGGAAGATTGTAAATATTGCATTGTTGTTATTGTGCGTTTTTTGGCCACTAAAGGGGTCATATGATGCGTTTTCTTGTTTTCCTTTTTGTTTAGTGTGTTACGTAACTGTTTGCGCATGTATAAGATCTGAAGAGTTTCAGAGCTCAGTCTCAAACCCAAAGAGATACTTTTTGTAGAAGTTAAAACGCTCCATTCAAACATGCCCCCATAAATTTTATTCCCGCTGTGTTGTTGCCACCGCCACCGCCAAAAACACTGTTTTTTTTTTCTTTGCGAAAGCCAAACTACTTTGTTTGGCCTTCCGAAAGAGGACACATTTAGAAAACAGTGGTTAAGCTTTATTTACAACACTGTTCCAGGATAGTACAACCAAAATATTCGACTGTGTGCTGCACATTTTTCGTAGGACTGTTTCCAGAACCTGGGAGAGTACAAGGCCAGCTGTGCTCAAAGGGTGATTCTAAAAAGTGGGGTAATTCCATCTTTGCAAGTATATTCTGGCACTTCTGACTCTCAGACACAGCCTGTAAGTATGTTTTTATATTTTAAGAATTTGCTACTGACTATTCAAACACGAGTTTGAGCGGTATAGAGTAGCGCTTATGTCGTTTACATTAGTTTTATGTTTACATAGTGTTCTCACCCACCTATCGCAGTGCGTAAAAAGACAGTATAAGTCATTATAATCAGTAATTATGTCACAAATGAAATTAAACCTTACCAATCAATGTTCTGGTCCACTCGGACTGGCAAAGTTGATCCATCAGCTTGGTCATCTGGATCAGATTTGGGCTTGAATTGATAAGGGAGCTGATGTTCCAATTATGGTAAGGGGCGTGCCATTTCTGTCACACACTTAAGGTATTTGGGCCAATCGTAATGCACTGGATCGCTGGCCAATCAGAGCACACCGGACTTTTTAGAACGATAAGCTTTGTAAAAATCGAGGCGTTTCAGCAACATTAATGTACGGTATGTGTAAAATAATGACTTTTTTTAAACCTAAAACCACATAAAGACATTGCATTAAACCATATACACAAAATAATGTTCTTTTTTAACCGTCATATGACCCCTTTAAGTTTCCTAAAGATTGTGTCATTACTTCCTTTTGTCATGACTTTTGAGTTTGAGATCCATCCTCACTCAAGAAATATGGACAATAGTCCCTGTGTGGTATTTTTCATAAATGAAAATGTAAAAACATATGTAGGTAAATATCACTTTTAGTGTTATACATACTTTTAGGAGTATTTTTTTTATATTTAAGGAGTATTATATTATATTGTAATTGTTATATTATTAGTAATCATATAAAAAACTTATTAACTATCTTTTTTGTTAATAGTGTAAGAATCGTGGGAGAAAATATGAATTGATTATTTATTTATTTTATTTGTTTTTAAACTGTTTAAATTCATATTATTTATTTTTATTTATTTTTAAACTGTTTTAATTCATATTTTGTATCTAATTCACTGCAGTTGCTCCTTGATCCAAATGGTGGTTCCTCTGATTGGGAAGAAAAATCTTATACATATTAATAGAAAATGCATAAATATTGAGGTATATGTTTTGTAGGGCAGAAACCAGAAACAATGTATAAATAAAAAGGCTAATGTTTTATGTATTTGAGGAGCGAAGAAGAGAGTCTTAGTCTAGCATTTGTCGTCGAGTCATAGCCAATACTGCCTGAAATAGCCTGTGCGTAGCACTTTGCCTTTAATAACATGAGATTTTTGCCAAAATTACAGAAAAAACGGATGCCCACATAACTACAGTAAACTTCATTACTAGTAAGTTAATAAAAACATAATGCAATATACTTACTTCCTTAGAACCTGCAAAAGTTACGATGTGTATATATATACAGTATATAGTATACTGTCAAGTATTGGTAGAAAATATTGCAATATTATTGTTTTAGCCTTATCACCCAGTCCTTTACTTGACCTCGTTTGTACTCTTTTTGAAGTATTGTGCAGAATGTGATCTTTCATTCTGTTTCTCTAGTTGTTGACTTATGATGTAATTTTATCGTGTGAACAAAAACAATTGATACAGTACAGTATTTGATGTATTGTGTGCACAAAGGCCAACATATGTTTTTTGACTGCACTGCAGTTAGTTGATTCACATCATTGATCTAGTGGTTTTTGGAGAGCAGAACAATCATATAATCATTCTTTCTCAAAATGACCTGAAGAGTAGATGGTTTTCTGCAGGTTTAACAGTAATGATGGGGTCAACGTTTGAAAATCTGGAGCTTTGCTGACTTCTCCTTTTTGCTTCAAGCCGTATAGTGAGGATGTTAATGGCCATTCTCCTCTGCATAATGTCTCACAGACCTTTATATTTAATGCATTGCTCATTATGACGGTCCTGCTCTGCTGCATGCTTTCTGTCAACCACCCACTGACTGCTATTATAGATTCCCTGTAGTGTCGCAGTCAAGTTTTTCCATAACTTCCCCAAACCTGTGCTGTCAATAAACAAGCCATTTGCAGATCTACTTCATCTATTTTAGCCTCTTGGAAACTTAAGACTAAAAACCTGGGCAAAACCCAGTGCAGACCAACTTTACACTGACCTTTACAGCTTTACATCAAGTGACTTATTGGATTGTGACAATAACCACAACCTTCTTCATTTGACTCAACTGAAGAATCAGACTAATGTCTCCCTTAATGTTTGAAGTAATTGTTTCTCTAAGCAGACATTGCCGTAGAAGTTCCTGTGGGCAGACGTATATTTGGCAACACTCTGTATGATTGGTGGCTTCAGGGCAGGAAAGGATTTCTACTTTCTGCATGCAAAATAACGGGAGCAATCTGAAAACTATTGGTCTGGTTTCACAGACAGGGCTTAGATTAAGCCAGGATTAGGCCTAAATTCAAATAGGGGTGTACATCTTGAGACAAAACAATGGTTTGTCAGTGCAGTTTGCTTTCAGTTAGCATCATTTTAGTCTGGGACTTGGCTTAAGCCACGTCTGTGAAATAGTTATATGGTATTTTTTTTTGTCATTGGTGAAGCTATTTGCAGACTGATCTCATGAAATGGGACATGTATGACACGCCAATCCGTATTTCCATTTTTGCCTTGCTATCAACACACATAATCACTTTTCAGCGTGTTTATCAACGCCGTTGACTTAACGTTACATTACTGTATATATAAATATATGACTTACCCCATTCCCGTCCTACCCGTCACTGGGGTTAATAGAGCCAGACATATCGACAGGCCGACATTGGGCATTTTCCAAACTATCAGTATTGGCTGGCCGATAAATGAATATTTCAAAAATAAAATAAAATAAAAATGGACGAAACACGCTTGAACCATGTCATGAGAGTTGGAGTTGTATAGTCCACCAGAGGGCACTCTACATTGTCCCTGTTGGCAGCACTCGTTGAGTTGGTCACGATACATACATTGCTTGAATAGCAATTAAAAGATCATCCCCATCAGTTCTCTTAACTCAAATAAGCATGACAAAATTTGTGACAATCATGTCCAGTTGCTGCTGTTAAATAAGCCGAGAGTGAAGCCGAATCAGCTAGTAATAGTTATGTTACGTTATTACAGTGTAGTTGACTGACTGCCCTTTTAACTTTTGACAACGTGACTGAAATATTTCTTTAATAGCGAGTGACAGTTATAGTAATGAGACGTATCATCTCTCCTTGCCTGTTATATGAAAATGTACAATGTTCAATTTGCAGTATGACGTAATCCATTGCTAAATTATGGCTCATCATAGACTAGCTAACAACAAAGCTAGCTAATGCAACTCTCATCAGTCTGTTCTGTTGTGACAATAAAAGAAACAAGTTTCTTTTAAAAATGAATTAGCATATTATTTTAGTTAAAACTCATAAATAGCTACAAATAACTAATGTTGGGGAGATCTGTTAATGTTTTGTTGCGCGTTTCTGAAAAAAAAAAAAAAAAATCGGCCGATATATCGGAATATCGGATTTTAAAACCCAAAAATATTTGAATCGGTATCGGCCTTTATAATCCTTTTTCCGTCGGGCTCTAGTTAATACCATTTATGAGTCTTCCCCTACCATCCCAGGAAAAAAATATCGCTCCCCAGATGTAGATCTACATTTTGATTTGTTTCGCTCGGACATTTAACGGCGTGTACATACACGCAAAAGATTACGGTTCGTTTCGGCGTGGACATACATGCAGATTGCTCAAAATGCGTATAGATAACACGGCACTTGACTTGAAAGTGGCATGTATGTTTACGCAAAGTCATGATGGCATGTTGCTATTTGAAACCTAGTTTGGCTCACAGTTTGAGAGAGATTGCAGGTCTTCATTTAAGTTGCTAGGAGAAGTACTTGTGCCTTCTTAGTAGTGAATTGCTTTTTCTCTTAACTCTTGTTTTCTCTGGTCATTGTTGAAAATTTGTTGTGGAGACATTGTTTTGCTTTCCTAACAACTATTAAGCCTTTTCAGTAAACCATTTTGTGACCATTTATAGGATTTTTACCATCCAACAAAACAGACATGTTAAATGGCCCACTTGTGAAGTGATTGGTGTGGTTGGTTATTATGAGGCTTCGTAGAATGCAAACAGTGAGAAGTTCTGTCACACTCTAAATTATAAACTTTAAAAGCTGACTGACAGAAGATCACCAAAGCAATTAAATAGAAATAGCATCTTCATGTCACCAGAATCTGTTCAATGTGATCATGAGCATCACGTCCCAAAATCTGACCCATCAGTCACTAGGCGAACCAGTGGCATTATTTCACCCCAGCCCACCTTTACTTTTACTGTGCATTTGTGTTGACATAACATCCTTGAGTTTGTGCATGTGGCTTGGGATTTCTGATGGCTTTTAAAAGGCTGTTTTCGGTGCCGGTCTGACCCGGGGTCATCCTGGTGTGATGCCACCTGCAAGAGGCGCAAATGGATTTGACCTCTGCGGAGAGCTGGCCATCGACTAACTGGGATTTTAGAATCATACACATCATACGTGGGAAGCCAGAAATGAGGGGCCGAATTCAAATACACACACACACAAAAATTGTTTCATACTTCACAACAGCTTTGGCACCTGTCAAGTCACATCATATAAAGTGAGATGGAATCCATTATGGACAATCTAATTAGTTTCTGCACTGTGAAGCCCTAACCGGCTGTGTCATTTTAAATGCTCAGCACATGCCAGGGTTCAAAGCGCGTGCCATTCAGAGGGTTTTGTGCTCAAATTACCGGCTAATTCTTGAAGGTCCCCATTTTAAAGCGAAGTGCGTTTCGTGATGGTGATCGTAAGTGTGTGAAAGCTTCAATATTGAGAGTCCGCGCATAATAAGCTGAATTTTAAAACGATTTTGATTGACGGTATCTTTCTGGTTTGTATTTTTTTTTTAAAACGCGAATTGAAAACGTTTTGTCTGACCCTTACAATTCTGTAAGGATTTATGGAAATATATCACAAATTGTTTCAGCGAGACATTTTCTCCCAGTAGTATTTCCTGGCAGGCTGTAAATATGGCTTTCTGGGGAAAAAAGCCTCTCTGTAACAGAAATAAATGACCATTTACAACCCCGAGTACAGGTTAATTATTAGCTCAAAGGCACTGACTATGAATATAATCTGAAGACAACATATTGTGTATGTACTTAAAAAAGTTATTACAGTTTCTGTGTATATATATATATATATATATATATATATATATATAAAATAAAAAAATAAAAAAATATAGAAATAAAAAAAAATAATAGAAATTATTATTTTTATTAAATTATTAGAACAAGAAATTATTATTTATTATTATTACTAGAATAAAATAGAAATAATAGAAATAAAAAAAAATAAATGAACATTATTAACTACCTCAAACTGTGACTTCCCGTGAGTGATAAAGTTTTTCCTTTTTTCTTTCTCGGTTGCTGAATTTTAACACTAAAATCTTGCCTCACCTTTGAAATTTTGTGGCCTCTTGTATTATATTATAGCATATTGACCATACTGAAATATACTGTTTCTTATTCAACAGAGCCATTGTTTAAGTAGCAGTAAGTATGCTACAAATACATTTACATATTTAAATATGTACTTTATATATCTATATATACTAACATATCAAGCGATATGAATGAATACTGTAACATATGTATTGCTCATTGTTAGTTTACTTTAGTTAATACATTAACAAATGTTAACAAATAAGACCTTTTTGCAAAGTGTTACCAATTTATCTTTGTTAAAAAATTGCTGGAAAACTGTTTTTTTTTTCCTCTAACAAAGCACTTGAGAATAATTTGTGATGTTCCAGTAAAATTATATAAAGCACCTCTGGAATGGTGTTTATTTTCAGATTAAATGCCACAAATGCATTTCTCCTGAAAATGTCTCATTCCTTTGAACTTTTGCATGAAGGATGTAGAACTCATATTCTCCTTGTGCACAAGACATCCGAAACAACATTTCACTTGCTTCTCGAACACGGCAAAGTAACATTTTGAGATATGTGTGCTCACTCTTGGCATCCTACAGATGAGAAGTGCTTTTACATCTCATGCATTTGCTTTCTCTCAAATGGCATCCGTTGGTCCATACGTGTGTGTGTTTATGTGTGTACAGGCTGATCTTTTGTCCCCTGCAGTTTTGATCCAGCGTGTCAGAGCAAAGCCCGAGTTGACTTCTGTGTGTCAGCCATTAGAGAGCGGAAAGGAAGAGTGTGAATGGTGACTTATGGCATCCATGCAGAAGCAGCTCTCTGGAGCCCAGAAGAGGCCTGAAAGACAAATCGTTGCCTGCACACATCGCTGCCTGTCCTTGGAGTGCACTGACAGGCAAGCCTGCAGAGAGAAGGCACTGTCACTGCTGCTTGCCACGGTGCCGAGTTACGCATACACAAGCCGCACACACACCACACACTGAGGCTAAATCATGTCAACAGTCAGTTGAGTGGACACACACTACAGTTATAAACACTTTCTGTTGTATTTAGCAGTAAATATACTTTGACTTTAAGATAGAGTGGACACTCCCAATGTGTATTTCGTTGAGGTCGCTCTGGCGAATTGTTTCCGATTTATTACAAGCTCAATTTTGAGCTTTCTTTTCTATAGCTTAAAGGGATACTCCACTTTTTTTTGAAATAGGCTAATTTTACCACTCTTTCAGAGTTAAACAGTTGAGTTTTACCGTTTTTGAATCAATTCAGCCAATTTTCTGATATTTAGAAGAATATCAGTAACCAGACAGTTTCTGGTCTCATTGATTTCCATAGTATATTTTTTTTCCTGCTATGGAAGTCAATGAGACCAGAAACTGTCTGGTTACTGATATTCTTCTAAATATCAAAAAATCGTCTGAATTGATTAAAAACGGTAAAACTCAACTGTTTAACTCTGAAGGAGTGGTAAAATGAGCCTATTTCAAAAAAAAAAAAAGTGGAGTATCCCTTTAAAAGGCAAGGCATATTCAACAGAGTGTATCAAATTAGCTCAAAATAAATATTAATATTCAATCTCAACTTATAATTATGAATATTTGGTCAAATTCCCAATATTATTTCCAGGGAAGGGAAATGTCTTTCTTACTAGTACTACTAAGAGCCTGTGTAATCTAAATCGTAAAATAAACTTTGTTGCAAGCAGAGAATCAGAACCAAATACGTATTGTGCACAAGTTTTATTAACTAAATCGCAAACTAATCTAAATACACATACACACAATCACACATAAAATGGTTAAATGATACTGGACGCAGGAAACGGAACTATGGAAAAGATCCATCAGCTTATTATTTTCAAAGCACCTTGTTAAATGTACGGTACTTGCATGGCCTTTGCAGTGAAATGGTTTTGTCATGTTCCTGAAGAAGGATTTTGACGGTTCCACGAGTCTCAATCGATTTCTTCTGCGTTGAATGAAGAAATGGTGATGAACTGGCATGGTTTGACTCTGTTCTGGTTGAAAGTTCTCTCTCTCTCCATGAGCAGATGGCTGGAGTGCAGACTGTGGCCTGCCGGCCCTGGGCCGGAGAGGCCACGCAGAGCAACCAGGGAGGAAGTCGGAAGAGTTGATGGTTGGAGTTGCGATTGCCGACTTCTGCATTGAATGAGGAAATTGTGCCAAACTCCTGATGTTGTCCTTGATTCTGTTGTGATTGAGAGAGTCCTCTCTCTCCTGAATGTGCATGTGGCTGGTTGTGAAAAACCATACCGGGAAGGGCTTGTGTAGAGTCCATATAAAACCTGAGAAAGGTTCCACCCCTCTGGGTTGGCTTGACCTATGAGCAATGATTTATGACTCTGTCTAAAGTGTGCTCACTTGCATGTGCAGCTGGATTGATCGCTGATGAAGAAACTATGGAAGATTCTTGTAATACTAAGGCCACGTCCACACGAAGCCGGCGCGTTCCCTGTCCGATTTTTTTCCCTCGTTCTAAAAAAAAAAAATCTGTAAACACAGTGTCGTCTCAAGAAATTTCTGTGTGCACACGAAACCACTGAAACCGACTGAAATCGGTGTAGTATATATGCCAGACCAGTATGGGGCGCTGTAATTCTGCCACAGAGATACACTATACACGGAGAAGAAGACTTTGAGCATGCGCATAACCTTGTGCGCTGTATATGGACCAGAGAAACGTGGGCGCCGTCATCTTTAGAATATTGTCTTTGAACTTCCGTTTTTGCGGTCGCTCTGTATATTTCTATGGCATCGCTGTCGAGGAGTAATTAGCTGGTGAAGTGGATTTACTTATTGTAGAGTTAACAAAAGTTATCATGAGCATTGTAATGTTTATCATAAGCATTGTAAAGCAGATGTCTTAACAAATGTCGAACGGGAATTTTTTTACGAGCAGTTCATTCATACCTATGCAAGATCGCTGTGGAAATACAGACCGGAAGTCAAAAGACAACGAGCGCAGAGCTGAAAAGGGGCGGGGCTACATAAGGTCTATACGAACCAAGAAGAAGACGACGAAGATGGCATGTGATGTGATGACATCATCGTTTCACAAAATATACGGATTGGCTGTACAATACGATAAAAAATGTAAACGTATACAGTGAAATGCGTCTTCGTGTGGACGGGCTCTAATATATTGCGCAGCTATCGACATATATACACAATCATTTCGATCTTCAAAGAACCGTGAAGTACCACCCCCGTTTGGTTATAGAGACCAAATCTGGTAAAATTGAAGTTTTATTGACCGTTGGTTCTATCATAAAATAGGTAGTATCATCAGACATCAGACATAATAGTATCAAAATACACTACACAAGACAGTAAATCATTCATACAGTGTCCTGGTGTGCATGGTCGTCCATGAACGAATGCAGAAAAGTCTGTTTTAAGGGCTGTGGGTCTTTTCCATGTGACCACATTTTTTAGAGCAATAAACCTTCTTATCAGTGACGAGTCATCCGTCCACACTACTGCGTTTTCGTTTTAAAACGGAGACCTTTTGCTACGTTTGCACCTCCCGTCCAGACTAAAATGGAAAAAACGAAGACCTAAAACGGAGAAGTTTAGAAACACTGTAGCTCCGTTTTACGTTTTGAATCTCCGGAGGGCGTTTTAGTGAAGACGGGACAAACCGGAGGAGTTTAGAAACGATGACGCGGAGGCTCAGGCTCGGCTCTATGATTGGGTGTCATCAGTCATGACGTGTCCTTCCCTGATTCGTCAGCTACCGTTTACACCGGCACGCGCAAACCCAGTGTTTGTGAATATTCACGCGATCTGCATTTTCAGTCGTTTTAATGTGGGCGGAGATCAATTCTAATACGCAGATGAAACGCTGGTGTGGACGGAGATCGTATTCGTTTGAATTCTCCGTTTTTAAACGAAAACGCAGTAGTATGGACGGGGCCTTACTGTACGTTCACACCGCCGCCGACTTGAGCATCAAAGAAGCTCTGGCCGCTCTGTCAAGGACGCTTGTCAAAAAAGCACGGGGAAACTCGTTGACGCTTTGGATGCTTTGAACGCTCTGACGTTGCAGGGAGAAGAGAAGTGTCATAACATGAAATGTAATAAAATGAGAAAACAAGCAATAAATTGAAGAGAACTTTTATAATGACAGCATTTTTGTAACCGTTTTGGTCACAATTGGTCAGGGTAAAAGTAATAATTAGCTATTATTATTATTATTATTAGCGAGCGTTCGTAAATATTTCAAATAAAAGCTGCGCTCATTCTCAAATGTTTATCACTGGATCATTATGGAAAATCGTGAAGTTGTTGTGTTTGGTGCTGCTTTACTGTATTTGCGTAGAAGACGTCGGACTCGGAGATTTTCAACTTCTCCATTTTCTCGGAAATAATGTTTAGGTAGGAACGAAAGTTCTCATCGTATATGTCTCCGGAATCAGCCAGAGTGAAGGACGTCTTTATTCCAATTGGTTGCTGGCGTTTGCCGCTGAACTGCGTCACAGCTCATTACCATAAAGTTGAGCTTCTTTCAACTTTCAGATTGACGCTCGAAACGCCCAAAACGCAAAGCCGAGGAATTTGACGCTCCTTGCAGCTGAGAGAAGCCAGCTTCCATTGAAAATGAATGACTTCCGGCCGCTTTGGAAGCTCAAGTCGGGGGCGGTGTGAACGTACAGTTAGGCCCTTCTTGACCTGTTGGGGGATGGGTCCGTAGATCCCAGAGTGAGATTTAAATATTATTTGTTAATTATAACAAATAATTGTGTCTGATTTGTCTCAGTTGTTACAAGAGAGAGCAGACATACAGTACTTTTCCACACAGTCACACACACAAGTCAAAGTTATCTAGCGTTTGAAGAACGGAGGTTTAGGGTCAGTGCAGGAGGATTATGATTAAAAATTGATGGCCAAGTTTACGGATCCACTTTAGCAGCACATGGCAGCAATTTCATGAAGCAATGTATACCATTGTTCTGTTCTCTGTGGCACCCGCTTATTTCCTTCAAGAAGATGCAGAGCTCAGAGTATATCAGCTTCTCTGAAAATGCCTTCAGTACACGTCACACTGTGCTGATAGACAAAAAGAGTCTGCAATGTTTATACAAAGAGCGCTGTTTTTTTGACCTGCACTTGTAGTGTAGTTCTCAGTTTGAAGTTTCTCTGCATGGCTTCTTTTTCATTTTAATTAACTGTAAGCGCACTACGAGTACTACAAAGTGCACGACAAATGCTAATTCATTACCCCTGCCTTGTTTACCTCTCTCACCCTATGCAGGAAGTAGAATTATTTTTATCGCTCACCTCAGGCTGTAATGAGCACGTCGCAGTGCTTTGACCCGCCAGTAACTCCTCAGATTTTTGGCGAGGCGCTGTTATCTGCTTTGGGGATGCTCGTGAGATGTTTCGAAGAGACACAGACGGCCCCTTCTCAGGATGTCATCACCTATTGGCTCAGAAAAGCAGTTCACACTTTAGTGCGATGCTGTTTTAATAGCCTCTGTGGAGCTGGTGCAACATTCTGCTTTTGACAGCCTCGGGCAGAGACCCCCCCTCCGCCCCACGCACAGTAAACTATTTATCATTTCAAACCGGCTAATGAAGCCACATATTCTTAGCCAGCAGATTGTGCTGGTTTGTGTGAATGCATGTGTGCGTTTTGATTTGAGCGGATGCAGCAGTACGGATCTCGTAGCGAGTCTGTGCTTGGGTTCCCGCGTCTTACTGCCATGCGACGTTAGTGATAAATGAACTGGAGAAGAAGAGCTAAATTTGTGTGGCCATTTTGCAGATTAAGAATAATCCCCTACATCTGGTCTGCCCAAAGCGCTAAGACTTACTCGTTGGGATTTCTGCTTTAAAGTTGTATCACAAGATATTTTTTTTAGACCTCGGGTTGCTGTGTAATTCAGAGTGAACAGCGTAGTGATCCCTTAATTCGTGTTGACGGGCGATGCTTTCAGGCGTTTGGCTTTACAAGCGTCTAATTTGTAAAACAACTGGAGCTTGACCACGTTTAAGACTTGTGTTTTTGAAGGGGTCTGAAAGTGCTCTAGGGGTCTTCAGATGAAGCCTTGATCTAAACCATGGCAGCAACAATTGAGAGTTATAGAGTCAATTGTTTGGAAATCTAAATTAGCTGTGCTGTATGTTAGCTTTATGAATGCAGTAGTAGTGTTGCGACATCATTGCATGAGTATAGAGCCCGACCGATAAAGGATTTTGACGGCCGATACCGATACAAATATTTGTTGGTTTTAAAATCCGATATATCGGCCAATATTATTATTATTTTTTTATTATTTCAGAAACGCGCAACAAAATATTAACAGATTTCCCTAACATTAGTTATTTGTAGTTAATTATGAGTTTTAACTAAAATAATATGATAATGCATATGTGGTTCTCTCTGTCCGACTCTGGCTGGATCAGCAGGTTGCAGGATGTGTGGCGCGTTATACACGAGTATAGAGAGCCTAAGTCCCTCCCCTTCCGGTCGGCCACCATGGGACCTTACTTCGGAAAAATATTGAATGGTAGTCAATGGCAAGAGACAACAAATATTTTGATCTGGTTTGAATTGAGCCCTGAATTACACATATGATGTTTGTCAATTTAAAAGATACATTTTAAAGTAAAGAAAGTCGCAGTTTGATGTAAAACCGTTGAGGTATAAAACTATGAAAATATGTAATTACAAAGACTACAAACCCCAAAGGCGCACATTTTCTCTCAATGAATGAAGCTAACTTTACTGAGGCTTTCTGTCATTGTTTCTACAGTCTTACGTTATAATCGTAACGTTACGCCGTCCTACCTGAGTGTTTTAAACCAGACTGCACACACACGAGCAGCGGATCTCGTTTCTCTTCCTGGGAGATGTAGTTCATAGAGCGATTTTCACATAAAACTAAATGTTACTCTTCTGTTGTATGACAAACTGCGACGTTTTTGACTTTGAGAATCATCTTTTAAATTGACAAACATCATATGTGTAATTCAGGGCACAGTTCAGACGGAATAAAAAGATAAGTTGTCTCTCCCCATTGACTACCATTCATATTTTTTCCGAAATAAGGTCCCATGAGCCGGAAGCGAAGGGGCGGGACTTAGGCTCTCTATTGCCGACAGGGATGGTGTAGAGTGCCCTCTGGTGGACAAACTATACAACTCCAACACTCATGACGGGTTGAAGCATGATTCGTCCGTTTTTATTTTATTTTTTAAATATTCATTTATCGGCCATTATAACTGCCAATACCGATATTTTAGAAAATGCCTAATATCGGCCGATAATATCGGCCTGCCTCTACATGAGTATTTTGGTACACTACTATCTGCATTGGTAAAAGAATGCAATGCCTAAAATGCCTAAAACGAGAATTCAAAGAAATCATTTAGCTTTTTTGTTTTTTAAAGAATAGAACAAGTTTTGAGTAAGACCCCATTCTCGGTTCTCAATGAATATAAATACCCTATAGTCTGGATGTATGCTATTAGTTGGTCAACACACATATTGATGCGGATCCAATCCCATTGATTCAATCCCAGACAGATGCGTTTTCGTCTGTCTGGGATTGGTTTTCTGCTGAAGCATTGAGAACATTAAAAGGTCACTCATCAAGACCTGTACAGTAGTTAATGAATACCCAGCATTCTTAAAACAGAGAGATATGTTCCTCAGGGGAAAAAGTAAACAACTACATATGTCTGACTGCCAGCCTGTTTATTTCACCCTCTGAATGTATGTGCACAGCTGGGAGAGCATCTTTCTAACTTAAGCTCTTATAAGAAGATTAGATCGGGCCTAGATTAGAGCCTTGAGGCACCTCAATATTTCAGCAGGAGCTGTAGATTTTATTGCAAGATAAAGAGACCCCTGAGCTAAAGAAAATATTTTGGTATACATCATCAAGTCTATTATCGGGTGCTGATAGGGAATGCTGTCCATTTGACCATTATCCTTGCATGTACGAAGACATTATTATGTCTTTGTTTAAATCTGTTTATCCATTAAGTGTGGACATTAACAGTAGCTTACAGTCTGTCTCACAAAGATGGTGCCCCATCATATGGATTAACAAAATGTTTGTGTAAATGTTGACATACCAAGTAAAAGCGAACTGGGTACAAATACTAAAGTAAAATACAGTTCGGAATCAATTTTGCCTACTTTTGTACGCCCAGAAGCTCAATGCTATTCCACTTACTTTTGATTTGTGCTACGTTTGTCACTAGATAAAATTACCAGTTCAATAAATAAATGTAAAAGTAAATGATATAATGGTTACCACCTTGACATTACAAATGACATATTTCCAAGGGCCTAAGGAATTAACAATGACTTCTAAGTCTTTAAAATATCTCTGCTATTCACATAGTCTTCTCACATGCTACATACATATCCGAGATTTGTATTTCTATGAACGTGTACTTTCAAAAGCTTAGTGTAGTTTAATATTCACTTAAACCATGCACGTGTCAAGGTCATCTTTGCAATAAGATTACTGTATATTAGAACATGTGACATCTAAAAAGTGACTTTAAAAGCTCTGACCTTAAAGTGAAGTTTATCCCTTTTAATCACTGTTGAAATTGCCTGCAACCTCACTGGCTGTTCATTGTATTGAAAACCCTTCAGAACACATGCATTCATTGAAAAACCAATATGAACCTGAGGCAGTTCACGTTCTCATGATTTGTAATCAGCAGAGCTGCATTCATAAGATTAGAAGGACACACAAACCCAATGAATGTGGTTCAGGTTTTATTGATTGATTGAGTTATGATTAAACCACATGTGTCTCAAGGGATGCTGACTCTTCCAAAAAGAGAATCTTTTGCTTCAAAAACAGAGAAAAGAGCAGTCAAAAGACAATTTTCCCTGGTAGCTCAACCTATATAGCCTACAATTAAACTAATGATGAGCGAAACCACCCTGAGGACATTTTTATTGCTTGGAGGTTACTTTTCCATAGCTCTGGAGACTTAATGGAGTTCTTCAATTATATTTTAACTTTTTCTCAGACGTTTCTCTTAAATTCCTTTAATGAAACAAACAGAAGAACCCTGCGGCGCCCAAGTAGTTACCTGATATGACTTCCAATAAACACCCCTGTCCTCCAGTATGGATCCTTGAAGGATCTTTCTCAATATGTCCTGAAGGGTTCGTTCCATTCACACTAACTTGTTTTCACGTGACGTCACACCACTGCGTTGCCATGGCGCGAAACGCAGATGGAGGGCAGGAAGTGATTTCTATATTAGGAAGCACTACAACACACTCAAAATGCCTATGTTTTGCGTCGTTTACGGTTGCTCAAATCGATCAAACCACGAGGAGTTTTTATCGTGTGACAAAAGTTGTTGTTCATAAGGGGGGAAAATACAAGAAATTGACAGAAAAACACCGGGAAAAATGCCTTGCAAACTTCCGTCTGCGGTCGGTAGGAGCCTAATGGGAAAATGCCTGTGTGTGTGTGTGTGTGTGTGTGTGCAGTGATCACTTCGACAAATGTGAGTTAATACATTATTTATGTAGCTTATAATTACATTATTCAGGTGTTTAAATACACTTATGTGGCTGTTTGTGTAACGTACCAGTTTCCGAACTTTGTAAAGTCAAAGTATGTCTATTAGACGAGTTAGTTGCTGATATCTACAGCCTCGATGGCAGGCAAATCTCTCAATTCAGTTGAAAATCGGTCCTCTTCATAACGTAAGGATCACGTCCAGCATATGTTTCGATTTTCTGTTTATATATTTCTCTTGTAATAGCGTCTAAAGTAGTACAGTACGGATTTTCCTCCATCTCGTCCATTGTGCTCTTCACTCCTTGCCCTCCATCTGCGTTCCGCGCGTCAACACAATCACGTGACTGCAAACCACCTATTGAATTGAGAATGCCTTTTAAATTCCAATTCAATTCCTGTGGCCAGTTAGCCTGACTTCGTCATACTATACTATACTATACTTCGTCATAGTCTGAGACCGCTCCATTAAGCTTTGATTATGAGGCGTGTCGTAACCGAACCAGGAAAAAACAACAACTCTGCACTCAATTGGATAGTCGGTAAACCTACAACCAATCAGACCAACGCAGTAAGTCAACTCCTTTGCATAGCGCAGTTTTCAACTACAGGACTTACTTATTTTAGAAGTAAATAACGAGTGCTGCTTCTTTTACTTACTTCTCCATGAGTGCGACCAAAGGAGAAACCACAACGACCACAGGCTTTTCATTACGTCCCATCTTCTTAGTGACCATCGGAGCCAGCTGATAAGTTACACTTTTCTCGAATCATGCGGGAAGGACGGCAAATTATCTTTCTGATCGACAAATGCCTTGATTGCAGTTCTCTGTTTGTCTATTAAAATTAATGCGCTGTCGATTTATTCTACAACAGACGCGACAGCGGAATCTATACATCTCAGTTCTCCAGCTGCAGTCATCTCTGAGGGAAATCAGTTAAGCACTCGTTGATAACGTTATGATTACTTGCAGATCAATCTGTCCATCATCGTATAAAGCCCGCCCTGGCAATTTGATTGGTCCGATGATTTCTGAACCGATTATAATTAGGGTTGGGTATCGAGAATCGAGTATCGATTGGAACCGGGACTAACTTTTCGTTTTTCCCGGAATCGTTTAAAAGTAAAAATTTCGATTCCTAGTTTCGATATTCACACTCCGCCGAGCGGAAGAAGAAACCGGTGAACAACACCAACGAAGAAGCTTCTACCGGAAGTGTTGGCATAACCGTGCGAGTCGAACATGAGTAGCTTACGTCGGCGGTCCTAAGTTTGGCTTCACTTTTCTAAAAATAACAAAATCTCGCCAAAAATGTGTGACAAAAGGAGTATTTCCTATAGAAAGACTGCTGGTTAGCAAGGTTAGCTAAACTTTTTTGACCCTGCCTCTTAAAAGAATCGGAATCGAGAATCGTTGGGAACCGGAATCGAAACAAGGAATCGGAATCGGAATCAGAATCGTTCAAATTCAAACGATACACAACCCTAATTATAATTACTCCTCAATGGATCGAGTCCAGACCGAACTTCCCGTCCAAAAAATGTGGGCGGAGTTCGGGCTGGCATCCAGGCTAGTGGCCAGTTCAATTCAATTCAAATTCACAAATGAATTACAATTGAATTGAAAAGGAGCCAATTCTTAATTTTCCACAACCATGGAAGAGAGAAATGGTTCTAACTTTACATTACTAACGATTTGGTTCTCATTTGCTGTCCGTTTTATGTCATTGCTCTCAGGGAGAAACTATTGGGCTATTATGTAGATTTTATTGCTATTTCTAATAGGAAGGCTGTTTCTCTGTTATGCTTCTATTTTTTTGTCAGAGAGCCAATGTCAAGAGCAAAACCTGACACCTCCCCAAATAAGCAATCACCAGCTCTGTCATGTGACATTCCCTTCGTGTCAGTGCATTTGACCGACCTCTCAGTTCCTGTGGCTGGTATCAGTGTCGATTCGCCGTGGGTCTTATAGGTCTAAGGTGGGCGGTGGAAAGAATGCGGTGGTGTTTTTGTTCCGCAGCTCCTCTGTTTCACCTCTCCTCATTCAAGAGCCTCGTCTCAGCGCGACAGATAAAAGCCCTTATCAAATATTGTCTGCGCTCAGCTAAGCGTGGCCCTCTAATCTTAACCTGTGTCTGTTCAGGGGGCATCTGGATACCGGCTGCCCACTAGACTGTGAGAGGGAAGTGAAGGTGCGTAGATCCCTCTGAAGGCGGCTGATGTCAGTGCCTGTGGCCTAGTTAAGATGCAAGCCATAGAATGGCGGCCGAATGTTTACGAGTCCCAGTTTTTTTTCTCGTAAACACCCGTAGAGAGGCTCTATCACAATGAAGAAGAGCAAGATTGATGGGGCACTTGTACACAGAATAGACGAGCTTGCTGCCTCATTGTGTCGGTGAGGATTTCTCGCAGGGCTGCTCTGGAGGGAAAAGTCGGGTCTCGCCCGCGTCTTTGTTGCCACGCGGCTGTATGCGATACGCTCACAGTGGAGGGGTCAGATATAAGCCCGGTTAATTCCAGCAGACAGCAGGTATTGTTGCTTTATTGTAACAAATTGATTTGAGACCGCTCTCGTCTGGTGCCGCATGATGAAGTAGGCTGGAGTCTTTTGTGCACATTAATTATCTTTAAAATAAATATGACAATGCCGGTGCTCGACGCTGTGGGACGTTCTGACGCTCCGCTTTTGTTCATTGGTGTCTTGTGTAGAGATTCTTTATCACACGTATGGAAACACATTATAAAACCTCTGCAGAATAATATATCCATGACTCCGGGACAAAACACGGCTATCGTAAATTTAGATGTCTTTTACAGTCAGTTTTTGCATTAGAGCAAGGGCTATTATTCACTGTAGTGACTGTTAAATCAACATCTCAGGGGGTGTATGCCTTTTTATTGCATTCGTGAGTGTGTTTGCGTATATGCAGGTGTACAACATTTGGTGATTTAACTTCAAATGGAAATGTCGGACTTACTTGGCAAACGCTTTTATTCAAAGTAGTGTTAAGTGCATTCAAGCTACAGTATATGTTTGATCAGTTTCCTGTGAATCAAACCCATGACTTTGGTGTTGCTTGCACCCTGATTTATGACTACCGCTGACTTGCGTAGTTGTTCTATTACTATATATTAATTATTTGAAATTATCTTAAAGGGATACTCCACTTTTTTTGGAAATAGGCTCATTTTACCACTCCCCCAGAGTTAAATAGTTGAGTTTTACCGTTTTCAAATCCATTCAGCGGATTTTCTGATATTTAGAAGAATATCAGTAATAAGACAGTTTCTGGTCTCATTGACTTCCATAGTATATTTTTTTCCTACTATGGAAGTCAATGAGACCAGAAACTGTCTGGTTACTGATATTCTTCTAAATATCAGAAAATCGACTCAATGGATTTGAAAACGGTAAAACTCAACTGTTTAACTCTGGGGGAGTGGCAAAATGAGCCTATTTCCAAAAAAAAGTGGAGTATCCCTTTAATGAGCATGGATTTTTTTATGCCTAAAACTTTGATTTTCTGTGGCAAAAAATCCACTTGTTGGCAACTTTTTAAACTTCAATTAAGTTGGCTTGAATATTTATCTTAGTTATAGTTTTATTTATCTATTAAAGGGGTGATGAACTGAGAAATCAAATTTTCATAAAAACCTTGCGTTTTTGAGCTAGGCTCAAAGCTAGGGTAGAAAATAGCCTATTACTTATTCATTTTGATGTTTTTTAGTGTAAAAACCAAGCGAACGTCATAAGTTGACCCTTAGACAACAATATAAAAAAATGTAAAAAGCCAGTTCATGACCCCTTTAAAAATGTTCTGCATGTATTTGAATAGGTTGAAAATCACTAACCAGTGTCAGTGATGTTTCGCCATGAATGCTATCTAGTTAGATATTAGTATGCATATTTGCAGTTTGTTAGTACTTATGAAGCACATATTAATGCCTTATTCTGCATGACCATATATCAATATCCCTTAATTCTGCCAAATACCTAAACTTAACAACCTTACTAACTATTAATAAGCAGTAATTACTTGAGTTGAGTTACTGAGTTACTGAGGCAAAAGTCATAGTTAATAGTTAGTTAATATTGAGAATTAGAGCCTAATCTAAAGTGTGAGCATAAATAATTTTAAATTATATGTTATATAAATTCATAAAATGTTTACATTTATAATCTTTTTTTGTGCTAGTGAATATGTTTCTGAACTGCAAATAGAAATTTGGCCCCACCAGGAAAGCAGAAATAGTCTTATTGTGGCTGTGCTGTGCTCTGCTTCAGCCTGAGTGTCAGTGATTTAATTTCAATCATAAATGGTACTTTGGCTGATACTTTGGCACATGGGCATTGAGTCACTCTGGCATATATGTAAAAGTACAACAAATAAATGTAGAGAATGTACTCGAAGCTCTCACGAGGGAGCGGCACCCGCTGTCAAGTGGAATATTGAAGTGGCACTTATAACAGCGGGGCGAGCAATGGAGGCTCCCCCTGAATAAAAAGACATAGCAAAATGATAAGCAAGCCCTCTCCAGTGCCTGCGTGGCGTTCCCTAGTTTCCCATCAAATGTTCTTCACTTCATTTGTTGTTATATCTGTATTTGTTGCTGTATGCACACACTCACACACACACACATACGTCTGCACGCTGGCACACACTCGCGTGGATGAGAGAGTTGTCAACTCTGGGCACTTAACCAAACCGTAATATTGAGCTTTAAGGCTTATATCTGTGGTTTCTAGTCTTTTGCCCTGTGGGGATGTGCTTTCCTAGATCCTCAAAGGAAACACTGCTCATCTTGTCGTTTATATTCAAGCCCACCGCTCGGGCCCTGGGCAATCACAGAAATCAGTGTAAAGTGTTCACAAATGAGCTTCTGCCGCCCCTCCTCCTCATGTACGTCGGCTTCATGGTACATTTTTAATGCACAATAAGAGGATAACATGCTTGCATGCATAAGTGTTTTTAATATGTCTGAAGACTGTATTTAAAGTAATGCTGTCTATTTTGTGTTGCAAATTGGAAGGCAATTAATCGTGTCCCCTTCCCAACTCTACAGCAAAATTGATTGCTGTGGACTATAGGTCAATTTCATAATGTCTTTCCAGTGTGTGTATTATTTGCTTTGTTTGGTTGCTTTTGATTTATTAATCAGCATATCATGTAATTAAAGGAGTAGTTCACTTTACAAAAACTTTTGCTGATAATTTACTCACCCCCATGTCATTCAAGATGTTCATGTCGTTCTTTCTTCAGTCGAAAAGAAATGAAGGTTTTTGATGAAAACATTCCAGGATTTTCTCTATATAATGGACTTCAATGGGAACCAAACGGTTCAAGGTCCAAAAGAGAGTTTCAGTGCCGCTTCAATGGGCTTTAAACGATTCCAGATGATGAATAAGGGTCTTATCAAGCGAAACGATTGCTCATTTAAAAAATATATATAAAAAAGTTTAAGTTTTATAAGCCCAAATGCTCGCCCTGCTCTGTTCTGTGATGAGCATTCGTGACTCCTGTTCGAACTCATTCATCAAAATGAACGAATCTTTTTTCGAGTCATGACTCGAAGGGTCCTAGATAAGACCCTTATTCATCGTCTGGTGTCGTTTAAAGCCCTTTGAAGCTGCACTGAAACTCTCATTTGGACCTTGAACCGTTTGGTTCCCATTGAAGTCCATTATATGGAGAAAAATCCTGGAATGTTTTCATCAAAAACCTTCATTTCTTTTCGACTGAAGAAAGAAAGATGTGGACATCTTGGATGACATGGGGGTATGTAAATTATTAGCAAAAGTTTTGTTAAAAGTGAACTACTCCTTTAATTCATTTATTTATCAAATGATAGCCCTAATATATTAAGTGTTTTCAGTGAAAATATTTAGGCTGTAGAAATAAAACTCAAAAAGATTGTGAATCGGATGATTAAAATTGTACTTATACATTATATACGTTGTTCTGGAGTGCAATACTAAATTAAAAAAATATTATCTTTAAACAGAATTAGTACCCCCGGCTATTAATGGATCTTAATGCTTTCTTGAGAATAGGTGAACATTTTTTTCACCTCAAAACCATACTGTGATTTGCTGGAAAGGGTTTAAATATTCAGAAGATGCTAGAAAACGGACGAATGTGCTGAACCTGGATGACTTTTCTGAAAAAAGTAGGCAGTTTTAATCACTCAGGACAAACAAGAGACTCATGAACATGCAGTAAAAACAGTTGTCATCCAGGTGACAACACACATTATAAAGATTCAAGGCTATGTCAACTTTTAAACTGGTTAATAATAACAGCAATTAGAAAAATAACATGCAGCTTTTATGATTCGTTTTATCCAGCACATTCTGCAAGGGTTATGTAAATGTATGCATATAATTTATTCTGATCCCAGAAGTCATAATGATGATTTGAGCAATTTCATATATTTACATTATACATCAGCCCTAGTTCAATATTACAAAGAGCAAAGGATGCACATTATGTGTAATTGATGCTTTATCTGTTTTTATGTTTCTCGTTCTCCCACAGTGAATATAGTTTATTTGCTTCTCAAACCACTTAAATGAGTCGCATTTTAGCTTTATAGTGAATCAAAAGGCAAATGGTGCACCGAAAATGGAAATGTAATTACAATCAATATCAGTTTGCTTTCGCCATGATTCTTTTATCAGAGCATCCCCAATTCTGAATGTCTGGGCTTAGAGAAAATCCTACTTGGTTGAGGTTGCATGCTCTGTGAATACTATCATCCTGACTTAAATTATCTGGAGCGAGGGACGGCTATTAGGTCTTAGGCAACCGAGCAAATACATTTCATTTTCCCGTCTTTTATAAACACCTTTGTGTGAAAAGCCTGAATTTATGCATTCAGGAGTCTTCAGGTGTTACATAATAGCAGATTAAACTTTCAAGAGACATCTCCATGCATGTTTAATGCTCAACAGGGATTTTTTTTAGAAATTTGTAAGCTGCAGTTGTGGGAAACCTACTTTTGAATCTGTGTTATCAGTATATGTCAGATTTGATATGCCCTCCGGCGAGTTTAATCAGTGCAGAGTTGTATTTAAGATTAAAAAAAACACATTTCCGTCTGTCCATGCTGGTCATTTTAATGCTTCTTTTGAGACATGTTTTTTTTTTACACTAATGCATCTTGTTCTGTGTCTGTTTTTCACGCTCTCTACAGAGGATGAGCTGTAGCTATCTCCTATGCACTATCCTGCTCTTTGTTGCCGTGTTACTGGCTGTCACGGTAACCGGGATCATCCTTCTGATGAACCATTACCAAGCGCCCAGCGGCCCCGATGGCCCCCCCCTCATCAGCACTAACCAGGACGAGGCTAATGCCCTGGTAACCATCGAGAGAGGCGACGGTTCCCGCATTAACATCTTCATTGACCCCAACTGCCCCGACTACAACAATAACTTCCTGCGTCTGGAGGGCGTGCAAACCTCACTGCTGCACTCTCTCACCGACCACGACACTGATCTGAAGTCAGTGAAAGGGCAGGACCGGGCTCTGCTTGTTAAACTGGCTGAGGAGGTGGCCAAACTGTCCGCCCATGCCAGTCAGCTGAAGATGGAGTACAACGCCCTGAGACAAGGTCAGGGCAACATTGGACAGGAGCTCAGCACTCTGCAGACCGAACAGGGCAGGCTTATTCAGGTTAGTTTGAGAAATGTCACTTGTGCTCCAACAGCAGACCTGACGAACCATCCTGAAATGAATGCTGTCCCTGTAGTCGTAGCATTATCCACAAAGGCAAATTCCTGTGCATACCAAGTTTGAAGAACTTGCAGAATGAGATTTTAAAATGTAATGCTGGGAGAGTTCACAAGTTTTAGCGCCAGATTCACTAAAGAAAGTTGGTTAAACGTGCAAATGCGACCACATTCACTATCTTTGGTAACACTTCCTTTTACAGTACAGTACTGACAGTGTACTTACCTAGAAAGTACTGCTAATATAAGGTAAGTACATGGAACAGGGGTAGGTTCAGGGTTAGTACTAGTTATTAATCAGTAATTGTGGTTACTAAAATAAGTACATAGTATTTACATGGGTAACTGGACTGTAAAAGGAAGCGTTACCCTATCTTTCAGGCTGGTTCTGGGTCTGCTGCCATGTTGGTTCAAGAGGTACTGTATAAAAAAACTGCTTCGGTGTGTCACATTGACGTCGTCATCGTCTTGCTGCTCCTTCCCCGTTCTGTGATTGGTCCCCTCGCTGAGGCGAAAATTTGGTCCATGGTATCCAGACTGCCTAGCAGCGTGAATAAAATCGCGCTGCACAAAGGCAGTATGGGGAAAGCTAAAACCCAGGCTAGTACAAAATACTAATATTGTGAAATATTATTACTATTTAAATAAACTTTTTTTCCTATTTTAATATATGTGATGGCAAAACAGCCATTTCTCCAGTCTTTAGTATCCATGATCCTTCAGAAATCACTGTAATATTCTGTTTTGGTGCTCAATTATTAATTACGTGATCAGTATTTATAATGGTTCTTAGTATGATCAAACAGTTTTTGCTGCTTAATAATTTTTTGAGAAACCGTGATTAGAGCCAGACCGATATATCGGCTGGCCGATATTATCAGCCGATATTAGGCATTTTTTAAAATATCGGGATCGGCAGTTATAATGGCCGATAAATGAATATTTCAAAAATAAAATAGAAATGGACGAATCACGCTCCAACCATGTTTGTCCACCAGAGGGCACTCTACACCGCCCCTGTTGGCAACACTCGTGTATAACGCGCCACACATCCTGCAACCTGCTGATCCAGCCAGAATCGGGCAGAGAGAACCAAATATGCATTATTATATTATTTAAGTTAAAACTCATAATTAACTACAAATAACTAATGTTAGGGAAAATTTTAATATTTTGTTGCGCGTTTCTGAACTAAAAAAAAAAATAATAATATCGGCCGATATATCGGATTTTAAAACCAACAAATATTTGTATCAGAATCGGCTTTCGAAATCCTTTATCGGTCGGGCTCTAACCGTGATACGTTTTTATACAGCACAAAATATATTCAAATTCCTCAAATTCTCAATATTACCCAACTTTGATATATATTGTGCTTCTGTTTCGTTAAATAGCATCCGATTTCATGTGAACAGACCTTGACAGCTTCCTCATGAAAAGCAGATTTTGCCGAACTTTTTGCTGATAGCGTTTTTAAAATAGTTCGGTTTAACTTCATAAGCACCATACTGCCTCTCCTTCACCTGTCATTATGTTAAAGGCTTCATCAGCACCGTCTGGATTGTCAAGATGGAAGAGTGTAGGAAAATCACAAGCACCATTACTCACAATGGCCCACAAGTTCCCACTTTATGACCTTTTTTGAGTGGAACACTCACTGATTACAGAAGGATAAGAGATTATTTATCCTTGACAGTAATTTGAGCCTGAAATACTAAGGTTTATCAAACATTCAACAAATCTTCCAGTGTTTACAAGATAGCATTTCTCTCTTCTGCCAATATGTTGTCGGCATACTAAAGCTCTTTATGAGCTTTTCCTGTGTGATGAACGGCTCTATCTTTATTTCTTTCTCTTTTTTTTATAATTGAAACTTGAGGGAAATGACTTGCCTGTGAACTAGCGGGGGATTGAGCTCACACTACGCAGCCGTATGCCAACATCCCCACCAGGCACACACCTCATTTTCACTGTGCATTTGAAGATGAGATGACAAAACGCACTGGAGCTCAGTGGTCAACATTGGAGGACTTTATTTGATGTGGCAGACCACACAAGGACATTATAGTAGAGAATTCAGTCAACCACATGATGTCTCTATAAGAAATATAGACCCATTTGAAATTTGAATGCGCTCGACTGAAACTTGCCTGTTTCATATCCAAAAATAATATAACATAAACATTACAGTCTACATATTGTATAAATTTGAATGTGCTTTTTTGAAATTCAGCTGTGTAGCTTTTCAACGTTAACCTTTTTACTTTTGCTATATACATATTATATATTATATTAATATTATATATAATATCCAAAAATTATTAAACATATATTTATAGACAGTCTCTCTCTCATGCATACACATATGTATACAATAGGATATACAGTATAAACACATGAAAATCCCACCAATAACAGAAAACAAGCAGATTTTCTGTAACACCGTGTGTATGTATTATACATAATATGTTATTATATGTTACCCAGTATAATAATTAAACAATATTTAAGTAATTTTTTGTTATAGGAATAGCTTGATGATCTACTAAACATCTAAATGGTCAAATCCATTGTTAAATTGTGTAAATTAGGGTGTAATTGTCATTTTCTTTAATATTTATCATATATTTATATACAGTCTCTCTCTCACGCATACACATATGTATACAATAGGTCAGGATATACAATATAAACCCATGAAAATCCCGTCAATAACAGAAAACAAGCAGATTACCATGTGTGTAACTCCATGTGTATGTGTGTATATATATATATATATATATATATATATATATATATATATATTATTATTATTATTATATGTTACCCAGTATAATAATTAAATAATATTTAAGTAATTTTTTGTTATAGGAATAGCTTGATGATCTACTAAACATCTAAATGGTCAAATCCATTGTTAAATTGTGTAAATTATGGTGTAATTGTCATTTTCTTTAATATTTATCATATATTTATATACAGTCTCTCTCTCACGCATACACACATGTATACAATAGGATATACAATATAAACCCATGAAAATCCCATCAATAACAGAAAACAAGCAGATTACCTGTAACACCATGTGTATATATATATATATATATATTATAGGAATAGCTTGATGATCTACTAAACATCTAAACGGTCAAATCCATTGTTAAATTGTGTAAATTATGGTGTAATTGTCATTTTCTTTAATATTTATCAAAGTGCCGTAGGTAGCATTTCAGACCTGGCTCTGGAGAGCAGGAGACAGAATGGGAGACAGATGGGATCTGCGGCCTCTACATTTAGATCAGCGTTTTATGAATTCAGCCAGTAAACCAGGGCCATGCTTTCATTACATTCCCTCGGCCAGACAATAAAAACACTGCCCCATCAATAGGGACGATTGGGTTGAGAGAAGGGGGTTGTATTCCACAGCCTTGTGGAGTTTAGACTATACAGCCTGGTAATATCATGGGAACTTTTTATTATTTATCACAGAGTCGGAGATAACTTCGTGATATGGATGGATTTCTCAGCCCAAGGGACGCACACGCTTGTCGTGGTTAGGTTGATGGGAGCTATAAACCTGTTTGCACTCACTCTCCTTGAAAACCACTGGATAAATCTGAAAGCAAATATGAGGCCATTGAGTGGAATTACAAGAATACCGAACGAGAGTTCTGAAGGGTAATTTCAAAACTTAATTACGGGTATGCCATGATATCCTGAGCTCATATTATTAGATCTGTATATAACCTGTGTTTACTTACTCTCTACAGATGAAATGAAATGCTATATCTGCCCAGTGCCTACTAGAAAAAAGTGGATTCGATCATCATGTTATATTAAGTAACTCTATTAAAACTTAATAGGCATCATTAAGTTTATCTTTGTCAGAGCTCATTTTTTTATGTGCAGAGACATGTAAGCGATTTATTCAAATATTATAGTGAAAATTGCTCCTTTTGTTTGAGTGGTCTGATATTCAGGCTCAATGAATTGGTGGTGACAATACAGCGCCAAAAGGGTTTTTGAAGTAAATATCCCATTCATTTTTTTAAATGTTGTGTTTTATTCCCAGTGAATATATGTTAGTGTATATATATATATGAATATGTTAAGTTAAGGTTAGCAGGGTAGGTTAGGGTTAATACATTTATCACATGGTTATATATACAGTATATAGGATATATAGGATTAAATGGGTTCATATCTCCTTCTTAGCAAGAATTAAGTAAGAGTCACAATTCCCTGCAGATTCCTTTTGGGGTTGTAAAACTCTTATCAGTCTAACTGTGTCCTGTAACAGTGTGTTAGCTTCATTTGGGATGGTAGTTTTGGGGGGAGGTTTCATAGACCATTGTTGGGATAGTGAGTTTGCTGGATTATTTATTAAATATAATGAATAATTTGTGTCTGTCTTATACATCCAGACGCTACATCAGTTAGGCTAGTAGTTTTTGATGTAGTAGATATTGAAGAGCTTTAAGTGTGCTTTAAGTAATAAATGAAAAGCAAAATTACACTCCCCCCCCCCATATATATATATATATATATATATATATATATATATATATATATGTATATATGTATATGTATATATGTATATGTATATATATATATATATATATATATATATATACAGTATATATATATATATATATATGTGTGTGTATATATATATATGTATATACATGCATGTATACATTTAAGAAAATGTGTTATTCATATATAAAATATTTATATATAAAATAGATTATATAAATACTGTACAGTATTTACAAATAATTCTTAAATATATAAATGCGTGTATTATACAAAATAATTATACACAGCACACACATATATAATTAATCTAATTAATCTAATATAATTATATAATTAATCTAATCACACGCAATTAATCTAATTAATTAATTAATTAATTCACAGCCCTAAATGTATATAAATAATAAAGTATTTATTATTTAAAAATATTTATTTATTTATTTCAAAAAATGATCCGTGGCCCAAAAACCGTTAATGATCCGAACCGTGAATTCTGTGATCCGTTCAATATTTTGAAATAAACCTAAATTATAGTTTTCTTCCTTATAATCAACCAGTGTCGTAAATGGAGAAAATAAATGGGAAAGTACATCTGGAGGGAAGGCTGCTGAAAAAGTTGGGCAATATCTTTATTTCTGCAGTTTCTATTATTGCCACTAGTGGTACAGAAATCAGACTATTTACCTTTGATCAAAAGAAGGTTTATTTCTTCCAGTGACAATGGAATTGCTGAGATGCTAAGTAAATCTATCCTCAGGGTCTCTTTGAAGGATGGATAAAGGTTTCTTTTGTGGATCCCAAGGTGCCAGCGATCTGACTCGGCAAAAGCCCTGGATCATTAATGAGGTTGGCTGAATCCAGGCCTCCTTAGTCATTATCCCACCTCAGTGCTCCCGAAAAACTAGAACATAGAGAACATAGTGATGCATTAGGGCGAATATGCCACTTTTATAGCATAACTTCCACAGAATGTGCCCACTGTGTAACATTGCACGAGATCCCAGTATATACAATGAAGTCCAAAGCATTTGCTTTTTTCATTGTTGAACTTTATTGTATATGATGCATTGAATTCACTGGTTAATCATGCGTTAATCTCTATTTTTCTATTGCAAAGTTAGCTCGACTTTTTTTTAAATAGCTGCACTTTAACTTTCATGATATATAATTTGTCTCCGGCATAGTACCTGTCATCTCCCTCTCCCTGTTTAGACTGGAGTGCTCACAACTAGGTCACTGCCACGGCTGCAGAGCTGGCAGCACATCTAAGGTGGCAGGAGATCAGTAGCATGCATTTGGGAAGTAGTTTGCGCCTCACTATTCCACTTTAACAGCATCTTAATACAGTTGTTCAGTGTGCCATGAAACCTGGGTTCAGTAAAGAGCAGGAAAAACTCATTTGATCCTTCAGGAGAACTTATTAATCCAGCTGCAGGACCTTATTGGAACCTCTCTTGTTAATTATGAGCATAGACTCATTAGAGCAGTTGCTGTGGGAGATCGCTCTGCGGAGAGAGGCCTTTCTACCTTTACGATAAACCTTTGGCAAAGAGACCACTTTCTTTTGTCCTTTTGCTTCAGAAGGTGGGAGGAAGGAAATGTTGACTCATCTGTCAGCCCGACTTTGAAATTAATACATGCTGACACTTCCCCTTTTCTCCTGGCAAAATCGCATCTGTCGTCTGCCGCAAAATGGAAGGATGGAAAGAGCTGGTTTGACTTTTTTTGTGATTGGTGTTATGCCTGGACAATGACTTTGTTGTCATTGTTTAATTATGTTTTAACTCTTTTTAAAAGCATCTTAAACTCTCTGAAAAGAAATGCAAAAATCGTGTCATAATCACACACATATATACAGGGCTTGACATTAAAGGGATAGTTCACTTTGAAATTAATTTTTGGTATGTTTTAGCTTACCTCAAGGGCATCCAATATGTAGGTGTCTTTGTTTTCGCAGTAGTTTCAATTTGAATATTTTTAGGTCAAACCGTTGGTGTCTATCAGTCATATAATGCAGGTCTATGGTCACCACCTCAAAGAGCGCAAATATAAGTATGCATTGATGGCCTAAGACACGAAACGAGTGCTTTGTGTGAGAAAACGAACAGTATTTATATCGTTTAACCTCAGCCACGTCCAAGTGATCTGAGGGCGCGGGCGCTTCGGTCTACGCAAGAGGTGGAAAGCGCCGGATGTGATCTCTCTCGCGGTTGCGAAAAAAATTCAACGTTGTCTGTTGATATATCGAAATCGTCTTCCGTTGCGATTTCCTGTCTATCTAAATATGTTTAGATCTTCACAGTGAAAGGTAACACTTCCGAACACTCTGTAAATGAGTGACGTACAAGCGTGAGAGATCACTTCCGGCGCTTGCGTAGACCGAAGCACCCGCGCCTTCAGATCACTTGGACGTGGCTGTGGTTAAACGATATAAATAATGTTCGTTTTCTCACACAAACCGCTCGTTTCGTGTCTTAGGCCATCAATGTGTACTTACATTTACAAGTCATTAAATCAAGTTTAATTTGGACTTCTCTGTGCATGCTCTTTGAGGTGGTGACCATAGACCTGCATTATACGACTGACAGACAAGAACGGTTTGACCTAAAAATATCAAAATTGAAATTACTGCGAAAAACAAAGACACCTAGATCTTGGATGCCCTTGAGGTAAACTAAAACATCAAAAATTAATTTCAAAGTGAACTATCACTTTAACACATTTCAGCGGTGGCGTGTAACACAGTCACGCAATTCACACTGAATTTTATATATACATCTTTCAATTGTAGTCTTTTAAAAGGGCATCTGAAATAATAAACTAATTTCTATCTAGTATTGTCAAAAATATAGATTTTTCGATACATATCGATACTGTAATATCTGAAACTCATTACCAGCTGCGTGTTCACGCTCTCTGATCTCTCCGAAAGTGCTCAGACCCAAAGTGTGCCCAAGTATATTGGCTAATATAAAACAATATAATGGGTCTTAAAGTGACAGCAGCCTAAAATTCCGTTTGCCAAATTATGGGATAATATTAAAAATATCTATATGGCAGTTTTTCCATATGGTATCGATGTCAGAATTGTGGCCAGTGAAAATGCTGAGTAGCTTTGGAAAACCGCTAGCCACAGTTGCTGGTGAGCAAAAGAGTTAATGTCAAGCCCTGGATGTATAGTTGCTGTAGAACCAGAGATTTGGAAATGAATGCACAATAGAAAAAGTTCACTCGAGTGCAGAATCTTGTGTTTTTTTGTCATTTGCATACCATGAACGTTTTGATGTGTCAGCAAGCAGTGCAATTTTTCCCTTTGGTCTCCTCCTGTTCGATTGTGCTTATTAATCTTTCGACATTGATCTATCATCAGTCATTTCCAAAACTGTGAGCTGTGTTCCAAACTTGGACTCATACTCTGTTGGCGAGGTTATTGATGATACAGAGTCTTGCGGAGGAAGCGTGTTCGAATATGTCCATGATTAATGAAAGACCCTCAAACAGGACGCAAATTTCTTTTAAATAATGTTTATGCCATCGATGTTCAGGTCCAGCCTGGAGATGACAAATGGCCCAGGCGGCACTTATTTAAAAGAGGGGCTATCTTTGTCTCTTTATCTGCTGAGATGTTTTGGCATGAGACTCTTAACCTCAGTTCATTTCCCTCTATCATCTCTTAACATGTTTTAGAGCGATGGCAGTAGACAGACGTCGGGTAGATGTGCAGTCAGTGGGCGCTAATGTGCCTGGTTCCATGCTGGGACATTGGCTGTGTTCGTAATAGCTTACTACCAATCTGCTCCTGCTATTTCGGCAGTATGTAGTTACATGTATGTATTATGGGCACAGTATTTTTCTGTATGCATATAATATCTACATAACCTGCTACATTTGCCTCATAAACCAGTGTCTACTATGTGAAATATGATATCGCACAATTCAGTGCTCTTGACATTTACAGCGTAATCCAGTAGTAAAGTCTATTTCTTGTCTCATTATTTCATTTGAATGGCAAAATCTTCCAAGGTGATAACAGATGAAAAGTGATGAGGTCATGAAGTGATAATTTAGCAATTGTGTACATTTTTCTCTTTTAGTGTAAGAATCTTCTAGCAAAATCTAAATATATTAAAGACACGCTTGCTGTTTTTGTCCTTGCATGTTTCTTCTGGAAATACTTGTGCAGTTTTGGAATATGTTTTTGCTGTAATATTGAACAGTATGTTAGCTAACTCATTAATTCTCATTCATGTCTTTAAGAGCAGGATGGCCATGACCTTTCATTTAATAATTTAAAAAATGAGTGTCCTCTTTGCTAAAAAAAAAAAGGCATTTCTTAAATAGCTTGACTTTTCAACAGTCTGATTCTAAAATCACCTACAATTATCTTTCTTTGGACATGCACAGATAAAAATTAACGTTCTGTAACTGTGCATATTTAAAATAATAATGATACTAATATTAAAAAAAACATTTACATTAATAATAGGTTAATTATTATAACCAAACTATTGTCATTACATTAAGAATGTTAATATGTTAATATGTTTAGAATGTAGAATTTTCATTATTATTAATATAAACATTATTATTATTATTATTATTATTATGAATGATAATATTCAATACAATGGTTATTCAATACAGCCATATAATTATCATTAATAATAATAATAATAATTAATAGTATTATTTTTCTTTTCTTATAATAAAGAATATTATATATATCAGTATATTATACATTATATATTAGTATAATAATCATGTTGTTGTTCTGGATAAACAAGTTCAAATCAGTAATAATAATAATTCATAAAATAGGTAAATAATATAAATACTAGGACTCTCAAATGATTAATCGTGATTAATCACATCCAAAATAAAAGTTTGTGTTTACATAATATATCTGGGTGCATATAAAAACACACACACACACACGCTTTTAATAAATATTTTCATGTATATACTGTATATAGATTTATATATAATTTATATTATATATAAATATAAATATTTTATATATAAATAATATTTTGTTCTTAAATATACATGCATGTGTGTGTATTTATATATATATATAATAATTATACACAGTGCACCCACATATATTATGTAAACACAAACTTTTATTTTGGATGCGATTAATCGTGATTAATTCTTGTTTGACAGCCCTAATAAATACATATTATTAAAAATAAGGGGCCCGCATGGCGCAAGTGCAGTTAGGGCGTGTCCGAATCCACGGGAATCGATGGGAAAAATGGTCGGCGCATGGTCTAAAAGGGTTGTCCCATATGCTCTTAATGAGTAATGGGTGTGTTTTAGGCTTTACCTGTCAGAGTCTCATCTCACATTTCCTTTAAATCCCAGTTGCGCTCGTGCCATGGCGGATTCGCTATTTACATGATGGAATATGATAGTGGAAAGGCAGAACGCGTCTTTATGCACACAATAATAATCTTTTACATTGTAATCCTTTTATTTTTAATATATTGGCATGCTTGTGTGTAAGTGTATGCGACTTGTGTGCGCATTGCACTAGAAGTGCACATTACGTATGTGCTCTTTAACAAAAGAAAGTTTTGTTAAATTTTCTTTAAGAAAATTATAATGCGCCATTGACTTTAGACCAGGTTTCAGGTGGTCAATGTCGCAGTCTATTTCAGTTTCCTCAAAATACAATGTGCCTAAACACACCTTGTTTTCAGACCAGCATGCCCATGGGCGCACAGATGGGCGGAAATGCATTTGCTATCCAAACAACGTGGCACAGGACGTGAAAATGATAACTGCGTTGGGCTGAAACTAGCAAAACACTCTTGCATTGCGCGGGGTGTATGATATTTTTTATATTGCGCGGGGTGTATGAAGGCATTTGCATGCCCCAAAACATTCAGAAAAATACAGGTTAAAGCCAGATGTCTTCAATTTGTGAGAAACTGGAATAAGGATGTGTTTACAATACAAATCTAATATCTTGTGCATGTGAAATGACTTTGAATCATTCATCATACAATAAAGCCTACTGTTTCACAATACAATGTTCATTAAGTTGTTCTATAATGTTCTGTTCCAAACACAGCCATTAAAATTGATAGTTCAAGGTGAGTTTTGAATAGCTGGATCTTTTAATTTGTAGTTTCCTGCTGTGTTTTTTTTTTAATAAAAGTGCGGCAATGTTTAAGTAGATGACTAAGGTCTCGCGTCCTGTCGAGTGTATGCCATGAGGTTTCGAGCCATCGAACAAGCGCTAGAACATGCCATGCATTGTACTTTTGGCGACATTGTTTTCATGCGTGTGACGTTTTTCTTTTGATGCTGGACAGGCCTTGTAATGATGGACGTTTAAGTGTTGTTGCTATGGCAGCGTGCCGGAGCGAACCAGTGTGTCGAGAGCTGCGAATGATAATGTCCCAACCATCCACAGAAAGCACACAGTGCGTCAGCCGTCATCAGCTTCAAGCGTGTCCACGGACACTCCAACACACTTAGCTTGCAGTGTTGTCACGGCGACATATGCATACGCAGACTTGTTAGCGACACACTCTCAAAGAACTTGATGTTTGTTCACACCCCAAAGGAGAGCTTTCATGTGTCATAGGAAAAAGGCTTCACTTTAGGGCTAATTTTTGCTAATCGCCAGCTGAGCTTCATACATGCCCAAGTGCCACTCTGAGTCATGATGTTAGATGTCTGCAACACAAAGACATGTCCTTAGAGAAAGGCGTAGTTTGCCTCACTTAGAAAGAATGAGTTTTTTTTTTTTTTATCGAGGTGACCTAAGCGGCTTTGCTGATGCAGCCAATAAAGAGAGCTGTCTGGGAAACTTAAACCGAGTGGCTTCCAGACCCACTGGCCGTGAGCCCGCTAAACTGAAGCACTATCAGTGTTGTGCAGCATAGTGCACCTGTTACTTCACTGCAGAGCCGAGGACCACATGCTGATACAGAGACTTCATTGTTATCATGGTCTAAGCCAGGCTTTTAGGAAAGCCATGGAAATGCCAAGAAATCGAATGATTTCTGCGGTTCACATCAGAATGAAAAATTTCCTAATAATATACTCACCCCCACATCATCCAAGATGTTCATGTCTTTCTTTCCTCAGTCGAAAATAAATTAAGGTTTTTAAGCAAAACATTCTGGGATTTTTCATCATATAGTGGACTTCAATGTGGTCCAATGGTTTAAAGGTTCAAATTGCAGTTTCAATGCCGCTTGAAAGCCTCTACACGATCTCAGATGAGGAATAAGGCTCTGATCTAGGGTCATTGAAATACTTTTTAACCACAAATACTCGTCTTGCACTAGCTGTGATGCGCCACGTTGAAAGGTCACGCCTGTTCTGGTTCAAAAAGGTAGGGTACGGCAAAAAACTCAAAGATCTAATTTTCTCCTCCAACTTGAAAATCGTCTGGCATGATGGTTGTTTCACCTTTTATTTTTTGTAAATGGCGTCCGTCCGCTTTCTACACACTAGGTCGGGACTTACGCCTATGTCACACGTGACCTTTCAACGTGATTAAGTTAGGCGTGACACATCGCAGAGCTAGCGCAAGACGAGCATTTATGGTTAAAAAGTATATTTTATATATTTTTTTAGAAATTCGCTAGATAAGACCCTTATTCCTCGTCTGAGATCGGCTTTAAAGCTCCATTGAAACTGCAATTTGGACCTTCAAACTGTTGGACCCCATTGAAGTCCACTTAAAATTAAAGTGCTTAAAAACCTTAATTTCGTACATTATCCCTTACTTTAAATAGAGAAGAGTTATTTTAAATTGTGGTAATATTTCAGAATATTAGTGTTTTTACTATATTTTTTTTATCAAATAAATGCAGCATTGGTGAGCATAAAAGACTTCTTTCAAAAAGATGTAAACTTATTTCAAATAATACTTCCCACTCTAAAAAATTCGGGTCAAATATGGACAAACCCAAATGTTGGGTTAAAAAATGTAATTTACAGTTGAAAGTGAAAGTTGAAGTTAACATTTTAAATCAAATTTTTAACCCAACATTTGGGTTTGTCTATATTTGACCCAAATTTGGGTTAAAACAACCCAGCATTGTTTAGAGTGCAGTTTTAAAATGTAATTTTTTTTAAACATTTTCTTAAAACAATAAATAAATAATTGTTTTATTGTTGAATAGTTGTTCATTTTAGTTTAAACATTAAATAACACAATTATGTAAAGTATTATAATTTTTCTATTGTACAAATATATAAACACAGTATTTTAATTCCTTAAATAAATATGGGTAATTTTCATTTTAATAATACTTTTTAATTATCATTATTTTCTAACATTTCAGTGTTTCAATCTTCTTTGCCATACGCAAAGTTTCACAAAGCTCTTTTGGTGAAGGGAATCAACACAAATGTGGCAGCTGTGCCTCGACCATTTTAGTGCTCAATTCAGTTCAGTTTCTCTGAGAGGTTCAGTAAGAGAAATGGATCATTTGTTTTATCCCTTTGTCCCTCAAACCTTCCCTTGCTTTCTCTCTCCAGCTGCTGTCAGAGAGTCAGATCAACATGGTGAAAGTGGTGAACTCTGTGAGCGACGCGCTCAGCTCCATGCAGAAGGAAACCGGAAACATCAAGAGCCGTCTCAAGGCAGATCTGCAGAGGGCTCCGGTGCGCGGCGTCCGGCCCAAGGGCTGCGCCGGTGGAGAGGGTAAAGAAAAAACCTCCTCATTAGCCCCATATTCTCAACTTTCCAGCCAGCTCTAATGAGCCCTAGAATGGTTTCACACCTATTCCCTCATAAGCTTTCGAGCAGTGTGAAAGAGACATGCCACTGCTTAGACAGCAGGTGCGAGATGACAGATTTGAAGTCTTGAAGCTTTCCTTTCTCACACCGCACCTTGAACAGGTTTCTCAAAAAACTAAAAGAAAAACACAAAAACGGATGGCTTGCCGCTTAATGTGGATTGATGATGCTAGCATGTCCTATCTTCTGCCAGGTTCCAGACCCAGGGACTGCAGTGACATCTATGCCAGCGGGCAAAGAGAGGATGGTATCTACTCCGTGTTCCCCACACATTACCCCGCCGGCTTCCAGGTCTTCTGTGACATGACTACCGATGGAGGCGGATGGACGGTGAGTCGCTCAGGTGTCAGTCCCCAAATATTGTTTCCGGTCTCCTCAGAGCTGTTTTTATTTTTGCCATATATATATGAGTTAACTGAACAGCCGTTGGAATGAAAATCACTAGTAATGAGTCATTCCATTAGGCATTGACTTGTTAAGCGTACTCTCCCACGCATTAGTAAGCAGGTCACAGATATGCGCATGAATGCATTCGCATGCACAAACACGCTTCAAACCGATGTTTCACAAGTGTACAGTTCATTACAGCAGCTGCATACTAAACATACAGAGCAAGCTATCTTTTCCGAGGGCATTACCTCCTCATTCGACGCACGCGGAAGAGTTTTTAATTTCATGGTCTTTTGAATAAAACTAAAGATAAGACGTAGGATTGGGGGTGTATATATCTTTCAACGGTAGAAATGTGTCAAACGGTAAAGATTAAGATGCATTTAAGAGAATCTGACATGCAGAAAAGTGTAGTGTACTCTAGAAAATGTGTGACAGAAGGCCACTTCTGCTGTAGAAAGGGTTTTTTGATTATAATGTGAGAGATTTAGTTTCGATTTTGTTACGTGTGGTCTCGGATTGTTCTGTTCTTCGAAGCTCATAGGTCAGCAACGGCTCTGCAAATTCAGGTTTAGTGAACGTAAACAGGATTCAATTTTGGCTTATAAGTGGAAGTCTGATATTGGAAGTCTGTCAAAGCCTGTTTAATTGTGAACTGTTTGTAATGATAATTTTTAATCATTTAAAATATGAGTGAAATTTAATGTTAAAGCAGTATGAATCTTGAATGCATTGTGAAGTTGACTGGATCTGACATTTTATTTAAGGCGTCGTCTTCTGTGCACTTTAAAGTGAACTTTTACTAAGTTTATGTCGTGTTATTGAATTATAAATGGAGTTATTTTATATGTAACGTTCATTTGGGTTCATTAACAGTGCTGATGTTGAGATGTCAACATCACTTCTTGTTTTGTCAGGCTTTATTTGATCTCATAGTCCCTTTCTGGTTGTTTTAAATGTCTTGAAAAACACTGAATTTTACTTGTAATTTGGTTTTGTCATTTTTTTAAATTTTATGATTTAAAGAAAAAAAAATGTAGTACTTCGTTTTCAACTTTTTTAAGTTAGTTTCCAAGCAGGATTGATCTTTTTCATTTCAGTTTTTTAATTTTTTTTTTCAGTTTTTCATCTAATATTTATATATCTTACTTTTCATTTTAGTTTACTATGACATCCTTTTTGGGATGTAAACATATTTTTTTGTCTGTAGCAGTGATATGAGGTTTTGATAACGCTGCACACTGCAAATATGACAGGTATTTAATAAATTGTCCGGTGTTTTTCTTGCATCATTATTAAAGACAGTCCGCTTTGTGAAATTGCGATTATAGCGGAACACTGCGATTGCTTCAAAGCGGCACGTTTCAGTCAGACATCTTAAGAATCCTCTAATCAGTTCACAGGGATGACTTTGCATGGTTGTTGTCGGATAACATCCTTTTTTAAAAAACAAGTGGCTTTAAATCTATTCAACATTGTCAATCCTTTAAGCGTATGAAACAGAAAACAGCACTTTGTCTTAATTAAATTTAGTGGCGGATTTGTAAGACTAACTGATTGGACTATGTGAAACGTATCTGATGATGAATAATTGAAAGAACGCTGTTACCGCCGTGTCCTCATTTGTTCGATGTCCTCTGAGAACATTCTTTGAACAATACTCTGGGAACATCATAAGCTTTATGTAAGTCTGTCTTTGTATAGGCGAGGCTATTGCAATGAAAGAAGATAAGATTTCAAAGAACATATGGTATTACTAAGAAATTGACAAAACTAACCTGTAAAAGGAAAGAAGATATTTGATGACACATCGTCTTTATGGTCATCAGTCGCTGAATGTGTTTTATTAAGGTCAGTGGTAGAGGCGGAAAGCAGAGTCGTCCTTGTGTTATGAGCACAAGCAGTTTCCTCCGTTGCGAAACAACTGTCAAAACTTGTGTTTTTATATTTGCTTTCTCTGGATAACATACATGGTGTTGAAAAGGGTGACATATTGTATTCCCCGATTACAGTCAAAGCTGCTTTGCGGCTGCGAGAGCATTAGCTTAGCACCGCTAAGCGTGCCGGGAGCGCTTGGGAATCTGAAGAGGCAGAAAGGAAGTGTTACATGGAATTAATAGATCCAGCGCCACTATTCATCATCTGCGGCCTCCAGCGGGTTTTTGATGAGGATGTGGGGCTTTTCTGCTGGTCCCGGAGTAGATCAGCCGGGTCACGGAGAGGGGTGCTGGGGGAGGGGGTTGTAATTTCACATGCTCGGACATGCACACAATTCCTGCCACGGACATTCCCGGTTAGCTGTGGAATGAGCTGTCCACTCTTCTCCTCTACAAACGCTTGCTCTCTGGTGTTTTATTAAAGGAATAGTTCAGCCAGAAATGAAATTCTGTCATTATTTACTCGCCTTCATGTCGTTCCAAACCCGGTGTGTGTTTTTTTTTTTCCTTCTGGTGGACCAAAAAAAGAAAAACATTTTGAAGGATTTTTATGTAGCACTTTTGATAACAACAAGCTCTGAAAGGAACAAAAGAACAAAACTAAAAGCACCAAAAAAATGTGTTGTAGACTTAAATTTCACTTTTTTTTTTTTTTTACAAATAATTTTTGTTTTTTTTAGTCTTTCTAATCAATTAAAGGAGTAGTTCACTTTAAAAAAAAAATCTTTTGCTGATAATTTACTCACCCCCATGTCATCCAAGATGTCCACGTCTTTCTTTCTTCAGTCGGAAAGAAATTTGTTTTTGACGAAAACATTCCAGGATTTTCTCCATATAATGGACTTCATTGGGAACCAAACGGTTCAAGGTCCAAATGAGAGTTTCAGTGCAGCTTCAAAGGGCTTTAAAAGACACCAGACGATGAATAAGGGTCTTATCTGGGACACTTTGAGTCATGACTCGAAAAAAGATTTGTTCATTTTGATGAACGAGTTTGAACAGGAGTCACGAACGGAAACAGAGCAAGGCGAGCATTTGTGCTTGTGAAACTTAGACTTTTTTATTTGTTTTTTAAATTACCAATCGTTTCACTAGATAAGGCCCTTATTCATCGTCTGGTGTCGTTAATGTTCGTCATTAATGTTCGTTAATGTTTTCACTCTTTTTAACAAGTTAATTAAAAAAAAAAAAGAAAACTTTCTCATAGGAATCATGTGTTGGTCATAGGAGTCATTGCACTGATTCAGATCAATAAATAAAAATTTCAAGACTGAATTTGAGTCTTTTTAGCCAATTCAGTATAAAAGACCTGGCCCAAAAGCATCTGCTTTCAATGAGTATTTACACTGATTATGTTCAATCATCATAAGAAGCATACATTTGTAGTGAGTCTTTATTAATACATAAAATAAATATGTTTAAGACTGATTTTTGAATTGAACCTCGTGAGTCATATGGACCAATTTTATGGTGCTTTTATGTTGCTTTTTGAGCTTGAAAGTTGAAAATAACCACTTTAAATAACCACTTTAAATAACCATAACTTTAAATGCGATCAGTTCAATGTCTGCTCTCATATACATATAGAAGTTGAAAGAAAGACTGGCAGAGAGGGTCAGGCGGAGAAAGTGCACACTGGGGTACTGAAAAAAGCTAGAATCCTCCAAAACTACAAATAACGATGGCTAACTGTGGTTAATTGGAGCAGATACTTCATTTATGCAGCAATCAGATGTATAAACATCTGGAAGGCAGCTGTGGCTGTCAGCCTTGTCTGGAATAATGTCCCGGTTCTACCTCCGTCAGCACACAGGTGTATTCAGCCCCCAAACAGCACTTTCCTGAACACCGCTTTCCTAAATGCTCTGACCAACAACAAAGAGGCGGAACGTAAAGTGTCGGGCGTTTGTTTTCATCAGCTTAAAGGAGACATATCATGCAAAATCCACTTTTTTAGCCCTTAAATGCATTTTGTTGTATATTTGGAGTGTTTATAAGTACAGAAAAGATGAAATTATTCTCTTCAGGTGCTTCGTTTATATCTTTAGATTCTGTTTTGGTCATATTTTTCAACCTGTTCGGATTTTCCTGTTGTCTATTACGTTTTTTGAACAATTACGTCACAGTATTTGCAGCGGAACTGACAAATAAGGACATTGATACCGGTCCAACACTTCGAGCAATCCGCCATTATTATTTCTCGCTCCGATTTTGTAGTCCAAGCTCAATGATGCAGAAGTTACGGGAGGGCTAGTCAAAATGTTCGGTTGTTGGATGTAGTGACCTGAAGCACTTCAAGGATCCCCAATCCAACAACCTCCACCAGTATACAGAAGGGTTTGCCGATCGACTTCGTCTGAATGAGGGGTAAATTCCTTCTATCATTAGCTGCTGTGTTTTCTGACGCTTTCTAAAGGCAAGTTATCATATTATCATACAGATTTTTAGTGGTAAGATCAGACCGCAGTCATTTATCTTGTCAGAGTGCTTGTTTTAACAAGAGAAATAGTCGACTTTCACTAATAACACAACATAGTTAACTTAACTTTACATACCACTGCATCCATATGAAGATGTTCTGCAGGTTTGTCGTCGTCTTTTTCAAATCGCTCGCTCTGGCTCGAATACGTAACGCTTGATGGACAAGTCTTCCGTTGTTGACATTTTGTTAACGTGTGAATAAAAATGTTCTTTGAAACTATAGTAATCGTATATCTCTTATCAAACTACAATAATGGCTGAACGCGGGGAGTTGAACCGACCGTGGACTCAGCGACCTGGAGACCGGGCGGGGAAAGACACAACTCCTTTTTATTTAAAGGGGACGCTTCGAAACGGGTTGCTCACAGAAGCACATCAGAAAAGGGGTAGAAAAGGGGCCTGTTGAGCTATAATAATGAGGAATTCAGACCCAAGCATTGCAGTTATGCTTTATATAGACCACAAATGTATGATTTATAAGTAAAAATGAATGATTTAAAAGCATGATATGTACCCTTTAACACAACCTACTACATAATCTTCACCCCAAAAGTCTTTCTCTCAGCATACTGGCTGCAAAAATAAATAACTGTGACATGAGTCAGGGTGATGTGAACCACTGTTGGAAGCTTGCGAACAGAATGTCAGTCTACTCAAAAGTGAAACTTCACATCCTCACACTTGCAAAACTAGCACCTGTCTGCACGGTGGCATTTCATATGATCTGTTGTTTTCATTTGAATGAACTATGATTGACTGTTTTGACACTTGAAAGAATCCGCACTGAGTATGTGAATGATATAATGACTCACTGTGTTTAAAGGAATTTCTAGGTAATTTTCAAGCACAGTCTTTTCACACTCACCTCTCTTGCCTATTGATTCATTCAGTCAGTGAAATTAGACTGATTCAAACCAGTCAAGTCTGATTTATTATAAACTAACTGGTCTAATCTCTTTCCTGAAATGCTGAAAATTTAACTTTTTCATCACAGGAATGTATTACAGATTTAAAATATATTGAAATAGAGACAGTTCTTTTAAATTGTAATAATATTTCACAATATTACCGTGTTTTTGATCAAATGCACACTTGGAAAGACTTATTTCAAAAACATACTAAGGGACTCCAGACCAACTATTGCATTGTATGTTCATGACTGATTTTTAACCAATTCATTCAAACTGGCTCATAAGAGTCATCTGTTACTTCATAATGAGCTATGATTCAAACTATAACTCGAATGTTCAGGACTGAGTTTTGTGTTTTTATAACAGATTAATCTTTGTTGTAGACGTCATTTTATTTGCGGCACCCAATCTTTCTTAGCTTGGTTGACACCATTGTAATTGAAAGTGGGCCTGGGGAAGGTTCATTCACAGCTGATTTCCAAATGGGCGTCACCAATGGACGTCGCCCAAATGCCTCTGGGTGCTTTTGGATAGACCTAAAACCAATCAGAGCCATCGTAATCGTTTAAAGCCCGCCTCAACGATTGTGATTTGTGCATCGATTTGGAAAAATTGGAAATGGGCTTGAATGGGCTCTTGGCCAGATGGCAGAGCAAATCTCAAATTTGCTGGGAGTTCATCGGGGTTTTCCTAGACTAAGTCTTTCTCTCGTATCACAATCAATTCAATATATCTAAAACTTCCAGTTTAGGAACAGTGTTCGTCCAACTACAGTTAAGCAAGTACCAAAAACAGAAATGAAAGTCATAAAAATCATTCACACAAGTATTGTTTTAAAAAAAGTACCCAACTTTTGATTCCCAATGGTCAGCCTCTCACCTCTGGTTTCCTGATTGCTCGTGTTTAGATGGCACAGCTGAAATTTGTATCTTCAAAGCTCACTGAAGGGTTGCATACTGGATATGATACTGGTTGATTTAGATTTTTTTTTTTGAGACATTATTTTGCACTTGAATGCATTGATTTGTTTCTTTGTGTATTTTTTTCCCCCATCTGTCAAAAGCTTTCTCGTTGTACTATTTGTCAAAAATAACAATGCACTTCCAGAAGGAAAAAAAACCCCTGAAATTTTGGAAACCAAAGTCCCCTGAGGCACTTTAATAAGTAGTGTTGTCCTCCTCTTTGTTTTGCTTTTTTGGGACACAAAATGAATTGCATTTATTTTTAGGAGACCCATAAAAATGCTTTGGATGCATTTCTGTTGTTTTTCATTATTATTGTATGTGCCTTTTAAATCAAGATTTTAAGCTGCTTTTAAGAGGATAGTTCACCCCAAACTGAATATTCTGTCATCATTTGCTTTTTTTTGTTCTTGTATGGAACAAAAAAACACAGAAATTTTATATTTTGACCAATGTATATAAATAATATGTAGTCCATGCAATTACTCACAAACTCGCTTTCAAACTCACAAAAGCGTCATAAAAGTGGTCCATTTAAATTATATTCATGCGCCATATTCATATTTCCCTGAAGCTATATGATTCAGAAGACATCAAAATTAAATCATTATTTACTGATAATCTTTTTAAGTGTGCTATTAACTGTCAACTTAGGTTTGCAAAAGAATCATTGAGATAATTTTTGTGATCTGGTTCAATGAATTCTTTGAAAAGATCTAAAAGAAGGTCAGAAGTCAAAAGAATGATTCATTCCCCAATCCAAATGATTCATCCACCAATCTAGCATCGCTGGATCCTCTCTCATGACCTCTCAAATGGGTTTGGAATGACTTGAGGGTGTGAACACAATGATTGAATTGTGAGTTTGTTTAAACCCGAGGCAGCATATTGGAAATGAGTTGTTAGTTAGAACCCACCAAAAATAGAGCAGACCTAGACGCAGTCTCTGGGCGGTTCAGGAATCGTTTTTTCTCTTCTAAAGACAGACGAGGGAGCCCATCAAGAGAAAGCTCTTTGAAAGATGGCCTGACACGGGCGGCAATCAAAGCATCTAAGAGGAAATTGCACCAGCGATGGCATCTTACTTTGTTGGCATGGCATGGGAATGAAATATATCAATCTAATTTCAATTTAAACCCAGAAAAGTTTCAACCGGAGCACTGCGGCCCACTCCCAAACTCCCGCAGCTTAATCGTTCCCTCTCCGCCGTCTCTGGTCGGGATCTCCACTAATTGCTGCATTTTTCTCCCCTTGTAACTCTTGTGGAGCAACTCTGGAGGGAGGGAGGCCGAAAAAGGGGTTGGTTTTTGATGGCAGATCTTAAGAGGTGATGAAAGTTGAAAGTAACATTATTGCCAGAGGGGGAAAAGTCTCAGCATATCTTTCTTTTTCTTTTTCCATCTTGACGGTTTGAATTTTGCATGACCATTAAAGGTCTGGAGGTCTAACGATTCTTAAGGTTGCTCTATTTATATTCAGGCAGCCAGCGCTACCCCTAGGTTGTTTCAAAATGGCCGAGTGCCGCACGCCACAGCGGCAGACGGGTTCTCGCTGACATTGATCTTAGCAGAGAGTGATGATTTCTCATGATTACAGACAGGCTGGAATTGTAAGGGTGGTCTCGACGGTGAAAGGAAAATGCATTATTCCTCGTGCAGATTGCTCTGGTCTTTTCTGAAAAATTCAAGTGTAATCACAACACTCTTGAAAAAGCATTATGTGCTGTGTAATTTCCTACTTTTTAAAGGTGGCCAGGTGAAATGAAATGCTTTATCTATTATACATACATGGCTGGTGGGATGGCCCATGAAAGGGCTCCGTTGAAATATTTACCTCTTCTGTAAAGCGAATCAGACGGCATGCTGTTTGGGTTTGGGGGAGTTGTAATGTTATTACATGGGCCACTCTCAAAGAGAACGTAAATTTCCATGCGATTAATTTGCTTTCTTCAAGCTCTGAATGCGTTCCCAGAGGGACCGATGTTTTATGAAATATGTGAATAAGCCATGGGAGGTTTTTATTTCCTGAAAAACCTTTGCTGTTTATCAATATGTTGTCTTACACATTGTACAATTCTGTTGGGTTATTTCTCAATTTTCTCTACGGTTAATGTGATTCTGACACACCTACAGTATACTAACATCACATGAATAGATCTATATTTTTTGTATATATATATATATATATATATATATATATATATATATAATTTTTAATTTGATTGAACAGGATACTCATTATCTCGACAAAATAATCTTGTAGTTACGTCATATAGACGTTAATATGATGTTCCCACAAATGAATATCTCATGGCCAGGACATATAGAGAGCCTAAGTCCCGCCCCTCCGCTGCCGGCTCATGGGACCATATTTATGAATGGTAAAAATATGAATGGTAGTCAATGGCGAGAGACAACTTATTTTTTTATTCCGTTTGAACTGTGCCCTCAATTACACATATGATGTTGTTCGATTTAAAAGATAATTCTGAAAGTCAAAAACGTCGCAGTTTGTCATAAAACAGAAGAGTAACATTTAGTTTTATGTAAAAATCGCTCTATGAACTACATCTCCAGGGAAGCGAAACAACGAGTGAGATCCGCTGCTCGTGTGTGTGCAGTCTGGTACAAAACACTCTGGTATGACGGCGTAACGTTACGATTATATCGTAAGACTATAGAAACAATGATAGACATTAGCCTCAGTAAAGTGAGCTTCATTCATTGAGAGAAAATGTGCTCCTGTGGGGTTTGTAGTCTTTGTAATTGTCTTATACCTCAACGGTTTTACATCAAACTGTGACTTTCTTTACTTTAAAATGTATCTTTTAAATTGACAAACATCATATGTGTAATTCAGGGCACAATTCAAACGAGATCAAAATATTTGTTGTCTCTCGCCATTGACTACCATACAATATTTTTCCGAAATAAGGTCTCATGGTGGTCGACCGGAAGGGGAGGGACTTAGGCTCTCTATTTCGCTCACACATCAACACTAAATTAACCAAACATATACCCCCTCCCGGTCACTGTAAAAATGAAATACCAGTAGGTGAAAAAAAAAGAAAAAAAACATATTTTTTTTCAAAATCTGTCATACCTGTGTATGTAAATAAAATACTATATATTTAATATGGAGATTGTGACGCTAAGTAAGTAGAGAGCGAGTGTTCATTAAAATTAATGGTACCATCTGCAACCACCAGCAGTTTTACACCCTCTAATGTGGTTCTAATATAGCCAAACAGACCCAAACACCATGCAGTTACAATGAAGTGTGTGTAAACACACATTTATTCTTCATCAGTTATAAATTATATAAATAACTTTAAAATATGTATTTCAACCATTCTACCTATGTGTATTCTGGCCTTTTCATTTTGGATTCTCACAAAAACTTAATCCAATGTTAATCCCAGTTGTATTTGCCTCTCTTATTCATAAAAAGAATAAAAAATCCGCTTTCACACCCCTGCGATAATGCTCAAGCACACAATGATTCTCCTAATATAGCTCACATCTCATATTATGATTAATGTGGTCCAGATAACAGGACAACGCCTATGTTAACCTTGAGAATTAGAGGGTAAACCCTTGAAATCTGGCCCCATTCGCTGTGCTTTTACAGATACCCCTTTTGCCTACACAAACTTCACCTTGATATATAGTCTAGAAGTCATTTTACGCTTATCAAACTCCTCGGCTGCACTACTCGCTATTTCCGTGCCATATATACGGTGCTGCTTCAGTATACAGCGCACATGTATTGCGATAGTTGTATTAAGTAAGGGCTGGAAAACGGTGCATGGCACAGCTGGAATTTGAACAAGAGTTTGTCACAGATGCTATCTGTGCAATCCTTCACGGCACGACTGCCGTTTATTGATTCTCTGGTGTCGGAAGTCTGAACGTCCAGTGCCACGGTTCAATTTGAACCACATTAGAGGGTGTAAAATCACTGATGGGTTGCAGATGGTCCCATTGATTTTAATGGAGACTCAACTCTCTTTTGATTTAACCACACAATCTGCATATTAAACATCATTAATGTGTATTTGCAAAATTATGCTTGGAGTTTATCAACCTTTCAGCTATTTAAAAGCTGTTTACTGGCAAAGTTTTAAACTAAAAAAAATGAAATTACTTGAAATGATCACACGTCTGCTTCTTAAAGATTGAACCATTTGTTAGCCCTCATTTATATTCCAGCTTCGGCGATCACAAACAGAAAGCACCAAATACAGGGTTAAACGGGTATATTTAATCATAATTAAAAGCTTTTTCAGTGGGGGTCAGGTCTAACATCCTAAAGATCTGTTTATGTCTCTGATTTCATAAGTAGAAGAGATGTTTGAGAAGCACTTCTGTGACAATTAGATCACCCGTGACTGATATTAATACCTGGGTTCAAATCAAACCACAGTTTTGTTTAGTACAGTTTGAGTTTGAAGAAAAAGGGACATTTTCAATGATGACACTGCAGAGCCTGACAAACTTGAACCATGAAGCAAAGCGGAATAAGCACGTATGAGCCTGAACGAAGGAATCCTTTTTTCAGACTTGTGAGTTTTCCCGTCAGTAGACCTCCTTACTTCAAAGTGTGTTATCTGCACAGGCCCAGCCCGGATTAAGGGCTGACTTGATTAGGTGTGAAATGGCTCTTTGGCCTCCGAGAGCCCGGCCCTTTGAAGTGTCAGTGTATTTTCTGGACAGTATTGTGTGTTTGGATCAATTTACACTCTCACACTGAAAGACAATGGGATGAGAATGGCTGACTTTACTCGGTCTGGTATTACATCTTAGATGCCAGGAACTTTTTTTTTTTGTTCTGTGGTTTACAATAGATGGAGTTTCATGACCCTCTAGAGATTGTAAAAGTTATTTATAGCCATCTTCATTTTGGCCCTTTGCTTTGTGGCATTTTCAGGACATTTTAATTGGGGGGTGTCAGATTTGACCGTGAAACTGCGGTTGTGGGATTGATTGATTGATCGATATTGTTCGATTGACAGATTTTGTCAGCTCAACCGGTTGATCATGCCTCTAGCAACACTTTGGATACTTTGGATGCACAGTAAAGGCCCGTACACACCGGGACGAATATCAGCACGCGTTACTCGTTAGCGTTTTTCAACGCGTTTTTTGTTCACACCCAAGCGATTTTCGCTAACGATGAGCCGAGTGAACATGCAAATTCTTTCCCTGACAATAGATGGTGCCCATTTGCTCTCCAATACCACTCCATAACAGTTCTCTTTTATCAAGATGTTTGTATTTGTAGTCACAGTCGCGTTTATCATATAGTTCTTTATGTTCTAACACCAACGAGAACAGCAGCTCTACTTCATCTTGCTTTGCATCTTCCTCGTCTTATTTCTTCCTGGCTGTGTCGACGGCGACGCTACTTGGTTTAGATCTTCTTCCCCATTCCGTATGTGTGCACGGCAAGACCATTTTGTGTTTGAGCGCACCCAAGTTGTGTTTTACTGTAACTTCAGAAGCTCCAAACACGTGAGCAAAAGCGCCAATCTCATTGGTGGGATAGTTTTTGACGCGGCCCGTCAAACTAAAAAAACGAGCCTGAGGCGTTTTTTAAAAAATTATGCTTTTACGCGTCGGTGTGCACACTCAAATTGGCACCCTTTGTTTAGTCATGAGGCATTAAACGTCGCCAAATATCGAGCGCAAAATTCATCCCGGTTTAAACAGGCCTTAGGACATTTATTAAGACAGATTCAAACCTTTTTTTTTGTATAATTCAAGCTATCGGTCATGTGTAGATTAAATATTACTTGGCTTGTATCATTTTCTAATCCAAATTATCACCACATTAACATTTCTGGTACTCTTTAATATGTTAAAGTTGTGTTTTATATTTTTGGCATCCTTATTTTCATGATTTTTGCCAAAACGTTTCGGCAGCTTAAATTTTGGCAACTAACACCACCTTGTAATTATTGTTTATCCAAATTAGTGTGCTGTTTTATTATTTATTTTTATCATTTCGGGAGAAAGTCTGAAGAATATTTATGCAGCAAACAAACTTTAAACAAAGTCATCCCACACTGCAAAAACAAAGAAATATTTTTATTTCAAAATAAACCAAAAAAGCCCAAAATATATTGCTTATAAAGATTTTACAATGCGTAAATATAATAAATATTTAACATTCATTTAAAAAAATATATATATTGTTCTAAATATATATCATCCAAAATATATTTAAAAATATACATTTTGCTTTTACCCAAAATTCATTTTAAGATTGGAAATTGTATTTTCTGGTCTCATTGACTTCTATAGTATATATTTTTTCCTATGGAAGTCTATGAAAGTCAATGAGACCAGAAACGGTCTGGTTACTGATATTCTTCTAAATAACAGAAAATCGGCTGAATATACATTCGAAAACGGTAAAACTGTTTAACTCTGAGGGAGTTGTAAAATGAGCCTATTTACAAAAAAAGTGGAGTATCCCTTTAATGATAATAAAAATAATAATTCATTACATTTATATAGCGCCTTTTTGGACACTCAAAGCGCTTCACATAGAGGGGGGAATCTCCTCAACCACCACCAATGTGCAGCATCCACCTGGATGACCTTAATGTTGAAATTGTGATAAAAGAAAACCAAGTAGTATGATGTACTTCTTTTAAAAATGGCAATTCAATATTTCATCTGGTATATTTACTTTATATGTTGGAGACATGAAAATACACTGTTTTATTGGAGTGACCCTACGTGTCGACATTAAATATGCTCTCTCTCTCACTTGAAGGACATTTTCCATTGCGTGTCTCAAAAAAGAATTCAGAAATCTGACTCCGAAAACCGTGTCATACATTGCTGTACATTTTTTTTTTACACTGTTTCGGTTTGTCTAATAGAGACAGCATAGGTCAAATTCTGACTTGTAGCTGAAAGCTTTTCCTGAGTCTTTTCTTCACGATGTACTGCAGCTTCTTAACCAGAACACGATGCCTCGAAGTGAACATTCTCAGGCATGTGGCAACAACCCTGATCTCATAAGCAACAGTGGCACAGTTGGCACACAATGTGAGATAGCAGATTGATAATAACCTTAGCGGCCAATCAGAAGTGAGCTTTGGGTCTTTAAGTACAGCTTGGCTCTGATCGGGTTAGATGTGTTTATTGGTGAGTTTATCAGCATTGACAGGATTACTTGGCTGTGAGTTGTGGAAGTAAGAAGCGTGTTCCTTCACAGGTGGCGTAGAACCTGTTCATTCCATGTTCTTAAACTTCATGACATGAAGGGTAATCCAAAAAGCTTAACTGCTTGACCTTAAGCCGCTGAGCGGGGATCAGGGTCACAAGAAACCTGTGGCACAGATTGGACACGTAGAAGTAAGTCTACGTTGTTTTAACAATACTGATAATACCCACATATTTTTATGGTTAGTGTTCCCAAACACTACAGGCTACTTCTTAAGCTTGTTTTTTCTTGATTCATCATCAGTAATCATATTTTTTTCTCACCCTCATGTTGTTCCAAACCAATGTTTTGTTTTGTGAATAAAATATAATTATTTTATAAAACCAAACAAACAACAAAAATGAAACCAAACAAACAAACAAAAAAAAACATATGTGATTATGTTCAATGTAAACAAAAATGGTCAAAGACATTGCTAACATCAATTTTTAATGTTCAAGATTTTAAAATCTAAATGAATTTGTTATAATTTTCAATTCCATTTTAGTTAGTTATATTTCCTCATATACTTTTTGGACATTTATATAATATTATCCAACATATATATATACACTTTGCTTTCACCCAAAATGTTTTTAAATGTATTTTTAAAACCCTTTGCTTTCACCCAAAATGTATTTTATGTATTTTTTTTTGTAATATTATTTTGCATTCGAATGTTAAGCACAATATATTTTGAATTTTAATAATAATATTTCTTTAAATTACAATATGTACATATATATTGGTACATTTTTCATTGGTATGCATGTATTCAGCATATATTTTATTTATGTTTTGGCAAAAAAATCTATATATTTTTGCTATATAGTATCATGTTTTCAGAAGACTTGGATCATCATGAACTATTTTGATGATATTTTGATGGAGGTTTTTTTTTTTGTGGCTTTTGTGTTCCATAAAAGAAATAAGATAACATGCAGTGCTTGGAATGACAAAGGAGTGAGCAATTTTTGTCTTTTACGAACCATTTCACAGCAACTTCACAAACTGAAGCGAATGTAAAATAACAACGATCGGTCGATAATAAAAGTCTACAATAACAAATTCCAGAATACACAAGAAGATTAAATATCCTGAGTATCAATGAGAACATGTAGCGGTCTGAAATCCACCTCTTCAATTTGTTTAATCATGTCTTTTGTCATGCATGAAGAAATAGTACATTTTGTTTGTCTTTTATTCCTTAGCATTATGGGAGCCAGGCGGTGTATCTGCCTTGATAAAGAATAAAACAATTGTTCAGTGAAGATGCTGTGTGAGCTATCTGAAAATGACTGCGACTGGTTTTCATTCCTGGTGTTTTCACTGTAATTTAGAGCGCCAGTGTTAGTGAGAAGCAGAGAAGCAGAGAAGGAAAGGGTCAGCACTCAGAGTGTGACCTGCACTCACTCTTGACGTCATTTCAAATGACTTGGTGTCAGACAGTTGCAAGCCTTTTATAGAGAAGTGTCTGGAAGACACTGTACATTCAGGAGGCTTTTGGTTAGGGAAAAGTTTTGTTTTCATGGTAAATTCTAGTTATGCGGCAGACATCATGCTCCATTTTAGCTCTGCACGACTCCAGAAAGAGGCAGAATCTGCTCCATAAACCAAAGAAACGACTGGGATTTTTAGCATTCATCCTGTAATGCCTCTTTTATGAATTCAATATCTTTATTTTAGTCGCATATAGTGCAGTGACTGTTGAACTAAGTATACGGTGGCTCGAAAAACACTAAAGTCACAATGGCATATGCAAACAAATAATGCTAGATTTTTCTAGATTTCTTTTCTCAGGCATTTTTTGTGATTGTGATTGATTTTCTTTGCGTTTTAGTAAGTTATATTTCCTCATATATTTTGGCCATTAAAAAAAATTCTAATTAAGTTTATATTATTCAAAATATATTTAAATAGTATATTTTGTTTTTAATACTATAAGTGGTATTTTCCGTTTGTTTTTTGTAAAATTATTTTGAAGGTTTTAAACTGAAAATATTTTAAAATCCTTATTTACAACATATATTTAACATATGCAGTATTTTAGTTATGTTTTGGAGATTTGGAGAAGTATCATATGTCTTGAGAAGACTTCAGAACCATTGCACTGCAACTTCACAAACTGAAGCAAATATTTTTAAAAAGGATCAGTCTCGGTCTCGTATCAGAATACAAAAGAAGATTGCAAGATAAACAGTCTTGATCGAACACTCAGTTCAAAACACATTATTTTCAACACTATATCTTTTATTTTATCATTTAACACCTGACTAATGTCTTTGTGAAGTGTGTGCCGTTGTGCTTGAGCTGTCTATCTTTAAAACCCTCTACAGCATGGTGTTGCCATATGACAACATACTCTTTAAGAAAACATTCTTGTTTTTTTTGTTGGAATGAGAAGACCTTAGTTTAAGCAATGATGTGCTTTGGTTAAGTCACATGACATGCATTTTTTTCTGTGGCATGATTTTTGACTGCCTTCTCTTAGTTGCTGAAAGGAAACTAAAACTTCAGTAAAAAACAAACACCAGCCCAATTTTTTTCATCCACTGCTGAAACGACTCTCTTAACAAAATTGGTGTCCTTAAAAGTTCGATTTAAAAAAAAAAAAGTAATTATAAGGCATTAAGATCAATTTCCAAAGGATGGTTTCTTTCCCCATATTTTTTGTCAAATTTAGCATGGGTTCACTTATGCTAAACACTGTAGATGCTTAACCAAGTTGAAGTTTTAAAAGCTTATATTTACTAAATACAAATTTTGTCATTGTTTTGATAATCTTAAGGCTAGCATATTCATAATAAAAGCCAGAAAACTTCACATTTTGATTTCATGGCGAATTTAAAGGGATGCTTAACCCCTGGAAAGACGAATGTGTATTTAAAATGGGTCATTTATGTAGAAGAAATGTGTAATTAGTTTTGAATTTGGAGCTTTCTAGACTAAGAAAAGCCAGAAAATGTATTTTTGGCTTATGTGGATGAAAGACAACAACTCCCAGAATGCACTTGCTTCTCTGCCCTAGGAGGCCAATGCCTACCGGTAACAGAGCGCAGTAGTTAAAAACAAGTCTAGGCTACTAGCGAGTCTCTGTGATGAGTCTGCCTGAAAATGTGTTTCGAGATCGCCCAAAATGTCCCGGATCCATTGATTATGTTTACCGTGACGAGTGAAGGCCGCGGGAAAACGGCGCGAGGCCAGTGGCGTGATTACCGATGAGCGACACCTGTGAGACGTACCGGTCTCGTATCTCTCACGGAGGAGCGGGAATTTTCTTAGCAATGTTAAAACGCACATCATGTAATTACATTCATGTAAACACTACATTCAGATTCACCAATCAGAATCAATTCAGTTAGATTGAAACAAAAGGTGTGCATGTAAACAATGAATGGCGACTGCAGAAAGCAAAAGCTGAATCCCGGACATCGAGGATGGTAACCCCTACTACTCGGCTTTCTCCACAGAACAAGAGCCTGCTAGCTTAGCTTCCAAAAAAAGATGGCTGATATTATTGTGTATATTCTGTGAGTGAGATCCCACCCTCTATGGGCGGGTTGAGAACTTGCGGTGCATCTACTAGTGACTGTAGTCTTTAGCCTCTGGCCAAAAAATCCTCCGATGATGCAAAACGACTCAGGGGGATATGAGGGTGGAAAGCATGGTAATTCGAAAATACTACAGGTTTTCTACTAATACAAAGTTTAATGCTAAATCCTGAAGTATCCCTTTAATTATTCAGCTGCGCTGCTCAATGGAATCTACCACTACCAATTTTGTTTGAATTTTTCATGAAGATAGAAGACCATATTGCTGTTCAAAGAAGACGACACGTCTGTGGAGCTCCAAGCGAGCTCAGCCACCGTCCCTGACACTCCGCCAGTACAACCAGAGGTGTAGACGCCACAACTTTATAGCTCGGTTGATTGACAGCCCTCGGGGAAGGCATTGTCAAATCCTCCACCCTTTTGCCCTGTGTGTGGTCAGACTCTGTTTTCTGTCAGAGTGACAGGAGGAGGTCGTGTTTTCTGGCACTGAAAGTCTTCTCTTGTTCCAGCCCAGCAGATTGTTACCAACGGTCTGTTGTGCAACTGCTGGCTGCGGGAGGGGTCTCAATGGGGAATATGAGCGAACAACATGATTTGATTTCAGTTATTTTTGCAGCAGGGTTGTTTTCTCTGCTCTCAGCAATATGAAACCAAACCTGCCAGTACCTAGCGACTCTCCGGTGAAAAACAGCCCACACTGCTGCAGAATTTATAGCCCACAAATGCTCCACTATAAGCTCGGAGAGGCCGTTTGCCTAAAGATGTGACATTATTCTTATGTTTCGCTGCACGTACGGTAAATAGATGTGAACAAAGCATGCCATTGAAGTTTGGGATATTTTTAACTGCAGGTGTTTTCTGCTCTTCAAATAAAAGGTCATCGACTTCGTTTTGTTTTTGCTGTCACTCGGCGGATATTAAAGATCCAGTTTTGCATTTTCATTTAGGCGGCTAAATTATACACGACCCATCATTATGTAGCTGTGTTTTGCTGCTCGTCATTGGCTGTGATCTTAATTAAATACAGTGCCAAGGTGTTTGGCGTTTGTTTCTGCAGATGCTAATGAAACCACCACACGTTTTTGTCATTCAGAGTTCTAGCAGTTTCTTTAGCAATCTAGATTGGTTAGTTGTCATAAATAGAAGTGTTCTCATAATATCTATTTTCATTAGTATTTCAATAATATTTCAATAACTATTTTTACTAGTATTTTCATTAGACTATTTTCACTGTTTTCATTTCTATTTCAGTTTTTTTTGTGATTTAAATTGTATATATATATATTAAAGCTGTGAAAACGATTAATCGCGATTAATTGCATCCAAAATAAAAGTTTCTGTTTACATAATCTATGTGGGGGCACTGTGTATAATTATTTTGTATATATATAAAAAACACACATGCATGTATATTTAAGAAAAAAAAAATTATTTATATATAAAATATTTATATTTATATATAATATAAATTATATATAAATCTATATACAGAATATACATGAAAATATTTCTTAAATATATACAAGCATGTGTGTGTATTTATATATATAATAATTATACACAGTGCACCCACTGTATATTATGTAAACACAAACTTTTATTTTGGATGCGATTAATCGTTTTGACAGCCCTAATATATATATATATATATATATATATATATATACACACACACACACAAAAATAAGATAAGAGTCAACTATTTAATGTCAATTATCTCGTGTTTTATGTGTTGTAATTTTGTTTTCATGGACTTTTAGGCCCTGTTTACACTAGAACGCTTGCGGGTGAAAAAGTAAAAATATTTTATTGGATATGCCTTTCGTTTACATGGCGACGGTGTTTTTGGGGCTTAAAAACGCAAAAAAAGTGAAACCACCCTCCAGAGTGGAAATCTTAAAAAACGCTCCACCGTCGCGTTCCCGTGTAAATGGTAAAAACGCAAAAGTCAACTAGACAGTGAAGGTTGTACGCAAGCGCGGGGACTTGGTGTTGTTGTGTGGCAGTGCTCCACATTGCCACCTAGCCGCCTGGAGTGCATGCTACATTGAATTTCACACACTTTTGCATCACCATATGCACGTGGATTTCCCACCCAAAACGCTCGTATAAACGCAGAATAAAAAGTGATAACGCAACGCTAGGGATGCACGATATATCGGCCAGCATATTGGTATCGGCCGATATACGTTAATTTTTAATGTTATCGTTATCGGCCTGGTTAGAAAATGTGGCCGATATATTAAAGCCGATAAATAATGTATTATTCCCTTCAGCTGAGACACTTGTTGAGCACTGTTTATGTTTTTGAATTTCTTGAAATATGATTGAAATCTCTTCAAAAAATGAAAATACGGTTCGGTTCAACATGTGCAGCGCAAATCTGTCATATCAGCTATACAACACTATAATGAGAACATCATTATAATTGTGTGCTTGGGACATGGATTTAATTGTGAGACTTTCGTTTTTGTAATCAGGCTCTCAAAATTAGATAAAAATTTGGATTGAAGTTTATCGGCCGATATATCGGTTGTCGGTTTTCAAATATAAAGAATTATAGGTTATCATATCGGCCAAAATTTTCATATCGGTGCATCCCTACGCAACGCCACTTTCGCGTTTTCTCTTCAGAATCGTTTCCGTGTAAACATAGCCTTAGTTTGCTTTCATTTATCACATGTGTTCCTTTATTTGGGTTTTCCTGCCACCCATCTGTTTCCATGGTTACTAATCATCACCACCACTGCTCTTAATTTAGTTCACAATGTGTGTATTAGTTCCTCACCTTCGCTCAGTGTTTGTCTGGTCTATGTTTAAGTTAGTACGTGTGTAGTTGCGTCAGTCTGAACCTTCTGTGAATTACCTTATGATTTTTATTCAGTTTATTCATGAATCTTCTTCATGTATTCCTACACCCTTGCTGACAGTCATTTAAATTATTCATGTTTTATGTTAAAATATCAGGCGTGAATCATAGTTATTTTACTGCTATAATTTAGCTTGAAAGCCTTTAATAGTCTATTTAATGGCAGGTTCTATTGTGGCAACGTAGCCCATAATATCGACAACATACAGCCCTGGTCTCCCCAATGTCGGATCTGGCCTGTGGTTATCCTGTGAACAATTGAATTACTTCTCACCTCGAACCAACATAGCAAAACAATGAAAAACGAGGAAGATTACAAAGGATATCTCCTGAGAAATTACAGAGGTCATTACCTGCACTCCCAAAGATAAATCAGATATTATAGAACTGTTCTTAGACCAATAAACTCACTTCTTTTCCTTTTCTTTAGAATTAAACCCAGCCACCGGCTTCAAAACGGTGAAATAAACTCGTAATCTAATTCGCTCAAGGGAACCAAACCACACACACACATCCTTTCTGAATATTCAACACAATTCTCATTTTCCTTTTAATCTTTCACACACTTCCTCTTTTACATGGACTGAAAATGAAATACTTCAACTAATATGAGGGAGGTTCAGCCTTTGAGAACAATTATTAATTTTTACCAGCTCGCTAGAGGTGTTTCAGAACTCCCCCGGGCCTGACTGTGTGCCGTCTGCCGTAGTGCCGCAAATTAAAGCGTTGATAATTAAGAGATAACAAGACGATTCTTAAGGCTGCTTCTCCTTCTGAGCACATGACTCGAGTGCACTGTCTTAAGGAGGGAAGATTTTCCGGCTCTCTGAATTGCACATATGGAGTCGTCTTTGGCAATTGTGAAACAGAAGAACATCTCGTCTTTTGTGGAACAAGGTCACCCGCCTGCGATAGTCCATCAGACAAAGTGTGCGAGCGCTCGCGGCCCGATGCAGCGACCTGGAGCTCAACCTCATCTGTGTCGAAGGACTCGCCACTGCTGTTGTGTGCTCTGCTGCCATTGGAGATTCATTGTAACAGGAGAAATTGCTTTTGGGACACATCAGCTGGAGAGTGCTCCAGTAGTAGGAAACAGATGGACAGAGGAACACAACAGCAAGAGGTGAAGACGGTTCGCATGATGAAAATAATGTCGATTTATTTACATCCTTACTGCTGTCAATCAATTCAATTAATGACCTGACAGGTAATCATATTAATCACAAGTAACCAATATTTGCTGAAAATTTATAGTTGCGCACAAATTAATATCACAAAGACATTAATGTATAAATTATCTTAATATTGTATAATTATATATATATATAAAACCCAAATGTGGGTCAAATATGGACAAACCCAAATGTTGGGTTAAAAATGCAATTTAAAAAATTACAGTTGAAAGTGAAAGTTGAAGTTGGGTTAAAATTTGAAATTATATTTTTAACCCAACATTTGGGTTTATCCATATTTGACCCAAATTTGGGTTAAAACAACCCAGCATTGTTTAGAGTGTGTGTGTGTTTGTGTGTGTGTGTGTGTGTGTGTGTGTGTGTGCTGGGCAACGATTAATCATATCCAAAATTATTATATAGATATATGTATGTATATAGATATGTGTGTGTGTCATATTCAATAATAATAATAATCAATGCATATTATTTTCAGTAATATTAATATAGTAATATAATATTAATATAATATAGTATAGTATTTTCAGTTTAATGTTAATTTAATTATTTAATTTATAAATAATTACATTTTTAATTAAATGTATTTATTAAATGTATTTTTTTTTTATTTAAAAAAATTAAATTAAAAATTAAATAATATAATATTAATATAATATAGTATAGTATTTTCAGTTTAATGTTAATTTAATTATTTAATTTATAAATAATTACATTTTTAATTAAATGTATTTATTAAATGTATTTTTTTTTTATTTAAAAAAATTAAATTTATTGAATTTTATTAAATGTATTATTTAATTTTTTTAATGGCAGGTTGGACTGTAACAACTTACCCCATACGCTGCAACAGCCTGCCCTGATATGCCTTAAAAATGAATGTGTAAAATTGACTGCCCTAATCTTTATTTGTATATTTTAAATGCCTATTAAGCATTTTTAGTCAGCCGTTTCAGTGTGCTGCGACAGCCCCCAACCTCCCCCCCATGGTATCCCCTCTGTGAACCCTGGGAATGGCCCGGGATGTGCCCACCTAAAAATATGCAACTGATTTTCCAACACCTAAACGCTGCCTCGCTTGAAGTCTGCTCATGCTGCGCCGGTGGGAATATTCAAAGCAGGTCTTATGAAATATTTATCGGAACATGAAAATTTCCCTGTATTTTAATTACCTGTTTTATACTCGAGGTACAATAAAGATTAAGTGAGCCCACTGCTCAGAGGTGACTCAGTGTTCATTTACAGAGATTATGGTGAATAATTAAAAAAAAAAAAATTGGTTGCTCTGTGAGTTGGAAGAAGAACCAATGAAAGGATTTATTCAGAGTCAAGCCTCATCCATTAATTTTGAATGCAGCCCAAAGCACCTGCACCGAGTGTTGGCATGTTTTATTGAGAGAGCGCTGTGTTTTCCAAGATCACATGCCCGGGAGGTCTCAGTCAAAGGTCTTCTCTTCAGAATCTATATGTTGTGTGTCATCGCACATAAAACCCCTTAGCTAAACGCAAACTAATGAGGAAAAAAACACCTTCAGTACATTCAGGCCTGAAACATACTCCAACGCAAATACGTCAATGCATGCGCTTCAAGCGACACAAACTTGATTTTCACACGTCATAGCAATTCATAGCGCAGTGCACAAAGTACATGTTGCATTTGTTCAGAGGTTAGGGAGAATCGTGTGTCTATGTGGACTATCTTGCAATACTTAATAAAAGTTATGTAGAAAAATAACAAAAAATCTGTTAACTGTATGAAATCGTTAATTCTGTTTATTTATTACTGTCTTGCAATAATTCATTACAGTTATAATATTACAATTTGTGAAATATTTATTATTTAAAATAATTGTAACAAATATTAATTATAAGTTATTGTTGACGTATTTGTTCACAAAATGTAATTGCTTGGTGAAAATTCACTGTTTTTGTGCCGCAGAAAATATGATTTAATATTTAAAAATATGATGCACACACACACACACATATATATATATATATATATATATATATATATATATATTTACACATACACACATTACTTCTCTCTCTCTCTCTATATATATATATATATATATAAATGAAATATTTAATATTTAAAAATGTATATGTATATATATATATATATATATATATATATATCAGAAAAAGCCCCAAAAAATTACAAACTTGTTTACAAAAAGAAATTAATCCCCTGTAATAATTCACAATAGTTATCATATTAAAAAAATTTACAAAAAACTCATACATTTGTGAAATATTTATTATTTAAAATAATTGTAACACATATTAATTATAAGTATGAAATTGTTGATGTATTTGTTCACAAAATGTAATTGCTTGGTAAAAATTCACTCTTTTTGCCCCGCAGAAAATATTATTTAATATTTAAAAATATTTAATACTTAAAATTGTGGTACAATACGCAATAAATAATTAAATAAAATATTATTTAATATTTTAAAATATTTAATACTTAAAATTGTGATACAATATATATATATATATATATATATATATATATATAATATTTGATATTTAAAAAAAGTAAAAATATGTAAAAAATATATTAGATAGAGACATTTTTTGTTTACAAAAAGAAATTGATTAGGGAAAAAATCCCCTGTTGTATTCAGAGACAAAAAGTAGCTGCATTTTTGAGTAAACTATTCTTTGTAAGTAAGAACGCATTTGCGCCTTATTTGAAACAAATACATTGTCATCTCTGTCTTCTCATAAACAGGTAGGCCTACATAATTGTAAAATTTCTAATTGAGGTTGGAAGGTGGATTTCCTCATCCCTGTCTTGTTTAGGTGAGCTATCCCTCTGGGAAGTGTCCCTGGAGGAATGTGTGTTTTGGTCTTGGCAAGCACCGGTGAGCATGTGAGGAGGGCACTGTGCTTGGCTCATTTACATTGATGGCAAGACTTCTCCTTTGCTGGCATTTTCACCAGCCATTGATCCACTGCCTGCCTGATTAATCTTCTATAAAGGGATCAGGAGTCAATTAGTGTCTGAATTTCACTTTGAATTCCACATATGTGTCACCTTTCCCTTGAGGACCCCGACCCCTCAACACTCGTCCTCTGTACCGCACTCCTGAAATATCCATCTCCAGTCAATTTACATGTTTCCCTTTCATTCCTCTTAGAGTAAAGAATACATCTGCATACCAAAGACAAAGGATCTACCTGCAGGAAGGAGACAGTGTTAGCTACCTAGAGACTGAAACACTGGGATTCATTATCTTTCTGGTTTTAATAAGAAGTGAACAAAGGGTTGACATAAGATAATGATAAGATGCTGTACTCGACTGTCTGGTAATTACCATTAAACCTATATGTTCCCAAACCTAGTAACATGCCTACCTAGACAGTTTTTTGAGGGCATCATAGGTGCGTTCTTGTCTAGAAAGACTGTACACTGCACCACATTTAATACTGAAAGGTAATTAAATGTGTAAAGGGAATTAAAGGTAATTAAATTAAACAGATTCTGGCCAGTGCAGAAATAAGCTGATAATTATTTTCATGTTATGGCTGACAGTAAAATTCTTTAGTATTTTGTATAAATAAAATAATAATAAAAAAAAAAAAACGCAAGAAAATAATTAAATAAATGCTACAAGCGCATTTAGGCATCACAACATTATAGTGTACAGTATGCAAAAAATATTTTATGTGCATGCATATTCATTTTGGGATTTGCTAAAGATAACATTTATCAGTATTATTAAATTATGAATGTTTTGAAAGATTAAGTTTGAGTGTTAGACAACAGATATTCGAAATGGATTCTAAATAAATAGAGAATGCGTGTAGAAAAAAATCTCTTCATGATTGGTAATCACAACATTTTTTCTTTTGTCAAATCAACTTAAATAATTTATTTAGTTCAGATAACATAATATTTTGAGTTTCTGATGATTAAATCATTCTCCTCCATTGTATTAACTCACTTTTTCCAGTTCAATGAACTTAAAATTTTAAGGCAACCAGGTTACTTAATTTTTTAAGGTAAACTAACAATATTTTTTTACAGTGTGTTTGATATCAGCTGATATTGTAACAATATTTTATCAATCTCATATATAAATAAAACAAATTAAACTGTGATATTTTATTTATATTTATAAAAAAAACTTGCATCCCGCATATAAAGGCAGTTTAGCCCAATAGGACAGAGGTTAGTATTCGCCCCTGTTGGTTAATATTGTCACTAGACAGGCAAAAGTTATCAGGGTTGCATTATCGCTGTGGAAATGATAATCTTTCATTTTCCTGTTGGATAGGGCTAATGTACGTATCACCTCTGCATGGTGGTTGATAAAAAAAGAGTTCAACAATGACATTCTAACTTGTCTTTTTACAGGTTATTCAACGCAGAGAAGATGGCTCTGTTAACTTTTTCCGTGACTGGGAAGCCTATCGTGAAGGATTTGGCAAGATAACAGGAGAGCATTGGCTTGGTAAGCCATCCATGTCACTATCTGTAATACAATCTCTCTGGAAAAAAAAAAGGCTTTAGAAATATCAGTGTCACAAAAAGGTTTATAAAACGTTTCCAAACAGTTTTTCTCCTCATTCCTGAGTCATTACAAATTTTCCAAACAATGTTTAGTTGTATGCAATTGTAAGCAATGCCTATTACTTACTTTTTTAGAACATATAGTGGTGTAATGGTTCCCTAACAGAACACATCCCAATACTGAACTCATGATATGATATTATTGAGGTACTCCAAAAGGTTAAAAAAAAAAATTACTGTTGATTAAAATGCTAATTTTTATATTACATTGTATGTCTAAATGTTGGACTTCTGGAAACCCAATGCACAGGACAATACACTCTAAACAATGCTGCAATACACAAATATTCCCCCATTGCATTATTACATGTTATATATTCTACTTTATATATAGCAGTTGAATGTAGTACTGACACTAAAACTCGAATTTGAAAAAAACAAAACAAAAAAAAAACAATAATTTTCAATTTGGGTGAATTATGCACAATACATATGGTCTCTATCCACTTGCATTTTTGTATTGCGATATATTGTGACACGATATATTGTCACACCCCCAATAACATATAATAAGTAATATATACTATATAATATTCATTATACATGGAGTTTATTTCGCTCCACCAATTTAATTGGACAAGTGACTTTCCATAAATGGTGATATTTCATCTTGCCTGTATTTGCAACATAAATATTCCTGTAAAAAGTAAAAACTATTTTCGTTTCATGAACAAAACTAACCAGAAGAGCTGGCCATGTTGTTTCTAAACGTCTATTACTCTACATAACTTTTTGTTTATAGTTCTGTAGTGTAAAAGTGCACCCGCAGCCGTGAATCACAGTTTCACAGGTTTTTGGTTTTGAATGGCAGTAACATCTTTAAAAACAAGGTGATGAGTTATTCCACTTCTGTCGTAACACGCAAACACGCTTCTTGGGACTGTCACTATTTTTATGTCTGTTTTTCTGACACATGTAATGAACAGGGGTGCGTTTGGTTATTGCCACGGTGAACTGCCAGCCCTGGACAAAATGCCAAGCTGTGTGTCCAAAGCGAGCGTAGCAGATGGCAGTGGGTGGACAGGGAGAGAGGCTTTACAAAGAGACTGAATGTAGAGAGGAACTCGTCATAGCGTCTACTGTTGGTTTCATCCCATACTGGAATTAAAGATCAGCTTCAGCTTTTTAATTAAATTTGATTCAGCTCGTTGGTTTCACCCAATATTTCTTATTCAAAAATGATTTACTCAAACTCATGTTGTTCCCAACCTTTATGTTGTTGTTTTTTTTCCCCATAGACTAAAATAAAAACACCATAGAGAAAGTCAATTTCTTCGGATTATTTTTATGTCTATTTCTTACACAAAGCTATTGTATAGCTTTGAGCGTGGAATATACGTAGTTATGTGGACTTGACATACAGTACTTGTATGGACACACCTTATCATTGTATGGAAAAAAATAAAGTAGTCAAAGCACCATAGAAGAAGTCCATTTTTATGTCTATTCCATATTAACATATATGGACTACTTGTGCAGAGCTTGACATACTTGTACGGACACCTTGTCATTGTATAGAAAAAAAGCTTAAAGGGATACTCCACTTTTTATGGAAATAGGCTCTTTTTACAACTCCCCCAGAGTTAAACAGTCGAGTTTTACCGTTTTCGAATCCATTCAGCTGATTTTCTGATTTTTAGAAGAATATCAGTAAACAGGCAGTTTCTGGTCTCATTGACTTCCGTATATTTTTTTTTCCGACTATGGCAGTCAATGAGACCAGAAATGGTCTGGTTACTGATATTTGATCTATATAACCCAACTGTTTAACTCTGGGGGAGTTGTAAAATGAGCCTATTTCCAAAAAAAGTGGAGTATTCCTTTAAAGATTCTAAGATTCTAGTTATCACAACGTTTTTTCTTCTGTCAAATCAACTTAGATAATTTATGTGGTTCAGATAACATAATATTTTAAGTTTCTGATTATTAAAGCAATCTCCTTCATTGTATAAACTCAATTTTTCAATATCAATGAACTTCAAGTTTTAAGGCAACCAGGTTACTTCCTTTTTTTAAGTTAAACCAACAACAATATTTTGGTTTGGAACGACATGAAACTGAGTAAATAATGACACAATTTTCTTTTTTTTTTCAACCTGAGAGATGGAATAAGGAAAATGTCGTGGTTTGTTTGTGTATTTTCCTTGACAGTCGGTTGCTCTTCAGTATGTTGAACATGAAGAAGATGAATTGGATTTTCTTTTATTTACTGCAAGGTCGCTCCTCTTTCGAGGAAAAAAAAAGGGGGGAAGTACTTTTTGATGACAGTCCTTATGGGCTGCGTCTTGTTTCTTTTATCGCCTTTGCCTGACAAACATTTAATGTCTAGACTTGTTCTTGGACTTGTTGTCTGTAACTTGCGCTCAGGGTCCTGTGTCTCAATCAGCGATGATGAACTATGACAGACCCGTCACGGAGTGTCATCTTGGAGAGATTGACAGCTTCACAGCGAGAGCAGGACAGCACTTGCTAGCAGCGTCTCTCACGCCTGCTGTGGCTGAGAATGACTTTTCCCATGGCCTGCTCCTTTTCTTCACAGTGAGTAAGACCAGCCTAGAGCAATTCCACTGGTTATTCAGCGACGGATATTGCCTGTGGTGGTCAGGGGTTGAGGTCCCTGTGGGCAAGGCCAGGATGGAACAGTCCTCCCTGGAGTGACAAGGTTCAATGCCCTGTCTCCTGGTGAAGATGTGAATCGGTGCCAATGAGTTGAGCTTCCCCAGCCCACGCTCTTAATCAATAAGAGACATGAGGGAGCTGGAGACAATTAACCTCCAGGGCTGGCGAAATGAGTTCCAGAAAACATCAACAACACAGACTCATCAGGAATGAGGTGACAGGGAAACCGGAGAGGGCAGAGGACCCGTAGTGAGAGACAATCTAGCCTCTCACCTCCAACAAATAGGATTACAGTGCACAGTTCACAATAGCTCCATGCGCCATTCTGAATTGGGAATGTTGTGTAAATTCCAGTTCAGTTGAGGAATTTCAATTGAATACGATTAAAGAAATAAATAGTTGTTGTTTTTTCCCCCAAGTGTACTTATTTAATCAACCTTTGTGGACTAGGGTGGACTAAAGCCAGGGCCTAAAATGAACACTCGCCAAATGCGAGTAAACATCAGTGTCAATCACCAGTTGGACGGTAATATTTATATGAGTTCTAACAACGCATTGTTTTGAGAACACTAACGTGAATGACTCTGGACAGTCGATGCGCCAGCGCTGCATCTTCACGAAACTTTAAGACTTGGGAATTGAAATATTCAAGCATATGAAGACGCGGAAGGGAACTTAGTTATTCGTTACTGAAACGATTTGGTTTATCACAGAAAATAAGCTATCCAAACAAAAGTTTATGATTCTTAAAGGGTTCATCAGATGCTCATTTTCCACAAGTTGGTTTGATTCATAAGGGTCTTCACGTAAAGTTTGCAACATACTTTGGTTAAAATTCCTCAGTGGTTTTTACCTCCTCAAAAACAGCTGTTCACAGTGACCTGTTTTGGTGCATGTCTCTTTAAATGATAATGAGCAACAGGCCTTTACACAGTTGGTTCATCATGATGATCTTCACAAATGAATCTTGAAGACTAAATACGATCGCTAGAAGTAAAAGCTAAACATAGGCTGTAAAGGAACTACACCATGACCACGGTCATATGAAAAAACATTTCCCTAAATGTTTGAGTTAAAATAGTTTGCAAGAATGCTAATATAAATACAACAAGGCTATGAACTCGGAAGTTTTCCCATTTGACATGTTGACGTTCAATGTCCCTGACAACCACCCCGCAGTCTTATTTAGCCACTTGTTAGCATCGGCTTTTTGAAGACAAGTAAAAGCTTTAAGAACTCACAAGGGGGAATTACTAATGTATTTTATGTTGTAGAATAAACCATGAAAATATCTTGAACTTGTGTTCACCACAGACCTTATGTCATTTAACCACCTTTTTCATTTAACCAGAAAACCATTCAAAAAATCCATTAACTTTGGGACAAAGGAAGTGCTAAAATGCTAACTAATGTCCAGATTTTAGCCTAAAAACATACGTAATCTCTGCTGCACTCAGAGATTCATTACAGTCTTTTTCCTGTCATTCCAATTCAAAGTCCAATTCAACTTCTGTGGAACGTTAGATTGTTGATAAAAGTGAACAGTTTGATTAGAATAATGGATTAAGTTATTCGATTTTTATTTGTTCTGGACTTTTTTACCAATACCTTTCAATACTGTTAAATGAAATAGTGTAAACCAATATTTTAGGTTTCTGAACAGAGACAATGACAAAGTTTCTTAGAGCTCACAGAAACTTATGAGCTACTTTTGGCGTTCATGCAAGCAGAGATCGTTTTAGTGCCACATTACCAATTAGCATGAAATGCTTGTGCATAAATGTAAGTCGAATATTAAGGGAGCAATATGAATATTAATGCACAAGAGTGTATTTTTGTGTCATCAAAGGAGAGGTTTGAATTATCATTCCATAATTTCCTTTTGTAGTGGATTAGCATATCCATTCATGATCAGCCTCCCAGAGCACTATAAATAAGTCTTTTATCAGTCATTTTCACACAATTCTGTTGAATTGCTTATAATAAGTCATTCCCACTCCTTCATCATAAGCTCACGCATGCACACAAACTTGTGTGCTTACACTTGTGAAGAACTCCAACCTACTGCTATTGTTTCTTAATAAATTAAGCTAATTATAATGGCTCCATTCGGGCGAGGAGTGTTGGAACCCGGGATGCGCCATCTATTTAACTAATGAAGTGAGTTAGTGGGGGGAAATCACTATCATACTTAAACACCACCCATCTGAAGTGATAGTAGAAGTGATAGAAGTCTCTGTGTAAGAATGGATAGAATGTACAGGGTACTTATCACACAGTTTCTGCCAATCTAATGCTAATCTTGAGTACCTATAGAGTAGAATTGCATCCTTCATATCTCAGAAGAGTCTTTAGTTTTATCAGATTGATAAGACAGATACAGATGTACCGATTGAAAGATTCAATGTATTTAAACACACACAATTATCCCTTGATAACTTTTGATTCATTGCACGTCTGTGTTGTTTACAATCTGCCGATTGCCAACAAAACACAGACATTTGATGCAGTTTTCCTTACCGCCTGCGGTTCCGACTCATGATCCCGATCCTTTTATTGCTGGGACTGTTCCAGTTTTCAGTTTCAAACGACCTGCAAATCCAGCGTCAAGGCTTGCGGTGTTCTTTTACAAAACATTCGTCAACGAAATGCCCGGAACAAACAAACACACATTCACATCTGAGCCTGGTTTCTCCCAAGGATGTTTCTCCATTCTGTCACCTGATGGAGTTTTGGTTCCTTGCCACTGCCGTCTTTTTCGCCTTTGGCTTTTGGCTTGCTTAGTTGGGGACATTTAAAGGACAACTTCGATACAAAATGAACCTTCGGTCTAATAACACATTGGTACCTAGTGGACCGTTCGCTGAGATTTGCTTTCATAATAATCGAATGTAAAGTGTTTTATCTCTAACAACTGTTTAGCGTCTAATGCTAGTATATATGGCATAGAGTAAAGAAAAATAAAAATTTCTAGTTCAAACCCCTAACAAGGCTCAAAATAGCCCCACACTAACACAGTAACGTAATGAGGGTCCCTACATGCAAACCGAAGCATTGAGAACTTTGTAAATGTACAGACCGTTTAATAAGAAGATACTTTATAAAGACAGTTCACTACATGTATACAGACAGGAGCCATATTTGGACTGTCTTTATAAAATATCTTCTTATTAAATGGTCTGTACACTTACAACGTTTTCAATGCTTCGGTTTGCATGTAGGGATTGTGTTACTGTGTTAGTGTGGGGCTATTTTGAGCCTTGTTATTGGTATAAACTAGCGATTTTATTTTTCACTACTCTGTGCCCAATATACACTAAACAGTTTTTAGAGATAAAACTCTTTAAATTCGATTATCATGAAAATAAATCTCAGAGAATGGTTGACTATGTACCAATGTGTTATTAGACCAAAGGTTCATTTTGTGCCGGAGTTGTCCTTTAATATTCAGCGATATTATTGATCTGCCTACACTGACACCATTATATGAGAACTGAACTTAGCTGGACGATGAAGTCACGATTTTCTCCAGAGCGGTTGTATATATAAATTAGAGCCCGATCTCATGAAAGTTCGTATCTATAGCACGAATGTCATTTCTTGTGCCATTTATACGCCAAAACTAGTTTTTGCGTGAATATGGTATGTGTTTTTCGATACGCACTATTTGGCGTATAATAAGTACGAACTCCCCACCCCCCTTCCCCCTAAACCTACCCAGGGGGTTTTCATTGCGTAGCATATGCATGCAAAAACCATTTTTGGCGTATAAATGCCACGAGAAATGACAATCGTGGTATAGATACGCACTTTCATGAGACTGTGTTGATAAATTAACTAAATAAGTTTTTTACAACAAAAATGAGCCATCACTGAACTTACTTAAGCTGGACTAGGACACTATTTTCTTCTAGAAAATTTTTTGCATTATTTTCCTGTTGTCACTGTAAAGCTGCTTTATATTGTGAATAAAGTTGACTTGACATCTTTCACATACTCGGAAAAAAAAACCTTTCTGAAACGTATACAAACCGTGAAGGAGTGTATTTGGCACAGAAATGCACTGGCCATGTTTAGCATGAGAATCCAACTTTAACAGTGTAGGGAGTCAGAAAGCATGAAATAGCATTAGACATCCCATTTAAGGTAAAGTGTAGTATTATGTGTTCAGTTTTTGCAATTTCATTAGGGATCATGTTGATGGATCATGGGTGTTGAAGGATAATGAGCTGGTTTCTGATATATAACATCCACACAAGTTTTTTGATCCATCAACATGATCATGTTCCTGACCTGAAATTGTGTGATGAGCTTTTTTGTCAGAATCCTATTGGCCAGTTCTTTTGTCAAGAGAACTTTCTTCTTTTGATGACCCTTTTTCTACATCCTCTTAAGGAAGAAAAGGGTGTATTTAATCGTGTTTACTTTATCCCAGCCATATCCACACAGTCATCACATAGTGTTCCCGAAAGTCTGTCCAGTTCCACGTCAGCAGAAAAAAGGATCGTAGACTATAATCGCATCGATCCTCATAAATCTCGTCTCATCACAAATGTTCCCAGACAGAAGTTAGAAATTGCCACAATTGTGAAACTGCCACAAAAAGATTGTGCCCTTTTGTCATGTGTTTTGGGTAGATGAATATTTGTTTCTGATTAGTTTACTTTTTACTTTTTCAATGAAATTGATTTGAAACGTGTCTAGTTTGCCAGTGCGGCACAGCATGCGTGGTGTTAACTATATCATTCGTCACTCATTAAAGCTGAAGTGTGTAATTTATGCACAGTTGGAAAAATAACATACTCCCTCTCCCTCCTTTTTTGGGAAGTCATCCTATAAATATCTTACTTATATTTGTGTATTTATATTAAGTAAGTATTTTGACAATGAAAACTGTCTAATACCTCACTCTTATCAAATGCTTTGAATTATGTAATTGTGTGCCTGTAAATCTGTAGAGCAGAAACTGTCACAATATCTTGGCAGAGATACAGTAGTCAGACCGTGAATGTGCTTTGCAAAGTACACAATGACAGATAGTTTAAACCGACTCTGTGAACTTCCTGCTGGCAAGCAAACTTTGCAGGAGGCGGCTAGGCCAAAAGTGATATGGTCGATATTTAAAAGACTATGCAGAGGTAAAAAACAAAACAAGAACCATTATTTCCTTCATTGATTTTTTTAAGAGATCATATTTCAGGGCTTAACAATAAGGATGATTGCCTGAGGGCCAGAGTGAGAGTGTTTCTGTCACATAACCTCAAGTATGCACACATACATCGCCTAGACGTCTGTTAAAAAGTGCTTTATCTGGAAAGCATAGCTAATTATTTAGTGTGCACTGATAAATTCATCATAAGATGCATCATAAATACATGATGAATGGATCATTTTTATTTGGAAGATTTTTTTCTGTGATTAAAAACACACATCCAATTTATATTGTTGGTGATGCATATGTGCTGTTAGTGCCAGTGCTTTTTGAAATCTGCATTTGTTTACATTTACATTTAATCATTTAGCTGATGCTTTTATCCAAAGCGACTTACAATTGCTATATATATATATATATATATATATATATATATATATATATGTTAGAGGTCGCATGCCTCTGGAGCAACTAGAGGTTAAGTGTCTTCCTCAGGGACACATTGATGTTTCACAGTGGATTCGAACCTGTGTCTCTCACAACAAAGGCATGTGTCTTATCCACTGCGCCATATGCTATAGCATCCTCTATGTTTTTATGCCTTGCGAATTTAATAATTTGACTTCCTGAACATCATTGTGAATTTAACTGATTTTTATCTGACTTTTTCAATGAAGTTAAAGGGATAGTTCACTTTGAAATTAATTTTTGGTATGTTTTAGTTTACCTCAAGGGCATCCAAGATGTAGGTGTCTTTGTTTCCGCAGTAGTTTCAATTTTGATATTTTTAGGTCAAACCGTTCTTGTCTGTCAGTCATTTAATGGAAGTCTATGGTCACCACCAGAGAAGTCCAATTAAACATGATTTAATGACATCCATCCATCCACTCATCAATCCATCCATCCATCAATCCATCCATCCATCCATCCACCATCCATCCATCCATCCATCCATCCATCCATCCATCCATCCAGCCTTCCATCCATCCACCCACCCACCCATTCATCCATCCATCCATCCATCCATCCATCCATCCATCCATCCATCCATCCATCCATCCATCCACCCATCCATCCACCCACCCTCCCATCCATCCATCCATCCATCCATCCACCCATCCATCCACCCACCCTCCCATCCATCCATCCATTCATCCATCCATCCATCCACCCATCTATCCATCCATCCACCCACCTGTCAATCCATCCATCCATCCATCCATCCATCCATCCATCCATCCATCCATCCATCCATCCATCCATCCATCCAAGCATCCATCCCTCAATCCATCCATCCATCCATCCATCCATCCATCCATCCATCCATCCATCCATCCATCCATCCAAGCATCCATCCCTCAATCCATCCATCCATCCATCCATCCATCCACCCATCCATCCACCCACCCTCCCATCCATCCATCCATTCATCCATCCATCCATCCATCCATCCATCCATCCATCTATCCATCCATCCACCCACCTGTCAATCAATCCATCCATCCATCCATCCATCCATCCATCCATCCATCCATCCATCCATCCATCCATCCATCCATCCATCCATCCATCCAAGTTTGTCTATTGTCAGCTTCTTTAACACGCAGTCAGTGGAAAGGACCTTTTGTACTTGTTGAATCAGTAGCTGTGTTAGTAAATAAAACATAACTCCGTCGACTTCACCGTCTTGTGCGTTGACAATTTATTCTCAGATATGTGCTCTTGCTTCAGCTCGCACTAAATGAAGATGTTATCTCAAGGGCTTTTTGACCCATTACATTCTCTTTTTTTCTGGCGGAGCGTGTAAACAGCATGAAGAAAGCGAGTGTGGATGGATGCTGTTGATGTGAAGTGACTTAGTTACCAGTAGAACGTCTCGGAAAAGCGTGCCAGTGGCTCTTAGTTCTTACAGCTTGACATATGAGAGTAACTTCCATTTTCTACACATGCATAAACTATCTGTGCCTCAAGCGCTCGTCCTGGTCATGAGAAAAAAAAAGTAATTAAGTGCTTCTACCAGGTTTTTCCTCGTCTCTCACAACATATTGCTGACTGTCGGAATAGTCTAATCCTCCTTAAATCTCAGCTTTCTGCTGCCGTTTTGCTTTGTTTTTCTATTCAGATGTTGAAGTCCTACTGATTTCATTAAGCTTAGACTGGCACTTTCTCACCACTGATGTCAGCTCCATGCAAGCTCTCCACGTCTGGCCGGGCGAATATTAAAAAGTGGGTTAAAAAGATGGCCGCCTCTCCTGGGTGTTTCTCCCCTGTCTCTGCACTCATTACTCAACAAAGAACCTCCATTAATAGACTGCAATGCATTCTAACAACCTGAGCCGCTTCAAAAATGAGCCATGCTGTCATAGGAGCCTGTGAAGACTGCTTTTGGCGAGCTGTTCTGCTTTGTTGTCACTCCATCATTGGCATTCTCTTAAAGGGACAGTTAATTCAATATAGTTAAAAAGAAAATTCTCTTATCATTCACTTAAAGCTTGAATCTATTCTGCGGAACACATTTTTAGGTGAATATTCAGGCTTGTGTTCAATTTTACAGTTTTTTTTTGGTCATAGTTTTTAAATTTGTATGAAAATATCTATTCAATTTAGTTAAATATTTCATTAGCTCATATTCATTCATTAGTAATTTTAGTTGACAAATTCAACATTTTATATTTTACATATATCATATTTATGTGTATAATTACACTACCGTTTAAAAGTTTTGAGTCAGTGATTTTTTATGAAAGAAATAATTTAATATTTTTATTTAGTGACACTTAAGACTGGAGTAATGCTTACCATCACAGGAATTAATCACATTTTAAAATACATTAAAATATGAAGCAGTTGTTTTAGATTGTATTATTTTGCAAAAACATTGTTTTTACTGTTTTTTGGGGTTTTTTTTATCAAATAAATGCAGGTTTGGTGAGCACAAGATTTCTTTCATAAACCAAAAAATCGTTTTGACTACAAACTTATGAAATATTCTGTACATATCATTTTTGTGCAAATATTTTATGCATTTATTTATCAACATTTGAAAACAACATATGTTATTCTGTCATTCTATAATATTTTACAGTATTATTTGTGTCACATTTACAGTATGTTTAAATTACTCTTTTAAATAAATTGACTGATGAAGCAACAAATTATCCTTTTAAGAACCCCCTAAAACAAGACAAAAACAACATAATAGCCTCGCTAATTTGTTTTCCTTTCAAATCTTTCCAAGCTACATCAAGGATCTGCTGGTTTTCTCCCTTTTTCTTCGCATCCTCACCTCCCTGTTTCTTTTTGAAATTCATAGTTTGTACTCTCACTCGCTCATTTCCAATCCGTATCCTGCTATTACACTCTCAAAACCCCCTGGATGCTACACAGAGATATATGGCCAAGATACTGCTGACAAACTTATTTTCCTTGTCTCCACTGGATTGTGTGTGTGTGTGTGTGTGTGCGGGTTTGTGTAAGCTCTCCCTTCTGAATCACACTGTTATTGTTTACTGCCACAAGATGGAAGAATCCACTACAGTGACCTCCTCAATATTTAAAAACCGAAGGATTTCGAAGAACACAAGTCGATATTGTGACTCTCCATTGTACAGATGCTCAAGCGAGATGTTTCTGTCAGAGAGTGTTAATTCAGAATAAATTTTTAAACAGTCTGAAGTGCAGCTGATGCTGTAATGTGTTCGAACACAGCTTGGGGAGAGAAAGAAACCTTTACATCTCACAAGGCAAGAGAAGTGTGACATTTTTGTTGATTTTCTACTGACCACGAGACTCAGCAAGGTGCAGTTAGTGGTTGAATAAACAGCGTTTGCGTTTAACTGTGCAAGTGGTGTATTGATGAGAGCAATACCAGCCTATAGTGAAGCTACACTCTTTTAAAAAGTAGTTAGCTAGACTGTAAGTAATTAACACATGTAACTACACCAAGGCTTTTTAAAGTGTTCAGCCAAGCACTGGATTAGTCAATATAGCCTGAAACATGGATGGACATTATCACTTAAAAAAGACTTAAAGGGGTGATGAACTGAGAAATCAAATTTTCCTTGAGCTTTTGACATCTAAGAGGTCATATTATAAGAATATCCTGTAAGTTTCAGAACTGAAAACATCCTTGTAGTCCAATAAAAGCTTTTATTGACACCAGGCTCAGCAAACGACTCGTTTTTCAAAGTGGGAAATTATGACGTCAAAGAGGATAAACACCACCCACACAGAAGAAGATCAACGCCTACTTCAACACGGCCAGTTTAGCCCCGCCCACCGATTCACGCTTTACACGTATAGCTAAATAACATAGGCCTACCTCGTGATGACAAACCGGATCGAGCTACCGAGCAATACAAAATATTGTGCAGCGCCTGGTTGTGGAAGATTAGCTTTCTCTGGATTCCAATAGGACTGCATGGATAAACTTTATATTTAATGACGTTCCAGCTGATGAGGGTAAAACATTGTCCGTCTGTTCGCTTCATTTCACTGAGGATTGTTTTGTAAACAAGACTGGATTTGCAGACCGATTAACAGTAAAGAACGGTGCTGTGCCGTCTATATTGGATCTGACAGGAATTGTGCAACACACGGACTCGGGGTCGAACATGTACGGGCGAATCATTCCGGTTGCCATTTTACAACATCGGACGTTTTCAAAACAATTTCCCTCAAGTACATCGACGGATGAGTTGAAACTCATTATAATATGCAAAACTGTTATCCACTCACAGCAGTGGGCGTTTACTTCCACGTCTACAGTACGAGACGCCCATAAAAACCGAGCGTTTTTGAGCTAGGAGCTACAAAATAGCCTGTTACTTATTCATTTTGATGTTTTTGAATGCAAAAACCAAGCGAACGTCATAAGTTGACCTCAGACAACAATATAATAAAATTTAAAAAGCCAGTTCTACCAGAAAGACTCGGGAGAATAAATACTGTGACAATAAATACATTTATTGATAGCCCAGCAAGCAATTAAGTTCTTTGGCGTAGGCCCCGTCCATAGCTCGCAATCCGAGGGTCCGAACTCTGCATTTCCTGCCTGAAGACGAAGGCAGGGGCGAAGCCGACCCCCCCCCCGGGAGGTATAGGAAGGGACCATCCTGGTGGTGGTGGGGAGGATGGAAGAGAAGGAACCATCTTGGAGGTGGTAGGATGGGAGGGAAGGAACCATCTTGAAGGTGGTAGGATAGGAGGAGGGAACCATCTTGGAGGTGGTGGGGAGGATGGAGGTCGATGAAAGCGTCAGCATCTGCGAACTCAAACATGTGTAAGTACCGGTCTTTTATACCGCAAGCATTAAACGCGATTGGATAGATGAGAAGGTAATTAGTGACGCAACGATTGAGTCTTCCTGGCAGAACTTAACGCTAAAGCTTCCATTTCATGACCCCTTTAAATTTCACCTTAAGTGCACTTTCATTATGCTCTCTATAGATCTTTTTGACAATTTTCTTGGTAAAAGTTGAATGTCAAAGTTCAAATGCTGTGTACTTGCATCCCATCCAATGTAAAAAAAAAAAAAAACTGCTATCATATCAATGGCCATCATATTGATGGATCTGGTCCTCCCTTTACCTTACAATTTAGTCTTGTTCACAGGTTGGCATGGCAGGTTTCCTCCAGGATTATGTGAGATCTCTTTGCGTTTTCATACATCTGATGTAAGGTGATAGAGAACAGCCTTGCATCCACATCCGGTAATAGTTGTCTTGGTCTGTAGGTGAATTCACAGATGATTCAGGGAGACAAAAATAAAGGATGGAATAAATAGGGTAGATCTTTCACGAAACAGCCATCGCCCATTCGATGGAGTGATGCAATGTGTCTACGGGCTGGTGGAATGAATCTAAGCAGGGAAAGAGATGGATATCAAACCAACGTGGTCCCCGCTGACTTGTTTGGCACTATGAAAATATTGGCAATTTTCACTGGGTCTTTATCTGTGATTTATCTGTGAGTATAGCCCTCCAGAGGCTTTGAATAAAACATGGCCTTGCTCAGCATCCACAAAGCGTTCCATTAACCGCCATTCGGATTGTTTTAGACTGACTACTTATCTTGCGCCGTGGACCAACCACGTGACGCTTGCTGGCCATGCACGGATGGCCTTGAATTTTATGGGGAGATGCGAGGTAAAATTGAAAATTCCTCTGATCTTCTTCTCGCCTGTCCTTGCCCTTCTGCATTATGTTCTATTTCTCTCTCTCTCTCTCTCTCTCTCTCTATCTTTCTTCTTCCCTGTGTGGAAATGAGATATCATCACAGCTTTCGGCTTCGCCTTTAAACACCGTAATTCATTATAAATGTTATCAATCCAAGTGTTTTCCTCTTGGAAAGGAAAAAGGATCAGCGCCACCATGGTCATGACTGACACTGGTAATGTTTCTCCAAGCGTGCACACATTGCATATTATCACAGTGCTTCCCAACCTTGTTTATCTTAATCAACACTAGACCATTAGCCTGGATGCCAGCCTGAACCCTGCCCACAACATTTTTTGGTCGAGAAGTTAGGTCTGGACTTGATCCATTCTCGAAAAAAATGGTCAGGCCAATCAAATTGTCAGGGCGGGCTTTTCACTTTGATGGACAGATGATCTGCAGTTACGTAATCAACACGTCATCAAAGAGCGCTTGGTTTGAACTGGTTTACCACAAAGATGACTGCAGCTGGAGAATTGAGATGGATAGTTGTAATGTGGTTGTTTGAGCATAAACATGTGCAAAGTCACGACGCTCAAAGTTCAAACCAAAGGGGGACGTTTTCTTTTAAAGAAATAACTTTTTAAGGACTAGAATTGGGGAGAGTGGTAAAGTGGTCGAAAGTGGATAAGCTCAAAATGTTTTCGACCGCGTTTACATTTATATTTAGCTTTGTCCACTCGTGATCCGATCAACCCAAATGCATCTTAATACCAGATGTAAACAAGGCCTGTGTGATTTAACTTGTACAATACCGAACAAAAAAAAATTCCATCCTTTCTTTTAATTTGGCCCGAAAATTATTCATGATTTTTAAAGGTTGTATCTGGACAAGGATTGTGTTTATTAAGACAGATGCAGAGCTTTACCGATCTCAGAGATGGTGCATTAAAAAAAAATTAAATAGCAATGCTCCATTGAATGCTTCAGATTCCTAATGGGAGCTATTTTTCAAAGAGCATTATTTTTCTAGTCTCTGTAACCTTCAGGATGCTCTGCATATTTTTCTGTCTCACGGCATCCATTCATTTAGCCAAACCTGACACAGTAATGAACTGTAATATGTGTTTTGTGAAGCGTTTCAGAGGAATAGACAGGCGGGGAGCTGTAGACATGAAACCAGGTCAGCGGCGCACAGATAGAAGGCTGATGTTCCTGATAAGATTTCAGATGATGACAACGCAAAGCCGCTATGCTATCAGTGAAAGCACTCCAGATAATTTCACAGTGCTAACTGAATGGCCATTAAAACCCCATAACCTTATAGATGAATGAGGGGGAACAGACCTGGACTTCTTATCTTATTAATACAGATATACAGCATTCGCCACAATGAGGAACTAGAAGATAAAAAAAAATATTCTGTTACCATTTACTCACTCTCATGTGATTCCAAACCTATATGAGTTTCTTTCTACTGTTTAACATTAAAGAAAAAAAATGTTAATATCATGCTGGTTACTCATTTCCATGCATGGATAAGGAAGCAAAAGCATCACAAATGTATTATTGAGGTATCATAAAAGTAGTCCATATGACCAGCGCACTAAATTCCAAGTAGTCTAAAAACCATTCAATGTCTTTTAAAGCATGTTAAACAGACCAAAAAAGTATACTTTGACTTTAATTTGTGAACAAGTTATTTGAGTTTAATCAATGAATCAATTTGTTGATCTCAATCATAAAACTTGTGCGAAAGATTTGTTCATGAATCATGATCGTTCAACTCACTGACTCAATTAACTGGTTCTTGAGTTATCAGTGAATAATAAAAGTTATTGAACTGAATTGAGCTCAATAATGACACTAGTATCTGTCTACAGCTGATCTGTAGCAGAATCTCTCATTTTTGATGAAGTTTGCATCATTAATGTTCTTGTTTATTAATGTAAAGCTGCTTTAAAACGATTTCTATTGTATAAATCGCTTATGTATATAAGAGTAAGATGGCTGCCTGTTTGCGCCACAGTTTCCCAACATAGTAATTAAGTTTTTACCTTAGCCACAGATGAAATGTTATTTGTTGTGACAGACCCCACATGAATAAAGGATGTGAATCACGCTAGATCCAATGACACTCATGTTCAACCTATTTTTTTGTCAGTGCCAGTTCAAACATATTCTGTTGGCACATTTTAAATTAGAATAAATTAATTTTAAAGTCATGATGCTGCAGTTACTTGTACCCTTTCTCCTGCCGTTGAGCTCTATATGCATAAAGAGGGATGTTTTTGGTGTTATTTACATCATTGTGAGCCAATTACACTATCATTATCTTTGAATTTCTATAGATATTTTTACACTGTATTGAAGTTGCATCTCTTAAACTAAAGATGTATTGTTTACACAGTTTTTTTTTTAATTAATATGGATTCACAATCTTTTTGCATGTGAAATAGTTCATCATTTACTCTAACGATTCATTGATTCATGTGAGAAAAGCTAAGTGACTTTGCCTATGAGCGAGTCATTGAATCATTCATTCAAATGATTCATTCAACAAATGATTCATTCATAAAAGATCCATCAGCTTGACGACAATATTGATAATTCCGCTTAATGTTTTAAGTCATATATATACGCCTTTGTTATTGTAAGAAGTTAGCGACGCCTGCTGACGAAAAATCCTACATATTGTACCTTTAAGTTACTCAGTATCTTAAAGAAGTTAGTTACTTAAGAAGTTACTTAATATTAAATTCTTGTTTTAATTTATTGTTCCACACAATGAAAAACAAATGTTCCAATTTTATTTAAGGGATTGAAATTTTAAGCAACACTTAACCAGAATAACAAAGGTTTTGTGCTTTTGTAAATGTTGTAATGAGAAATCAACTAAATGAAATGCACAATGGTGTACTGCATTAGCAGCAGTCATTACCCTTCTTTATAGTATCTCAGAGCTCATCGCTGTCTTTAATTGGATTGGTCAGGAACGTGTGAAGGGCCAATGATATAAAGGCAGGTCTGCCTGTTCTGAAGTGTTGAGCAAGTTTCCCGAAACACTGTGTTTGCTCTAATCTCTGGTGGGAGGTCTCCATATGTTCTTTTTAATTGCGCTGTAACAACTGCATTGATGTGAGGTGTACCTACAGATGTGTTTTCAATAGCATACAAACAGCTGTTCTGCCCTAGGTTTTACACCTCGCCCATTTTACCTCAGCTGTTTCCAAAGCACCGTGCTCCTGTGCCTTATTGAGGCTCGTATTTAAAGCCCCGATCTGTCGTCTGACAGCGAGGGGTTCGTTGCATATTCCGCCAGAATCCCTCTGGAGGATCCTAGAGGCGACAAGAGACACTTTTTTCGTTCTGAATATGTAAACAAGCCTTGCATCAGGTGTAATTAAATCCCTTTTCTTGATTTGCATATAATTGAGCTCAAGGCCCAAGAATGGATTTCACCGAGACAGCTTGCAGCGAGCGGTTCTTGTGCAGACGGGCTTTAGAAAATTAGCAAAATCGATACCAGTGTGGTCGACAGCGCCCACCTGTAAACAGCAGCTTTTATGCGGCACGCCGGGAAGGGACGGGCATGTTAGGTGCGATGATTCATCCTGCAGAGAACTGAAGATGTGCTGGATGCTGTGTCACTTTACTGGCAGGTGTTCAAAGCCCCGTGCATCGTGACCTCGGGGCGCAATCGAATGTGCGAATTTCTGTGTTTAGACGTGCGATCGTGAGAGTGGGAACCCCTGTACTGAGCTTAAATCTCTTTCCTTCGTTTCTTGAATGCCTCGCTTTTGTCAGACAGGGCGCGGGGAACAGCCATGCGAGACGCATCTCATAGAATGGTTGCAGGGAGCAGCAGAGCCCTCATAGAAACGCAGATGGAGCAGCTTGATTAAAAATTAATAGCAGAGGACTGTTGCACGGGGAGAAAATGAGCGCAGCTCTTGGCCTGTCAGAAAGAAATCTGTCCTCCGCTGGCACGGCTCAGCACGAGCCTCCGATTTCACCACTGCCTCACCTCCTCAAGTTCCTCAGTTTAGCTCTAATTGAAACACGAATGGGGCCTCCTTCAAAGAGGCAGCAGAAGAATTGAAACGTGAAATGAAGAATCTCAGAGTCCAGTGGTGACGCAACAAGTCATTTTACTCTTTAGATGCAATACGTGTCATGAAATACCAGGGTCATGCACCATACAGAACTGAATTGACAATGAATTTTATGTAGTTTTTTTATATTCTGTTGCAAATTAGCTTTAGCTACAAGCACTATACATATATTGAATGGCTGTTGTCACAGTTTTTTATCTATATTTATTGTATCTGTCCCTATAAACACTAAATCATTAAGGGGCCTATTTTAACGAACTGAAACGCAAGTAGCAAACGCAACTTTGTGGGCGGGTCTTGGGCGCTGTTGCTAGTTTAAAAGGGGTTGGTCTGAAGCAGCTTCATTATTCATAGGTGTGGTTTGGGCGTAACGGAAACAAACCAATAAGAGCGTCATATCATTTTTTCTTTAAGAGCGTGATGAACGATGGCGCAATACTATTATAACAGTGAATTTACTAGGCGCGCTTCAGCATCGGTTCACATCCAAGCAGATCGATGTTCTCGTCAGGGCCGTAAAAGAAAGAGAAGGGACATTGGGGATGGGAGTCGGGACAAACCCACCCAAATTAGCTTCAGTTAAACATGCATATAATAATTTGGGTAAATATGTAAGCTTTATGCCTATTTTTCCCGTCGTCATGGACACATCAATGAGTTCCCTCATTTTTATATGTTTTTACTTATAGTAATGTATCATTTGCAAAAAGTAAATTGGATCTGTGTAGATGAGAGAATCATTGTGAGCGTTGTTCACACTATGTATTATGGCCAAGCATGCGCGCTTAAAATAGCGCCTTAATGTACACGCAACACGCCACTGACTTTAGACCATTTTTTTTCTGGTCAGTGGCGCAATTATTTTCTGGAACTGCAAAATAGCACCAGGGATTGTTTACGCCGAAACACGCCTCCTTTTTGCGCCGATCCGCCCATGGGAGCGCAAGTTCATTTCCTAATTTACCGACGTGCGTCTGTGGAGGAAAAAAGCCCGCTCTGCGCGGATGCAAAATAGGAATTATAAATGCATCAGTGTTTAAAATAATTTGCGCTGGGTGCAAGATAGGGCCTTAATTGTTTCGGATTGGAATTTGAGGTAGAAAAAAGTGACTTAAAATTCTGAGAAATTCATGTAACTGGCTTTTTTTTTCTTGAAACAACAAAGTTTGTCAAGATGATCTTGGAATGTTAGTTTAGAAAGTTTTCACAGATAGATAGATAGATAGATAGATAGATAGATAGATAGATAGATAGATAGATAGATAGATAGATAGATAGATAGATAGATAGATAGATAGATAGATAGATAGATAGATAGATAGATAGATTGATTCATTGATTCATTGATTCATTGATTCATTGATTCTGCTTCTGTCTAACATCTTTTGTGTTTTACGGAAAAAAGGAAAGTCATAAAAGTTTAAAACAACAAATGGGTGAGTGAATGACAGAATTCTCATTTTTGGTTGAACTAACCCTTTAATACCGACTATTTAATTTAGTCATCCAGGCCCGACGTGAAGCCTTTCAAAGTTAAACGGCACTTCAAAGTAGCTTTCACAGAACGATTGATTAATTACTACCTTTTACACCTTAGCACATCATAGTGATTCAGGGCAACATGTTCGCTGTTTTATATATCTCCAAGAAATTATTGTTACTTGGGTTGATTGAGTCTCTTGAGATTTAATTAAAGTCCTGAATGTAATTATGTAAATTCAGAGGAAATCCACAGTTTAAACATAACTACGGTACTTACATTTCAAAGATTTCTGTTTGATGTCAGAGCATGTTAAATTGTATGCCTGGAGATATGTAAATGTTCATTCCAATAGCCAAAAGACATTCTCCCAAATTCGACTCCTCAGCGTGAAAAAAATATTAAGCTGTGTTTTCTAGACAATATACAGAACGAACAGAATTATATTAAACTGATAAACTCTTGACAAGTGCATCTTTTCAGATTATGCTTAATTATTCAATCTCATTTCGTAATCATTCTAACCTCTTTTGTGGGGGTCTGTGACTCGTGAGGAAAGAAAGTGAGCAGAGAAAGAGCGCAAGAAAACATCTAACATGTTACAACAATTAAAAAAAAACTGTCATCACAAGATAGTAGATATTTGGTGCTTAGACGACAAGGCCCTTCAAGGCCGTGGAAATTTTATGATGAAAGGTTGAGGGGTTTGTGTTTGATTTTGTTGTGTGGACTCAGACGAATGTCAGATCCGCTGTAGAACGAGCTCCTCCCCGCAGGGCTTTCAGGCGGCAGTTTCGGGGGTAATCAATGCTTCCCAAAAACAGATCAAACTGTCTTTGAGTCAACAACACTGAAAGCTATTTGAAAGTCACCCTGATTTGTTATTGCTTCCATATACAACTCCTTCAACATATGATTTACAGCAGTCATTCTCAATGGGTTTTGCTTGGCGACTCAACACAGTGCCAAAACACACACTGTTGTTGATTATCCCTGCTAATTGTGCTGCAGAACAAGTATGGACTTGCTACTGCTAATAGGTACACAGACACCCTGCTGTGAGCAAGTAACCAGCCGTGATGCGATAAGATTCGTAAAAATCAATCAAAACCCACAGCCAATCGGAACAGTGTGTGGGCGGGCTCTCAGAGAGCAATCATGACGGCAATCCCAAGAAAATGGCTAAGTAGTCTACATAATCAAATTCACAAATAATACACCATTTAAACATTATTTAAATACATAGGCTACTGAGTTACTAAAGCAATCTTTGCCAAATAATACACTCGTTTGTTCACAGTTTGAACGTTCGGTCCCACTTTATATTAAGTGCCTTTAAGTACCATGTACTTACATTGAAATTTGATGAAACATACATGTTTTTACATTGTACTTATATTTTAAAAATACCAACATGTAATTACAACTGTAATTAATATATGTAATTACATCTGTAATTACACAGCTGACCCATCCCTTACACTTAAACCCACCCATACCACCACACCTGTCCCTAACCTTACCCGTATCACACCTCAGTAGCATCAAAAGTGATTTACAATACAACATGAGCACAATAAGTACATTGTACTTATTTTTAAATGTAAGTACATAGTACTTAAAGCCACTTAATATAAAGTGGGACCGAACGTTCTTGTTTCCATTTGTTTACTGAATTATCCATTGTTGCTTGAAACTACAAAGCTGGGAGCACTAAGTCACATTACATGCTTTTTAACATTAAATAAAGCACATAAACTGTACACTCTTAGAGAAAAGGGTTTATTGAGGTTCTATATATGAAACAGAGGGTTCTTTACTCATCTCCAAAGAACCTTTAATGCTAAAAAAAGGTTCTATAATGACTAGAAAGAACCTTTTTGGCACAAAGGTTCTTTATAGGCTATTAATCATTCATATATTATATTATTCTGCAACATTTTGTAGTTGTAATTAAATTATTGTTTATTAAACTGGATCTTCACATTTTAATCATGCTGATTTTAGGAGGAGAAAATTCTAAAAATTACTATAATCCAAATAATATTCTATAATCCAAGATTGCTGCCACCATATGACGTCATAATATGCAAATTACATGGAAAATGTAATCCCTACATAAACTTAGGGTCATCCTTAATATTTCTCTAATTTACAGAAAGTATCTATCTTTTTTCACTTTTAAGATATAGCCTTTTGAAAGTAAGATGTCAAAATCGAACGTTTTAGGGGGAAAAAACTCGCGCCTAAAGGGTTAATAGATACTCCCATAAAAAGACTAAAACAGGGCAGCTAAAACAATGTAAGCTTGTTGACTATACTAATCAAAGTATAGTTAGGTTCAGATCATATTGTGCAAAACAATAGGAAAATGGGTCTCGTATGAGGTTTTCTGGAGCCATTTGAAACCCCGACCAGTTAAAGATAATCATACGCACATTAGTTTTTAGATGAAGAACAGCACAGCCAGCCCTCTGTCTTTAGCACGCCTGTTCTGATATATCGCACCTCTGTGTAACATTTCTGGGTCCCTGGGTTGAAACAGAAATGACCTTCGAGTGCAAATGGCCTATCCATTTAGTCAGCGCCGAGACCATTAGAAGGGTGTTGGTGTTTAATAGAGCCTGATGTTGCGCTCGGCTGCTGCTGGAACCAGTCCCCCTCCATTCAAAGCCATCATAACCATCTCTGTTATTATGCCAATATCATTTGAACAAATGTTAGTCTATTCTGCAGGACTGCGGGGAGGCTGATAGACTGCTGCTTTTCACCCAGGCCATCATCTAACTTTAGGTTCAAAGTGTAGGGAGCATTTCAGCTGCAAAGGGGTGAATCTTAAAATATGTAGCAGCCAAAAATGGACTTGATAAACTTTAACAAAAAATTGAAATTTTCCCTCTGCAATTAACTAAAAATATGTTGAAGTACTAAAATTACTAAAACTAAAAAAAACTAAAAATAAAGCCAAATCAAAAGCTAATAAAAAAAATGCTAAAATGACAAAAAAGACAAAACTGAAAAAAATAAAACTAATTCTAATATATATATATATATATATATATATACTTGAATTAGCCTGCACTAATTAATCCCTATAAGATTTAGTATTTTGACAACTTTTCTTTCATGAATCACTCTTACTTTTCAACCCCTCCCTTCAAACGACTTTGATACATAACGGGCACTTTTCATTATCCAATAATTTTCTGATTAATAAAATAAAGTCCCACCCTATTTTGAAAAAATTAAAAAATAAATTAAAAAATTTTCCCTCTGCAACTAACTAAAAATATGTTGAAGTTGAAGTACTAAAATTACTAAAAATACTAAAAATAAAGCCAAATCAAAAGCTAATAAAAAATACTAAAATTACAAAATTTACAAAAACTGAAAAAATAAGACTAATTCATATATATATATATATATATATATATATATGAATTAGTCTTATTTTTTAGTTTTTGTCATTTTTGTAATTTTAATATTTTCTATTAGCTTTTGATTTGGCTTTATTTTTAGTAATTTTATTAATTAGTGCATGCTAATCCAAGTTAATATATATATATATATATATATATATATATATATATATATATATATATATATATAAACTTAGATTAGCATGCACTAATTAATCCCAATAAGTTTTAGTATTTTGACAACTTTTCTTTCATGAATCTCTTTTACTTTTCAATCCCTCCCTTCAAACGACTTTTATACATAACGGGCACTTTTCATTATCCAATAATTATCTGATTAACAAAATAAAGTCCCACCCTATTTTTTTCTCTCACTGAATATCTTGTTTTACGGTGAAATTTGCCAGTTTACGCAAAGAAACAGGTTGTGAATGGCTTCACGTTGACTTAAAAACAATACCTCGGTGTCAGTGCTAATGTTAATAATTGTTATAACCCCTAGCTCTTTTATTGTAGATATCTAATGACTGTTGAACATCTGTTAGGCACAGTGTGATGCTTTTTAAGCAGCACAATCTGTTTAGCAAATAAGGCCGCATGCAGCTAAAGTTTATTCACCTAACACCTTACTCAAACATGCTCTGCGGTCCACAACAGCTGAAGACCAGCAGCAAAACTCTGCTGTATTGATTTTCTGTCCTGGGGGGGCGGGGGGAACTCGCACATGCCAGTGAATGGGCTACAAAGGGAATTCATTTGTAGGCAAGCACATTAGTTTCCTGTCAAGCACCTCTCCTCCTCAGTGTGAAAACTGGGTGGAATATTAAGAGCAGAACTTACTAAAATCTGGGTCTCCCGTTGAGATATTGATCCCAGGAAGTATGCCAGAGTCCTTCAAGCCAGTCTTAGCTAAGAATGAGAAGTTATGTCTCTAGCAGACCCTCTGAGGAAGAAGATGTGCGTTTTGTGCTTTCAGATTCACAATGTTGCGTCTCTTACTATAGAACTTTGCTATGGATGTTGCAATGGAATCCTAAAGTTCACTGCTACAGTAGTTCTTTTCACGTTAGAGTAAGAAGTTTGAAAACAAATAACTCAAGTCACAGGGGTTAGCCTATAGGAATGACAATCTCAGTGCCAATTCGCTAATGGTTTCACTATATCAAGACTTTAAATGAAGAGTTCAGATGCAAAAGCCTCTAAGTGCCATTTGAAATTTTCTTCTAGAATGATAATTTTTTCAAGCTTGTATATTTACGTTGAGTAACTTCACTTAAATGACAATTAATAGGTAATCTTCATTGCCATTTAAGTGAAATTACTGAACTCAAATGGCACTTATGCATATGTCCTTTAACTTTGAACTTTGCAAAATAAGCTTCGCTACAGTGTCTCTAGGAACATTTAGTGCCTTTGCTAGCTTTTTGTATCATATTCCTTGTTTGTGAAGGGGGGTGATATCTTGTCTCAACTTTTTGAACCATTATTTTGGCTTAGCCATATTTGCAGTCAAACATGATAAGCAAGAAACCTTGCCAGTTCAGATATTTCATGTGTTCTAGCTCAAGAACACCTGGTGCAACTAATGAAGCCCTTGATTAGTTGCATCAGGTGGGCTTGAGACAACCCTTGTTTTGCAGATTTGTGCTGTTGTGAGGGACTCTTTTCAGGGGGTTGAATAATTTTGAGACTGCAGAAGGGGAAACCACTTGAAACATTTGCTGTGTTGAGCCATTTCAATTACTTTTGTTTGATTTCCTCATTGTAAACAGCTGAAAGTCTGTAAAATTTGCCAATAAACCTGATTTTCAATGGGGGTTGAATTCGATTACAACTATATATATATATATATATATATATATATATATATATATATATATATATACATGATTTGAGGTTTCAATTATGTTTATAGCACAAGCTTGTCACCCAAACACTCTTTCCACATCCTTTATATTCAAATGAATCCCTTTATATTCAAATAAATCCCATTTTTTCATTAACTTAATCTAAATCTCTTTTTCAGGTATGAAACGAATCCATGCACTTACCATTCAAGCCAACTACGAGCTAAGGATTGACCTGGAGGACTTTGAGAACAGCACCTCCTTCGCGCAGTACGGCTCTTTTGGAGTGGGTTTGTTCTCTGTTGACCCAGACGAGGATGGCTACCCACTGAGCATCGCGGACTACTCCGGCACTGCAGGTACGATTCACACTATTCTGCCTTTGACTGAGAGTTCCTGTGCTTACCTGCAGTGTGCAGCCAAAAACTATTACATTTATTGAGAAGGAAGAGGTCTCCCAGAAAGCCAGAGGTCATAGTGTCCTGCTTTCAAAGCTCTGTATTCTTAAGACATCCTGCACAACAGCAATTCAGTTGTGGACCTGCACTGATGCCTGGAGCCAAAGTTCATGTCAGGTTTAATGGGGAGCCTCAGGTAAATGCTGGTAAAAGTTCTTCGGCTGATATGTAGTCAGACATGTGACGGATTACCTGGCCATGAACATCCACTTTAGACCATGACAGACAATTTAACTGACATGGAAGGTGTCAGAAATGATATTTGTTTTATGGTTATGGTTTTCCATGTAGGGTCATAAATCAGAAACCTCAGCAGTCTTTGCAAATGTTTGCACAGAAAAACATAGCAAAAAAAATGAACATAGAAATTAGCATAAAATTAGAAATTTATGAACCGTTCGCCCCGAAAATAATATTTATTGACAATTTCACCAGCAGAGAACAGCGAATGTAATTTAAAATGCTGTACACACACTGAATGAAGAAACAGACTACATAATCTACAAATAATGTAGTAAAAATTATGGTAAGCTTACTTCAAAAAGTATATATATATATATATATATATATATATATTAGGGCTGTCAAACGATTAATCGCATCCAAAATAAAAGTTTGTGTTTACATAATATATGTGGGTGCACTGTATATAATTATTTTGTATATATAAATACGCACACATGCATGTATGTTTAAGAAAAAAAAATATTATTTATATATAAATTATTTATATTTCTATATAATATAAATTATATATAAATCTATATACAGCATATACATGAAAATATTTCTTAAATATATACAAGCATGTGTGAAATATACAAAATAAATATACACAGTTCACCCACATTTATTATGTAAACACAAACTTTTATTTTGGATGCGATTAATCGCGATTAATCGTTTGACAGCCCTAATATATATATATATATATATATATATATTCTACATTTACTTTTTAAACATACATAAATACATTAGTATTTAGGCCAGTATAGGTAAAAATAATGCAAACAATAAATGCGTTTTTACCAGATTTAGTGTATTCAGTGTAACTTCTATGTTTTTTTTTTGTGCTGGCTGGTGTAGCTATATGACTTCTGATGAGGTTCCTTTGCTTTATCATCAGTAGAAAAATACCTCTCTAAAAACTTCCACGAAGAAAACCGTTCCTAGCAAGCGTATAGTGCATCTGACTTCAGTCACCCGGATGATCCTGTGTTATCTTTTTTTAGCAGTTGTTATCGGGGAATAACATACTGCTGGATGGCACAATTGACCAAATCAAGTATTCCACAAAGCCGGCTAATAAATAAATATATATAATGTTTCTATATTTAAAACAAGCCCACATAAGCACAGACAGGAAATCCAAACTTAGTGGTCTGGATTGCACCCAGCAAAACAAAAAAGTTCAGCCTAGAATAGAATCTATCATGAAAATCACAAGACTAATTTAAAGTTTCCTGCCCTGTTGTCAGTGGCGTTCAGATATATTCCTGTGGCACGCAAAGCAACAGAGGCCACGGGTTATCGTCTGTGCCGAGGCAAAATGATGAGCAATTCTCAATGCTTCACCTGCGCTGTCGCCCGGGCCTCTTTTTAACGTTAATTGGGTCCCGCACTCTATTATTCTCAGGTGTTTTTCCCCGAGCACTGCCCTCCACGCAGGGGCCGGACGCGGGCGTGACCTTCGCAGTGTGCCGGAAAGGGCAGGGATAATGAAGCCGTAGAACACATCTATGGCATTCCAATAAAGCAGGCACTCGGCTTATTGTGGGAGACGTAAACAAACACTCCTATTAACATAAATCAAGGGGAGAATACCGCATCCACGCATCTAATTAGCAAGGCTGTCTTAAACATCCCCCGCTGGAGGAGTCGTGTCACATTGATTCCCAATCTTATCAATTACGTCTTGTTTGGACTCTTACGCCGCTATCTCGATTAAAATGCACGCACGGTTGTTTAAAGCATTAGTGTGTACATGAACGATAGGTTGGACTGACCGTAAGCATTAAATCACATTTTGATTTTTTTCCGTCTGAGGTGTGCCTGCTCAAGAAACTTAGTTTTGAATAAAATGCTGAGAGAGATCAACACAGATCGAATGTTTTAGCACAGTGAAATCAAACAGCCATTTTTTTTAAGAGTAAGCAGCAGTGTGGAACAAAACAAAAGGAGTTAACACCTAAATACACAACTTCACAGATCCAAAATGAGGTTTCTGGAGGGCAACATTGTGAGATGTCCTTGACACTTTTAATAATGGTTTGTCAAACATATAGCAAGTCCCTCCTCAGAGTTCAGCCTTCCTGGAAATTCAAAAGGGAAAATTCTGACACAAGGTCAATGGTAAAAAGGCACATTGCGGCCATAAAATCAAACGTGAAAACAATTGAATGCGGCAGGCAGCTCAAAATTCAAAAGCAGGATTTTAATTTATTCTCACTTTATCACAAAGTATCCTTTTCTCTGATATTAATGATGAACTAGAAAACTTTTTGATCATCTCTGTGGGACGGATACCTCGAATCTCATTATTTCATTATTTATTCATTTATAATTAATCATAACTATTGGTCACCATGTGGAAGCTTGTTTCCGCCACGGAATAAAAAATTGTAAAAGACAAGGGAATAGACTTTTTATCTCGCAATTCTGACTTTTTTTTTCCTCACAATTGCAAGTTTACATCTCGCAATTCTGACTTTTTTTCTCAGAATCATGTGATGATTTGTGATGATTTGAATTGCAAGATATAAAACAGACTTTTTTCAAATTCTTTCTATAACAGACAGTTGTGATTTGATATCACACAATTTTGAGAAAAAAATTGAGAGATGTAAACTTCACTGTAAAAAAATGTTGTTGGTTTAACTTAAAAAAGTAAGTAACCTGGTTGCCGTAAAATTTTAAGTTGATTGAACTGGAAAAAGTGAGTTAATACAATGAAGGAGATTCATTTAATCATCAGAAACTCAAAATAATTAGTTATCTCAACTAAATAAATTATTTAAGTTGATTTGACAAAAGAAAAAATATTGTGATAACAAATCTTAATTTTTTTTTACAGTGTTGAAATTGTGAGAAAAAGTAAAAATTGTGAGATAAAAAGTCCCAGTTTCATTTTTTTTTATTCCATGGTGGAAATAAGCTTCCATATCACGCTTTATGTTCATCTGTGGGTTTTTCAATGAAGTGCCGAACGCAGCTTGGGCCCTCTCTGCTTGTTTGCAATGCAAAGGTAAAAAAAGAACTGGTTCTTTGAATAAGTTCAGCGTTTTCATTACTGAAGATTTCATTACACAGCATCTGCCTCCGATGCTGCTGTTGTAATGACGGACAAAACATGCATGGCCAAAATTTGCTGGTCAAAAATCTCATAACTCCATTTGAATTTTATTTTGGCAAAATGTTAATATTCTAATGACACATGCAAGTGTCTGACCATGTATAAAGCCACTATACCAACTTTAAAAACACAGTGTTCATTTACACAACACAGTGTGACTGTAAAAAGTCACTTTTAAAGGAGCTGTATGTAAGAAATGTATTACAAATAATCATAAAATGGCCCTGATATGTCACTAGACATTAAGAAATCATGTTCATTTCACAAAATTAATATCAATGACAACAGTAGTCCGGCCAGGATATTGTCATTTAAAAAGTGAAGTTGCATCCCTCAACTGATGTTGATGTTGTCATGTTTTGGTTTGATGCGCCACACTCCACCAAATGAGTGTTGTGGCATTCGGGTTGCCAGCTCTGCTCTAGTTACCACAGCAAATACAAACGTGTCGGATAAAAAAAAGTTGGATCCGTAAATGTTGGATCTGGCAACCTGGGGATACACAGCTGTACAGTAATTTGAAAGTGATTGCAGTACCAGTTTTGGCCACAATCTCACATACAACTCTTTTAATTATATATAAATATTTTTTAAAAGTGACTGTCATTATGAATCACTGAAACATTGATTCAATTTCTGTTGTCGAAGCAAAAAAAAAAAAGTTACGTAATTGTCGGTACGTTCCAACGTGACGTTGAACATGACCGACTGAAAGGGAACTGTGACCGACTGAAAGGGAAAGGGAAGGGTGATATTGTGTTTAAAATATAAGTTCTTCAATATTTCCTTAAAAGTTCTGAAAAAATTTTAAAAAATCTTTTCAAGTTTGAAGGTTTATAGGCCTTACGGATGGATGGAATAACTTGTACTCATGAATTTAAGCACTATAAGACCAAAAATTTAAATAGTAAATAAAATTACTTGTAACGCCTTGAAAATGTGCCAAAATATGTGGCATGCAAAACCACAGAGAATGTCATTCATCCGGGCCATTAGTAAAAGACTAAACCGCCCAAGTTAAACTGTGCAGAGCAGCAGTCTGAGTGTTTTAGCGATCGTACGCTGATGCTGATGTGCCGATTTGATATGACACTATTTCAATATGACAGTCAATCCCTGTGGAGATTTTGATGAGCCATACCCCAGAATCCTCCGTTTTTCATAAATTACTGTGATGTTTTTTTGCTACTGAGGAGATAAAACAAAAATCTTTTGGTGAAAAAAGTGTTCCTCACACTCCTCTTTGCATGCGAGAATTTTAGAATTTTCATATCATAACTGCTTGCATATCATAACACAAGCGTGGTGTCTCTTTAATGCTACTTTGTTTAATGAAAGGCCTTTACGATAGCGTAAAGAGCGCTCAGCCACAGCGGGGATCTCAGGGAAGAAATAATTACCTGAGATGAGTTTTTACACCCATGATGCCCTGATCTCGGTAAACACTTTGAGTACTAATACAGTGCCAACTTCAAAGCATGCTAATGACAGTTTTGCAAGTGCACAGAAATGTTTTCACTACCATTAGGGAGGCCAGAGTATGAAGCAAAATTGCATGTGAGCGTTTGATTATTTTGTAACAATGCTTGTCCAAGTAGAGGAGTGTATAATTTCTCTCTGATGTTGCAATGTTTTTCAGCATTTATGCGATTATGTATTCATGCGCATACCTAATGACTCGTATCGCCCTCCTGAGTGGGTCTGTCTCAAGACATTTCAGAAAAGCCTGAGATGCACCTTCGTGCTGATACGCGCAACACACCCCCTCAAGTGCACAAATTGTGAGGTCTATTTTGCACAGAATCTGCAATTTACAGCAATGATTAATCATTTCGTTTTAGCAAATTGCATTTTTTTTTCCAGCATTGTTTGTATGGTTGGGGATTCTTGAAATTGAACACTATGAATATTGCAACATACTATTACAGAGGCAGTTGGTGAAGATTTGCTCATATAAAGAGTAAAAGATTTCATGTCAGCATCTTTCCCTAACTAAAATTGTTAGCTAGTTTCCAAAGCTATGGTTAGGCTGGTCTTTTTAATGGTTTTCAAGTGGTTTTGGTCATTTTTCAACAGATTAGACTGGTACCAGGTACACCAGATTTAACTGTAAAACTGACCACAGCGTACCATTGTTCAAATTGGCTGAACCATGGCCATCTAGACCAGCTTTTTGTTCTGACCAGCTAATGACTGTAAATAGCTAGCTTGAGACCCATCTTAAAGCTACACTGTGTGATTTTTACCCCCATCTAGCGGTGAAAAGATACATGACTAGAGCCCGACCGATAAAAGATTTTGAAGGCCGATACCGATACAAATATTTGTTGGTTTTAAAATCCGATATTCCGATATATCGGCCGATATTATTATTATTTTTTATTTATTTCAGAAACGCGCAACAAAATATTAACAGTTTTATGCACAAGAAACGTTTGATACTTTTTCTCTATGTCTATGCTCCTCGAAAGACTAACTTACATTTTACAATACAGGGACTGTAACTACAGAAACTCACAGATAATTGGTTCTCTCAGCCCGACTCTGGCTGGATCAGCAGGTTGCAGGATGTGTGGTGCGTTATACACGAGTGTTACCAACAGGGACGGTGTAGAGTGCCCTCTGGTGGACAAACTATACAACTCCAACACTCATGACATGGTTGAAACGTGATTCGTCCGTTTTTATTTTATTTTTGAAATATTCGTTTATCGGCCATTATAACTGCCGATACCGATTTTTTAGAAAATGCCTAATATCGGCTGATAATATCGGCCTGCCAATATATCGGTCTGGCTCTAAACATGACCATGCAGTGAATATTAGTTTCTGTTCCTCTCAATTCCGATTTCATTTTAACTCCTACGGTGGCCAATGTAGTCCAAGATTAACATAGCTTCCAGTTCGTCCTCGTCCATGAGTGTTAACTCAAACATAAACGCAAAAGGCAAAGCTTAAATTAACGGGTATGTCCCTCTTTGGCTAATGTACTTTCAAGATAGAGGGGCAACATGGCGACCGACATTAGAACCCCTTACCCGTATGTATTTTCAATGGCATATTATACACTCACGAGAATACTTTATTACTTGAACGAAGTAAATTTACATTAATGAGCACATATATTTTTGAAAGAACTAAGTGTTTTAGCTAAGAATAAACTAAAAGAGTTACACAGTGTAGCTTTAAAAGGGTAGCCCACCCTAAAATGAGAATTCTGGCATAATTTACTCACACTCATGTCATTCCACACCAGCATCACATTTTTTTTTTTCCATCTTGTGGAAGAAAATGTTGCTAACCAAACAGTTTCGGGTTCCCCTTCCATTATATGGATGTCAATTGGAACCGAAACAAACAAAAAAAAGACAATCATACAGGTTTGGAACGGCATGATGGTCTTAGCCGAAGTCTTAGCCGATTTAAGCTAGCTGGATTCTCATCTTAGACCAGCTTGAAACATCCAAAGACCATTATGACCATCTTTTAACCTTTTAAACCTGCTAAAACCATGTTTTTTTTTCTGCTGGTAATCTCCACAGCTGTTCACTGGGTCTCCTTTCACAGTCCAGATGCTGTCATTTTATACCCCTATCATTCTGCTGATTCGTTATCTGCTAGACCACAATGATGAATCTATGAGGCACCAGAAACAAGTTTATGATGTGTAACACACTTTACAATATGACATAACGCCATCAATTGGATCTCCTTTGTCCCAATAAAACGGCTATCACGATACATGTTTCAGCAGGGTAGAATTAGAGTCAGAGGAAGAGGACAGGAGAAGGGGTTTACTGCAAGGCTGGCAATAAAAAGCTGATCTTGTCAGCGTGGCCGGGCCCAGCGGAGCCGGGCGGTATGGAGGAAACGGGGATTAGATTAGCCTAGCTGCGCACTGCAACATTACGTCCCTGAGACATATATCACAGAGCTTAATAAGGGCACATTAGCGGCAACGCGTTAAAACGCTCCCCCCCTTGGTCTCTGTCTCTCTCCACATCACTAGCAGAGCCAGCAATCTCACTACGCAGATGTAAACATGCCGAGCTTATTGTGAAACGTGTGTCCAATTTATGTTTTACTACTCAAAAATATGAGCCTATAATCAGTTTCAGCATCCCTATTCCAAGCAATTTGATTGTATTAATCGAAAGCTATAAAAGCAAGTATGAATGCATAAATGTAGGCTATGCTACAGTATATATTATGTGCATTAAAGTTTTATTATACACTACCATTCAAAGGTCTGGGGTCACTTTGATTTTTTTATGTTTTTGAAAGTCTCTTATGCTCACCAAGGCTGTGTTAGTTTGGTAGAAAATAGAGCACAACAGAAATATTGTGAAATATTATTACAATTGAAAAGAATTGATTTCTACTTTAATATATTTTAAAATGTAATTTAGTCCTGTGATGTAAAGCTGAATTTTCAGCATCATTACTCCAGTCTTTAGCGTCACATGATCCCTCAGAAATCAATAATCTTTTTTTTCAGGATTCTTTGATGAGTAGAAAGTTCAAAAGAACAGTATTCGTTTTAAATGTATATGTTTCCATGTAAAAGCCGTCACTGTCACTTACTTTTAATCAATTTATTGCATCCTTGTTGACGGAAAGATTTTTTTTAATTACTTTTGAACAGTAGTGTATTAACATATACATTATAAAACACATTTTCAAGCACAGGATGCTTTAAATCACTAAATTTTAAATAATAAAAAATACGAAAAACACTAGAGCTGTCAAGCGATTAATCGCGATTAATCGCATCCAAAATAAAAGTTTATGTTTACGTAAAATATGTGGGTGCACTGTGTATAATTATTTTGTAATTATAATAATTTTTCTACTTTTGTCGAAAGTTGACTATAGTTGTGTCGCTCGAGATGTCTTCTCTGATACGGAGAATGGCGGCGAATACACAAACCTGCCAGACATAGCTAGGCGAGCTTGAACGCGCATGACGTCACGCCCAGTCTCAAATTCGAGCCCAAATCCCTCTTATTTATTTTACTGTACAGTATTATAGAGGCAATCATAGTGATCAGAAAAGGGCTCATTCAGATCAGGCAATTGTTTAAGCATGTGTGGGTTGAAAAAATGGCTATTTTTAACATGAAATGTTGCATAATGCACCTTTAATCGCAGCCGACACAGCTGACGGGGTTCATCGTCGCTAGTTCTTTGATGTCGGCTTGGTGTGTCCCAGGCTTAAAATTTGAATAATAAAAAAAAAAAAAAGATCCTTAATGTCAATTGCAAAAATAGTTAATTTAATTTTTACAAAACAATTCATAATAATTAAATTTTTTCAAAATAATAAAAAGTGTAAAAATTGACATTTTACCTAATATTTGTGTATTTTATGCTTGTTTTGAGGGTCCATTGATGCCTTAGAAAGCAGCTGCTGTACTGTATGTAGGCTTTAGACCGCGAGGCAGCTCACTAGGTTCTGTAACAAAACTTATTTGTTGAAACCCTGTGTACTGCGGTTTCGAAACTTTCCATGATATGGATAAACAAAGACGTTGCGGTTGAGTGACTCACTTGTTCTTTTGTTTCTGTCTTTTTTCCTCACCGTCCCTGTCTATCACATGCTCACGCTTCCACCCTTCCTCTGTCTCTCTCAATCTTTCTTTCCATCACGCATCGATCTCACGCTGCAGGCGACTCGCTTCTCAAACACAACGGGATGAAATTCACCACTAAGGACAAGGACAACGACCACTCCGAGAATAACTGTGCGTCCTTCTATCACGGCGCCTGGTGGTACCGCAACTGCCACACTTCCAACCTCAACGGACAGTATCTGCGCGGCCAGCACACCTCGTACGCCGACGGCATCGAGTGGTCGTCCTGGACGGGCTGGCAGTACTCGCTGAAGTTCGCCGAGATGAAGATCAGGCCCACCAAGGAGGAGAATAAATGAGCGAGAACTAGAAACCTTGACTAGAACAACTCAAAAGATGGCTGTAGGTGTTAGAGACACTCGGTGCAGAAACGCAAGAACTTTCTAGCGACGACCTCTTTCTCATGTTTCTGTTTCTATCCATCTTTCAATTCCCCGTTTTCCCACCATCTTGTAGTGTTCGTGCTAATGCCCAGTGGGCCGTTGTTTTTTCTCTCAATCTCTGAATATTATTATGAAGAAACATTGCAGGTATTGTCAAAAATGTACTAATGAAAAAAAAAATCAGTAGTTGTTGTGTAAAAAAAAAAGAAAACAAAAAACTAAAATAAAAAAACTTCTGTAGCTGTGAAATTTAGCAAGAATGTGTAGCTTTTCATAAAAAATAAAGACTTTTAACTCTTCTCAAACATCCGACAGAGAGGCAGCTTGTCCTATGTTATTTTCATCCAGTGCTTAATCAATAACTCGGAGTTAAACATGACAAGGTTGCTATTGTGTGTCCAGCCACCGCTGTAATATCTGGGAGGTAACTACTTTTCCCCACATGTCGAGTAAATACGTTATTGACCACCAGGGATGCTCAAAGAGAATATGTGTCACAGTGGTGGCTTTCAGAATGATGGGCCAATACAAGCACATTTCTCACTCTTGACAGGCCAGTCGGGGGAAGGTTTATCAATGGAGAAGCTAAACGTCTCTCAGAAAACACAGTAACCCTTTGGCGTTACCGCCAGTTAGCAGAGTGTTGGATTTTATCATATGCACAGTAGCTCGGGTTCACCTGAAATCCCAGTGAGGTGGATTGATGGAGCTTAAGACTTAATCTTGGAGGAGATCTGAGAAGTGAACTTGGGTTGAACTGCTTTTATTGTTGTGAACAGACTCTGACTGATCTGTTTTTAATGTCAGATCATCACCTGGAGATTGTTTCAGTAGCTTATTCGGTAGCTCATCGCCAATATATTCTCATGCATTCATTTAATGTCATTTCTTTGCGATAAATTGGGACATTTCTGAAATAAAAATGAGTAGTTTACCCTAAAATGGGTCTAAATTACATTTTAAAGCACACATATTTTATTTTATTGTAGCAAGTATTGCTTTGACATAGCTTGATTTGCTTTGGATACAACAGTTCAATAGATTTTCGGTGACTCTTTCTGCACGTCATACGGTTATGCCAGTTTACTTACTGTAAAAAATATTGTTGGTTTAACTTAAAAAATGAAATAACCTGGCTGCCTTAAAATTTTAAGTTCATTGAAATGGAAAAATTGAGTTAATACAACGAAGGAGATTGATTTAATCATCAGAAACTCAAAATATTATGTTATCTGAACGATATAAATTAAGTTGATTTGACAAATGAAAAAATGTTGTGATTACAAATCGTGAAAATATTTTTTTTACAGTGCTCTTTATTGGTGAATTAATGACTCATTTATTCAAGTGAGTAATGGATCATAGAAAATACTCAAGAATGAATTGTTGAATCATTTACTCAACCACTTTGTTCATAAATGCTGATTCATACAAGAACCGATCAAGTGACTCTTTATGAGTGATTCACTGAGTCATTCACTCACCTGATTAGTTCAAATTAATGAATCATTTAGGAAGAAACACTACCCGCCGCTGTTGCTAGGAATTGTGCAATGGCTCTATTTTGATTTAATTTGGACCTATTTTCATTTGAGAAGCAAAAAGTATAAGGCAATACTCTCAAAGATGCAATTTACTCATTCGTTTATTGAACTGTTGTATAAAATCATGAGGGTGAGTAACTGATTGAACTGATTTTGGGGTGAACTAATGTTGCTTCTCTTTGTATTTGTTTGCTTTTTTGTCTATGCAGACTTGACTCACTTTCTCTTTTCTATTTAATTTATGGCACTGACAATGAACATATGTTTCCTTTCCAAACCACAAACTTGCTTTGTCCTTTTACTTTCGTTGTTATGTGTGTTTGTATTAGTTTTAAACAAAAAAAAAAAAAACTGTTTTCATTGTATACTAATCATACGATGTCCATGCTAACTAAGAGTTTAGAATGTGAAAATCGGTTTCATAACTTTATTTGTATCTTCATATTTGATGTGATTGTACATTGGTTATCCTGTCAAAGATGAACATTGTCTGCACTTTAAACAACATCAAAATAGTCATTTAAATGTTTTACAATCACTTTTATATCTATATTGAATGGAAATCAAAGAAATAGTTTTATGAATCAAAGGATAACTTATCCCTCAGAGTATTTTAAGAATGCGAAGCATTTCAATATCAGCCTGCTTTATTGATCAAATGTTTATCTATGCTCAAAATGGCTAACCCATGGTATATACTGCAATGCCAACCCCTACTGAAAAAGCAATTCACCAACGTCAAAGGAACTCAAAAGCAAACAGCTGTCACAGCACAACCAAACTGATGCGTTTTGATCAAGTTTGTGACACATTCTCGCTCAATAAGAGAACTGCAGGCATTTCTGTGAGGTGAAATTGTTTAAGATGAACGCCGCTATGCAGATTGACTTACACGGTCAATTCCCTCTGGAAACTGTAGGAGGGATTTCTATGCTCCAGCTGTCCTAGCATGCACATTCAAAATGCAGTGAAAACGCCAATAAAATACATCCCCGCACCTCATCATGCCATGTTTTTCTTGCTCTCCACAGGTAGATTCAAATAAATTTGATGTTGAAATGTGGTCTGCGATGAGAGGGAGTTCGGTTTTGTTGCGCTTAAGGACAGCTACGGCTTTTGGGGAAATACAAATTCTCAGTTCGTGGCCCTTAGTTGCTCTCTGTGAACTTGGTGGAACTCAGGAACCCCTGCTGATGGCCTCTCAAACTACACCCGCCTTGCTGATAGCGCTTGCCAGTCACCCATGTAAATAATTTAACCGTGAAATTGAGCATGTCTTGCAGTATAACAACACCCCAGGATGACAAGAGGACGTTTTATTTTCCATTCCTTACACACCTTGCCCTTCCTAACATCCCCCAAACCTTCAAACCCATCATTTGTGACCAGCTATGAAAGCGAACACAGGTCTACCGTATACAATTAAGCAATTGGTATGCTCTGTTATGAATTACAATGTTATTTTTGACATTTTTTACGGTCTTGTATTAGCAGTTTCTTGTCATTGTTGATCATTAAAATGTGTTTCATGTTCACAGTGACATTTAATAAACATCCACAGTTTCTAACACACCTGCTTTCGGTGTAACTGAAGCATTTCCTGCGACGGAAAAAGAAAATGAATTCCTCCTTAGCAGTTTGGGAGTGAATGTCAGCTGAGGTCAGCTCATTAGCTGGTAATTGACTGGGCCAATAATAAATCCTTAGGTAAAGCTTTTTTTAATGTGAATATTGTGACGCATCACATTTGCCTTGCTTTTAAATATTTGCAAGAGTGCCAATCTCAGGCCCAGATAGCATAATGAGGCTTTCAGCTGATGAATGTTTCAGGGTTGTCGTGAAAATGCATGACATTAAATGGAGGAAAGGAGAGATTTCACCTTTTTTATGGGACTCTCCTAGAGTACGGAAAGGAAAGTGGTTAATATTCAGCAATCATGCAACATTCATTTTCATAAGGCCACAGCAGCCTACTTTTTAAACAATTTTATTTGATTTCCAATATAACTGTTACCTGATGTATATGACTGGATATAAATCTGAAAAAGAGTTTTTTAGGAGGCCTATTTTAAGGCCCATTACTTTTTCTTTTAAAGCATTAGCAGCACAAATGGTACCATGTTTGTATATGCTTGGTAAACTATTAACATAGTATGAAAAGTAAGTAGTTCTAAAATGTCTGTATCCACCAATGATAACATTCCATTTTGGATTTCCAACTTGGAAATATTAACCCTTGGGGGGGGGGGGGGGTGACAGATGAACAGTATCTGCAAAGTTGCAGCGCTGAAAGTTCAATATAAGCTGAGATATCGTATTTTAAAATTCAGGAAGTGTAATGCCTACAAAAATGACTCGAATGGGACTACAGCTGGGTTTTAGATGTCACTAACCCATACATTTAACCCCTCCCTCCGGAATATGCAAAAAAGGGCATGCGCATATTTCTGCGGCTCGTCGGGTGTGTTATGTTCATCCAGCTGTCAGGTCTTCTATGTTCGGGCTTCCCACGGACATTGTACTTCGTCAACAATGGATACAATTTATGTTTGATTATGTTCCTGAAATTGACAATCATAATTTAGCTCTCTGTGGCTTGCATTTTACGAAAGACGGCTTCCAGAATCTCCACGAATTCAATGCCGGATTCAACAAGAAACTGTTACTAAAACATGAAGCAGTTCCAAGCAGGCAGCAGTTGTCACAACCTGTAAGTAGGCTAAGACTTAATCATTTCAAATGTATTTGCACGTATTATGCTACTAGTTATGCATTTCGTATCTACGACAAACTCGTACAAACATTTTGGACATGAATTTGTATACGTACTAATTTTGTAAATGTATTTTTCATGTATATTTACTTTATGATGTTATTTTTCAATTTGATCAAGAACGTAAACCATTGCCAACGCTGTTTGTGTATATAGTAGCCAGTTAGTTTGATGCTATTTTGTGTAAGACAAACATAAAGGCAAAATACCATTCAGAAACGTTTTGTTAGAGCTGTGCGTGGTGAGGTTCTGCTTGCCTCTCTTCATCGCTGCTTTCTGGGTCTGATTCTGGCTCAAACTGAACTGATACTGCAGTATCGACACCATTATGGACATTTGACAGGGAACACACATGCAACTTTTGCCCGTACAGGTAATGGGCGTGATGTATCCGGACGACGTGAGGGACAGTTTAGCCAATCACAACACACCGGCCCAAACTAACCAATCGGAGCCCACTGCCTGTTTCTGAGGGAGTGGTTTCATAGACTCAGGAAGTCAACCAGTCGTTCAAATGACAGAGAAGAAAGCGGCTCACAATAAAGTTGAAATTTAGGAAAAATAAGATTTTTTTACAAAGAAAAACCACGAATACATGTTATATTGCACCCCATAAACACAATCATGCAAAGAAAAAAAAAAGCAGTAATCCACCCCTTTAACCTTCTTGATTCAAATTTGTAATTTGTTGAATTTGATATTCAAGTCACTGTGTTATTAAATTATTTTAAAAAATATATTTCTTAAAATTGACACATAGAAAGTGAGTGTGTCCTTATAACCAGTTCATGGAAAGTACCCAAGTTAAACAACATAATAATAATAATTTTTTTGAAAAGGTTAGCTCTACAAAGGGACACTTCACATCAATGTGAAGTCTGCCAATACCCCTTGTTTAAAAAAAGTAGCTCAAAAAAAAAAAATCCAATATGCAAAGATTGTTTTCCCCCGTCTCATTTATTCTTTTAATTTGTTCTAAATTGTTAATTTTCTTTAAGATCTATATAAGTTCAGGGTTGGTAAGATTTTTTAAATAGTATCTTATGTGCACTAACCTGCATTTATTTGAACAATAATATGAAAAAAATAAAACCCAGCAATATTGTGAAATATTATTACTAATTAAAATAGATGTTTCCAATTTTAATATGTCATTTACTCCAGTCGTCAGTGTTGCATGCTCCTTCATAAAATCATTCTAATATGCTGATCTGGTGCACAATAAACATTTCTCATTATTATCAATGTGTAATATTCATTGATCAATTTGATGCATCCTTGCTAAATAAAAGTATCGTTTGCCATAAAATAATCTTACTGATGTTCTAATATATTCTTGATTCTCGTTTTGTGAGATTCACTCATATATACAGTATGTGGTGAAAGTTTGTTAGAGAATGACTCTGCAGGTCTAGATTCCAAGAACAGTTGCAGTATCTGTCTTGAATGATGTGCATCTACTCAGCAGAATCTCAAAATCAAAACCAAGTGAAGGATGCATCAGAAGCGAGAGGTGTGCTGATGTAACACTTCAGATATTCAACACTCAGCAAGCCATAAACACATCTGGCTTCTTATCTCCTTCCTCCAATATCCTTTACACCCCTTGTCTTCCACCCAGACAGATTTACAGAAAATGCTGCCCTAAACTTCGCCTCTCTGTTTCCAGCACACTGGACGTTGTTGTTTGGGGCCTCCCAAACAGCCAGATCGATAATGCCCATCGCATTTTAAGCTTTTGCATCATGAGGTTTCTGTATTATTGGATTGCATCTTCTCACGGTGATTCATGAGGGTACAAACATCTTCTTTTTCAAGGAAACCTCTCGGGCCCCTCACCAGCCACCTGCTGCAGTCATTTTGATGCACTGGTCCCTCATGTGATTGCTGTTTAATGAAAAACAGGCCTGCATAGCCCTGCTCTCCTATTACAGAGTAATTGATTTGAGGTGAGGAATGTCCCTTGTAGAGGTGAATAGTTTCACCCAAGTCATTAATCCCCTCAACCAGATATTGAAACCCCCCAACCACCCTCTTTAGCAAAAATGATCCCTCTTGCTCTCCTTCCCTCACTCTCTTATCGTCTAATCTGCTGTCAGTATGTCTGTTAAGTATGTGTGTGCCATCTAATAGTGTTTCACAGACAATTATTCAGTATTTATCAGCAATTATCTGCTGCGGTCATGAAGTTTATTTAGCCGTTTAAGTGCATCACAGGTTGAAGTGAAAAAAAAAATTGTATGACTTGTCATGTCAGTCGACATAATATGCAGGTTTGTTATGACTTTTTTTGCATGTCATATATTGTAACAACAGCATGTTATTTAAAAGTGGGAGATTCCTTTCTGAGTAGAAAGTGAATAAGGTCTTCTGAGGGTTTTTCCACTCTTATCTTAAAATGAAATGCTGCTCGATTAACGTGATCAATAACCTTCAGGCTATTTGCATAGTCAAATATTCCGAGCGTGAAGGTCAGAGATGAAACATGACAAGTTCTACAGAGCATAAATGACATGGAAAATGTCTCACTGCATGAGTTAATCACAGGCACAGCTCCACGTTTTGGTCAAAATCTCATTAAGGATTACTTCATCTTCATTTCACAAACTGAAATAACAGCAGATGATAAAAAAAAATCACTGGTGTGCACAAAGGCTTGATTTTATTTAAAGGGATACTCCATTTTTTTGAGAAATAGGCTCATTACCACTCCCCAGAGTTAAACAGTTGGGTTTTACAGTTTTCGAATGTATTCAGCCATTTTTATATATTATATATATATATATATATATATATATATATATATATATATATATATATATATATTTAGAAGAATATCAGTAACCAGACAGTTTCTGGTCTCATTGACTTCCAGTATATTTTTTTCCTACTATGGAAGTCAATGAGACCAGAAACGCTCTGGTTACTGATGTTCTTCTAAATATCAGAAAATCAGCTGAATGGATTTGATAACAATAAAACTCAACTTTTTTAACACTGGGAGAGTGGCAAAATGAGCCTATTTCCAAAAAAAGTGGAGTATCCCTTTAATGGAGTATAGTGTAGCTTATAGAAATTAAGAAAATAGGCTACTCCTGTATAATATTATTGCTATAATAATTATTATTATTCCTATTATTTATTATTAAGAATAATAATAAGTATTATATACATTAAATGAGGCAAAGGACGCTTTGCTTAGCATAATGAACAAAACATAGCATGATACCATACGTCACGTCACTCTTGAATTATTGCTTAGGCTAATATATTCTCTCGCTCTTTCTCTCTCTCTCTCTCTCTCTCTGTCTGTCTTTTTATTGCTCCAGAATTTATGACGTGAATACAGTAGCTACGTCCGAATCCGACGTGCCATTTATAATTAACAAACACGGGTGAAGAGTAAAAACGTGTCCACCACATTGGAACCGCAGGTAGTTTTTCAGATGGGGACTTTCCGTCTTGACGGATGTGACGGTGAACTGAGGCCAAGTTCTGAGAAAAAGAGAGGTTGTGTCTCACATCTAGTGGCCTACCTAGCTAGCCAGCACTTTCGGACAGGTCTCGGTCGGTGCAGATTTCTGTTCATTCGGAGATTTCAGTCCGATTCGTGCACTCACAGACTGGTTTTGAAAATCGGTTCAGTTGATTCATTGCAACTTTCCCTTTCATTCACTTTCAGTTCATGTATTATTAAATGACTTCAGCCTTTTAGCTTCTCTATCCTACAGGTTATAGGTAGCCTATTGTGTAAAAAAATAAAAACAGTTTAACTCAAAACCACATATCAACGTGTTCACTTTTTGAACAGAACGCGCGTTGTAAATTAACTTTCTGTAGGCGGGGTCAAGAAAACAAGTGCACTTGTTCTGCTCGTTTGGTTTTAGTATGCACACTAGGCTTTCAGGAGACAGCCAATGTTTGTGTTTACATGCTGTTTTTTCATTTTTACTCATAATTTAGGAATAAGTCCACACTTTTTCTTTGTCTTCTTATTTTGTAGCTTTTTTCAGTTAATTATTTGCAAGATCCGATAACAATGTGCCTGATAAGTGGGCGGAAAAACAGCGCAATAATATTTCCGGGTGTTTGGAAGTGGGGAACCCCATGGTGTTTTTCTACCGTGGGTACATAACTAAACGTCAAAACCATATCAATGCTATCATAACGTGCTGTTGGCACAGACATTTCATTTAAAAGCTCAATGGCTTCTGGATTAGCAGCCTCAGACCCGTCGTTAAACGGGATTTCGTCCACACCTGGTGAGAACGAGTACCCGTCGGGTTTTCCTCAGAGCATCTGCGACGAGGTCCCCAAAGAGAAGTACTTGTGCAGCAACTGTAATAATGTCTTGAATAAAGCGCGTCAAACGGTGTGTGGTCACCGCTACTGTCTCGCGTGCGTCAACTGGCTGGTCAGGTAAGAGAATCGTTCAAGCAGAAAAGCGAGAGTTTCATGACGACACTGTCAAACTCAAGACATGGCTCGCATGGCCACCGGTTTCACTTTCGGTTTTGATAGTAATTGTATGTTATGGTAATAATTATGGCTTATAATTAATCACTGGCGACGACTAACTTTCCAAAAGGGTATAATTAATACCTTTAGAAAATATGTGCCTTGCCATATAGTCTATGTGTGTGAGAATGTAAAACTTCAGAACTGTGATGGGTGTGTTTAGGGGTTGGGTTAGTGTAAGGGGATAGAATATACAGTTTGTACAGTATAAAAAATCATTATAAACATAAAGAACTTAGCTATTTTGTAAAGTGATAAAATAAACTGTAAATTGCTTGGATGAGTGTGCTAAATGACTTAAATGTTGCCTAAATGTCATTAATAAATGCTTCAATTTCATACAGAAACAACAAGGACCTTGTGTGCACAAAGTGTAAAGAAGAAGATCCCAGTGTTGAGAGTGACACTAGTGTACTTCTGACTCTTGACCAAGTAAGCCAAGATTTTAATCTATATTTGTATATGTCTGTCTATCTATCGTCTTAGGTGATTTATATCTTCACACATGTGTAATAGCGAATGTGTTTACGTTCACATTTTCTAATGAAGGCTATAAGTCAAAGTGGTGTTAGACACTGGAAGAATCATGACTCATTTTTTGGAAAGTTATCATAATTTCCCCTCTGCAGTTCTTCAATGATGCGGCTATCAATAAAGAAATTTTGGATCTGAAAGTTCACTGTGCTAACCAAGGCTGCCCCTGGAGAAGCACCCTGAAGAACTTTGAGGTACTTTTCTGTTTTTGTCATAGAAATTCAGTTAGTTTATCTCACTATGATACTAATTCATGATAAAGATCATAGAAACTCTTATTGTACATCTGCGTCTGGCTGTTTGAGTTAGTCATATATGAATCTTTAATGCACTTTACAGTCTGTAATCAGGTCAACGATCAAGGCTTTATTCAATTTATGAGATTTTCTTCTAAACGATATATATTAATTTATAGCATATGAAATGCTTTTTTGAGCCTCTCAGGTCCTGATGTGAAGATCATGCTTTTGAGGCACTTCCCGAGCCGTCAGATAAAGTCTAGCGCTTTCCACTGCACTTTAGATTAGAACATCGAGTTAATTTATGTAAGACCAGAGATCAGGGCTGTTCACGGGCTGGTACACATTCATGTAAAACTTGCAAAGCTACCAGGAACACTGTAATGCTCTTAAATGTCTTTTACACTTGGCCGAGTCAAAATCAATGTGGATTATGGGGCTTTTATTGATCACATTAGCAACTTCTGTTATCACATTGTGAAATCATAGCAACTTGTTGAAACCAAGCATGCCGCACAAGCCCTGAAAAGTGAAGCCAAAACGATTGGCCCCCAGTGGCTGGTCCTAGTATAGGTCACCCTGCCCCCCCATGTTATTCAACACGCTGATGTAATTTCAAGTGTTTGTTTTAAAATAAGTTTGTTTTTAGTTAGTTATTTGATGCAGTGGTTGTGATGTCATGATTGACAGCTGTGATTGACAGGTTCTCTGAGCGAAGTAGTCACTGAAGCAGACCTTTTTTCGGATCTTCGAAGGACTGAGGAGATTGGAGCTTTAAATTTAATATCTAAATTTCTATAATTAATAAAAAACAGTGATGAAGCTTGTGCTTGCTAATGATTCTGCAAGAATGAGGGCGGGGCCTTGATTTTGCTCACTACTGTGCAGGTTTGGTACCGAAATCGTTACTGCGCAGACTCAAGTTCCAAGATGTAAACGCCATATTGGGACACTCGCGGCTTCACTTCTGACCAATGGAAGAGATCGAAGGGGTGGCGTCCATCTTTTTTTACAGTCTATGGTTGAAACTAGTTGGCAGGCAGTCACTTTGTAACAACCCCAAAATGCTATTTTACTGGAATCCTGGCATGGTAGCTTTGTGGTCATTTCATAACATGAACCAGCCATTAACTCATTAATTATATACAGTACAGTAGCTGTTGTACAGATGTTGTCCAGCATAGTGAATCAATCCTCAGTCTGATAGAACAATAATAAACTCATACTTTAGGTTTTAAAAAGCCTCGTGTGTGCAACTTTTAGAGGTCAGTGTTTTGTCGCGTAGAGACCTGTAGAAATTTCAATGACTTCAACCCTCATGGCTGCCTAATGGAAGCCTTTTGTGTTTCTACCTTTTTTCTGTACTCAAGAGAGTCTGAAAGCCTTTTGAGAATATCATTGTTCACAAGCTCCCTATTAGAATAGAAACATGTAGGTTTTGCTTTTTAGAGGTTATGGTTGTAGAGGCTCATGGGAATAAAGTAGCGTTATCTAATTTGTTGTAATCATAATTGCTTATTGGATTAGTTCTCTAAAATATGATAATTCTGTCATTTACTCCCCCTCTGTAGGCTGTTATTATGTTTTCTGCAGTAGAAAATAAACTTGGATGTTTTGAAGAATCTTCAAGCTTTTTTTTCATATAGCGACATGTTGTTGTAACCGCCAAGCTGTAAAACTGGCAAAAACGCCATTACTGAAACGTAAAAAATTACATATGCAAGGCTAAAGACAAACAATAACTGTGTGAGGAACAGACCAAAAATTATTCACTGAAATTGAACTGGCATGTTTCTCGGAGTGCTGCGTTTATGGTTTTATTGTGTGTGTGTGTGTTGTTTTTTTATAGATATATTCATTGAATATATTAATTTTTTTTATAGATATATTCATATATTCATTCATTGAATTCATGAACTGTCATTGTATTCAAAAGAGCAGCATGAAGATTTTTGGATGAATAATTTTCATAGAAAAAAGCATACATGTTCACAATAAATTCAATAAATGTTCACACTGTAGTTGAATTATCCCTTTAAAATGCTCAATTACTCCTTTAACAGGACCATCAGAGTCAATGTGAGTATGCTCTGATCCCTTGCAATATTGGCTGTGGCATAATGGTGCAGAGGAAGACACTGGCCACGCATCTAGAGAGGGGCTGTCCCAACAACAAGACAACATGTTCCTCTTGTGCTGGTGTCCTGACACCGAGAGAACTCCAGGTAAGCTTAGAAAATGATCATTGGGGCTGTATACACTCCAAAAAAATTGGTCGAGTTTATCTACAGTGAAAATTTGTTTTAAATGTATTTATATTCTTTGAATAAGATAATTGTACTATATTAATAATTAAGACAATAGTTGTTATTTTACTGCTTTATTGTTTTAAGCATAAACCTTACTACAATTGGTTAGATTTATGCCTAAAATTAGAGGGAAAAAGTTCCTAAAAGAACATGGTGATTGAACATGGAGAAATTTGAAACAAATACATATTTCAATGCTTTTATCAGGGGAACGCAAAAGTTTTGCAAGAAAAAGCAAAGTTTCTCAGGGCAATTCAAAAGTTTCACGAACAAATGCAGTGTTTCTCAGGGTAACGCAAAAGTTTCGCTAACAAACGCAATGTTTCTCAGGGTAACGCAAAAGTTTCGCTAACAAACACAATGTTTCTCAGGGTAACGCAAAAGTTTCGCTAACAAATGCAATGTTTTTTTAGGGTAACGCAAAAGTTTCGCTAACAAATGCAATTTTTCTCAGGGTAACGCAAAAGTTTCGCTGACAAATGCAATGTTTCTCAGGGTAACGCAAAAGTTTCGCTAACAAACACAATGTTTCTCAGGGTAACGCAAAAGTTTCGCTGACAAATGCAATGTTTCTCAGGGTAACGCAAAAGTTTCGCTGACAAATGCAATGTTTCTCAGGGTAACGCAAAAGTTTCGCTAACAAACGCAATGTTTCTCAAGGTAACGCAAAAGTTTCGCTAACAAACGCAATGTTTCTCAGGGTAAAGCAAAAGTTTCGCTAACAAACGCAATGTTTCTTAGGGTAAAGCAAAAGTTTCGCTAACAAACGCAATGTTTCTCAGGGTAACGCAAAAGTTTCGCTGACAAATGCAATGTTTCTCAAGGTAACGCAAAAGTTTCGCTAACAAACGCAATGTTTCTGAAGGTAACGCAAAAGTTTCGCTAACAAACGCAATGTTTCTTAGGGTAAAGCAAAAGTTTCGCTAACAAACGCAATGTTTCTCAGGGTAAAGCAAAAGTTTCGCTAACAAACGCAATGTTTCTCAAGGTAACGCAAAAGTTTCGCTAACAAATGCAATGTTTCTCAAGGTAACGCAAAAGTTTCGCTAACAAATGCAATGTTTCTCAGGGTAACGCAAAAGTTTCGCTAACAAACGCAATGTTTCTCAAGGTAACGCAAAAGTTTCGCTAACAAACGCAATGTTTCTCAAGGTAACGCAAAAGTTTCGCTAACAAACGCAATGTTTCTCAGGGTAACGCAAAAGTTTCGCTAACAAACGCAATGTTTCTTAGGGTAATGCAAAAATTAAGCGAATGAACGCAATGTTTTTCAAGAGAATGCAAACGTTTTGAAATATTTTTTTTCTCCCATCTCCCATTTTTGCCACCACCATGCCACTTAAGGGGATCTGTAGAAAATGTTTGGCAAGCTAACACAAAGTTTCTTAGGGGAACGCAAATGTTTTTCGAGGAACACAAACTTTCTCAGTGAAACGCAAAAGTTTTGCGAGTGACTGCAAATGTTTTGAAATATATATATATATATATATATTTTTGTCCCATCTCATAGTTTTTCAACCACCATGTCCCTTTAGGTTTAGTGGATCTGTGAAAAAAAAGTTTTGCAAGCTAACACAAATTTTCTCAGGGCTGCGAAAATGGTTTTCGAGCGAATGCAAAATTTATTGGGGAATGCAAAAGTTTTGCCATTGAACTCAAAAGTTTTGAAAATTTTTTATTTTATTTTTTATTCCCATCTCACTTTTTTTCCCATCACCATGTCCCTTCAGGAACTCTGTATAATCTTGTTTTAACAATACTTGGATACTTGGAAAAAATCTCCACTTTTCGCATTACTTAAACCTACTGAAATGTACAATACAGTATATATTTGTGGAAATAATATGTATGACTCATAGGCGATATTGTGCAAGAAGGCCCAAAGTGCAAGATATTCTTCCTCGTCCGTTGTTGCTAGAGTGGTTTTGGGTCAGCGTGCCCTTGCTTAAAGCCCCATGGCTCGGTTTTAAGCCACAGACTGAGTCTCCAGTGTTTACTGCTGTCCCATATTACTGTGGGGGGGTTTTCTTTTTCTATTTCACCCATTGGAACCTGCTCTCAGGGACAGATTAAAGGAATAAAAAGGAGAGGGAAAAAAGCAGAAAGCCAGTGAATTTAAACATAAAGCTTCAAGCGCAACACATTAGTCAAGATATCTTCAAATGCAATGTGTTTCTCGCCTCAAATTAAGATAAAGTCTTAAGATGTTTTGGAAAGTTTGTGGGACTTGTTTGTGAACTTTCGTCACTGTAGCTAGTGAAAGTGACTTTCCTAATTTCTTCACAGAAGCATGTATGTCCAAGTTCAAGCGATAAGAAGGCGACTAAGGCGGATAAACGGCAAAAGGTATAGAACAGCTGGCTTTGTTTGATCACTGAATATTGTGAAATTACATGTACAATTCAAAAATATATTTCTGTTTTCTTTTGTAGAATAATCACTCGGGCAGCTCGAAAAAGAAAGAGCCATGCATTTTCTCAGAAGTTGGTTGTTCTTTTAAGGTTGGTCTTTTAATAACAGTTCCTGTTTGTATGTTAATTAAGATGCTCTATATAATTTTGTGGAACTTAAGTTTTATGTTGAGCAGAAACTTTTGGACATTTAAGTCACATTTAAAATATATGAATTTCAAAATGTAAATATTGTCCAAATGTGGTCTATGGACCCCCAGGGGGTTCTATGAGGTCCACAAAGAGCTTGAGTGATTTTTGTTTTTTATCATGTACTATTATTTGTATTTTTTTTTCAAAATACAAATGGGTTGTATTGCTTTTTGGAACAAAAATTATTGTGAAAAGTATTTTTTTAAATACATTTTAAATCGACCCTCTTATATGAGCAAAAATACAAAAAACAAATATTTAGCATAAAAAGGATATGCTGTAAATGTGTAAAAGTGGATTATTATACTAGGCAATTCAATCATAGAAGTAAAAAGTTTGAAAAGTATTTTTTAAATACATCTAAATTAATATATGATTTGAAAACATAGGCCTATTCTCTAAAAACAATTTCCATGTCAATTTTACTTCCCGTTGAAAATCTTGTTTTATGATTATATTTTTTTATATGTTAGTGTTTATGTGTGGAGGAAATATATATTGGTGGAATGATACAATGTTTTGCTGCAACGCTTCATTGCAGGGTTGTACAGACAAATTAAAAGAACATGAGTCTTGCAGCCATGTGGGCCATCTACAGCTCCTCTTGGATGTGACCAGGGCTCTTCAGCGTACCTTGAGTTCCCCAGCTGAGCGTGGCCAACACGAAAGCCCTGATTTTCTTCAGCCTGAACATTGTGCATCCCTCGCTTCTCCGAATGAGGGTGAGATTGAGACCGACGGAGGAGATCCAGGAGTGAGTGATAAGGCCTTCAGCCTCCACGATGATCAGGTTGAACTCGCTGTTGGCCAGCAACTGGACGCCATACAGCAGAGAGTGCAGGTTATGGAGAACATCATCTCAGTTTTGAACAGGGAGGTGGAGAAGACGCAGCTCAGTGTTGTTGCACTGGAGAGGGACAATGACAACAATCAGCAGATCATTGAGCACTTGGAAAACAAAGTAAGTATTTAAAAAGTTATTTTTCAAGACACTTATTGTATAGACATTTTTACCTTTAAATGGAATTAAATGGTTTTGTAAACAGTGGTCAGTTTTAAAATGCCATTAGGTTTTTATCATGAGGGGGTTTTTTTTAAAAGAAGCAAGCAGATTTTCAACTTCTGAAATTGTATGACAAAATAGCGGAATCCATGAGACAAAAATCTGACAAGAATCTGCATTGCTAGACCGTTTTCTACAATTTATCAAAACCATTTAAAAATAGCATAGTACTATTGTTCATTCACAAAGGCTGCGATTCAGTTGAATAAATACATGCCCTGCAGGTTTAATATAAATGCGCTTTAATAATTCACAGCATGCGTATAGGTTATGTGCGTCCCAGAGCGGCTCTGTTCACAGTAAATGCTGCTCCACATGAACTGTTATCATTTATATGCTCTCAAACACCATCTCTGCATATGATGTGAGTTTGGCTTGCCTGTAACGTTCATCTGGGAACACAATATGCGCCATTTCATCAGATTTGTAAGGTAAATCATTTATGAACCTACCCCAACATTCTCTAAATATGCAAACTGTTCATTACAATTTCAAAAATAAAAATAAGTGGCTCTGACGTCCACATATTCTTGTTCTGGAAATTACATTGGCTGTAAAGAAGTAGCTAAATATTAAGATTAAATGAACATTTTAATCCATCCTTGCTGAATTAAAGTATTGCTTTCTTTCAAAATAAATTTTTTTAACTGTAATATATTTCTTAAAACTAAGTTCAGCATTATCAAATAATTCATAAAATGTCATACATCACCACAATATGTCTATCACATCACAAAAAATCTAAATTTGATAATTAAATAAATATTAGGGCTGTCAAACGATTAATCGCGATTAATCGCATCCAAAATAAAAGTTTGTTTTTACATAATATATGTGTGTGCACTGTGTATAATTATTTTAGATATATAAATACACACACATGATTGTGTATATTTAAGAAATATTTTCATGTATACACTGTATATAGATTTATATATAATTTATATTATATATAAATATAAATATTTTATATATAAATATTTTTTTTTCTTAAATATACAAGCCTGTGTGTGTATTTATATATATACAAAATAATTCTACATAGTGCACCCACATATTATGTAAACACAAACTTTTATTTTGGATGCAATTAATCGCGATTAATCGTTTGACAGCCCTATTAAATATAGTAAGCATAAACAAATGCTCTTGACAATTAATGACATGTAATGTTTCTTGAAATTCCTCATATGCTGTGTGCATGATAACGTATTTATGGCTAATTCATGCTGAATTTTATTTTATTTTAATTTGATCTAAATTAAAAATCAAATTACAAATCTGCATCCTGCCAGGAATTCAATTCACTTCTGAAAGGTGCACAACCCCGATACCACACTATTTCCATCCAGGATTATCAAAATCAAAGCACTTCATTTCCACTGTGTGTAAATAGCAACAACAGATTGCATTACTTTAAAGTGTGCTGCAGTTAACTAGGCATTGATCTCATGCTGTGAATCTGCAATATGGTCGGAGCTAATGAATGTGTCTGTGATACAAAAGAGAAAAAAAAATACTATATAGGAATCTTTGGAAAACATTTGTTTCCTGTAATGTGTTTTTTATTTGTAGCCTCTGGGTCGCATAATTCATGGTTTAAATAAGAAGTCACATAAAACTAACAAAGGTATTCGTTTGGGGGGTCTGAATGATAATGTATTTGTCCCTTTGCTCATAACAAATGATTATGGCTGTGTTCTGCCTGTCGACCTGGAGGGGTTATTCAACACGCAGGAGCTGCGATGACACTCCTGAAGTGCTGGAAATGAAGAGATAAGTTGAAGTATGGATGAGAGGGGAATGAGTGGTAGAAAATAGATTTGTGTGACAGTTCTCCAAGTGCTGTTGAGAAAAAAAACGAATGTGTCTAATAGGATGCAGCTATCTCGTTCTGGTTCTATATTTCGAAGTGTCTCGCACAAGTCAGCTGACCTCAACCAGCTCTGAAGGTCCATTATGATACATTAATTTTGTGCTTTTTCAGTGAACCAATCTGTACGTTTGTGCGATTCATCTTTGATAATGGTTTTCCATCACATTTTAGGTAGCCGAGCTGCTGCAGAGGCTGGTCAGGAAAGACATTCACATCAGTTCATTGCAGCAGTGTATCAGCGCCCAGCAGGACGTCTCGTATGATGGCACCTTCCTCTGGCGGTTGTGTGATGTCAGCCAGAGTCAGAGAGAGGCTGCCAGCGGCGTGAAGATCAGTCAGTACTCGCCAGGTACCAAAGCACACATCTCCTGCACTGCTCTTAATGGGAGAGTTCATCCAAAAATAAACATCGTCTTTGTTGACAGATACGTACTGTATGTCTTGCTTTCTTCTGTGGAACACACAAAAGAAGAAAACATTAATACATTAAAGAAGAAAACATTAATGCATTTTGATTCAAAGATATATATATATATATATATATGCTCACACACACACATATATATATATATATATATATATATATATATATATATACTGTATTATATACACATTGCATTGATTTTGTATACATTATTTCTATAAATAATATATTTATAAAATATTATTTCTTCTTTTGTGTGTTCTTTTTTATAAATATTATATATTTAATAGTATGTATGTATATATATATATATATATATTACTAAATCTATATTATTTATATATATATATATATATATATAATATTTACAAAAGGGCTGGGCAATGATTAATCACGATTAATCGCATCCAAAATAAAAGTTTGTGTTTACATAATATATATGTGTGTGTGTGTGTGTGTGTGTGTACTGTGTATAATTATTTTGTATATTAAAATGGACACACATGCATGTATATATTGTGTTATAATATGTGTTATTAATATGTAAAATATTTATATTTAATATAAATTATGTATAAATATATATATATATATATATTCAGTATATACATGCAAATATATAAATGCAAGTGTGTGTTTATATATATATATATATATATATATATATATAATTTTTTATTTTGGATACGATTAGTCACGATTAATAGTTGCCCAGCCCTAATACAAATATATCAAAAAATTATATATATATATATATATATATATATATATATAATTTCTTTCTTTCAGTAACCACTCACCATTCAGAGTTCTTTAAGCGATATGTACATAAGATTGAGTCAAATGGTAATTCCTGAGTTAGTGAGTTTTTCTTAAATGATTCATCAAAAGAATTGGCTCAAATATCATTTGATTATGAATCTTACTACACTGGTACCGCTGTATGTTTTTGGTTTAATTAAAGGAATGATTTGTTCAGAGATTAGGGTGACACTATTCTTGTATATAATGAAGGTAGATGGTGACTGTGGGTTTGGGTTGTCCATATGAGCTCTGCATCATATTCCAAATCATCTGATAGATGGCGTAAGGAACAGGCCTGCATCTACATTGGGACTGAGAAAGCTCTTCCCCTGGGCCTTATTTTCCCAAGCATGTTCCATTTGCAGTTTCAGTTGACATAATCAATATATATTATTGACAATCACAGGCTCCCTCACTTCTGTGCCGAAGCAAAACAGTTTTGCCAGCACTGAATACTTTTAATGCATCAGACTGGACTCATCAGGAGAGCTGCGTTGAATGAATGTTAGTTGTTATTGTGTATTGAGGTAGAATCGATGCTCATTCTTTAGACCAGTGCTAAAAATTGAGTTGGTACCTGCGAAAGGCAAAGCAAATGTGGAGCAGTTATAAAGACTGAAATGGGGTTGTTTGCCCAGTGGGCATGTGTCTGTGTGAACACAACTGTAATAGACAGGAAGTCTGAGAAAGAGAAAGACTGAAAGAGAACAACTGAAGGTAATTTAATTGACTTGTTTTCTTTCGCGTCATTACAGAATAGGATATCAGAATAACTGCTCCGCCAATACAACAGTCAGCAAAAGGAAGCCACGCGTTTGATTTTTGAGATGAAAGAAGCTCTCTGGTTATCTGCTGCTATTTTTAAGAGTTTTAACTAAAGCCCATCACGCTTCACATATAAATGACAGTGCTTTGTTTTTCAGCGTTCTACACCGCCAGGTATGGATTTAAAGTGTGCATGCGCCTCTATTTGAATGGAGATGGGGTTGGAAAGGGAACGCACATCTCTCTTTTCTTTGTTATAATGAAAGGAGAATATGACCCCATTCTCTCATGGCCGTTCAGACACAAGGTAAACCGCTATAATCAAGCTGTCAATCAATGAATTAATCAATCGCTTAATGCACTTATGTGTTGTTTTTGCTGATTATAAACAATATTATGCTCATTGCTGGTTAGTTTTAAGTGTTACCACACTTAAAAAAAATCGATCACTTAGAGTTTACAAGAATGAATGCAAATTAAAAATTATTCCCTAGATTATTTTTTAGATTATAATAGAAAATAATGATATTTTTTTATATTTTAAAATAATATTTTATCTGGATCCAAATGCAGCATTTTTATTGTTAACTAAAATTAAACTATTAAAAGTTGTTTTTTGTTCATTGAAATAAATATATTAATATAAAACAGTAGACTAAGAAATAAAATAAGTTTAAGTTGAAATACTAAAATTACTAAAACGGAAATAAAAATGACAAAATCACAAATAAAAGGAAAATAAAAAAAATAAAATTCATTCCTAAATATTATAATAGTATATTATTACAAAATGTTAAGTTCAGGCAAGGAGGAGGCGGGAACTAGTGAGTGATCAATGTAAAGTTTAATCATTAAATAAACATGCAATACGTAATAAAACAAAACATAAAGTCCAGGCCAAGTCCTCTCTCATCTTGCACTGTCGTCACTCTTGTTTTTGTCCTTCTTTCTGGAGCTCCTTCGTGAGACCGGTGTGGCGCAGGCGATGCCCATTAGCGCTCCGTTCCCACGGCTCTTGGCCCCGCCCTGCTTGCCACATACAGTACTGTGCAAAAGTCTAAGGAACGTTAGCATTTTCACCCCCCAAAAATGTTTTTAAGCCAGTTATTCACATCTTTTGCTGTAGCCTTTCAGTAGGAAATATCAGTTTGCATTTCCAAACATTCCTTTTGTCATTAATTGTAATAATCCAGTGTGATTTCTGTATGCACAAGGAGTCAGACAACAGACAAATCCACACGGAGATCTGATCTCACCATCATGCAGCTGTCTGGGATTACATGAAGAAACAGAAGAAATTAAGACGGACTAAATCCAGAAGTGCTGTGGCTACATCTCTAAAATCCATTTCTTCATGTAATCCCAGATGGACTCGATGATGGGGAGATCGGATCTCAGATACCAGCTGCTGTCAGACTCCTTGTGCAAAAAAAAAATCTCACTGGATTATTACAATAAATGGCAAAAGGAATGTTTGGATATGTAAACTGATATTTCCAACTGACACACAACTACCATGTTTTGCTGGTGAACGTGTCTTAGACTTTTGTGCAGTACTGTATACATAGTATACATCATTATGAACACTGTGAGCACTGAAGTGCATTAATGTCTCATGTGTGCATGTTTAGGACACCAAACTGCCATTCTAGTTTATAGGTAATACTTGTTGGGTCAAATTATTATTGTAATTTTACCAGTTTGACAGCACATTGTAGGATAAATTGCTTTTTCTGCCGTTGAATGATGGGCCCGTTCAAAATTTCACATTGAAGATAACATTTTTAATGGCCTGAAATTTCTTAAAGGGTAAGAGAGAGTGGAAAGGGCTCATGAAAAACTAAATTAAACTGTTTATGGTGCAAAAAACGTTAGTAAGTGCACTTCAGGACAAAGAATGAAATAATAAATGGATGATATGACCCCTTTAATAGTGGCTTCTGCTTTGGTTCCTCAATCATGTGGCATCAGCATTTTCCATGACCTTCCACTGACTTCTCCTGCATACTGGCAGGTAACGTTCTTTTTCATAGACCAGAACCAGAGGGAGCACGTCATCGACGCTTTCCGTCCCGACCTCTCCTCTGCCTCTTTCCACCGGCCCATCTCAGAGATGAATGTGGCCAGCGGGTGCCCCCTCTTCTTTCCTCTGGGGAAATTGAGGTCGCCTAAGCACGCCTACTGCAAGGATGACACGATCTATATCAAGTGTGTGGTGGACATCTCCTCCTGAGCCATGAAGGCTTGAAAAGAAAGACCTTGGGGATCTCAGAGAGGATTTGGATCAAATTGCAGAGAAATGACAAACCCAGAAATATTCATGAACTCGGTTGTATTTTGGTACATGGATAAAAGATTAGTTTAAAATCTTGAAAAAAGAAATTCTTTTTTTGTGTTATTTTGGATATATTTTTTTAATTTATTATGGAGTGAAATCTTGATTTTGATTATAAATATTGACATGAAAAGTAAAATTTGTTTGATATCTTGTTTTTGTGTTTCCTTATAGCATGGCACGTGTCAACATCGTAGGTGAAATATCGGTGCGTTTACACAACAATGATGTTCTAAAAAGGACAAAAATGTCCTTTGTATTTTTCAAATTAGGACGACAACGTTGTCAAAATGATCCCGTTCACATGGATATTCAAAAACGCTGTATTATTCATGCCAGGCTAGTAGTTAGCGATGTCACTTTGTAAAGAAACTCTATGCGCACAGACTGAACATGTAATTCGCATGGGCGTGACGTCACTGTTTTCACAAATTCACGTTTTTGTATGTTATATGGAGAAGAGAACAGTATTGTTTTTAAAAACCTGCACTTTGAAACCCGTTTTCAGAACCCGAAACGCATAAAATGTGTTCCGTTTTTAGTCGAAAATGGATGATTTTTATGATTCGAATTTATTGGTGTTTTATCTGCATGCTTGCAAAATTTCAAACAATCAATATTATTGGCATTTAACATTTAATTTCTTGCTATAATATAGTTATTTTAGTATCATTATAATTAGATACTATTATTAGGTTTCATTTTTATATTTTCTGTTTTCTTGCTAATTTTAGGGGCCATTGACAACACTGTTTTCAACTAAAACCGGAATTTTTTCTGTGTTTTTTTATGGGATTTGGACATTGATTTTACACAACAACAGGTGTTTGGGGGATTGAAAATGCAAACTTTTGAAAACGGGTTTCAAAGCGCAAGAATTATACTATAGTGATATAACAATAACTATAATGATTATAATGTCCACACCAACTCACAATATCGTTGTGTTCATTCTAAGCACGCACTGCTGTAAGTGCCCATCTCGTTAAAGCAGGATGGATTCTGATTGGCTGTCAATGTTTTTTATATTTCATCAGTTGGAGAAAAAAAAAAATGATGCAAGTGATTTCATCGATTTATTTTCCCTGTGCTTTTGTCGTGGTCTGGACTCTGCTATTCTATATTTAAATCAATTTAAATAACTATATCGTTATAGTTATTTATTGTCTCCGTGTAAACTACAAAACTGCAAATTTGTGAAATCTGGCGAGACTGGAATATTACATATTCAGTCTATAGTAGATTTTTCTTGGATCTGTGTGAACGGGATCCTTTTGGACAATATTGTCGTCTGTTTGCGAAAATTATTATATTTTTGTATTTTTAATATATATATATATATATATATATATATATATATATATATATATATATGTCTACGTGGTTTTTATTCATATTTATTCCAGTTTTAGCTATTTTAGCGCATCAAGATAAAATGAGAATGTGAATTGTCTTCTGAAAATGTGAAATGTATCTTTTGGCCCTCTAGCGGTTAAAAACATCACTGCATGCACATTTTGCACATGCACAAGAACTTGTGTCACTTCACACCATACAAGCATTAAAGTAGTTGGAGCCACTATTCTCTATTTACCATTATAAAAACCATCCGACAGGTCTAAAATTTAAACCCGTATAATAGGATTACCATAGTGAATCAGGGTAAGACAAACACTTTTTTTGGAAGAAGGATTGATTTATTGACTCGTTACATACTCGTTACAAAGTCGGTGTCCTAAGAACCGTGAATAAAAGTCCTTGCTTTGATTGGTGCAGATCCATTAGGTCTCACTTTGTATTAAGTGGCTTTATGTACTTACATCAAAAAATATGTACAATGTAGCCTATTTATTGTGTGGATGTTGTATTGAGTTAAGGTGATTACAGCTGTAACTTAATTAATACAATAAGTCCATTGTATCAAATGATTAATTTCAATGTAGGTACATAAAGCCACTTAAAGAGGGACCAATCATGATATCATTCTGGTTACTAGCTTACTTGTATTCATTTCATACATTGATTATAGCATCAAAACTTTTAGATCTTTTGAAGTAGAAGAGTCATTGAGAACTTGTGTAGCATGCATCCTTATATCAAATATATCGTAGGTTAGTATCAGATTAGCACATGAAAAGACACGAATTTTACATTTATTTAGCATTTTTTTCAATGTATTTTCTCTATGAAGATCAATTTTTTTCTCACCAAATGCAGTGGCTGTACTGTGCAAAATCACCCCGTTTACTTGAAAGATTCTATAAAAATATTTGTAGCTGTTGCAATTTTTTTTTTTCGTTCTTCAACACGTTACCTTCATGTTAACAATGACAGGAATGTGTGCAACAAATCAACCTTGTCCTGCTGGTAAGCACTTTTTAAAACTTTGGAGAGAAACTATAAACACAATCAATTGTTCACAAAATCAAAGAAAAGAACAGGTGGATTCTCAAAGTGATTACTGCACTTGAGAAGGGGTCGACACATGCACAAATCAACACTGCATCAAAAAACTCTCTCTTGGTATTCAGCAGTCCCCGAGATGGCATTCTTAGTTTTGTTTTGCGACAAAAAAATTTCATTCAGTCAGCTCACTGTGACCCTGTGATGTCTGCCTGAATCACAATGTCCGAATTTCACAGAAATCTATGAATATAGTGTTATGCCAGCAAATACAAGCCATGTGTTAAAAATGTAACTGCAGTGTGACAGTTGCACTTGCACTGCCAGCAAACCTTTGCTAATGCCAAGGGCATTTATGCTGACTCTCTCTGACACATCTCTCACATCCACTCATCAAAAATAAAACTATTACACGTTATAATAACTTCCATAAAATACATTAACAAACATACCATGCTCAAAATGTCAATTATGCAGATTTGTCTGTCTGTACAACTTTGCATGAACCATGTAACAACTATAAATTTAAAATATTTTAAATCTAAAATAAAAATACATGGAATCTATAATTTCATATCTATCTGTCTGCCTATCTATCTCTGTCTATATGTCTGTCTGTCTGTCTATCAGATAGATAGATAGATAGATAGATAGATAGATAGATAGATAGATAGATAGATAGATAGATAGATAGATAGATAGATAGATAGATAGATAGATAGATAGGCAGGCAGGCAGGCAGGCAGATAGATAGATATCTAGATGGATAGATAGGTAGACAAATAGATAGTCTATCTAGATAGACAGATATATAGATAGACAGATATCTAGATAGATAGATTTCTGTCTATCTATCTGTCTGTTTATCTATCTATCCATAGATATCTATCTGTGTCTATCTATCTGTGTGTGTGTGTCTGTCTGTCTGTCTGTCTATCTATCTGTCTGTTTATCTATCTATCCATAGATATCTATCTGTGTCTATCTATCTGTGTGTGTGTCTGTCTGTCTGTCTATCGAGCTGTCTATCTGTTTGTCTGTCTATCTGTCTATCTATCTATCTATCTATCTATCTATCTATCTATCTATCTATCTATCTATCTATCTATCTATGTAGACTTTATAACTATATATATATATATATATATATATATATATATATATATATATATAAAACTGTTATAACTATTTAACTTTATATTGGCCTAATATATATATATATATATATATATATATATATATAAATATACTTTATATAACTATAATTTTTTATATATTTTAAAATATAATATAAAAATAAACATCTATATAACTTTCTATAATTATCTATCTATCTAGATATCTATCTGTCTGTCTGTCTGTCTGTCTGTCTGTCTGTCTGTCTGTCTGTCTATCTATCTATCTATCTATCTATCTATCTATCTATCTATCTATCTATCTATCTATCTATCTATCTATCTATCTATCTATCTATCTATCTATCTATCTATCTATCTATCTATCTATCTATCTATCTATCTATCTATCTATCTATCTATCTATCTATCTAGTTGTCCTATTAGAGCACATTTTTGTAATGTCTTTATTTAGTCATTGGATCAGAGCTTCTGTAGCCCCTCCTCGAGACCGCTGCTGTACTTCCTGTACGCGGATGATGATGATGATCGGGTTATGTTAATTACATAAGCAAAACGTAAAAGCTTCGCGGGAAAAGGTGAAAAAATGGCGACGTGCACTGACTGCATTTGTGCGCCGCTTGTGCTGTAAAAACACCAGAAACTTACTCCTAAACATCGCGAATGGGACATCGGGCTGCCAGAGGAGGAATATCTGCACTTTTTGGCGCGTTTTACCCGCGGGAACGGAGAGAAATCAAAGCGGTAATCTCAGCGCGAGATGTGTTTGAATGTGTCCCGATTCAAAACCTGCTGCATTAGTGTGTAACAGTCTCAGCTGTAGTGCTCCGGCGAACTTATTCATGCATATGAAAGAGTAATGCTGTGTTTCTGTGCATGTAGTGTTTGATTACAGCCAGCATGACAACTTGTCTGAGTCAGAGAAGTTTTAGCAGTGCGCAAGTTTTCCAGCATGCACTGATGATGTTGCATGTCTTCAAATGGGGAGGGAGTCAGTGCTGTGCAAAGATTCGTATATATGATTCATTATAGCTACGTAACTGAACTAATAGACTTTTTAGAAGTCGGCATGGCTGTTTTTTTAAACAGGCGTACATGCTTTTAAAGTTGATGCAATAGTTTTCTGTCACGCAGAGAAAAGGCACGCATGTTTTATTCTTACAGTTATAGCACGCTTGCAGATTGTGTGCACGCTTGTGTGATTCTTGGCCGGCTGGTTTCGATTGATTTGACTATTTGAAGAAAACTGGCCGAGATCAGTAAGTCTGAAGTTCACATCCTGACGATGAGTCAACCAGTTCAGTTTCTGTGCTGCCTTTTTAACTCATCAGGGTTGAGACTGAGTCAGGCAATATTCCCCATGTGCACAGTTGTGGTTGGGCGAATCTATTTGCAGTTCTACAGAATTCCTGCAGGTTGTCAAAACCATCGAGTACATTCAGTACACTTAACTTACCTGCTGTACTGTAGGTTACATACTTCTTGCACATTTTGAGTGATTCCCAACCAGGGGTTTTTGAAAATGCTTAACTTTGGTGAACCTGCAAAACATTTAAAGCTATACAAGTCTTTAAATGTGCTAGTTACTTAATATAATTAATTTTAAATTTAAAAAAAAAAGTTTTTAATGTGTTCCTCTTTTGGATAAAGTGTTTTTCATCTCACAGTAATGATCAACTTATGTTTTATCAATTTATGTATTGTCAAGTGAGTTGTTCAGTTTGTAGCACCAAAACCCAGAAGAGAATTTGTAATTCCACGCTATTGGTTTCCTCTGGAATTTGCTATGGGTTTTTAAAATTGTATTAATAATATAGTTGTTTGGCATTACTTTTATTTTACAAAAAAAAAGACATTTTGAAACACTTTTTTTGTAAATATAAATTACTATATAAGGACTATAGAAGCATGTAAACTCATCCCTGTGGTTGTTGTAGTGTGTAAATTGTTGGCAAATTACGTTTTTTTTTTTTTTTTTTTTTAAATATGCACATGCTGTAGTCTTTGAATGGATATTTTGAAACTCATATTAATAGAAATTATAATATCAGTTAAAAGGACACATTTCTGGTTGGTAATTATTAAAGAGGTTGTGTAAAACAAATAATCTAGTGCATGATCCTCTTTAAAATCACAGCAGTAAGTTGAGAAATCGAAACCTATATGACTGTCATTTTTAAAAGCCTTAATAATGTGAGATGTGCTGCTCATTTAGTCCAATAGTGCTCTGCATTTTTGCTTATTGATTAATTGTACATATTAATCCGTAAACCCCCTTTTTCCATCTGTAAATAAATACTTTTGGGGTGAATATAGATTGTTAAACAACTGGCAACAGATATAGACAAGAGCCTTTTCTAGGTGTTTTTTCATAAATGGGCAAAACCCCTTATTATGTCAGTGTTTATCTTGGTTTCTTCTGGAGTTTTTATGGAGATAAGTGACCACTGGTCACTAAAAAAAATTCCAATAGATAATGTTTATATGCAATATGACGCAAGTATTTCCACTTTTGGCATCTCTGGGAAACATCACATGTGATAAACCTGATGTAATCTTTGTGTGTTTTTTCTTTGCATTTTACCACTGACCCACAGGAAGTGTAGGTGTTTCTACAGTCAGCATGTTGGAATCGGCCTGTCGGGACGGATATCTGACTGTCGGGTCGGAACCTCTAGAACCCAAGCACCTGCTTCCCAAGAAAGAGAAACCCTGCAGTGACCAGGAGACCAACTTGACCGTGGGCCAGTACGTTCTGTGCCGCTGGTCTGACGGCCTTTACTACCTGGGCAAAATCCAGAGAGTGAGTCGCTGATGCTCTGGGGGTCTATATAAACCGGAACTGAATCTGTTTTATTCAATTGCACACATTGTATATCCTCCTGGGACACAGCAATAAAAAGTTGTTATAGTACTTGGAGCGTTAAAAACATGTGATCAATTTAAACCGATAAATCAGACTTTGCACATGGTTTTTTTACCAACATTTATGTATATATTATTTGCTTTCTGATTTATTTCACAATTTGTGTATATGTATAGAAAAATATAATGTACGTGATTTGAAAATAGGATAAGAGCATTTTTGTGATATTTAAAAGGAATATTGTATTTTTTTTATCCTGTTCAAGGTGAAAAGAAATTGTCAAAGTCCTGATGTACCTTACAAAGGACATGTGTGAAAGAAATGAAAAAGAAAATCATACTGTGCTTTGAAAGCCCAGGATGTCAACTTTAAGATATATATACGCCAGATATATAAAACTGTGCCATGTGAAATTACCAAAAATCAATGTTCCCTTCTGAGGACAGAAATGAATTGCTGGGTCCCTGGAGGAAACATGCAAGAGACGTTCATGACCTGATAATCATGAATAATTCATTTGGCGAAGACATATTTCTGATGTTTTTTTTTTTACAGTCTTATGTTTGCATTTCACCACACAAACGTTCCTCGTTCCATTTCCCTATAGGTGAGCGCCTCAAAACAGAGTTGCTTTGTGACGTTTGAAGACAACTCCAAGTTCTGGGTGCTTTGGAAAGACATACAGCATGGTAAGAGGTCTGGGTGGAAATGCATTGTACAAACCTGTTTTTTTAAAGCGCTAAGCAACAATATTCATCAGCAAGCTTGAAAGCAGATATATTGTTTGATATGTTATTGTGTCCTGTGAAATGTCTGTGTGACGGTATGGGATTAGCGCTTTGTGACGAAGTAACAAGCTTTATTCTCTGGCTCTCTCACACAGCTGGTGTCCCTGGGGAAGAACCAAAATGCTCAGTGTGTTCTGACATGTCTCTAGTTCCTGGTAATGAAATCCTTATCTGCGGGAAGTGCGGAATAGGTGAGTGAGGCAGACCTAGCTCTTCACGTAGCGCATAAAACCTGGGTATATCACAGGAATAAAAAACTTGTTTTTGCTTTAAAAAAGTGTTGACTCAAAAAAAACTTATTTTACAATAAAATGACAGAAGTAAAAACAATAAAAGTTAATAGTAGGGCTGCCACTTCACTAAAGATTTTTTTTTAATTTTTGACTATTAGACGTTCATTTAAGCCATTTGTCGACTAATCGCACGTTTATTTTCATTTAATTGCTTAAATGTACTGTGTGTGCAATAAAGCCTATTCTGCACTCAAGCGCACACATGAAGCTTTGCAAAGCACCGGCAAAAGTATTGATTTATGAATTTGTCCTAAAAACAGCAAGGAGACATTTTAATTGTCAATTAATAAACTAGCGTTTTCTGTGTCAGCGTCGGCTGCAAAGATGAAGTCGACGTCTTGTCACTCCTCGACGGCAGCAAAAGTGTTTTACAATACAACATCCACACAATAAGTACATTCTGTCACTTTTTATTCAATATTTGAATATGCATTCGAACATGACGTGAAATATCCGTATTCGAACTATAAATAAACTATCCGGTTTTTAAAGTGCCACGTTTAGCGCATTTTTTTGCAGTCTGTGATTAGACCGTTTTTTTTTTTTTTTTTTTTTTATTGTTTGCCGTCTCATCCAAGAGCGGGCGCTCTAAAAAATTGGAATATATTCGAATACAATGCTTGGTATTCGATAACTATGGAAGCCCGTTTCCGCCACAGTTGAGTAAAAAAATATAATTCTGTAAGTCATAATAATGAGAAACTTTCTCATAATTATGACTTAGTTTCTCATTATATTGAGAAAGTTTCTCATAATAATGACTTAACATCTCGTAATAATGAGAAACTTTCTCATAATTATGACTTAGTTTCTCATTATATTGAGAAAGTTTCTCATTATAATGAGATATTAAGTCATAATAATGAGAAAGTTTCTCATAATTATGACTTAACATCTCGTAATAATGACTTAACTTCTCGTAATAATATGAAACTTTCTCATAATTATGACTTAACATCTCGTAATAATGACAACTTCTCGTAATAATGAGAAACTTTATTTATTTATTTAAAACTTTTCTCATTATTACGAGAAGTTAAGTCATTATTACGAGATGTTAAGTCATAATTATGAGAAACTTTCTCATTATTACGAGATGTTAAGTCATAATTATGAGAAAGTTTCTCATTATTACGAGATGTTGTCATAATTATGAGAAAGTTTCTCATTATTACGAGATGTTAAGTCATAATTATGAGAAAGTTTCTCATTATTACAAGATATTAAGTCATAATTATGAGAAAGTTTCTCATTATTACGAGAAGTTAAGTCATTATTACGAGATGTTAAGTCATAATTATGAGAAACTTTCTCATAATTATGACTTAATATCTCATTATAATGAGAAACTTTCTCAATATAATGCGAAACTAAGTCATAATTATGAGAAACTTTCTCATTATTACGAGATGTTAAGTCATTATTATGAGAAACTTTCTCAATATAATGAGAAACTAAGTCATAATTATGAGAAAGTTTCTCATTATTATGACTTACAGAATTATATTTTTTTACTCAACTGTGGCGGAAACGGGCTTCCATAGATAACCGTTCGAATTTGATTTTTCTCAAAAGTGACAGCCCTAGTATTTATCATTCGATGTAAGTACATAATACTTAAAGCTACTTAATATAAAGTGGGACCATACTGTAAGTTAACATTTTATGTAGATTTGGGTGGGATGGCAGGGTGGTTTATGGTTATTCAGTTGGTCAACCACCTAGCATACACCCAAAACATCCTACCAACTACACACCCACATCCTGGCAACCACCCACAACAACTTAAAATGGTAGTGGTGACCAAGACCAATTTTTTTATATCACACAAAATTATGCTATATTAAAAAAAAAAAAAAAGTTAAGTAGTTTGAATCACTCAATTTTACTTTTGGTTATTCAACATTTCTATCATGAAACGGTTTACAATTTAAGTTTAGCTTCTGTGAATAGTGAATCCCGGCTACTAAATCTTTCAATATCAAATATTGCAGTTTGGCGATCTTAATATTCAATGTCTATGCTAGTTACGTCTCATGTTACTTCTGCATGATCATACAGCACTCACATTGTCTTCAGAAAAATGTAGAAATCTAGTCATATAATTGTGCATGATGTAATTGCTGGGGAACTCTTCTGCCTGTGGATACAACTGATTAGCATGTACTTGTGATAATGTATTTTAAAAGAATGGAGTGGAAAATGTGGTGCAATTTGCATTATAAATGCCATTGGATCTCCAAAGCAAATGGAGAACTATTCTGGGTGTCTTTGATGACTAAGGGGGTTCGGTAAGACTGCACTGCATTAATGACTCGCCGGGGACGCAGGAGTGGCTCTCTGAAGTCTCAAGGATTAGTGTCGACTTTAGCTCTGCTGTTCATATTTACACATCTGATTGGGTATGAGTAGATTTCTTTTTTGTGCTAATATTTGTCCTCCATTCTTCCACATGCTTGCCTTGCATCTTCAGGCTATCACCAGCTCTGCCACTTGCCCCCAGTGGAGAGCTCAGCTGACCTGCCCCCATGGTTCTGCAGGAAGTGCATTTTTGCCTTAGCTGTGAGAGTAAGTCCGTCTTACCCATGTGTATACGCTATATTCTCTTTCCATTTCCATATAAATGAATGGATCAGGGAATGTATGTTGCTGACATGTGTGTTCATGTGTGTGGCAGAAAGGGGGAGCTCTGAAAAAAGGGCCAATCTCCAAAGCGCTACAGGCCATGAAGCAGGTGCTGACTTATAATCCTGAGGATCTGGAGTGGGACTCTTTGCATCGTACGAACCATCAGCAGTGCTACTGTTACTGCGGAGGACCCGGAGAGTGAGTCTGCTTCGTCGAGTCTCGTTCCGGTCGTTTTGCTTTCTTCCTTGCTAGAGGTCTAGGCATTATGAAAACACTGCACGGATGCTCTGTATATATTTTCGCCTGGTTTCACAGACAAGGCTTAAGCCTAGTCCCAGACTAAAAGGCATGTTTGAGCTGTTTTAACTGAAAGCAACTTGTAATCAAAATATATGTCAATGCAATTGTTTTGAACTTGATGCAGACCTGTAATGTTAGGCAAATATATTTATAAAAGCTACTTAAAGGGATAGTTCACCCCAAAATGAAAATTCTGTCAGTATGTACTCACCGTCATGTTGTTCCAACCCCGTAAGATCTTCGTTCATCTTCGGAGCACAAATTAAGATATTTTTTGATGAAATCTGTGAGCTGGATCAGTCCTCCATACTAGTTCATAGGCTTCTTGAGGAAGCCTATATGGACTAGTATCAATTGGCTTTAGAACTATCCCTTTAATTGCCCTATTTGAACTAAGGCTTAATTCTGGCTTAATCTATGCCCTGTCTGTGAAACCAGGCCATTATGTTTCACAATAATGACAATAACCTCCAGAGCAGTGTTCATACCTACGAATTACGGAAGTCGCTTTTCGGATAAATTCTAAGTTTTGAACTAAAAATGTTGTTAGTCTTGGCAACTAACTTAAGTAAAATATGTTTGAGCTGAAGTACTAAAACTGAACAAAAAAAAAATGAAGGATAAACAGAAATATACTAATAAAAATAAATAAACGGTAACACTTTACAATAAGGTTCGTTAGTTAACATTAGTTAACTACATTAGTTAATATGAACTAATAATGAATAGCACATATACAGCATTTGTTAATCTTTGTTAATGTTATTTTCAACATTTACTAATACTTGATTAAAATCTTGTTAACATTAGTTAATGCACTGTGAACTAACATGAACAAACAATGAACAGCTGTATTTTCATGAACTAACATTAACAAAGATGAACAAATGCAGTAACAAATGTATTGCTCATGGTTAGTGCATGTTAGTAAATATATTAACTAATGTTAACTAATGAACCTTATTGTAAAGTGTTACCAAATAAACTAATGAATATATATAAACTAACAAAAATGACAAAAGCACATTGCAAAATTACTAAAACTTTAACTAAATTTAAATTGAAAACTGAAAATAATTAAGCAAATAATAAAATTAATGAATACCTCAGTTAATTTTATGGGGTATTTAAAAAAAAATTAAAGTTAAATTCATGCACTTTTAGAGTTCGAAATTAAGGGGTCCATTCCATATTCATTGTGCAACTGGTAACACTTTACAATAAGGTTCATTAGTTAACTACATTAGTTAGCATGAACTAACAATGAACAGCACTTATACAGCATTTATTAATCTTTGTAAATGTTAATTTCAATATTTACTAATACTTGATTAAAATCTTGTTTACATTAGTTAATGCGCTGTGAACTAACATGAACAAACAACGAACAGCTTTATTATCATTAACTAACCTCAACGAAGATTAACAAATACTGTAACAAATGTGTTGTTCATGGTTAGATCATGTTAGTTAATATATTAACTAATGTTAAATAATGAAGACTTTACATTTTGATATAGTGTCTCGGTCTACATTACACAACATAATACTAATACGATTCAATGACAGACATAATACTTCACTTGTTTCAATACTAGAAGAATCAGCCTTTTTGAACAAATCACTTGAATGAATGATTAAATGACAAATACATTTTCAACAGTCACTTGTGGCCACGTACTGGTGAAACGACGTAATTCATACAATCATTATTTGCAGCACCAAGTTATTCTCAAAAGGTGATTTGGTCTATTATAATCCGTCGCCACCGTAGAAATCAGTGTTTATATCACTGATTTCTATGGAAATAATGATATTGTGTGGTTGAAAAGACGTTTCATACATATACTGTACATGACAACTGCTTTCTCTGGGTCGGCGGCGTTCAACATTTGAATGTTCTTGTGTGAATCTGTCAAATGTTTAATAGACACAGGCGAATTGTTGTCATTTAGGAATGAGATCACCTGGGTGTTTTAATCGAGATCGCAATCTTTTACTGGTTAATTGTGCAACTCTATTACTCGTGCTTGGTCTATATGAGTGCTATTGGTGCACCCCATGTATTGTAGTTCATGCTCCAGCTTCAAGAAACATCCAGTTAATGCTGTGCTACTGGTTTTTCTATTGCCGCTGTTCTATAGACACACCATTAGATTGGGAAAAATAGAGGTCTGAGCATCACTTCATCACACCACCCTCTTAGTTTTGCTTGTTCTTTTTTTTTTTATCTTGAAATGTAATTGGTCCGTTTAGGTCTTTGTGCTTTGGGTCCGATAAGAAAAAAAGCGACACTTCATTTATTCTCGATTGTCCCATCAGGTGGTACCTGAAAATGCTGCAATGTTTTCGCTGCGAGCAGTGGTTTCATGAGGCGTGTACGCAGTGCCTTCAGGAGTCCATGATGTTTGGAGATAGGTATGTACAGAGCCTCATTTATCACAAACTTTACCACAACAAAAGAACTTACATCTTTGCATCAATACTCTGCCATCGTTCAGTATCGACTTCTCATATTTTCCCTCAAATCAATGAATTTTCTTGGCTTTAGATCATTAAAGCAATGCTTTCAGCGATTGTATCATGTCCGAAGGGTATTTTTTTTAGGCAGAACTTGGAATTGGAGTGCCTAAAACCTGCTGGAAATCACTGCAACGCACAACAATCATGTGGCATTTGGTTTTATAAAACACCAACAACATTAATATGATGAATAAATCAATATTTAAATGACTGAAGTATTTAAATAAGCAAAGTAAACCATTCTTAGAGCAAAAATGTCTCATGTAACTCTGAGTTTGTTGAACTAACTGCACTCATGGCGAGCAACACCTTTTTCTGATTGCATGGTTTAATTAAATTAAATAATGAAATCTCATTGGTCGAAAAAATAGCTGTAAACCTCTGATTAGCTGTGAGTCACATTCAGTGTGTACAGACGAATTGCTCGTTGCTTGAAATTGCTCTGGTGGCTTCGAACGGCGATTCGGTCCAATCAGATTTTAGGGTCGGCGTTTTCCATTTTCTAATGAAACATAGGCCGTCGCTTTTCAGAAAGACCAATGAATGCAATAACCGAAGTGAAATTCTATTTGAAACATCTCAACAGTGATGATTAGTGAATATTGCGACAAACTTAATGCGTCGTCGCACACAGGCAAGATTACATGCATTAGGGGATTTTTTAAAAGATCATAATGACGCTGTCAAGCACAGTTTTTCTGTGGCCTCGCCAAGGTATGTCATTTAAATGACTCCATTTTCTGTCTTTTCTCTCGCAGGTTTTACTTGTTCATTTGTGCGGTGTGCAATAAAGGAGTGGAATACATCAAGCGGCTGGCTCTCAGATGGTAAATGGGCAGCTCCTCTTTCCCCCCTCATGAGTGATGGTGCCCAGATCTGTGTCTGAATTATACAGTCAAAGTTTCGGATCTGATTGATACAGGCCGGAGCCCTCGATCCGGAGCTTTTACTCTTGTGCTCCCGGCTATCTCAGAAAGTAAAGTGGGTTCGATGGGTTTTTTTTTTTCAGCATAGAGTTTGTCTAGACATTGATTCTTGCTTTTTGTCCCAAATGAGAAATAGCCATTTGAACCAAAGATTTGCTGCTGAGAGGATCTCTTATGATAGCAGGGGATTACTCTTGAAATACAGTGAGCTGGATATTTAGGTATGAAGTCAGTCTCGGTTCAGATTTAAGCTTTATCCTTCTTAAAAAGTATGGCGTGTTAAAATGGACCTTGGCTTGTGAACAGAACGGCACTCTATTTTACATATACCATGTGACATTTCATGCAGTGTCATTTGATCTAAGAGCTTTTCTGCATTAGGTCTAAAACATCTTCAGCTTATTCTCACACTTTAGAGCTCTAAGTGGCATTATGCAGGAGGTTTAAAAAAAAAAAAAAAAAAACATTTTTTTTTTTCATTTGCAGGGTGGATGTGGTCCATCTTGCCCTGTACAACCTAGGAGTCCAAAGTAAGAAGAAATACTTTGAACTGGAAGAGATCCTAACCTTCATCAGCAACAACTGGGATCATTTCCAGATGGGCAAGGTTATATATTTAAGCTTTTTCTATCCAAGATTATTTTTGGACAAAAATTTTAGGGAAAGTCTGTAACTTTTAGGTTGTGATTTGTAGGAATCGACCGATATGGATTTTTTTTAGTGCCGATACCGATACCAATTTTTTCCCATCAGCCTTAGACGATGACCGATACGATTTTCTTGAGCCGATATTTGGAGCCGATACATTTACAATTTACACCATAAAAATGACATGATATTAACAAATGTTACAGGTCTAAATTTAATAAAAGTAACAATTATTTAACTTTAAAAAAACTATATTTAACAAATAGTAAAAACATGTCAGGTAGAACAAGAACAAGTAGATAAATTATTTTTTAACAAATATTAACAACATGAGGTAGAACAAAAAGTCCACTATTTAGAGAAAAATCCTGGAATGTTTTCCTCAAAAACCTTCATTTATTTTCAACTGAAGGAAGAAAGACATGACAGGGTTCCTACAGGGTCTTAAAAGCCTTAAAAGCATTGAATTTATGAATTTGGAAATAATACCTTAAAAAGTCTTTAAAAAGTCTTGAATTTTGATATCTGGGTCTTAAAAATTGTGCTGTATGTCAGTGTTAATTTCATTGATGAAAACTTTTCTTCAACACCATTTTTTCACTGACGAAAACGAGACGCTAGTTTTGAATGACAAAAACTATGACAAATCTATTGCCATTTTCGTCAACGAAAAATAAACTAGATGAAAATGTTAGATAGTGTCGATCTGGGAATTGATCCAGTTAGAACTGATGTCCTGTGTGTGTTTAGCTAATGTTAAAACAACTTAACATTGTTCGGCAAACTTTCTTGTGGCCTACTGAAATGTTTTTATTTCACCTGCTTGACTTATCATCTTTTACCCATTCCACATTTGAAACATAAATGAACACAAGTTGAAGGATTTTGTTTTTCTTTGCTGGTAGGGACGGGAAATTGGTATTAATTTTTTATATAAATGGTCTTAAAAAGGTCTTAAAAAGACTTGAATTTAACTTGAAGAAACCTGTAGGAACCCCGCATGAACGTCTTGGATGACGTGGGGCTGAGTAAATTATCAGATCATTTTAATTCTGAAGTCAACCAATCTTTTAATGCTGAAAACAGCATTTAAACAGAATGTTTTTTTTCTTTTCTTTGCTAGAAGTATGTTTTTACTCATTCTGATGCAAACTGAGCATGATGAAGTGCTTGATCAAAACAAGTCCCAATAGGGTTTTTTTCTATTGTTGGTTGTTATTTTTCTATGTTGTAACCACATCTGCATGTTCATAAAATAAATAAATAACCCTACTTACTTAATTTGCAAAAAACACACCCATCTATATTAACTTACTCTGATTGGATGAAAAGTATGCCTCGGCAAGCTACCTCCAATCAGGCCGACTGGTTGCTCACGCCCCGCATGACGGCTTGTCATGTGTAATCTGAGAAAACAGCATTGCTAAATTGCAAGACTTAAACATACCGAAGCCAGTAGGCTTCATTTGTCTTCATTGAAACATGACAGCTCAAGGCAACAGCAAAGGAAACGTCTTATAATAAAAGCTTATATCACACCGGCACTTTCTCACCTATTTCAGCTCTCCAATACCCCTCTGTCTGAACGAGGCCAGTTTATTCTTGATGCCCTCAACAACTATAAAAGCAAGTAAGAAAAATGTTTTCCTTTTGTTTTATATGCGCTTGTGTGTGTTTTATAAATATATATTTAATATACTGTATATAGCAATAATGTAAGTGTATATTTATTCTGACCCCCCTTTTTTTTAGGTTTCTCTGTGGGAAGGAGATCAAGAAGAGGAAATGCATTTTCCGACTAAGGACAAGGGTCCCTCCTAACCCTCCATCTAAGTTGTTCCCAGAGAAGGCCCAGAACAGTGAGGGACACAGGGGCCACAAAAAAGGGGCCAGCAGAAGCAGGTTCATGATTTGATTTCCATTTTTCTGAATGAGACCTATTGTTGATGTCACATGGAAACATTCAAATTCATCATGAGACTGATCCCAATTAAATCTTTTAATTGATTGGCACTGCTATTTGTTTATTATTTATCCAGTCGGCTGATCTTAACCGAGGTCCTTATTTCTTTTAACGTTTCAAAGGGAATTTAGATTTTCGCAGTGCTTTGATAATGTAATGAATGCACTGAAAGACACTTGGTTTCTCCCCTATAATTTTACATTTGACAGTCACATCTAATTTTTAGGATTCAATAGTTTTTGCTCTCAAATCTGTAATGACATGTTTAGTGGGTGGAGATGATGCATTGATTGACAGTTTATTTGAGTTCAGCTGTTATTATGCTCAATTATGTCGACTGATTGTTTCTCGTCCTCCTCTGTTGCAGTAACTCTGTTCCTGCTGATAAGCGGAGAAAGAAGAGGTCCAAGTGGCTGCTGGAGGATGCAATTCCTAATGTAAGCTTTTCACCCGTCACTAATCGTATAACATGAACATTTTTGTCTGGTTTAAATCTGTGTTCTGTTGTTACAGTTACTAGGTCTGTATAATAAAAAAACGTTATATTATAATATAATAAAAAATTATAATATATAATATTTCGCGATGCTGTTTTGATCAAATAACTGCAGTCTCGGTGAGCATTAGACACTTATTTTAAATACAGAAAGCAATCATACCTAGCCCAAACCTTTGAACAGTAGTGGATGTATGTTTTACAAATGAATGACATCAAATAAGACATCTACAAAAGTTCTGAAGTTAAATAAACCCTAATTTTGCGAAGAAATATTTGAGAACAGGAAGTGTTTGATATCCATTCACAAGATTATCAGACAACATTAACTGACCAGTTGGGCATCATTAGCACAGGATGAAAGTAATCTTTAAATTAGGGCTGTCAAACAATTAATCACGATTAATCGCATCCAAAATAAAAGTTTGTGTTTACATAATATATGTGGGTGCACTGTGTATAATTATTTTGTATATATATAAATACACACACATGCATGTATATTTAAGAAAAAGATATTATTTTTATATAAAATATTTATATATAATATAAATTATATACACATGAAAAGATTTCTTAAATATATACAAGAATGTGTGTGTGTGTATATATATATATATATATATATATATTAAAAAAATAATAATTATACACAGTGCACCCTCACATTGTGATTAATCGTTTGACAGCCCAATGGATGCATAATTCAGGGATTCACAAACTGAGTGTACTGAACTTCTTTGACCTAAATATATATATATATATATATATATATATATATATATATATATATTTAACAACATGTTTGCATGTTCACGGTTCTGTTAATCGTTATTTCATTTTGATGTTTTTATTTATTGTGATTTTACAATTTTCTGATTTAATCATCTGCTTTTCATCTACTCACAAACACTGGCCTAGCTGATTTATATTGATCTATCACTAAACCACACACACACATACCCACACACTAAATAATTCAGTTTGTGCAGTCCTCTTGAAATTTGATTCATGAAGAGGTGAAGTGTTGGAGTTCTGAGACTATGTTTGACCTGTCAGTACAAATCTGAGCTTCCCTTACTGAGATTGTGTGCTCTAGCACTTCTTAAAGTTTCTTGAATTCCTTGATAGTTCAATTTCATGCAGCCAAGCGTTCATTTCTGCTACTTGTTTCTTTTTTTCTCTGCCAAAACTACAAGGTTTCTTATGTACTGACTATTACATTTAAATATGACCCAAGCGGAGTTTACTCTTGGTTGTCTTCTCCTGGCTCTCTTCATCTCTCTTAGCATCTTCCCTGCGCCCCGTGGTGATCTTCTTTTTATTCCTTGACGCCTGCTGCCATGCAGACCTTGCATTTCTCCCCCTCTTCTCCTGTGTTGTTTTGTCTCTTTCTCGCCTTTGCTTTCCCTCCCTCATATTTTTTTCTCTCCCTGTTGGTGAAGCTACTTTGAAAGCCATGTTACTCATGATTTCATGTAGCTGAACTCCAGTCAAGCTCGCCTTTAGCTCCACTACAATCTACTAACAAAAAGTATTCACGCTACTGACACAATCTAGTTGGGTTACTTCGCTACTTTAAGTTTGTTTCTCCCCAACCCTCTCGTTCAGTCTCTCAAAATTTTCTAAAAAGGATTACATTCATTCTCTGAGGCATTTAACTGACAAATCCTTCTGAGAGGTCTCCAGTCCCCAGACATGCTTTACTTGAACTACACATCTTGACACTCCAGGCAGCACGGCTAACAATGCCGAGAGCAACTTCAAAGACGGCATTAGAGTGACTGTAACAACCATGACGGCCCTGATCGTCATAATCAAAGCTGTGATTATCGGCATTGTCCAAATGATAATGAGTCGACGCGGTGAAATGAATTTAACGTTGCATTCCATACTTTGTTTGTGACCTCATCGCAGAATGACCTCACCTCTGCCTGGAGCACCAATCATCACATGGCCAACATCTTCGACTTCACGCTGGACGAGCTGCAGAGTTTAAAGAGGTGAATTGAACTTTTTGTTTGTTTGACCTTTTTTTATTGCTAAAATCAAATCAAGTCCAAAGCTTCTTTTTTATTTATTAATTTCTATTTTTTATTTTAATTTTTTGAAGCAAGGTGAATTGGGATTGGCCACTGGTATGAAATAAATATAGAATTAAATGGTATATTATAATGTAGCATATTAATATGAAATTCAACTGATGTGTGGTCACAGATGTGAGTATATAATGACTTTGATATAATGTTTATCATCCAATTAGAATATTGTCAAATCTATTATATATTCATAAGTATAAAATATTAAAGATTAAAGTTTATTTATATAGCACATTTCACACACTATGGCAATTCAACGTGCTTTACAGTAAAGAATTAAAATAATCATAAGATATAATCGAAAAAGATTAAGTATTGAATTCACACTTTTTTTTAATTGTGCACAAATAGGCTTTACCTCACAAACATATAGTGTAAAACTTTTTTGAAATTATGTCATGAATAAGTTAAATCATTTACACTATGTGTGTGTGTGTGTGTGTATATATAAAAAAATAAATATATATATATATATATATTTTTATTTTTTTTAATATTTATTTATATATTTATATATATATATTTATATTTATTTAAAATATTGGTCATACCACTCTTCCTTAATGTGAATGAAATCATAATAGTAAGATAGTTTATTAATCCATGTTTTTCAAGTTTTTCGCATTTTAAATTTGATGTGGAAAAGCCGTAATATTGCATAATTGATTTATCGTGGTACTAGTTCATTATTTACCCTTGTCCTCTTAGTGACCTATTAATTCATTAGGCTTTTCAAAACAAAAAAACATAGTAAAACAAATAATAGCCCGGGCTTTTATCTTACGGGTCTTATTACGGGATTAAATACAACCCGAATCTAAAAAACAGACCCGGCTTATATTTGAGACTGGCCTTATTTACCCACACCAGGCGTGTAAAAAAGACAGGCGTCTATTTGGGACTCGGCTATTATTTGAAGTTTTACGGAAATACAGAGATCTCCATGCTTCGGGTTTGATGGCTCATTTGATACGACTGCCCTTTCATTTTTTTTTTTTTTTTTGATAAAGTTGCCTCACCTGTTCTAAAACTGAAAGAAATGAATCGTCCCCTTTCCGTCAATGTACATAATGAGGTCTCAATCAAATTCAGTCTCACGGCAACAGACGGCACGCTTGACCTTTTCTCCTTACCTTTGATTTGAATCCTTAAGCATCTATTTATTGGCTTGCGAACAATCACGCTCATTTGCATCCATTTTGCTTTGAAATATCAGAAAGGTCTTTCACTGTTTCCCCAATCACAACTCCACCCCACTAAAAATATTTTTTTATCAACACGGTTGGTGAAGCGATTTAATTATACTTTTCTGTAAAGGTTATCATCTCTCTAACAGGCCTGAATAATGAGAGAATTTGAAACACTATTGGGGCAGACAAAGCTTTGAGAGGCGAAAGCGGCTGTCTGGGAGGGATTGTTGAAGAGTATAAAAGAGAAATCTGGAGTTGGTTTCGGCCATAATAAAAAGGGCACGTTGGGTTTCATCACAAAGCCGTGAACTGTAGTTAATGACTGCCGTCCTTTGAATGGTAGTCCTGATAAACTCTGGTGTAGTCACAATCCCAGCGCTGTGTAATGTGTTGAATAGCAAGCAGCAGGTCGGATCAACTGTATTCTTTTGTGTTCTTCGCTAGCCCTTTTGCTTTGGCCTCTTGAGGATGACTGAGAAAGTTATTGAGGAAGATTTAGGTTAGTAACATGAAGTCAAATTGAAACAACATTTTCTCCAATTTGTATTGTTTTATGTGACTATTTGTGATTTATTTGATTTAGTTTGATATAATATAAAAATCGTATTTATTTATTATTTTGAATTAGCTTTTTTTGTTTAAATTTTTGGTTCGTTTGTAATTTTTATTGGTCTTTAGGATAGTTTTATTAGCTTTAACTTAAACTTTTCTAATTCTCTTAAGTTTTTCATCTAACGTTTATATATTTTATTTTATTTCAGCTTTATTTTCAAAAAAAATGTTTTAGTTTAGAATAACAACAGTGGTTTCAATCAATTCCTCGTAAGGAAAATCATGCCTACCTCTTTGCTCTGAGATGTGACATTAACTTCAGGATGTAGCATTAAGCCAAAAATACATTTTCGGGCTTTTCTCAGTCTAGAAAGCTCGAAATTCAAAAACAATTTCACATTTCTTCTACATAAATGACCCAATTTAAATACACATTCATCTTTCCAGAGGTGAAGTATCCCTTTATGGTAGTAAAAATGGTTGCTAACTGTGTGTTAACTTTCATGTTGACTAAGTATGTGATGGTTTTGGTTTTTTTTTTTTTGTTTGTTTGTTTTTTTCCTTGTCTCTGTATCTCTTCATGGGTTTGTCCATCTTCATTCTTAGCACCAGTTCAGGACAAACGTTCAGTTTGGACCAGGACTCAACCGACGCAGCCAGTACTTCTGGTTCAGCCACCACCAGCGTCTCCTATGACTTCAGGTACTTTTCAGTTTCTTCACATCTGCGAATTAACAATGTTATGTATTTTCTAAATAAAGATAATCTTTGAATCGTTTTCTATATTTGCCAACTCTCTGTGGCACTGACTAGATTAGAATAACCATGTTCTGTCGGAGGGTCAGAGCAGACATAATACAGTATGTACAGTATTTATGCACATAAATTTACACAGTGTGGCACCTTAACTCACCCAAGATTCGCACCCTCACAGTGTTGCAGAAAAATGAAGATGCATCCTGAATTTTTTTGGGAATCGGATAGCGACTTTTTGAATTGAAATAGAATCAAATCCCTAGGTGCATAAAAGCGCCCACTCCTATGTTGTATTTATTTTTTTTGTATGTAACACAGGTTTAAGTTTGAATGTTCAAAAAACACATTATTTTTCACATAAGAGCAATGTGCTCTGATTTGTCGGCTGTACCAGTGTATTGTGATTGGTCAACTGCTTTGAGCATGTTTCGTAAATGCTCCTAATCATAACTGCGAGTTTCAACATACTACTAACGCAACTAAATGAGGCCTCCCCTTTTTTTGAGATGGTCCTCACTGCAGAACATGAAATGCACGGGGAGGATTCGGATCCAGATCAAACTTCTCCCACCTTACCTATACTTAAACCTACCCAGCTTCACCCCGTAATCCCTAAACCCACCCCTAAACCTACCCAGCTCCACCCCCTGATCCCTAAACCTAACCAGCTCCACCCCCTGATCCCTAAACCTACCCAGCTCCACCCCCTGATCCCTAAACCTAACCAGCTCCACCCCCTGATCCCTAAACCTACCCAGCTCCTCCCCCTGATCCCTAAACCCACCCCTAAACCTAACCATCTCCACCCCCTGATCCCTAATCCTACCCTGCTCCACCCCCTGATCCCTAAATCCACCCCCTGATCCCTAAACCCACCCCTAAACCTACCCAGCCCCACCCCCTGATCCCTAAACCCACCCCTAATCCTACCCTGCTCCACCCCCTGATCCCTAAACCCACCCCTAATCCTACCTAGCTCCACCCCTGATCCCTAAACCCACCCCTTATCCTACCCAGCTCCACCCCCTGATCCCTAAACCCACCACTAATCCTACCCAGCTCCACCCCCTGATCCCTAACCCCACCCCTAATCCTACCCAGCTCCACCCCCTGATCCCTAACCCCACCCCTAATCCTACCCAGCTCCACCCCCTGATCCCTAAACCCACCACTAATCCTACCCAGCTCCACCCCCTGATCCCTAAACCCACCCCTAAACCTACCCAGCTCCACCCCTGATCCCTAAACCCACCACTAATCCTACCCAGCTCCACCCCCTGATCCCTAAACCCACCACTAATCCTACCCAGCTCCACCCCCTGATCCCTAAACCCACCACTAATCCTACCCAGCTCCACCCCCTGATCCCTAAACCCACCCCTAAACCTACCCAGCTCCACCCCTGATCCCTAAACCCACCCCTAAACCTACCCAGCTCCACCCCTGATCCCTAAACCCACCACTAATCCTACCCAGCTCCACCCCCTGATCCCTAAACCCACCACTAATCCTACCCAGCTCCACCCCCTGATCCCTAAACCCACCCCTAAACCTACCCAGCTCCACCCCTGATCCCTAAACCCACCACTAATCCTACCCAGCTCCACCCCCTGATCCCTAACCCCACCCCTAATCCTACCCAGCTCCACCCCCTGATCCCTAACCCCACCCCTAATCCTACCCAGCTCCACCCCCTGATCCCTAAACCCACCACTAAACCTACCCAGCTCCACCCCCTGATCCCTAAACCCACCACTAAACCTACCCAGCTCCACCCCCTGATCCCTAAACCCACCACTAAACCTACCCAGCTCCACCCCCTGATCCCTAAACCCACCCCTAATCCTACCCAGCTCCACCCCTCAGATCTGGATCCGACTCCGTCCCCTGGATCTTGTGTACTCCAATGAGGTGCTACTGATTTTTTTGAGTATGTCTTTGGTGGGAATTTTTTAAATGAGGAATATTTTGCCATGTTCCCAAAAGAAAACTCAAGACTACAACAAGAGGCATTCAGAACAGAGGGAGTTCAGAAACAGTGTGTACTTAAAGTGAATAGCTCCCTTTGGAGTGACTTAGTAACTTTGTAGACCTATTTCATGCTCAAACAGCAACATTACACACTAGAGAAAGTTGAAAATGTAAAAAAGCATAATAGGTCCTCTTTAAAAAGGAACTGAATGCATTAACATATTAGCTAATTGAACGTATCGCAGCTGATATATGAACTTGTTTAGCCCCTGGGGTGTAGATTTAACAGCTGGTGTGATGTAATCCTTCACAGGCTGTTGCGAATCACCCGTACTCTCGTACATCCTTGCAACAGTGCAATTCAAATGAGTGAAGTTAAAGCCATGCATGTTTCCAGTACCGTTTTCCGAACGCGCTGGTCCTCTGTTGCCATGGAAACCACGGATGCTAACCCTGTACTACAACTTAAGTGGTATTGCGGTTCAATTCAGTGCTAGCTTGAGGTGTTCTGGGAGGTTCTAATTTGTCTTGACGTTTGAAGTGGTGACATCAATGATATCATGTAAACCAGCAGGGTGCCTCTAAACGCTGTACTTTTTAATATACATGAGCTCGAGTAATCGTCAATTTGACTCGGGCGCTGGAATGACCATGGTGGGTTTGCTGGAATTCCAGGCCCGTATCCTCTTCATCTTTCATCTTGCTCTTTCACGAGTGTCCTCTTCACGGCTACTGCAGCGTAATCAATATTGCTGTAGTGGGACAATTTGGCAGCGCGGCTGTCGCTGTAGATTCTCACCTCCTCTGCTGGGGTTGCACTCGGCTGCCCACAAGTTAAAGAGGAATAACAGGCGTCCATCAACACCTGATGTTGTGTGTAAACCGCTACTGACAGCTCGCAGAGAAATATGGTCAGATTATGGGTTATTTATGGTTATGGCCACTTGTTTGCTCCTGTTTATTTTAAAGATGGAGTCTGTGGAGGCTGAAAATAGGACCTGAACCATGTCTGAGGCGAGATTGCCATTAGTCAGTTTTTTGAGGTCTCGAATCTGGCTTTAGCGTTGAAGGTCAGAGATATTTTCCAGGTATTTTCAACCTCCCCTGACTGTGTTAGCAATTTACCACAGATTCATTGGTGTTTTGCAGTTTTACCCTGACTCATCCCTCAGTGTGTATTAATTTTAAAGTTGAGCGGTTTAAGAGACAGGGTTCACTTGGTCATGAAAAACCTGGAGAAAGCAGGGAATTTAACATTTTTAAATGGAAAAGTCTTGAAAATATATATAAAATATATTATAAAGTGTGTGTGTGTATATATATATATATATATATATATATATATATATTTAATAAAATATTAAATATATTTAAAGTGAATAAATTGTAATTTCCCCCCTTAATTTGTTTAATATGTAATATTTTATGTAATAAATAATATAAAATCTTTTAAAATTTAGGATTCAAACATAATATATTTAAAAAAACGTATTTGTATTCTATAATTATATATTATTTCAATAGTAAATATGTATTTTTCTATTTATACTCATGCTTGAGTAGACTTTTTAATAATATTTGTTTTTGTTTTTCAATTAAGTGAATTCAAGATGAAAATGATCTGCAAAGTGTCTGAATTGTTGTTTTGAGATTTTTTTTTGACTATTTTTATTTCCCATGTCATCCAAGATGTCCACGTCTTTCTTTCTTAAGACCCTTATTCATTGTCTGGTGTCGTTTAAAGCCCTTTGAAGCGGCTCTGAAACTCTCATTTGGACATTGAACTGTTTGGTTCCCATTGAAGTCCATTATATGGAGAAAATCCTGGAATGTTTTCATCAAAAACCTTCATTTCTTTTCGACTGAAGAAATTAAGACGTGGACATCTTGGATGACAAGGGGGTGAGTAAATTATCAGCAAAAGTTTTTTTTAAAAAGTTTAATAAGCAGAAGTTAGGCGTTTATTGGGGCAAAAATCATAGTTAACAGTTAGTCAATAGTGAGAATTAGACCCTAAACTAAAGTGTGACTAAATTGTTTACTGTACATTTGTTTATTGACACATTTTAAAAGAATAGTTAACTTTACTCAATCATTTTTTTTCCTTGTGACATCAAAATAGCACTGAAATGTGTATCTACTATTAGAAAAAATAATTATCGTTGACTAATGATGATGATTTTTATAAGCGGATGAATCATTCCTTATGAAATCTTCGGTTCCTCCTCTTATCTTTTTACCTACAGCCCATTCCCTTACGTCTTCATCACAAAGCTTTATTATTGACACTGTCGAGCAGAGCTTTTTTCCTTTTTTTTTCTCCGTTGAGTCACCACTTGTTCTGAAGCTCTTCAGATTCCTAGTAGAGATGCCTCATGTTCTGCAGGCCAGATACTTGTACAGCTAGTAATCCCTTATTTTTTGTCACCCACTGCACCAGGCCTGGAGAAATCGCAACCAAGGAAATCAACGGCCTGTGCGCAGAACATGAGTTGGGATGGATGGCTGGTTAGAGACTGCCAACCGTCCCCACTCACTCTTTGAAATCTTTCCCATAGTTTGTCTTATTTATTTTAGGATATGGAATGCTCATTAGTATTCTTGCTGTGTTCCTTTGGGTGTTTAGAAAGAGGCGGAGAGAGAGGGTGGAGGAAAATAAACACAACTTGGATTTTCTCGACTGGAAAAGTTGTGAGGGTCGACAGATCCCTGTCCCCTACTGTGCATCCTAGTTGGGGGCTAGATCAAACACTTCACAAACACATATCTGCTTTCCGTGCTTGGCTTTCATGTACTAATACTGTTTAGCTCCACGTCCCATTTTGGCGGCTGTAATGATTCCGAAATGGAGGTTCTCAGCATTGGATTTTGATATCTTGCTGTGATTTCCCATGTTACACATGCCCTTGGGCAGAAATGTGTGGTCATTATGAAGCTTATGCAGATTGGAAACTCCCCAGAAGATTCGCTGAATGAAAAAGAAAAACCTTCAAGTCCAGTTCTGCTGTGTGACCTTTAAAATGCCGTAACGCCCACAGAGGCAAGTGAAAGGAGACGGCGAGGTAAAATTCAGTGTTAAACGGGGACATCTTGTGGTGGACCGTTTCAGTGCATCCACTTACATTAAAGTTTCTTTAATACTTGTTTTGCTGGATTATACATAGAAAAAATTTTAAATAATAGTGCCCTTTTGACCAGAAATAAAATAAAATAATACAAAATACTAATATTTGCAGTTTATAGAATGTATACTGAGCAGTTCAGTGTTTCTCCTGCTAGTGTTGCGGAGCGGCATGTCATTTTTTAGCAATCAAAAAGCATGTCTAATTAATTGAAATCGTGTATTAACTTCTTTTTTTTTTTTTTTCAAAAAAAAAAAAAAAAATATATATATATATATATATATATATATATATATATGAAAAAAAATTCACACTAATTCTGTGTTTTTGCTGGTAATAAAATGAAGCCATAAAACACTAATTTTATCATTTATCACAAAGTTTTTGTCAAATAACGGGCTGCACAGTGAGCTTTACTGTTAAAATTAAACCATGGATTATTCCTTAAATTCAGTTTTGTTTAAAAAATTAATAATTTATTTGGATTATTGTTAATGTATTCCTTAAATTCAGTTTTGTTTAAAAAATTAATAATTTATTTGGATTATTGTTAATGTATTCCTTAAATTCAGTTTTGTTTAAAAAATTCATAATTTATTTGGATTAGTGTTAATGTACAGTATTCCTTAAATTCAGTTTTGTTTAAAGAATTCATAATTCATTTGGATTATTGTTAATGTATTCCTTAAATTCAGTTTTGTTAAAAAATTCATAATTTATTTGGATTATTGTTAATGTATTCCTTAAATTCAGTTTTGTTTAAAAAAAATTCATAATTTATTTGGATTATTGTTAATGTATTCCTTAAATTCAGTTTTTTTTTAAAAAAAAATCATAATTTATTTGGATAAGTGTTAATGTACAGTATTCCTTAAATTCAGTTTTGTTTAAAAAATTCATAATTCATTTGGATTATTGTTAATGTATTCCTTAAATTCAATTTTGTTAAAAAAAAATTCATAATTTATTTGGATTATTGTTAATGTATTCCTTAAATTCAGTTTTGTTTAAAAAAAATCATAATTTATTTGGATTAGTGTTAATGTATTCCTTAAATTCAGTTTTGTTTAAAAAAAATCATAATTTATTTGGATTAGTGTTAATGTATTCCTTAAATTCAGTTTTGTTTAAAAAAAAATCACACAATTTATTTGGATTATTGTTAATGTATTCCTTAAATTCATTTTTGTTTTTAAAAAATCATAATTTATTTGGATAAGTGTTAATGTACAGTATTCCTTAAATTCAGTTTTGTTTAAAAAATTCATAATTCATTTGGATTATTGTTAATGTATTCCTTAAATTCAATTTTGTTAAAAAAAAAATTCATAATTTATTTGGATTATTGTTAATGTATTCCTTAAATTCAGTTTTGTTTAAAAAAAATCATAATTTATTTGGATTAGTGTTAATGTATTCCTTAAATTCAATTTTGTTAAAAAAAAATTCATAATTTATTTGGATTATTGTTAATGTATTCCTTAAATTCAGTTTTGTTTAAAAAAAATCACAATTTATTTGGATTATTGTTAATGTATTCCTTAAATTCAGTTTTGTTTAAAAAAAATCATAATTTATTTGGATTAGTGTTAATGTATTATTACATCTGGGCATATCTAAATTCTACTGTACTACAGTAATATATTTCTGTCAAGTTAATATATAAACAATGGCAGGGGTTAACACTGCAGTTTGTATACTGAGTGTATTTTATTTTTCCTCACTCTCTTTTTAAAATTAAAATGATGGTAGTCGGTAGTAAGCAAGCACTCCGTTCTTGATTTTTATCCATCAGGATTTGGATTGTGAAGATTTCAATCAATCTCCTCTGGTTACATGAGCAGAAATGATTTGAAATATTATGAACAAACCTTTTTTTCAGTGACTTCAGTTATGCTTCTTACAGGAAAAATGTGGGCAGTCGGAAGAGGAAGTTGCCCTCCTCTAATTACACTGTGCTGGCCACAAAAAGAGAGATGGTGGAACGTGAGCTCAGCCCCATCAGCATGCCTGGAGAAGAGAGTAACGTCATGATGGAGAACAGCATCGACAGCCACACCTTCGAGAGCATCAGCGAGGACGATTCCTCGCTGTCTCACCTCAAGTCTTCAATCACCAGCTACTTCGGGGCGGCCGGTAGGCTCACCTGCGGGGAGAAGTTTCAGGTTCTGGCTCGTAGGATCACACCTGAAGGAAAGGTGCAGTATTTAGTGGAGTGGGAAGGAACCACACCTTACTGAACATCACAGAACAGCAGATGGATAACTCCCCATAGTCTTTCCCTATAAGCCATAGTTTCAGAGCTCTAGTTTTGTTTTTGTTGTTTCCCACAAACCACATATAGTGTTTTTTGTTTCTGATATTCTGGTCTTATATCAAGTCTTTGTTTTCTTGAAGTCATTCACAGTGTCCTTTTAGGGCACTTTAAACATCACAAACATGAATCAGTCTGGTAACTTACACACGGTATTACAGTAGGTAGCAGATAAAGGACAGTATTATGTAACATGAAGTCATTCCAGTTTAGTTTTTCACATTCAAACTCTTTAAGAGCATTCGCCCCTGTAAGTTTCAGTTAAGTTTTGAGGTTAATAAAACATGGAGCGCTCATCTCCAAAAGTATTTCTGGTGAAGGAATATATAGCAACATTTATTTGTTCACCTAAGATTAACAGTGGTACTTTTTAGCTGTTAAAATATTAGTCTGCACTTTCGTTCTTTCCTCTTCAACCTTAGTATTTGAATTTGTTCTTGGTGATTATATAACCAAAGTGAAGCAAATATTGCTTTGAGAAGTATTTTTCTATTTTATATACTTTTGTATGCTCTGGCATGTCAGATTGGATATACAAGACCTGCTTTGAGAAAGCAGAAGGAAACGGATCATCTGCATTTCATTTCAATAGAATCTAGGCTCTTTACCCACTTGTGACCGTCAAATCAATGTTTTCTAAGCTCTCCAAAGATTGTTATATTTGAGCTGGATCTGTAAGGGGATTCGTCCACTTATTAGATTATTGGATTGACTGGAAAATTGAAAGTAATGTGAAGTTTTAAAGCTGTCAGGTTCTATAATTTGACTTCATTAGTTTTTATAGTACACAACATTATTAAAAATACTTTATTATTTACATGTATATAATTGGATATAAGATTAGCCCCATTTTATTATTGCACTATTAACATGTTTTATCAGCTATGCAAGCTATTATTGGATAAATTTACCTATATTTTCTAATTGATTTTAAAGGAAAAAAAATGTATAAAAATATATTTCAAGTATTTACTTTTTACTTTTATAATATTACCCCAATGGAAAAGCATTTGTTAAATTGAACCCAGATTGAACGAAACCCATTTAAAGAGGAGTTTTATATTTTGGTTACGAGTTTAACAAGGTTCAGAAGAGAGACAAAATGTATTTGTATAAGATTAAAATAAAATAGTTTTGAATGCTTTTATGACTCTATACATCTCTATACATCACACTCAATGCTGTACATGGTTAACATGTACGTGTTTATTTGGAACAGTGTTCGAACATGTAAAATGTGTAAACTTGCATGTGTCATTATTCATTCATTCCTGTGTCAGACCATTAAAACAGTTGTGTCAGCAATAATTTTAAAGGTGTGATCTTGTGCGTTTGTACCATCATTTTTTGCAGATGTGACATTCCTTAGTTTGCATATACACAAATATAACTATAAATGTAAACTGGGAGGTACAGTAGCCATAATGAATTGGATTTTCGTCTCATGTGAATGAGAAGAGAATGGCACGTTTCACAAGTATAATTATCTGAGGAAAATATATTCTTTCGTGCCAAAAACATCTGCTTTAATTTCCTGTAAAAAATGCATAACCACTGTGTGTCATGAGACGGTCGTCATGGGGTCATAATTTACACATCCTGTGACAAAAGGTTAACTCATGAATATTAATTACGTGAAGTTGACGTTCTCTTTTAACCTTAAAGCGTCCTATGAGAGCGTCCAGTTAATTACGTGAAGTTGACGTTCTCTTTTAATCTTAAAGCGTCCTATGAGAGCGTCCAGTGAAGTAGCTCAATTAATATTCATGAGCCGCAAACTTTCAACGTCTGCCCATCACCCAATCAGGTAGGCTTACCGGCCAAACGTAAGATTACGTAACAAATATTCATGAGCCAGGCCTGCACGAATTTATGTTTGTTACTTCAGAAAAAAAAAGTGAATAAGTAAAAGGCTAAATCTAATTTCTGTGACATTTGATGTAATATAATCAGTGTATAATTCTCCAGAATTCAGTAGCCCACTAACTTGAAAAATACAAAACAAAAAAGAGAGAGATTTGTGTTTGTGGACAGATTAGTTACTTTCTTCGCCAGAGAGTTTAATCCGTTAATTTAATCAAGGTATTATATGACGTCTTGTCCGCTTCACTCTCGGTGACCCGGGCGCGCGCCTCGTACGGGTAAACAATCTACAAACACAAACGCGTCATTCGTTTTACATGATTCAAAAGTTATTTTGATGGCGTATTCGGTCATTATGAGGCGTCCATCATGTGTGCAAATGTCCAGGAACGTTGCATGTTGAAAAGTGCACGCTGGCGACATGTTTACTGGTCCTAATACTAGTATGTCACCGAACATCACCCGCTGTCAGCACCAGGGCTGGATGAGGGTCATCGGTGAGTAGCCTACATCATTTGTTTCGAAGCTGAAACGTGCTTTTTAAAGTACTATTTGATACATTATCAATATGTTTGCTTGTATGAAGAAGTTTGTCTGTCATATGTTTACCGTAGATATTTTTGTTTGTTTGTTTAGTTGTTTTTAGCATATTAGGACGACTGGGGCAGTCAGTCATTACTGTATTTACACTTCTTACTGTCTCTACAAAAAACTATTAAACAATATTACATATTAAACATTGATACAGTTAAACAGACTTTTTGGCATGTCTAAGCATGTTGTCACTCACTCTTTGTGGTTTTTAAAACAACCTTTAAACAACAAAAATATTAAAGTATTCAGTTGACAAACATCAATCCATTGATAAGTAAAAAAAAAAAAATATGTGACAACTTGCCCCAACAGCCTGACGTTTATGATACTTAAGTCACAGTTTAACTTTTCAAACAAAATCTACCATCATTATATCGTTATGTAAATCAATGTAAATGTTGTCTTCAAGTGTTCACTTGTTTACCTGCAATACTTATTACGATTTTCGTTTGGAGGACAGAATTCACCAAAAAGAAACCAACATTGAAAAAAAAATCATGTCTTTTTTTTAATAGTTTTTCATATTTTACAGAGTCTTACCTGCAAAAATATGTCTTCTAGAGTATTTCATATTTTTCTGTCTCAGGAATAGAAATGCATGTCTCAGTGTCTTGCCCTTTAGCCACCAAAATTGAATCATTTTCCTAATTATATAAAAAACAGTTCTGCATGTCACAGGATTGTCCCAGAGGTGCAGCCTAAAGTGAAGTCTTTTAAATGTTATTTTTAAACCCAGTAAATTAACTTAAAGAAATTGAAGGCTATCTAATTCAATTAACCTAGCATTGTCCTTTCATACAAAACAATACTCATAACTGAATCTAGGCCAAGCATGAAGAGCTGTTTGTCCATTCATAGAGCTGTTTTCCAGTTGTCTTTATGACCACGTCACGTTTTAACTGCTTAGACTTACACTCTTTGATCCATGAAGGCCTCATCTTGTCTCATTTCTCATACGATCCATTATGTTTTACAGATATGAAAGGTTCATCAATCCACTGGATATCTTGTGGACGGCCACTATCAGAACCAATCGGGTGGCAGGTCAAGTTTTGCTTGGTTGCAGAATGTCAACTAGTTCTTCTGGACAAAAGAGAGGTATACACACACACATAAAGACATACTTAATGACTTTAAAAAAGAATGCGTGGTGAATCCTTTTGATTATGACCTTGCATTTAATGGCACCCTTTAAACTCAAGAGGGCAGCACATGTCCACGGGTCAAAGTAACAGTTTAGAGCACAGAAGATGAGCTTTCTTCAGCCTACAGAGTCTGTATTGTAGTCCTTTGCCCACCAACACTATAACTCAATGAATGGCTTCTGTGACCTTTCCTTAGATCAGTCCATTGCTGTTCCGAGAGCGCCGTGCTGAATCTTGCACTGTATGGCTCCTGCGACGTAGCACCAGCATTCCCGAGGGAGTTCAGATCCATAAGGACCAGAGCACTCAAACCAAAAATAGCAGTGAGTAAGATCTGCTTGCACACCTGTTGTAGTGAAAAACAAAAAAAAACAGTTTGATGACAATTAAACTCTTATAACAGTCTTTAAAGGTAATAGAGTGGCAAAGTGGAAGACAAAAGTAAACGTGATCACTAGTGCAAGTTAATACGATTTGGCCACTATTTATGTAATGTTTCCGAATATTTATTTTACTCATATTAGCAGATGTTTAGTGAAATGAACTTCAAAATTATACCCTCGCCTACATTGTGTTAAAGTTCAGATGTGACGCCAATTGACAGACCCGTGAAATGGAGCATGGGGAGCACACTGTACACTCCAGTGTTTTCCGTTTGTCCAGATCTGTCTCAGACAGGCTGCAGACCAGTAATTTGCAGTGGGAGGCATAATTATGATGGTGTTACAGGATGGCTATTGTTTAGAATTGCTTAATAGGGGCTCTGGTTCACAATGCCATTGAATTTGGGGACGAGACACATTATGCCAACGGTTGCTTTGTGAAAAGGTTAAAGAGACCTATTGCATTAAATAGGCCAGCGTGTTTATATAATAGCTAGATAAAGTTTAGTTGTCTATCTATCTATCTATCTATCTGTCTGTCTGTCTGTCTGTCTGTCTGTCTGTCTGTCTGTCTGTCTGTCTGTCTGTCTGTCTGTCTTTATTAAAACATATGGTTTGAAACCCATTTCCCCCAAGAGCATCATATAAATGTTATGCACACTAACTTTTCAAATTTGAGGTTTGTAAGACTTTTTTTGTGTATGAAAGAGGTCTCATGCTCAGCAAGGCTGCATTTATTTGCTAAAATACAGCATAATATACAGTATAATAACAGAAATATTGTTGAATTGTATTTATTTTAAAAAAACAAGTTCTTTGATGAATATACAGTTCAAAAGACATAGAAATATTTTGTAACAATGTATAAATCTTTACTGTTACGTTTGATTAATTAAATGCATCCTTACTGAAAAAGTAAGTAGTTCATTTCAAACTTTTGAATGGTAGTGTATGATCATGGGTAGATCTTAAAAAAACTGATTTGGCAAAAGATCTCTTACATTGCAGACTGTTCTTCAGATCTCAGTGAGATTCATCTCTGTTGTGTGATAGTGTCATTGCAGCTCAGCGTTGTGCTAATGCTTGTGTCAGACACTGGCAGCTTGTTGCTGACTCAGCAAATGTCTCTGTGCGTTTACTCTGCACACCCCCGCAGAGACACAGGCGTTTAACACCACACACATCAACGGCATCCTAATCTGTGTCATAGCTCTTAAGAGTAAGGCACTTGATATCCATATGTGGTTTGAAATCCGATTAAAATTGGATTTTTGGAAATGTGTTACAGTCTGATCGGATTTCAAGTTTCAGGATGGGAAGTCTGTAAGGTCTTAAAGTGCTATAGTGTCTACTCTTGTTTGTTGCATTAACTTGGTTTTGGATCATGGGTGAGTGAACGAGTGAGCAGTTTTGAAGAAAGTATATTTATAAACATTAATAATGCCTCTGAAGCACCTCCCCTTGAATCAGAATAAATTCTTGAATTATGTTGTACTTTAAAATCTTGAATTAATGATATCTGCAATACATTCATGTTGGTTCTGTTCTGTTTACCCTAAGGAGGGTTATTGCTGCTCTGCATGGATGCGGAGGGAGTTCTTGCCCAGAACAGAACTATACCGCCAATTCAAAACTGTATGCAATTGCCAATCGTATTTGACGATAGTGGTCCTCCTGACAGAAATCCAGTTTTCTGTCCCCTCTTTACACAGTAATAGCTCTCCTATGAAAAAGGCGTAGATATAGAATCATTTGGTGCTAAATGGACTATTGTACTTATCCATATTGGTTTTATTACGTGCAAAATGTGAACAATTGGATTCTTTCGATTAGTTATTATTGTTCTGCAGTCATTTTCAAACTTTTTAACTTTTTTTTCAGTTTAATAAAGTATTTTTATTAAAATATTTACCACCCTTGCTCCTCCGGTCAAGCCCGTGGACTTTATTTTATTATTATTAATTATTACTTCATTATTTGCACGAAACAAGAAGATAATAAACAAGACACCAGATAATTCATTAATTCAAATCATTGCTAATATTGCTGACATCATTCCAAAAAAGGTGGGATTTGGGGATTTTACAAAAAAACTAATGGGATGTTAAGTGAAAAATAAAGAAAAACCTATAAATTGATTAGCAGTATTCCTAAGAAAACATATTTTGTTTGATATTTGGATTATAGAAAGGCAAAAATGAAGAAAACCCTGGAATATTCATTTATAAATTGCCAGTTTTTCATTTTAGAAACTGCATATAGCATCCACAGCAGTGAAATAGAGTTTTTGACCATATTTTGAATTAGATTTTGCTTTTATATAATCTGTTTTCACTTTAGTTTTAGTAATTTTGTTCTGTGTTTGTCATAATTTCTATAATATGCCTATATAGCTTTTATGAAGTGTATATATATATATATATATACAGTATATATATATATATATATATATATATATATATATATATTAGTTTGTTTCATTTTTAATCAACTTAAACTAAATGGAAATTAGAAATATCTTAAATTAATAGGTATTGCTTATTTAATCAAAGTAATTATTTTTATGGTTTTAGTTAATTTAGTTAACAATAACATCTGCCGACATGACATGACCGCTCTAACCATACACTGTAAAAAATAAATAAATGTTGGTTTAACTTAAAAAAAAGTAACCTAGCTGCCTTAAAATTTTAAGTTCATTGAAATGGAAGAATTGAGTTCATAAAATGTAGGAGATTAATTTAATCACCAGAAACTCAAAATATTATGTTATCTGAACTACATAAATTTGACAAAAGAAAAAAATGTTGTGATTGCAAATCATGAAAACATTTTTTTACAGTGTAGTAATGAAAATAATTCAACTCCCGTATGTTCACATCATTGTTATTGTGATAAAATAAACATCATTTCCATCTTTGTAAATTATAACATGACAATGAACTGCAGAACAGGAATGTGCCGTAAGATCTAGAGGATGATAGAAAGCCATGCTCTGATAGAGAGAGAGAAAGCAAGTAATCAAGATTTAAAAGGGGGCAAAAATCCCTGCTGTGTCTTTAAGAGCTCTGGCGCTCATGTGGGAGTGAGTGGGGCCCAGAGAAGTGGCTCAGCCCAGCACAGATCTGCTCCGACTGCCAGAACAGAGCGCAGGCGGGCTGCACGGGAGGCAGCGCTCTTCTGGCAAACGGGTGACGAGGCAGAGAGAGAAGCGTTGCTGTCTTCCCCTCCCCTGGCACTGAGAGCATGTCTGGTTTTGTCTGTCTTTGAAGTTATGGAGTTGGACAACAAACTTGCGCTGGACGGCCACCATGGTAAGAGGAGAACTTGGATACACTTTTAACAAAGCACATGAAGAGTTGAGAGAGCCAGTGATGTGAGCGTGTGTATGTGGGGCTGTGAAACAGATTAGTGCAGGTTGCTAGAGCTTGTCCTCTGTTGCAGTTTTTGTATTTTAGCAACTGTGATTGTCCTAAAAGGGTTTAGAGCATGTTCGTGAACTGAACGGATGAAAACACTGTAACAGTGTATCAACAGATGTGTTCGCTCAGGTGGCTACTGTTACATCAAGACATGCTGAAGCCTTGACATGCGTTAAACCTTTCCTGAAATTTGATCTACAACAGGCCAAGAGTTCACTTTTCTGCACTGAAAACCATTACTTACACCCTAAAACTTTCTGTGTGCGCCAAAGAACTTTTGAATTACTTTATATTTAATTGATAGTAAAATAAGTTGAATTCGTAGTTGCATTGAAATGTTGCTGTGAAAACATTTACACCAGTGTATTCAGGAATCAACTAGTTCTGGTTGTAGTTTTGTTGATTAATGTATTTTCAATGAGGCTGAATACACCCTCAGGACTCTTTTGAAGCATTTATTGCTGTCTATGTTCATGCTGATGTGACACTCATGTGGGCTGAGATGAACTTTAGAGGGATATGTTGGTGCGTAAAAAGCCTTCACATGCTTGAACGTGTAATTACTATGTGTAAACTTGTAATTGAGAGCTACGACTTGTACCACGTGGCCACTGCAGGTTTAAGGTGTGTTCAAATTGAAGTGGCGCTGTGCAGACAATCGGTGTGTGACATCAAACTACCGCGAGAGCGTTTCGAAAGCAAACGGAAATGCATTTACAGTAATTATGACATGGCGTGAACGCAGAATGTGTCGTGGACTCTTAAAGGGATAGTCCACCAAAAAATTAAAATTCTGTCTTTAAATATTTTTAAAAAATTAAAAATGTTTATTCACCCTCAAATTGTTCCAAACTTGTATGAATTTCTTTCTTCTGCTGAACACAAAAGAAGATATTCTGAAGAATGTTTGTAAACAAACAGCATTGACTTCCATAGTATGGAAAAAAAAATACTATGGAAGTCAATGGGGTCCATCAACTCTATCTTCTTTTTTGTTCAGCAGAAGAAAGAAGCAACTTGAGGGTGAATAAAGAACTACATTTTTTTTGGTGAACTATGTAAGAAATTCATTCAGTTTGGAACAACTTGAGTGAATAAAATATAACAGAAATATATTTTTTAAGCAAACTCTCATGAAATTTTCAGAGCTTGTCAGACCACAATTTTCATTATTTCAAATTGTTTGAGACTTTTAAAAGGCATACAAAGGGGTAAGGGAATAAAATAGTTAGTCCCATCAGATGAAAACATACAGTCCATGTAGATAAAGTGAAGTGTTGTCTATCTTGTGCATCCGTTTTAGGGCTACATTTGAGTTGCATAGGGGTTGGCTTACTGTACAACATCTTTGTAGTGTCATTTATGGTTCATATGGGCTAATTAAAAAGTGTTTTGTTGGTAATGACATGGAAATGCTCCGCCATGTTCATCACTTTTTAATTTTCCCCAGGAATCTGGAATCAAACAGAATTGTTCAGATATTCATCAGCATAACCCATGTGCATTTTGGGGAAGCATTTCACGAGTTTAAAATGTTTTGAGCCACTGAATAATTAATTAAACGAACAACTTTTGCACTGAGATCAAATAGAAATGCAAATAGATGTGTAACTAGTGTAAGATGGAAAAGTTTTGGAAAAACCTCTAGTACAATGAAAAGCAAATGAAACGTCTGAAACATTTGGTTTTGGTGGGATTTTTGGTGTTGAGACATTGGTTAGAAATATTTTGTAAAAAAAAAAAAAAAAATCCAGCAAATATCTGTTGGCCTCAAAGCAATCCTTCTTGTAACTTTGCTGAGGATTAAACATCCCAGACATGGCTCTGAATGGTGACAATCTTTGTGAAGAACATAATCCTTGTGAAATATCAAGATGGACATAATCTCCTTTAGTCAGATACATTCATAATTTCGTCCATCTTGTTCCTGATGCCCCGCCCCGTGTTTTATGCAGCATTTAGGCCTGTTGCTGTTTAATTTGGCCGGTGATGCTGATGACTGTCTGGCCATTGTTACAGCAAAGCTAACAACAAGCAGCATTTAATTTGCTGGTATGAGGACTGGCTATGTTCCAAACACACAATGTGACTGATGTACTCTCAGTAATAAACATTTCTACTTTCAATGCAGGACTGTATTATTTATGGCATAAGCCGGATGGCTTGTCTTATGGTAACCTCCTGTTATCCTTTGGTTAAAGCTAAAGCATGTAGTTTTTCTCCTTACTTAGCTTAATTTGCAGAGATTATACAAAAACGAGGGGTTGATTCTCCTAAAAAAGTGTAAACTCTTTGGTTCTACTAAAACATTGTTCTTAAAAGCGTCCTAAGCCTAAGTAGATCGTTGAGACTATTGCTGCCAATAGTTTATATATGAGCTACTTACAGTAGGCTTACGATGCTTTTGGGAAATGCAGACCAGGCCTGACACAGCAACATTGACACTGTCGAATAGGGGAATTATTTTGTTGTTGTTGCAATTTTGTTTTAATGAAACCAGTGATGTGCAGAAATGACACATTACAGCTTTAAAATGCAGTTACTCTATTTTTTGTCCACTTCTTTTAAGTTTTTTTAAATTATTTTTTTTTTAAGTATTGGTAATATTTTTCCATGTTTTTGAAAGTAGTCTCTTATGCTTATTAATGCTATAATAATTTGATCAAAAGTAATAAGAGAAATACGGTGAAGTATTTATTATTACAATTTAAAAAATTTCCTATTATTATCAATGTTAAAAAAAGTAGTGCTGCTTAATAATTTTTTTTTTATGTAGAAATAATACATTTGTAGAAAAAAATGCTTACCTTAAAAATCTATATAGTGCTTCAAATGACACCCAAATTTTGGTGCATTTTGTCACAGGCGAGCATTTGAGCTTATAAAACTTAAACTTTGTTATTTATTTTTTAACTGAGCGATCGTTTCGCTTGATAAGACCCTTATTCATCGTCTGGAATCGTTTAAAGCCCTTTGAACAGTTTGCAGTTTGTACCGAAAGTCTTTTGGACCTTGAACCGTTTGGTTCCCAGTGAAGTGCATAATATAGGGAGAAAAATCCTGGAATGTTTTCATCAAAAACCTTCATTTCTTTTCCACTGAAGAAAGAAAGACATGGACATCTTGGATGACATGGGGATGAGTAAATTATCAGCAAAAGTTTTTTTTTAAAGTGAACTGCTCCTTTAAAACATAGTCTAATTGTAAGTGTCAAAATGATAATGGTTGAATACAAATAGAAGTATAAAAGGCTACAAAGTGTTGAATATGACCTCTTTAATGGACAGATAAACAGTGACAGTAAATCCCAGTTACAGTGCACTCTGAATCTGTGTTCATTAAATATAAGTTAGAAGCATTACTCCAGGCTAGCTTGAAAAATCTTCCCTAAAAATTCACAGTTATGCCTTTGGTAAGCTGGCTTTTTATCAGTAGTGGGAAATCCCAGTTTAGTCATAATTGGTAATTGAGGGTTTTCAACTGGGTCTTTATTCAGCCCATAGACTGGGGAACAGCACTTCCCTAATTGCATAGTATTAAAATAATTAATTATTATTGAGTTTTATCGGGGGGAAGATTAAACAATAGAGCTCTCTCATAGCATTGAGGCTATATTTTAGGAGTACAGTCGATGCCTGTTTCATAGGGCAAATCACTTCAAGAGACACTGTAATGGCTTAATATCTGATTTTGAAAGGATAAGACAGCCACATATAAACTGAACAGAGATGTTTTGTGGTTCTGTAAATATCCTATGCCATCAAAAAAGTGTTTTTCAGAACTAAATGTAATTTTATATTACAAATTAACTCCCACGTTCACCATGTCCAACAGGACAAACTGTTGAATTCCCTTTTTATTTGAATGGCCTTTAATGATTGTTTCTCAGTGTTTTATACCAAGCCACGTGTCTCTCCAGGTCTATGGAAGCTACATCTGTGGTTTACATCTTGGTCCCAATGAAAGTTTAAGTAAAACAAAGTTGACCTTTACCAAATCCTCAATGGCTGCCATTAAAGCAAAGGACATTTTGAAAAAGGGCAGCTGTAAAATGCGTCAGAATCAGGAGTAGGTGGGCGAAACGAGCTCTAAATGCTGGACCTCGATGATAAGGTCATTGTTAGAGATTTGCCGAGACCCTTTTGTGAATTCATTTTGAATTGTTTCAGAGAAATACTGAATACAGCTCTTCCACTATCCATACTTAGCCCCATTTCATAAATGATAATAATGAGTGTTTTCTTTGCTTATTCCAGATGTGATGGATCTTAGACATTTGAGACATAATAAATGTGGGCATATTGCATTTGAACTTGATGTCAGATTTCCTTTGACTGTGAACTTGGCCCAGCTGGTTGTCATATATCCTACCGAATTTTCTGACCTCACATGCTTCACAGAAGTGCCTTTGTGTTGCTAACAGCAGCTGTCCATATCCCAGCTCTCTGTCATATTAGTAGGATGTTTAGACCTGTACGTCAAGTCACTTGTCTCTTTGTTGAGCTTATTTTATGATCACAACCATTGTTGGGGAAGCAACTTTTTGGTGGTACTTGAATATGGTTAGTAGTAGCTTCACAAGCTACAATTTCAAAGCAACAAGCCTTTAGCCTTTTGAAAAAGTAGCTTTCATTTTCATTGTGACAAAACAGAGTTGTAGGATTTTAACTAATTGGTCCCAGCTGCGTTTCAAAGAGATATGTACTGTAATGCCTACAAGGATTCACAAAATGTATTAAAAATATGTACAGTTGTGGCGCCTTATTCCAGGATATAGTTGAATATTTAGGCTTGTTAGGTTTTTACTGTATATTTTATCACAACCATTAGCAACTAGGGGTCCCTCATTTTGGCTTTTTATTTGGTGAGCCATAATTTTCAAAATAAGTGGCTAAATTCAGCTAATCTCATCAAATAACATATAGCATCAAATAACTAACTAAAAACAAATATATTTTAAAAACTAACTCTTGAAATTTCATCAACGTGATAGAAACTACAGTAAATGACAGAAACTATATTTGGAAAAAGGATATGTGAAGTGTAATTTAATTGTTTAGTTGGTCCCACGTCCCATTTAATAACATGGGGAGGCGGGGTTTATGACCTATACTAGGACTGGCCACAGGGGGGGCGATCGAGACGTTTTGGCTTCACTTTTGAGGGCTTGTGCGGCATGCTTGATTGTAACGCTTGACAGAAAGCAAGTCAAATTTGTAGTTTTCTTATGTCTCATTAGAACTACAGAAACGCGACCCGGTCTGGCAATCTTACATAGCGGGTCACAGCAGATATAGGACCACAAAGCGAATTCAGAAATACCTTTCACCCTTTCACGACTTAATGAACCACTGAAACGATTTTGGAAACATTATTTTACCTAGTGTAAAGTGTGTAGTGTTTACAACACTTTCTTAGTGTTGCTTTAAAACACAGTCTCAACTAGTAGCTATGTTTATGCAATTGGCCCTACTAGCGACAATGACAAAATGGATATGTTTCACTTCTTTTAGTTTGCTTTCTCATAATGATGCTAACAGCTAGAACAGCAAATGTTGCTGTAAACATGCCGTATATATTAACAGTCCATTCTGCCCAATGCACATTATATGTCTCGGCATCCAGACAGCTTTCAGACACTGATAATTTGATGTCCTTTATTGCTGTAGTGCAATATGAACCCTTGAGAGCTGGTTTTAGGTGCCATGAAGTAAAGCAAATGCACATTGAGAGCTGAGCTTTTTATCTCCACTGAACCACAGATTGCTGAAGCGTCGTAACTGTTGCTAGGATGTCCGGTGGACAGAGCTTTTATCACTGTGGAAACATTGTTTAACCCATCCCCCTTTCTGGATTGATGTGTGTTTTTACTTGTTTCTCTTTTTAACTCGTCATTTGAAACAGATGTCACCAAAGCCATCTTTTTTCACACATTCAGCAAACACTCAGTATGGCTCAGTATGTCAAACATCTTTTGCTGATAATTTACTCACCCCCATGTCATCCAAGATATCCATGTCATTCTTTATTCATTCGAAAAGAAATTAAGGTTTTTGACGAAAACATTCCAGGATTTTTCTCCAAATAATGGACTTCAATGGGAACCAAACGGTTCAAGGTCCAAAAGACAGTTTCAGTGCAAACTGCAAACAGTTCAAAGGGCTTTAAACGATTCCAGACGATGAATAAGGGTCTTATCAAGCGAAGCGATCGCTCATTTAAAAAATAAATAACAAAGTTTAAGTTTTATAAGCTCAAATGCTTGCCTTGCTCTGTTCTGTGATGCACGTTCGTGACTCTCTTGTTAGAACTCTTATCAAAATGAACAAATCTTTTTTCGAGTCATTTGGTTAATTCAACAAACGAAATGAACAAGTTGACTCAGAAAAAGATTCGTTCATTTTGATGAACGAGTTCGAATAGGAGAGTCACAGAACCGAACAAGGCGAGCATTTGAGCTTATAAAACTTAACTTTGTTATTTATTTTTTAAATAAGCGATTGTTTCGCTTGAAAAGACCCTTATTCATCCTCTGGAATTGTTTAAAGCCATTTGAACAGTTTGCACTGAAACTTTTGCACTGAAACAAGGTCTTTTGGACCTTGAACCGTTTGGTTCCCATTGAAGTCCATTATTTGGAGAAAAATCCTGGAATGTTTTCATCAAAAACCTTCATTTCTTTTCGACTGAAGAAAGAATGACATGGACATCTTGGATGACTTGGGGGTAAGTAAATTATAAGCAAAAGTTTTTTTAAAAAGAGAACTACTCCTTTAATTTCACATTTCAGATTATTTACAATATGTATGGATTCAATGGACAATATGCCTGGCATCCACATTACTATAGTAAATTTTTACTAATCCCTCAGTTTGTAAAAACCAACAGAAAACACATTTACAGTTACACACTTTTGGTGAAGTCTAGCAATGTTTTTAATGTTATCTGAACCAGTCTGATATTGTGAAATAAAACAGGCTGATATATTTACGCCGGTAAATTATAGCCAAATGATCAGACTCCATATTATTTTTACTAGACTAATAAAATGTTTACTTGAGCCTGTTAGAATTATATATATTATAAATCAGGCAGTTTTTTGCAGTTAAATTAAAAGCAGTTTTCCATTGTAAATGAAAATTGGTGTCATTTGAAGCACTATAGATATAGATTTTTAAGGTAAGCAATTTTTTCTACAAATCTATTATTTCTACATAACTAATTTAGTTAAAGTAGTAATATTCAGTAAAACCATAAATCACTTGAGTAAAAAAAAAACATATTCTTTATTGACTGATTGATTATAAACCCATCCAAAGCCATTGTTAAAAAGTGTGTATTGTAACTTTTTCGCTGGGAGATTAAAGTGTCAGAGCCCAGACCTTCCCATAACACATTCCCTTGAGCCTGCGTTCTGATTGGCTGACATTCCAGAGGAATTCAGATTTCCAAAGGGGGCTCGTTTCCCCAAAAGATGGTGGTGCAGAATGAGAGAGAGGGAGAGAATGCTGTTACTAGGCCCCTAACTGCTCATGAAAATGGAAAAAAGTAACCACTGTCCCTCTTGTTAACCCCCCACCCGCCTCTTTCATTCCCCTTTCTTTCCAAAAGTGGGAGGGTCAGCTTGCCGCACAATGTGGCAGGCCTGAGCGGCGTGTTGGAATTCTTGTGGTAATCTCCACCTCCGTGCGGAGGCCGAAACAGCACACAGATGGATGCAACAGGCAGGTTTTGTTTGTATATCTCCACAAGGAGCTGAGATAGTGCCGGACACATCCTTGAGTCCTTCAGCTTGAGCGTCGTCCTTTCTGTTTCTGATTATTCTCTTCACAGGATGGGGTGACCTGCTTCAGAAACTGGCCTATTTCTTAGATGTCCCCATGGGCAACCAAGGTGAGAAGGAGCTGTTTTTGGGCTCCAAAAAGATGTGAAGTACTAGGCCTAGTTCTTTTAAACAGCATGCCATACGCTTCAGGCTCAAACAGGAAGTTTTGGACATCAGAGGTCCGTCCCAAATGGTGTACTAAGCCCACACTTTGATTATGTAATCTCGCATAGGTTGTTGGGAAGTAGTCGGAAACATAAAATGGGTCGCGCTGTGATCTTGTGGACCGATCAGACTACACTCTAAAAAATGCTGAGTTGTTTTAACCCAATTTTGGGTCAAATATGGACAAACCAAGCTGTTGGGTTAAATTTATAAATTGCATTCTTTAATCCAACATTTGGGTTTGTCCATATTTGACCCAAAATTGGGATAAAACAACCCGGCATTTTTTAGAGAAGCAAACAGCTATTAGATGAAAAAAATCATTAATACCTTATTTAATAAAGGTGATGTGAAATATGCCTTCCAACAATCAGTTTGAATCTGTAACATATAGTGTTAATCCATCTTACAGAGTCACATTCCTGATCTTTGAAATGCACCGCAGAAAAGCTTTAAACAGCCAGTAAACTTGTGTGGAAACATGGGAATTATTCTCTGGCTGGCAGAACTCTGAATCCGAGGGTGTATATTGGCTCTGTCAGCAATTAACTTTATGATGCAGGTCTTGCTGTTTTAGGATTGGCTGATGAACAAATGGATCTTGTTCCTATTCTGCTTTCCATTTTTCTGCTGTTATTCCCTTTGCCTCTCTCTTTCTTTCTCTCTCTCTCTGCATACGATCCCATGTTACCCTCCTCTTTTTTGTCCGGATGTTGTTTTACTCCAAAGTATGGGTATTCCAAGCCTGGCTTTGAACTATAAAAGCTGTGGTGCTTCAGAGATGGCTGATATAGGGCCTCTATTGATCCCGTCTCCTGGCAACCTCAGACAACAGCTGAGCAAAGGACAGCGTTCCCAAATCACAAACAAGACTTTTCTTGTGCAAGGTTAAATATAGGCTTGCCCTGGCCTTGAGCATTCTGGGAGATTTGCTCTGTGTATCTTGCTAACTTGTGTAGATGGTACCAGTATTGTAACGTAAGTGCTATCATTAGATGACTTGTTTTTGTGTAATAGAAAAATCGCAGCCATAGTTTGCTAGCACTCATACCATCATTTATGCATTATCAGTACCAGGAATTATTTTTTGCATATCAGCCTCTTTTGTAATCTCTTCCATCCCTGCTTTACATGACACTCTTACTAGACAAAGGCTGATTTGTCGCACAAGCCAACATTTTGGCTATGACATTAAATTTCCATATTGTGGCTTTATCCGGCCAAAACTGGTCAAAACACCAATTGGTTTACACCATGACCAATATGACCAACATTTGGCAATTTGCATTAGCTGGAATGTAATTCAGTTTTATGACTTATTGCCTTAACTATTATATACCATCATTTATATAAATCTATGTAATTTATATATTATTATTTATTAGTTCTGTCAGCAATTAACTAAAATTATGATGCACGCCTTGATGTTTTATAATCTGCTGATAAACAAATTCTCTCTCTCCCATAATTTACAACTAAATTAAGATATATATATATATATATATATATATATATATATATATATATATATATATAAGGTTATACTGTATATACTATATAAGTGTGTGTATATATATATATATATAATATAAAAATGTTATTTATTGATTGTATTTTTAGCTCAATCAGCAATTAACCTTATATATATATATATATATATATATATATATATATAAGGTTAATTGCTGATATATATTTTTATATATACAATCTATAATGATGTATAAAATTTATAAAAATCAATAAAAATGTTATTTATTGATTGTATTTTAGCTCAATCAGCAATTAACATTATATATATATATATATATATATATATATATATATATATATATATATATATATATATATGGTTAATTGGTGATATATATTTTTATATATACAATCTTACAATGATTGCATTCCCATATTTTATATAACATCTTATGTTTGTCAGTTGTCATGTTAATCACAAGGATTGCAGATTTACTGTGATTAATCTTAATTCAGTATGTATTTCACAATTTCAGTTCTTAAATCGTGACTTACTGCCAATGGCAGAGAAGCACTGGGTCTGTTCATTGCCGGGGTTTAATGGAGACCCTGGCAGAGACTGCGGATTTGTTGGAACAAGCAGGTGTTGGCATATTTTATCCATGGCTCTTTGATGGCATGGAGTCCATTGTGCTAGACGTTCATTAACATACCAAAGCAAAAGTGAAATGCCAAAGTCCAATTAATTAACTGAGCAATGCAGCCGAGATGTTCTGCAGGATACATGTCGATGCAGATATTTGACAATATGGTGACTGATACAGTGGAATTGCTTTTACTCGTCTGAAAACGCAGCCTCATCCACTATCCAGGGGTTATAAATACCTCTCATGGCCCATTTTATAGATCATAATTTAGAGTGCTCATGTTCAGACTAACTTGCCCTGGTTGCCCCAGGGAAAAGACCCCTGTAGACGCAAGTGAACCACTTATGTACCTCTTTGATGTATTTCCTGTTTGAAGTAACATCACACCTGATCTTAATAAAGCTGCTTTTATTTGGAGATTGTGCATGTGTGAGCATGATGACGATTGGCTCTCCGGTTTTAGATTAGACTGAAGGACAGTAGACAGCATGCCAGAAAGTGTTGAGATTCTTGAGGAGTCTATTCTGCTTTGGCCTAGACCGTATTAAATTTAGTTCTTCACAGGGTTATATGAGAGTCCATGTGTGACACTAGCAGTTGTGTCTATCCTTTGGTAAGCAGAAACAGTCTTCAGTCAGACTATATTTGATGCTATTTTTGTTCATTCCTGTCGATTAGCACCATTCAGAGAGTTTTTGGATAACCTCACATTAGTTTTACACATTATTTTGGTTGTGTTGCGATGTACTCTAGTTCACTGGAAAACTGACATTCTATAATTTTAATGAAATGATAGTGAGGTCTAAGAGATTTGGAGCCAAACATTCTTTAAAATAGCTTCTTTTGTGTTCATAAAGGTTTGGAATGGGATAATGGGTGAGTAAATGTTGACATTTCTTTTGGTGTATATGCCTTTAAGGCTTTCTACTACGTATGTCAGAGGAGTAATATGCCAGAAACAAGTGGGTGGTCTGTTGACGTACTTACACCTTTTTATATTTGAGGCAAAAAGCGCTTTAGATCATCAATACAAAATTGTGTAGTTGCAACACAGAAATCTTGATTTTCACAGGGGATAAAACCCTTTGAGAACATCTGTCTTGCGTATGATTAAGGTTTTCTGAACATGTAGAATAAACTAGATTGAAATTGGGTCAAACGAGAAATGTGCTACATGTGAGATCCCACGAGTTCAAGAGATTGTTGCTGGAACTGAACCCGAAAGAAAATTACTTCAAGTGCAAACAAATCAAAACAACATGTTGCTGGTCTTTTCTTCAGCAGCCATTAGTTTAGATGTGTTGTTCTTCTCTGTAATTGAAATAATTGTGAAAATGGAGGAAACAATTCCTCCAGCATTGGGAAAACAGTTGTGGCCATGATTGTATTGAACATGAGATTAGTTTGGGTCTTAATGCATTTTTGAATCCTGTGCCAAAAACCATTTTATCTACTTTATGTAGGGGTGGAAATTAACCGGCTGTTTGAGTTACTTCACCTATAAATGAAAATTCTGTCATCATTTACTCAAACCTTGTGATGTTCTTACCTCAGTGGAACACAAAATAGTATATATATTGGTCACACTTTAGATTAGGCTCCAATTCTCACTACACTCTAAAAATGCTGGGTTGTATTAACCCAACTTTGGGTCAAATTTGGACAAACCCAAACGTTGGGTTAAAAATGGACTAATAAAAATTTAACCCAATAGCTGGGTTAGTCCATATTTGACCCAAAGTTGGGTTAAAACAACCCAGCAATTTTTAGAGTGTATTAACTAAACATTGACTATGATTTTGCCTCAACAAATTCCTAATTACTGCTTATTAATAGTTGTTAAGTTTAGGTATTGGGCAGGATTAAGGGATGTTGAATATGTTTTTACAGAATGAGATACACTCTAAAAATGTTGGGTTGTTTTAACCCAACTTTGGGTCAAATATAGATAAACCCAAACGTTGGGTTAAAAATGTAATTAAAAAATTTAACCCAATGGCTGGGTTTGTCCATAATTGACCCAACGTTGGGTTAAAACAACCCAGCATTTTTTAGAGTGTATTAATATGTGCTTTATAAGTACTAATAAACAGCCAAGTAGTAATAACTAATATAAGTACTAATATAAGTACTAATAAACAGCCATAGTAATATGCATGCTAATAAGCAACAAGTTAATAGTGAGACTTGGACCCTAAAAAAGTGTTACTAGAATTTTTCAGAGATGCTCTTCATCATGCACTCTAAACAATGTTGGGTTGTTTGAACCCAAATTTGGGTAAAATATGGACAAACCCAAATATTGGGTTAAACCCAACTTTTTAACCCAACTTCAACCCAATTTTAACCCAATTTTATCCCAACTTCAACTTTTACTTTCAACTGTACTTTTTTGAATTGCATTTTTAACCCAACATTTGGTTTTGTTCATATATGACCCGAATTTGTGTTGAAACAACCCAGCATTTTTTAGAGTGTGCATTGAAAATGAAGTTGCATGGACCATTTGATACTTTTATAGTGCATTTTTTTTAGTGTAACAGCTATTTTACTTTCATTGCATGGAATAGAGAAAAAAAGGTAAAATAATCATTTATTTGAAGAACTGATGGAATGTGTTTATTCTAACTCACACAAGGGCTTCTAAAACTGGATTATCTTCCCAGGGATTGTGTAAAATCTAGAGATAAATGAACAGCTGATATGTGACTCTTGTCCATGTAAACAGAGATGGAACGTGTGAAATCCCTGAGGCTGTTCCTGCTGCTGCTGGTGATGGTTCAAACTGCTGGTTTTTATTCTGGGAAGAGATTCATGAGCTTGTTTGACTGTTGCTGCAGGAAATGCGGCGTGACTGCTTGGGATTCAGGGAGTTTGATGTTAATGGTGTCTGGTGGCCGAGGGCCTCTTGCTTTCCAGGGGACGGCCAGATGAGTGTAAGTGGCAAGTGGCAAATACCCAAGAGCATAAGTAAACTACTTGGCCCCATGTAACTCACTGATTGAAGTCTTGCCTCAGAGATTATGATTCAAGTCGAATGCACAGTATTTGATGCTCTGTCAACACTTTCTTCTAAGTTGGAGACTTGGAGTGTTATAATAATAAGCTCATAATGTAGAATGCTTCGCCATTTGCTGGTAATGTTCTTCAGTTATTGTAAAGTGTAAAATTAGTGGTGTATTACAGACTTCTGAAATAAGGAGGCAAAGTTTGCTCTCTGCTGTTGTTTTTTCTTCTTCTCTAATGTAAAATGTGCATTCCAGTCTATATAAGACCCATTTGAGTGGGTGATTTGTTTCCTCTGTAATTAGTCAGTCTGTTTCCACCAGTTTCACCCATTCAGGCCAATTTGCAGACTAAACGTGATACGGTGATAGGCAGGCAGTAGTGGATTGACTGGGTGATAAACCAACCACAGCACGACTGGAAGCAATGCCTCTTTGCATCTGTATTTAGCAATTTCTCCCCTCATATTCATGCTGGAGAATCTCTATGAGAACACGGTCGCTCAAATGGGGGAAAATAACCAATGCCTCTTTATGAAAATATTAACTCAATGATAATACACTATAGAGCTCATGAACCTGCATTCGAAAGTTTGAACACAGCTACCTATTCTTTATCATTATACAATTCTCTATATTTTAGAAATGTGAATTATATTGTGACTAAAAATGTTAAACAAATCAAATCTCGTATTTGAGTTCTGCTCACTCTCTTTACTATCTTCATGAATTGCCATGATTCCATCCATCCATTGAAAATCGAAGGTTTAATATTAATTTTACTGCATTGTAGTTGAGACAAAGTCATTTTCAGCATCTGGTCTTTTTCATGTGGTGCTCCAAAATCTGTTTGTATGTTTCTTGCTTTTCCATTGGCCACTTGTTTTTCTATTTTTTTGTCAGGCTGTGGTGTAGTCTAGCTGCTCTCCAGAGCTACATAATAACTTCCACGTACAGCTCATTTGAGAGTTTTTTTTAATTGCAAAAATAGTTCTCACAAAGCCAAACAACAATACGAATGGAGAATTTTCAGACTCTCAAGTTGAAAGGACTAGATGTAACTGAAAATGTTTCTTACCAAACTTGGCATTATTGCAATAATTGCGCAATCATTTAGACTTATTCTATGTCTCATTCAAAGTAATAAACAGTCTAGGGCCAGTGTGTACAGAACACTGTTTCTTTGGCAGACTTCATCTCACTTAATGTGTTTGTTCTCCTAGTTTTCATTGCTTTATTAATTCACATTGTCACATCATTACAGAAAGAATGTCATTATGGGTGTTCATTGGTTGATGGTTTTGGCAGAGTCCAGTCTAGCAAAAAACTTGGAATACCAACTCCAAACAGCAGCAAAAAATCAAGGATCTTTCTGTACTACTACCCAGCACCTAATGTGCCTTTCAGTGAACTCTGTACACTCACGGAGGCTGAACTCTAACTCTGACATGACATCTAAAGTGACCAAGAGCATTGTGTGTATTTCATAAAACAATACCCAATCTATCTATCTAGCGATCTATTTAGCAATCTGTCTAGCGATCTGTCTAGCGATCTATCTGTCTGTCTGTCTGTCTGTCTGTCTGTCTTAACGTTAAATATCCATCCATCTATATTATTTTTACTGTCTTTGATGATTGAGGGAATGCTCTAATGGTACTGCATCCAGCTCTTTTTTTATTACCACTTTGGTCCAGAGGGGGGCACTGGATGTAAACATTTTTCCCTTCAAATGTGCCGTCTATGAAGCAGGCCCGAGGGCAGAGAGCTGAAGTCATGTCTTGATTGCATTTACCTGCTGGACACCGGTCAGTCGGCTCCCTGAAGTCAGTCTGATATTTACAGCCTTGTACTTCCTGCACTCTGAGGCTGAATAGTTGTTTAGTGTGCAAGCTGATGTGTATACCTCCTCAGGTTAGTGCTATTAAAGGGATAGGAGAGTAGAGGCAAAGATTTAGGAGTGTGGTGAAAGCAGGAATCATGGAAAGAAGTAATTGAGTAATTGTTTGATTCATTTAGTTAAGGTCATTTGCATAAATCTGGACACTTTACTCACAGTTCCTTCTGTTTTATGGCCTCCACTGTCATTTTGAAATCAAAATGTGGTCTGTTTGCTTTAAATAATGTTACTTGTCTTGTTAATTCGTCAGAGCATGTTATTCAAAAAAAAAAAAGTTTGTTTTCATAATTAATATTTTAAATACCACCTGGAAATAGGAGAATTTAGAATTGTGATTTATCTAGGTCTAGAAATATTTGTTGAATACTTTCTTAAACGTAATGTAGTATTAGGTTTTCAGCTCAGCTCAAAACAATGATCTCTATTAATTTGTGTTTTTAATAATTTATCAAGTAATCACAGATTACTGGAAAAGGTGTGGAAACCCTGACTGTAGCTTTCTTGACTTCATGTTATACCTCACTGCAAAAAATCTAATTTTTAGTATGCATTTTGTCTGATTTTCCAGTTAAAATACCTAAATATCCTTAAATATATGTTAATTCACCCTAAAATATAAATTTAAGTAACCATTCACTCAACCTTGTGTTATTCTAATAGCGTATGCCCTTTCTTTTTCGGACCACAAAAGGAGAATGTTTAGAAAATGTCCCGCTCGTGCTTGTCCATAATGGCAGTGAATAGGGACCAGCATCAAATCAGCAAAAATATTACAGAATGGTCCCACCACGGTACTCGTGTCATATATTCCAAATTAAATCAAATACTCATCAAGAAGTAATTTTTTGAAGTACAAGGTTGCGTGAGCAGGGCAAAATATTAATCAAATTTAATTACTAACATTCACGATCCAATCCATGAGTCCAATCATAATGGTTAAATCACACCCCGTCCTACATTAATTCCTCCTGATGAATCTTGGCTGGATTACGTCATTATATGTAAGATCTCTTAATTGTCTCATGTTGTAAGAGAACTTATGATTTATGGGGGGATCATTTTTGTCTTTCTTCATTTTTGTCTTAAGTGACAAATTAGAGCCATAAGAAAATTTTATACTGACTTTATAATGACACTGACTTGGCTAATGAATGTCATGACTCATATTTCAAGACTTTGTGACGTTTCGTGTTTGGTTCCACTGTTTCTGTATGCTTTTATATCTCTGGAGAGATAAACGTTTCATTTGATGTCTTCATGCAAAGCAGGCAGCATCAGTACACAGAGGCGTCCATCACTCAGAGACAGCTCAACTTAATGGCCCTCCTCTATTCTCTTTTAGCTTGACTCCGAGTCTCAGGTGGCATGTAGCAACTGCACTATGGGTAATAATATCAGACCTCTTATTACCCACATTTATTCCAGCGCAGAGCTCTTCTGAGAAGCCGCGCAGACAGATTTACGCCAGCCTCTCCATCTCATCCTCTCGTCCTCTCTTGATGAGAAAGTTCACACCGAGGTCGAGTGTCTGAGTGTCAGGACAGAATGAAAGTGGCTCCTGCCGCCTCCCCCGGCTCCTTCCATTACTCACTCACCCTCCTACAAAGACCCAGAATGCAACAGACCCTGATCTCTTCCCTCTCACTGGAGAAATATTCTGTCACTGAGCTGCCAGGACATCAAACCTCCCCCCCCCCATCCATTAGCTCCCACTAAACGAGAGACGCTTCGTATCAAGACTCTTACTCTCTTTAGCACTTGTGCTATTCAATTATTCTCTCTAATCTTTTAACTTTGGTGTTCTAAGTATGTCTGCTCTCGAAGTTCGGAGAAGCACTGATAACGGCAGGTTATGCTGATCTGCAACTTTTTGGCTTGTCATTTTGTTATGAAAGGTTGAGGAAAGTTTTAAAGGGATAGTCCACCCAAAAATGTCATTATTTACTCACATGTTGTTTCAAACCTGTATGACATTTGTATATAAATAATACTCATTTTCTAGGCTGTCAGGTTACAGAAAGGACAAAAAACATTGAAAAAGTATAATAAAAGTGGTCCAGGACTCTTAGGCCATATGATACCCATTCGCCCTCCACATTTTTGACCATACAAACCAATGCTGGTTGATGCCATTGATATTTGCATCTGTGAGATTTGAGAGGTGCATCATGCAATTGTTATTGCATAAGGACTTAAATTTCTTTTGTTTACACAAAGCTATCAAAAGACTTTCTGCTGTTTTAGTCTCTTTTGTAGAGCTTGACAGCTCACGATCTCTATTTTATATGCTTTTGTTGCTTAGAAGAAAGCAGTGTGACAAGAAAGTAAGTCATACAGGTTTGGAACAACGTAAGGGTAAGTATTATGACAACTTTCTTTTTATCCAGGAATCAAAAAAATAGTTGTTTCAACAAAAATTTCAAGAAACAATACTGTTTTCAACATTGATAAGAACTCTTTCTTGAGCAGCAAATCCACATATTAGAATGATTTCGGAAGGATCATGTGACACTGAAGACTGAAATAATGAAAATTTGCCAAATTACTTTTTAGATTATATTCAAATATAAGTTATTTGAAATTGAAATAATATTTCACAATATTACTGTTTTTACTGTATCAAATTAATGCAGTATTGTTGAGCATAAGATACTTCTTTCAAAAATATTTTTTTTAAATGTTTGGCTAGTGTAAATGGCACATTCATTAATTAGGTTTTTTACCACAGTGAAAACGAACTTAAAATGGAAATAGGGAATGGGTCATTTTATGAGGTTTCTGTGAAAGGTGCTTTTCTGGAGCTGAATATCTTGCCTAGATATAAAAATAAACAGCATGGTGGTTTGTTATACGTATATTGCATTAATAATGGGTGCATATATGTCATTTTTTTAAAAATAGTTTCATTTCTGTTTGAAAGGTTGTTGACATTTGGTTCTCAGGCACAAGGATTTCATCAGGAAGGTGAGATGTTCTTGTGAGGCTCGCAAATCTCATTATATCACCGGCTAGTGTTGTCGTGTAGGTCAGGGGGTCAAATGCCTTGTCAGAGCACTGCAAACATGTTAACGGATTGGATTTTTAACTGAGGGTGTGTGAAGGGACAAATCTCCTGTTCGGTCTTCGGTTGTGTCAGCCTGTATGCTGAATTCCTTATAGCTATATAAGCTATAATACATTTATCCACAACAATAATGGGAAAACATGTCAACTACTTTGTGTGCATATCTGTCAAGCTACAAAAAGGACATCATAAATTTACAATGAAAGTACCCCCAAATCATTTTTATGTAAATTGTGTAAAAAATTATTTAATGGACAGATAATAACTTTAATGCATAGGTTTAACGCATGCACAAAGTCACTAGTTTTTGTACTCATCTATGTATAGCGATCACACCTGTTACTAAGATTAATAAATGCTTTAGAAATATTTTACATGAATAGTTCATATTAACTAATGTAAGTAAATGAATCCTTATTGTTAACGGTTAACTTATTTTTAATGCTAGGGTCTCATTTAGCATTTTTTCATTTTTCTCATCTTTTTTCATTTTCTTTCATTTTTTTCTCATTTTTTTTTTTTTTTTTGAGCTTGACAGATATGTCAATATGCACTTTTTAGTTGAAAAGATCAAAAATGTCTCTTTGGAGTTTCCCAGAAACATACAGGTTTGGAAGAATGTGAGTTGACATAATTTTCATCTTTGGGTGAACTATCCGTGTAATTTAATATGTGCATTCAATATAATGTTTTTGAGCTGCTCAAGACATGTTTGCACAGTAATTTACACCTCACTGTAGTTTTCATTCCTATATCACAGAGGTTATTTGTGGGGAGGAGTTGGCACCCCCCTTCTTTTTCCCCCTTTCTCTCGAAACTCTCCACCATGTCATTTCAAGAGCAGTCCTGACTTGCAGAATCAGATGCAGTAATCTGTAAAACGTGCAAACTCTACTGGCTGTGATTCAGTTCAACAGGAGCTTTTGAAGTGAAGTCTTCCAGCAGTTTCTGAAGGCTGTGAGACACAGAGAGCATGTCAGGGGCAGTGAGGAGAGTTCTGGGGAGGAGGTGGTACTACTACAGACTTCTGGGCCGGTCCAGGCACAGACAGCATGTTCTGTCACGGAGCCGCTGCCGCACTGCTATCAAGGGTGATTTCATCTTTCTCTGTCTATCTTGGATAAAAAGAGTACTTTGCTGGGGTTACAGAGGGTGCCATTGTGCTCTTATGCGTTCTTGACATTTTTCATTTTCTGATCATATTGACTTAATATCCATCGTATAATAGAATTTGCCCTAGAGAGCGATGGAAATCTAAGTGCTCTGAGGAACTGACAGAAATGTTTGACTGATTATAGTTTTCAATGTGTGCATTTGGTGTTTGAGTAAAACGGTGCCCAGGTTTCAGAGATTCCTCTTCTCTTTGCTCTGTGCTTAAAGTTTTGGAGCATGTCTTGATACTTTTTGTTTTTAAATCAAGTGACTGTTGCCTACATTTGAGGGAATCAGGCACTTTTTTTTAGTATATCCATAAAAAAAACTGTCCTCTTCTTCAGTAGGTCCTCAAATTGGCATGTAAGCTGGATTTGATAATACCATTAATGCACTTTAATAAAAGCTAATGAGGCACACACTAATCAAATTTTGCTCAAATGTTTTATTAAACAAGAAGTTATGCAATTGACAAGACTGAATGCAAAAAAATATATGGTAATGCTTCCTTTTACAGTCCAGTTACCCATGTAAATACTATGTACTTATTTTAGTAACTACAATTACTGGGTAATAACTAGTACTAACCCTGAACCTACCCCTAAACCTACCCCTGTTCCATGTACTGACCTTATATTAGCCAGTACTTCTCGCACACAATACAAAATACTGATAATGCTTCGAATTATTAACATAATCATTTTGTAGTTTAACAGCCAAATAATGGCTGATTAATCAGTTGATATATTTGTTTCACAAGAGCAAACCTTTCCTGGTTTTTGCTTTGAGGCTATAGAGGGGATATTGTCTTATTGAAAGTAATCATGTGTTAAATATATTATAGATAAGACTACAAGAATTGGTCTCCAGAAAGAACAGAAGGGATTATAAATTTAATCTGGTCTACATTGATGGGACATTGTGTGATTGTTGGATTATATTTTTTAGTTTAGCAACCGTTAAAGGGACAATATGTAGTAATTTCCCCAATCTAGCGGTGAAAATGTATTTTGCATTTAAACGAATTGTGCTCTCTAACGCCTCGCTTTTTCAAATGTGCGTTGCATCTACGGTAGCCATTATGTACCAAAAAGCTATGACAGGATGTCGAATGTTACAGTATGAATTACTGACTGTGAAAAACATTGACATTGACTTACCTGTCGAGAAGAAAGCAGGACTTCAGCTTCTCTTTAGAAATCTTCCTCCTGCATTAGCTCTATTCACCTGCAAAAAGCTATCCCGACATTAACTCGTGTTTTTTGTACGTTTCCTTTTACGATCTATTTTGGACTTTTCTGGTGACGAGGATTTGCAGTGCAGCCTTTTAACTTGCCGGGGCAGGGCATCTGTCAACTGTCATCGGTCAACTCCGTAAAGAAAGTACACAGATACTTTTTGGTATTTCTAGGCATTGTGTTTTATGTTGCGCTTTTTATTTATCTTGAATTTTCACAACTTGTTTGCTTTTTCTAGGCAAGTCGGACTCCGACTGTCGGAGTTAAAATGTTGAGACTTGGAGCAAAAGTATTACTTTTAAACCACTTCACCACTACGAGTTAACCTGAATCAGGAATAATGTTTTTAAAGTTCGGCTGCTGTAAGAATATTTATCCGTCGGTGCTGTAACCCTACAGCAGTATTTCACGGCTTCGGCTGAGTTCATAAACAAGTTTTTTTTCCTTTTTTCTAATGGTGAATCGAAACTTCCCAAATATACAGCCTCCAGGGGCCTTTTCTTCTTTCTGCACTGATTAGAGCACAGAGAAATGTGTGTGTATGTGTGCGTGCGAGAGGTTCAAAGAATGCTGAAGAAACTGCCACCTCCAGACTTCAACATAACACTGTTTCCATAAAATATTTGTATTCCCAGTTTCTCCTCTCTCCTAGACAATCCATTCCTTAGTGTTTGATAAATATTAAACTTTGGTGCTTAACTTCACCCACTTGTGATCTACCGTAGGTCTGCAGCTTGTCGAGGAGAGGTGTGATATTACATTTCTAACCACATTGACTCATACCAAAGAAGTAACCCAAATCAATGTCATAGAGACTTGAAGGTGGGCTTTTTTTGGCTTGGACCACCACCTACTGTAGTAACCAGTAACCACCCACATAGCTGTGCCCTGGAAAACAATAGGGATTAAATATGTTTTAAATACTTTTTTATGTTAAAATGGATATTTTCTTTTTTGCATTTTTTTATGTAAAAAGAATGACAAAATACTGATTAAGCACATTATTAAATCAGTGGTTAAATATGTACTGAACTTCTTTTGAACTACTGTTCAGTAAATTCCTCTTTGTGTCATTCCATTCCTAATTCTATTTCAGCTTCTTGTGGGATGTGGCCAACTCAATTTAATTGCACATTCTTGAACTAAATGGGAACCAATTCTACAATTTTGGAATTTATCACAATCCTGGTAACCACCCATACACTTGCAACTTTTGTTTTAAAGAGAGCACCCTATCATTTAGTTTCTTTACTTTCTTTTCAAAGAGTTACGAAGTAATTTGCTAATCTTCAAGTATGTAAACCCCCCCCCCCCCCCTCACACACACACAAAATACCTTCAATATCTTGTGTATTCTTGTTTTACAAAGTGATATTTTACGTGGAAACACTGCTCTGTTCAAACTTTGCTCAAACTTTTGTGGTGGTGTAAGTTTGGACAGTTGATGAGATTGATAAAGGCCTGCTGAGATGAAAGGTTTCGTGGAGTTGGTGAATGTGAGCTGATGGCTGACGTGAACGATCTACAATCTGTCAGGCCTTAAGCTGCAGTTCTCTATTTAAGAAAGAAATTCTTTGACTTGACATATCCAGAGACTCGAGAGACAGGTGCAGTCGAGAGTTTGCCTCTATGTTGGCTTCCAAGAACTAAGAGAGCAGGCTGCCAAGTGATTGACACAACATAAACGTCAATGCAGCATTTACCATCCATTCTATGCGATTCTGTACATGTCAAGGCATTCAAGGCCTGGGTATACTTAATTTTCCCCGTTCCACAGTCTTGCGCACTTTCGTGTCCACAGAACTTTCAACGTATACTCAACCGCAGATGTGCATGGATGTCAGAGGGCAGCAATGAGTCATGTCATTTATAGGACATGCGCTCGGTAGCGGATCCACCATTGCATGCAAAGTTTAGAACAAAATGTAAAACAAATATATGGCTATTGAAATGCGGCTTTGTTTACTGTTCTTGGAACAGTGTGTTGTTTTGCATTGCCCTTTCCGCACTCTTCTTCGACTACAGCACATTACATCACTGTGAGCCAGTTGCGTATGCAGAAAGTGGAGGGTTGGTGGGCCTCTAAAAGTGTGGGTGGGCCGGAATAATTTTTCATAATTTTTTCATGTTTTTGAAAGAAGTCTTGTTTGCATTAAGTGCGTTTGAACAAAACATTGCTTGTAAAAACATTACTTGGCTAAGTAGGCTATAATTTCAATGAAATCACATTCTGTTAAATAGTCATGTGTATCAAAACCAATTGTCTGTGTTGTCTATTCCTTTGACACGTTTTTAATGTCTTTCATAATCAGCAAAGCAGTAACAATACCTGCAGGTCACCTTACGTTACCCAGATATTGCTGAAAATATCAACATAAGTTACGTAGCTTTTTATGTTATCTTCTTTGCTTTTAAACCTTGAGAAGAGCGTCGCTGCTAAATAAGTACAAAAATATTGTGCCCATGGCCTTCATCTTACCAAACTGAAGGACCTGCAAAGACTCATCTCTTGCAGCGATAAGTCGAGCCAGACCTGAAGAAAGGAACGTGCATTTAGATTAAGAGTAAATGAGACAAGTCTGTGAGTTATAGCCTGCTTGAATGCTAAATGAGACCCTAGCACTTCTATGCAATTTCCTGGAATGACAAAGTCCTCTGTGAGATCAGATGGAGGACGATGGCACCCCGGTGAAGACGTCTCTTATACAGCTGGGCCATGCATCTTGTTCAGTGCAGATTAATAGGGCCGTTAGCACCACACTTTTCTGCTGTAATTCTCTGGCAAATGGCCCAACATCTGGGGCTGAACCGATTAACTTATGTGGAATTGTTGTTATATTGTTGGTTAATTTCAGTAGAGATTAATTTATTATTTCAAGAAAGTTACTGGGGCCACGATTTTCGTTAAACGGACGATCAAAACTACGAGAAATCCCATCGACTTTCATTGAGGTTGTCAATGCTTATGGTGCGTTTATGTGCTATGGTAATTATGGTAAATAGCAAAAGCCGACTTGGAAAACGCACATGAACACCCACTCATGTGGTATTTTCCACTGGGCAACTCTTAGAATATTTTGATGGACGAGTTGCCGAGATGAGATAACCTTTGACCTTTGCAAAATGGCGGAGAGCACCACGAGAGTCGTGAATAGTAAAAATATATACTATTCATGATCTAGAAAATATACAGCTTATTATTTACCATTTGAGTTTTGATAAATCATTTTCTTGCTGTTGCAGATGACTTAAGCAATCTAAAATCGTTTTAGCTAAATAACAGGTCTGGATCTCCATCTTTTAACCACATTACGACAACAAAAGCACTTGAACGCAACTCACTGGTAAATACCAGTTAACAAGTGGAAAATATCCTACCCAGACAGTAAACTGACATTGAATCAACGTGGAAACGACGTCTCTCGTGACATCGAAACAACGTTGATTTTGCTCATCGAATTAAAGTTGAACCAACGTCAGACGCGGCATTCTTCAAAGCTAAATGAAAATCGAAAATTGGTTTGCTTCCATAACGTTGAAACAACGTTGATTTCAAGTTGATTTTCCGTTAGTTTTGAAAGAATGACGCGTCTGACGTTGGTTCAACGTTAATTCGATGAGCAAAACAATGTCGGATCAACGTTGTTTCGATGTCATGTTTCCACGTTGATTCAACGTCAGTTTGCTATCTGGGTATTTTCCATAGCACATGAACGCACCATTACTACAACAAGACTTGAGTATTGAAGCTGTCTTATCACTAGAGAGCTTAATGACTATCATAGGACAACATGCTAAAGCACGTTATCAACATGCTAATTCATGCTAGCAGTATGTCAATCATGCTTAAAAGCATTTTAATCATGCTAAAAACGTTTTAATCATTTTAAGTACATGCTAATTCATGTTAGCAATGTGTTAAAACATGCTAGCAACATTCTATTTCATGCTAACAATGTGTTAATGTGCTGTTAATAAGCTAGTAGAATGTTAAGACATGCTAACAACATAACATGTTTGGAAGCTTATAAATCTTTCAGACAAGGCTTTGTCAAACCAATATAAAAGTTTGTCCCAACTTTACTTCCTGTTTTACTTTTATTACTTTTTCGCCCAATCTGAAATGGAAAGTACAGTATGTCCACAGCAACTCATACAGATAACTATTGTTGTCTTGTCAGCATGTTTGCTCTGGACAAATATGCACAGAACAGTCAGAGTTCAGACCCCCTGCTCGCAGGTCTGTGCCAGCGGAGGCTTATCTTTGAGCCCCTTGTGTTGTGCTCTCAAATTGAAAGCATTTTACTGTCTCCACTCTTCATAAACACTTGGCTCTGAGTGGAGGAATGTTGGAGCCATCTCTTAATTGCTGCTTAATGTTTTTCCATTTGCACTGCATTTTATCCTTCGTGATCAAGCAGCTTCATGATGAAAGAATAGCTGAACCAATTACCAGTTTGAAGGTTGGTAATGGTATTCATTGTATTCATCATTCAGGGCAAAGAGTGCTTTCAGAGTTTTTTTTTTTACCACAGCTGATGGAGAGCTGCTGAATGGTTTTGTTGTAGTTGTTATTCACGGTGCATTTGACTTGACAACATAAAGTCCAATTTGAACCTGTTTATTTTCTCAATAAATATTCCTGGTCTTATGGTGTGCAATTCATCGGTGAATTTCAAGAATAAAATGTTTTCATAATTTTTGGTGTAGGGTAGTAGCTAACTCTTAGCCTGGTCCTGTACATTTCATTTGTACAGAGAGTCTGGCCTCGCTCCATTGACAAGCGTCAACTTCCTTGTAGGCGGCTACTCTGTTGAAAGTTTAAAACTATTGGATCTGTACAGAGTCACTCTGGAGCTGCCATAACCAGTCACTGACATTTGGTCGTGACGTATGACGACTCAAACCATTGAAACTAGCGTACAACATCAACGTTATCGCTGTCAGCCACTCCCTCTGTGTGTTGATTGGACCGGTAAAAATTGACCCGAGAAAACCACAATCCCAGACATAGTACTGAAGGAAAAAGAAAATTGAGGAGATGGTTCTCGCTGCAGAAGATGAAATCCAGGGGGAGGAGTTGGATCCAGATCCAACTCCTCCCACATTGCATATACCTAAACCTACCCATCTCCGCCCCCTGATCCCTAACCCCACCCCTAATCCTACACATCTCCACCCTTTAGATCTGGATCCAACTCCACCCCCTGGATCTCGTGTACTGCAACGAGGTGCTACTGAAATTGAGCGGGAGTACATAGGAGGGCGGAGCCAGGCTATAGTAACTTTGCGACGAAGGAGCTTTTATCTTGCATGAACTGTTGAAAATAATAATAGACTATTATAGCTAGGGTTGGGTATCGAGAATCGAGTATCGATTGGAACCGGGACTAACTTTTTGTTTTTCCCGGAATCGTTCAAAAGTTAAAATTTCGATTCCTAGTTTCGATATTCACAGTTCACCGACCAGAAGAAGAAACCGCTGAACAACACCAATGAAGAAGCGTCTACCGACAGTGTTGGCATAACCGCGCGAGTCGAACATGAGTAGCTTACGTCGGCGGTCCAAAGTGTGCTTCACTTTTCTAAAAATAACAAAATCTCGGCAAAATGCAAAATTTGTGACAAAAAAGGAGTATTTCCCTTTAGAAAGGAGTGTTTCCTTCAGAAAGACCGTTTGTTAGCAAGGTTAGCTAAACTTTTTTGACCCTGCCTCTTAAAAGAATCGGAATCAAGAATCGTTGGGAACCGGAATTGAAACAAGGAATCGGAATCGGAATCAGAATCGTTCAAATTCAAACGATACTCGAAAGTTAAATTTACTCTTGTATGACTGTATTCCGTGCAGCACAACAGAAAAAAAATTAAGAAGTCTGTCAAGCACCAGAAAGACACATTTAATGTTCTGTCTTTGTGCTCAATTAATATATATTTAAATAAGTAGAATAGCTGAATCTACTGTACCTTTTTTTATTCATATTTTTTTTACACAAATATTGCGGCTCACTAATAGACTTTATAATAAAAAGTTTCCCATAAACCCAGTGAATCTTAAGTGTTTCAAACATTGAAGTCAAAGATCATATGGTCTTGCTTTTATGATTAATATATTAACATATGGATCAGGATGTTGTGATGTCAACATAAGCAAGAGGCGGTATTGAGATTTCTCTCTCATGCATTCCAATCTGTTCATCTCTCCAATGAAATTACTAACACACACACACACACGCACACACACAGATGGAATCTTCATATGTCGATACCTACGCAGGGCTGTTAATCACTCTTCCTCCATGTTGTTAGATCATGTCTAGTTTTGCTCAGCCAATACTAAATGATGACTGAGGTGGCAATACAGATCCTTGTTTATTTTATATTGTGCAAATATTTAATAGCACATAATTGTTTCACTTTAGTAATTCTTATCATTGGTTTGTTTCCAGGTACAATGCCCAGAAAGTGAATTTAATACTCTTTGTAGACTGTAAGAATATTTCAATAAAAACCTGTTAATAGGTTAACTGTTGGCTTACCATATTTGGTGAAAAACTGTAAATGTTTTTACAAGCATGACACTGCACATGATTGTATTTTTTTTTTATAAATAATTTTGTTTCTTGTAATTTTTGTTTTCATTATGGTGTTACATTTTATGCAGTTTATTGAATTATTTAAATGTCATGTGGATATAAAATCACTGTGTGACTTTCTATTGTATTATTATGGTATAAAGTTGGTAGTTCAAGTAGATATATTAACAATACACCACTTAATGAAATATAGAGTTATAAGCTGTAAAATATATCCTGTAATACCGATAAGTATTTATTTCAGGTAAACACAGCTGCCAGTTTATTTTACTGTAAATGTAACAGGATATTTTTACAGTGTAGTATTCTATGAGGCTTTCTTATTATAATAAACAATTCAGGCAGAGGAAAAGTGCTGTCAGAAATAGAAAAAGACTTCCAGATCTTGTTAGTGACGCATCTTTCCAAGAACAAAACCAGCGAGGCAAAGAAGCCGTTCCTTCACTTTGTTTGGAGTTTGAAATGATTCAGACTGTGCAAAGACGGAGACAGTAGGATGAATTTCATAGATCTAGTCTTTCAGGTTGGCTGCGTTCACTCTCTCATTTGTTTTCTGCACAAACACTTGTTCCCTCCTTCCCTCCATCAATCATGCAGACAGAGATGCAGGCGTGTGATGAATGCCAAGCGTCTGACAGGCTGGTTCAGGCTGAGATTCAGCCATCTGGCCGTGCATGACCGAAACATGTGACTGACATAGTGATGCTAGCACAGAGGCAGCATATCATTGAGACTGGGTGGGCCTTTTGACTTGAGCCAATAAGCAAACAGTCACATTACAACAATACCACTCAGAAGACTACATAGCAATGCATTAAATGCACTCAAAACATCTTGGCAACTGCACAGCAACACCTTTGCAACCATCCAAAACATACTAGCAACTTATTTAGATCCTAGCAAGCACCTTAGCAACTGCATAGTAACATGCTAAATACACAAAGAACACCTTGGCAACAATGAAATGAGCAGCACTAATCCTGATCAAAAATAGTGTTCCAGCATAATCCAATGGAAAACAAACAATGCCAATTAACAATCATACAATTCCCACAGTTCCTTGCAGATGGAGCATTTGCATATATCTCCTCGTTGGATTTTCTGAACACGGTGTTGAATAAGGTGTTTACATGCAATGCTTTTAACAGCCACCCAGAACATTCTAGCAATTGCATATTTTTTGACCAATAGGAAGCCTAAACCCTTAGATTCCTTCCAGCTGTGCCCATTAACACTTTTTCATCTCTTTAAATCAAAAAGAGCTGGTTTTGATTTTCCAGTACTGTTATCGATTTTTGATTGTTTCTAAGCTGTGTTTATGTGGTGGGTTCACTTATTCTGGGTAAATCTGATCCTAATGAACACTCTCTCTCTCTATCTCTTCTCAGAGTCACTCACTGACAGGGTGGGCCGGCGGCGCAGCATGCCTGGCAGTACGGTGGACAAAACGGTGGTCGCTATGGATGCAGACACGTCAACACCTTTTAAAGTCACGGTACGCATTTATGACTGCACCACAGATAAAAAAAAGTGCACAACAACCATAACATCTCTCTGGGCTTGGTGTCATATCTAAAAATGTGTTTCAGTTCGACTTTAGGTCCTGGTACACTTCATAAATATCATAAGTACAACATAATTCGAATTTATTCTGATTCGAGGGGTATCAGAATGCCAAATCCTGACTGACAAGAGGAGGAGCTGGGGATGGAGGAGGGTAATAGCTTCAGAGAAATGCGATAGCTGCTGATAATACTCAAGGAGCGGTATTGATCATATGATCAACATATCATATGCTACAATGATTGGCGTTGTATTCCTATTGGTTGACATGGATCATGCTGACTCTAACGTGACGTGCCGTGACGCACAAAGATGAATCCTGACAATAAAAGTTATATTAACATTCAATGCATCTATCAACATCATAATATATGTAAGTATATAAGTGACAGATTCGAGATTGATTCAAATCCGATCATTCATATTGCTTCTGAGATGCATTCCAGATGAAACTGGACAAGTGAAAATGCATCCGGTTGTTAAAACCACATGTAAATTTTACTCCTCCCAAAATGTAAAAAATAGACATGTGAGAGCCTGTTATATGACATGCAACACGCTTCACCACAGATGAGTAGCTCTTCAGCAAACCGACGTGCAAACTGCCTCAAATGAATCTTAATGAAGATGATTATGTGCATCTGCGACTTTCAAAGTAGTGAGACTTAATGTTCTTACCAGTGCTTCTGCCGCTCTTTGTTCTATTGTGGTTTTTGATCTTGAAATTAGCTGATAATAAATAAAATGCAGCTCATATCTGTTGCTTTCGTTGACTTGAACTCCATTAAATTTGCATGTAGCATAGGAGTTGAAGATAAAATTTATATAAGCTTTCCAAATGCATGCTAAGCATCAACTCACCTCGCAGTAGCATTTTACTATATTATTATATTATATTATATTATATTATATTATATTATATTATATTATATTATATTATATTATATTATATTATATTATATTATATTATATTATATTATATTATATTATATTATATTATATTATATTATAACCTGCAGGTTACCTGTGTAGCAGGCCCACTGCATGCAATTTACTGTTTACACTGTGATTACAAAGTTATAATGGACCCATTTGAACCCACTTGTCTGTATAAAAAGTCAAATTGTCTAAAAGTTTGCAGTTATACTCATCACACTTGTCACTCAATATATTTTGTTCTGCAAACGGTTTTCTTTGCCGATTAATTTGCAAAATTCAAGAGTCTGAAATGATCATGAGGTGGACCAAGAAATAGACCAATAAAATACCAGTTTAAACGTCCTCTGATTGTAAAAGTATCTCCAAGAATCGAAAAAAAAAGAGTTTAGAATCATGTCACAAAAAAGGAAAGTTTGTTGTTCACACATTTATTTTGCAGTTAATAGCAGGAAAAATACAGTGACGTAAAGCTGAGTATACGTGAAACATATGCAAATAACTTCAAGTCATTTCCACCTATATTTGCAGTGACAGATAGTGTGAAATACAAAGCCACAATAATCACACCATTAGCTCTAAAGTGCAGAATGTCATCCATTTTTTTTCCAGATAAAGAGTACACTTGAAAAACAGACAAAAAATGACATTTTGCATTTCTTCGATACATAGCGTTTTAGCAAACGCCGATGTTAACACAGATGGTTCTTGCATTATCGGTAGTTGAAAGTTCTTCAACCAGAGTGTTTATATACCTTGCCACAAATGTCCTACACAGGTATTTTAGGAACCCGATCTCATCACAGACGTGCGACAGCATTGTTCTTATTTCGCTCTGTAGGAAAAGAAAGAATCAGAATTAACCTTACTCCACTTGTCTCTATGCTTTCTGTAATATATATATATATATATATTTTTTTTTTTTTTTTTTTTTTTTAATTTGAAAAACACATTTTTAAAGTCATATACAAGAGTAGCCTATAGCACACCTGAGTTGATTTAGTGGAGACTAGGCGTTTCAACTTCCCCATGGCCCACTTGCATGCCCAGCACAATCCAGGGAGTTGTTCGTTTTGTGCCATCTTGCTCTTACAAGACAACAGACATGGCATATTATATTAAGTAGTTTAAGCAGACAGTTTTAACCTAATTAGCAGTTCAAACTGGACATGACTAGTTGTTTGAAAAGCATTGTCAAGCTTCTCTGCATCTGGCATTCAATTGTAGTTTCAGCATTATGGCAAAGTTTTAACCTCTGATAGTTTGGGCCATTGGTATTGGTATCAGCCATTTAAAAAAACATGTTTGACAACTACTTATATGTCTTAGTGTGATGCCATGATAAACCACGTTGACGACAACTCACCAAGCGTTCAAGTTCATCTTCAGGAAAGTTTTCTCTGTGCATTTCCAGATCAAGAGCACAAACTGTGAGGAAAAATATAGCACATACTAATCCCAGTTGCCAAGAGAAAACTTCCCTACTATGAGTTCAGTTAAACCGTGAGAAAATATGTATGTGAATGTAACCTGGTTTAAGCAATAAAAATAAACTATTTTAGCTTTTTAAATGAAATACATATGCTAGTTGGAATTTACATGCAGCATTGTCCATTTTAATGCGATTAAGATAATGACCAATTGACCAGTGCTAATTTTACCTGAGGATATCAGCAGGGTGGCCAGCAGGATAGGTCGGAACATCTTATTTGAAAAGTCTGAGCACGACGAGACTGAAAAACCTCTGTTGATTTATTTGGTTTGCTGCAGATGATTTGGGTCCACTCTATTAAATACACATTTGTCTTCAACCAGAAACCACAGACTTGTAGATGTGAAAACACCCTCAACATGTCATATGTACTATCACTTCGAGTGCTATCACTTTGTTGTCATCTTCCTGTTCTGTATGTGTGATATTCCTTATGAATGTTATTGTACTGACTATATCCTAATCATCTAAAACTGCAAGATTAGGGGCTCCAGTATATGAACCACAAACAACTTTACGTGTAAAATGACTTTATTAACTTGATTAAACGCTTAGCCTAACGTACACTCACATACATAAATTTAGCAGCTGAAAGAGAGCTGAAGCACAAAACAGGAAAGCAAGAAGGAATAGCATTTTTTGTTCTAAAACACACTTCTTTAAACGCCTTCATACATTGATAGATATGACATTGTGTAGTGCAGATTCAGAAATTATCCTGTTGAATCTATGGTGAAACAGGGTCTAACACCACATATCTCCTCATCTCTCAAAAACAGTGCCAGTTCACACCCCTGCCCAAAGCTGTGTGCAACTCTCTGAACCAAACTACTAATGCAATCCAATAACTGGCCTTATGTATATTTATTAAACAACAATGAAATATGTGGTAACATATTACATTTCATAAATATTTATAAAATACTATGGACAAAATGTGCATCTAAAACTGCACGCCATCATATAGTCAGTAGCTGGTTAGTAGAGAAGGGGTTTTCGAAGTCAAAGACAGTGACCCTTCTGACACGATGTACTTGATGGTGCCAGAACACCCCCTCCCTAATTTCCATGCCACAGCAAACCTAGCCTAATATTCTGTAAGTATAACTTTCCTACGCAATTACTGAAGTAAACAATCAGTAATAAGAAAGAAGCAAATTGCAATCAATAGGACAAATAAACACAATAGAACAAAGACACAAATTAAATACAGTTTTTTAAAGGTATATTGATCTAGCCTAGTATTCAATTATATTGGATAAAGTCATTAAATAAAAAAAACTGCATAGTATTCACTGTATGAATTTTATATGTTACAAATATTAAGAGCATCTCATCTCTTTTTCTTTTGTTGTTTGATTAACATAAATGACAGACAGCAGCGGGTAAATTAGGCTGCTGTCACTTTAAGACCTATTGCACAAATCCAATATATCCATACACATCAGATTTCTTTTCCAACTGTTTACTTAAGACATAACCCACTGTGTTTACACACCAAGACAGGCTCATAATTGTGTGTATCTGATCGTTCAAGTGCAACTCAGTTTAGGATCATACTTTTGTACTTGTTTTCAAGCACTTGATTTGTGTACTTCGTCGTCCACTGCAAATGTTTCGTTATTGCTCAAACATGTCAATAACTTTAAGTAGTCATGTGTTGTGTGAATACTATCGCACCCCACACACTGAAAACAACTGCATTAGACTCATCCATTCTGTAATTGAACTACATTGGTGTCACTGGTGGTGCGGATGCGATGAAGTATTGCTGTGAGAGTACTTTAGGTATTCTGTCCTCATTGGTGGAGGAATGGATGTACGAGATCCGTTAAAGAACCAAATGTCATTAGGTTCTGGAATTTAGTATTGCATGCATTAAGTGCTTGTTGAAGACCTTTTAACTACTGATAATGCAAGAACCATCTCTATTAACATTGGTGTTTGCTAATAAAGGTCAATGACAATTGTCCTATTTCTCGAAGAAAGGCAAAATGTAAAAAGTTTTTTGAGTGTTTCCTTTAGCTGGGAAAGTTGATGAAATTCAGCACTAGAGCTGATGATGTGATGATTGTGGTTTTGTATATCACACTATTTGTTGCTACAAATGAAGGTGGAAAGTATGTGAAGTTTTTTTTGCATATCTGTCATGTAAACTCGGCTTTACACCACTGTGTTTTTCCTGCAATAATCTACTCAATAAATTTGTGAACAAACTTTCATGTTTTGTGACATGAAACTAAACTCTTCCAATTTTTGGAGATACTTTTGCAATCAGAGGATGCTTGAACTAGTATTTTATTGGTCCATTTCTTGGTCCACCTCATTTCAAACTCATAATTTCTTGAATTTTAGCTAATTGCTCAGCAAGACCGTTTGAAGAAAGAATTATACAATAAAATGGTCTTGAGTGACAAGTATGATCAAACATACAGTATGCGTCTATGTAAGTAATTATAATAAAATACATAAAAACTGCACATATTAGACAAATTATTCAGACAAATATGCCCATCATATAACTTTGAAATTGTTACATAAACAACACAGCTACACTGCTATTTAGAAAAAAATGCAACAGTGAGGCTGCGGTGATCCATTTTTGCATTGAGTGTTTGTGCATTTTGGGGCGGAGCAATAAAGGGAGGGGTGTGTTTGTTTGGGTTCATTTTTAATATCAATAGCTGCTTCTAAGCTCAAATATAATTGGACTAAATCGACATTGGTCGGAAATAGAAATACATTCTCGAATACTACATTCGCCATTGTCATTATCATGTGACCAGCCTCGCCATTCATAAACCCTTATGTCCTTATGGGATAGTAAAGTATCTGTATTATGCACACTTCAGAATCTCCAGGCCATGCAGGTCATTTTTGCCTACACTTTTTATGAGTACTGTGAATTCGGACATTTTGTCACATACTGTTTTTCGCCTACTATATATTAGGGAAGTATGCGATTTCGGATGCAGCCATAGTTTTTAGCCACTAGGCCACACTGCCTTTTACAGCATAGAGAGTGTTTACTGTGGATTACAGTCGTAGTGTGGCACACACATCTTTACTGGCTTTTATGGTAGGTTCTGTTTGGTGAGATTAGTGGAGCAAAGGGCACTGGATTGCACTTGTCGATTAACTCGTAACTGCACTTCATTGAACTCTTGTTACAAGGTTAATCCCAGCAGCTGTTGCTTGTCGGATAAAGCAGGTGTCGTCACGCAGGTGTCATCAAAGCAGGTGTCCTCACGCATCACGCACCTGAGGAGAGACTGCATGTTTTGCACTTCCTGCCTAGGGCGAGAAGCACCGGTCCTAATGACTCTCTTCGCAGATAAGGCCACAGCTGGCTCTGAAACCTCGGGTCAGCCTGAGAGGAGAGAAGGATTAGGCACACTGATAGAGTTAAGCCATCGGTTTATAGACCTCAATGGGCGTCTAATGGGGAACAGTGCTTGGAGGAGATGCAATCAGTCCTGGTTGAGGCATGCTTTAAATGAGACGGATGGGAAGCGAATCTTGCTGCATTTAGCTGCAAGGTGGAAAAGCCACAGCTGGCAGCACCAGTACCCACACTTTCCTGTGCTTGTTGCATGTCCTCTCGAGAAGGGCAATATTACCCCCTCGTGTTCCTCACAGTGAATGAGTTGATGAGGTGTTGTGTAAAAACTTATCCTTCCTGTACTATAGTACTGCTAGTGTAGGGAAAGGTTATCATGGCAACTTTCACTTCAATATAACTTGCAGTCTTTCGTAATTTAGTCAAGTCAGTTTTAGCAATAGCAATATAGTAGTTTACTTGATTAAGCAAATGGATTTGTTTAACAATGGCCATGTTTGGCCCTGTCTTAAAACACTTTTTACACTCTCGCTAGTTTTTTTTTTTTTTTTTTTTTTTTTTTTGGCCATGCATTAACAGCATTAAAAAGTATGTAAATATACATTATTGAATACGTTTTTTTTGTCTGAAAGTAATACAAATTTCCACCTGTCATTTCCATTCCATTATATATATATATATATATATATATATATATATATATATATATATAATTGATAATTATTTTGTTTTCACAAATAGCATTTTTTGTGTCCTAAATACACACAATTTATTAAATAATATTTCCATTTGTTTTGAAAATAATCAGGGTTTTCATAATTTGACAAAATTATAGTACAATTTGACAAAATTCAAGCAACATTAACCTTACAATTGTTTTTTGATGTGGTGGAAATTACACTGTTGGAAAGTCATACATTAAAAAAAAATTTAATCACATTTATTTTTAATGTAATAGTAATTATAGGAATGCCCATAGTAACAATTCATATTTTTGATGGATTTTTGTATTTTAAGATAGGACAAGAGTAAAAACAATTAAATAGATATTGTTCAGTAAGTAAGTAAGTAAAAAAAAAAAACATATTAATATATTTTTTGTTGCATGGATGCATTCAATTAATTAAAAGTGTAAAAACTTGAATATTGTTGCAAAATATTTCTATTTCAATTGAATGTAATTCTTTATTTTTTTCTTTCTCTGACTTCTCTGATTTCCACAAAATAACAATGTTTTAAAAACTCTTACTGCACCCAAACTTTTAAATGGTAGCGTATATTAAAGGCAATTGAAAAGTAGTAAAAATCAATGAAGACTGTATTGTAAAAAGTTTTCATTATAGTTTGATTGTGATCATTTATTGAGAAATCTGTTCATTTAAATAAAAAATAAATAATCATTGGACATAATTGTGCCTAACGTTGAAGAATCACTCATATATATGCACTTCAGTAAATCTCTTTAAGGCTGTGTGTTTATTTTCCAGTGGTATTTGTTGCATTCAAATATTGGCATCAGTCTGCCACAACTGTTTACCCCCTACCGGAAGACTAAGACAAACAGTTATTCCACAGCTTTCGGCTCACCCATTTCGCTTAATTACAGAGCTAAACTAATGACAGGATCTATTAACTGACGCAAGACAGAATGAGCACCGTGTTTGTAAGCATGCTTGAACGTGAACGGCCCTCGTGCATGCCGATGAGTTGTGTGTTTGGCTCCTGTGGGGTCACGAGCGAATCCCGCTGTCTCAGGCGACACAGAGCCTTTCGTGCGAGTACGCCAAACCGGATCCGCGCTAATTGATCAGGATCCCAGACTTGTCGGAACAGGAGGAGAAAGGGCAAAAGTGCGCCCCCATGCTGTGTGGACCACTTTGAGAACCCTGGGAGAAATCCAATACCTGGCTCTGGTGATGTATGCAGACACGATCGTTAGGAACCCAGGGTTACGGATTTCCCCACAGGCCCTGGTTCTCATGCAGAGCGGGCGGCTTCAGGCTGTGGACTCCTCTGCATTAAGGCTCAGGCTAGACTGTCTGGCTGCGAACAACAGATAATGACATTATAGATGTATTGTTTCAGCAGATGGTCAGACACGTTCAGGATCTTAGCAGAGGCTCACTGCAGTCGACTCGGGAGTCTTGTTTAGTTGTTATCTGAGAGTGTGTTTGATAACGGCCGTCATGCTAAGTGCCTTCATGGAAGACTGAACACAAAGAACTTGTTTTTACACTGTAAAAAAAAAGAAATGATGATTTTGCTCATTATATCACAAACTAGTGTTGTCATGTGGCTGCACAAGGGGTGAACATTGCAAAAAACTATATCTTAAAGGGATAGTTCACTTTGAGATTAATTTTTGGTATGTTTTAGCTTACCTCAACGGCATCCAAGATGTAGGTGTCTTTGTTTCCGCAGTAGTTTCAGTTTTGATATTTTTAGGTCAAACCGTTCTTGTCTGTCAGTAATATAATGGAGGTCTATGGTCACCACCTCAAAGAGCATGCACAGAGAAGTCCAAATTAAACATGATGTAATGACTTGTAAATTTAAATATACATTGATGGTTTAAGACACGAAACGAGCGGTTTGTGTGAGAAAACAAACAGTATTTATATCATTTTTACCTCTTGTAACCACAGCCACATCCAAGTGATCTAAAGGCACAGACGCTTTGTGGCTGTGGTAACGAGGTAAAATGATATAAATACTGTTCGTTTTCTCACAGAAAACCGCTCGTTTCTTGTCTTAGGCCATCAATGTGTGCTTACATTTACACATTGAGTGATTAAATTATGTTTAATTTGGACTTCTCTGTGCATGCTCTTTGAGGTGGTAACCATAGACCTGCATTATATGACTGACAGACAAGAACGGTTTGACTTAAAAACAAAAACACCTACATCTTGGATGCCTTGAGGTAAGCTAAAACATACCAAAAAGTAATTTCAAAGTGAACTATACCTTTAAATGAAGACCATTTTACCTGAGAAGAAACATTGCATTATATATTTCAGCTTGCTTTCAGACAATGTTGAGAATGTTTCATGAGAATGTTGTTTCAAGTGTAAAACAAGTTCAAATCGCCTAGTATTTAATAATCTTTGTTGATGCATTATCACAGTGCATTACAATGTTAAAAACATAACTTTTGATTTCAATCAAAATTTATTAGTAAATGTTGAAATTAACTTTAATTCAGATTAATAAATGCTGTAGAAGTCTTGTTCATCCTAAATCCATGTTAACTAATGAAACCTTATTGTAAAGTGTTACCGATAAAATAAGATATTAAATCTTGTTTTCAGAATGTATCTTGGATTAAGTTTGTCTCAACCCATTGGGAAAATGTTTGTTTCGAGCAAAATACCCACTTTGAACAAGAAAACCATTTGCCAAACTGTGAGTTTTCAATTGAACCGTGAGCCTCAGTCTTGTAGTGTGTGTGCGCCTGGCATAAGGAGACTTGGCATAAGGGGCTTCTTGAAATATTTCATCTTAAATTAGATGTCTTTCAGGAATGTTTATCTTGTAACCTTGGTGCATTGGCACAATAAGGGTGAGAAATATCTTACTTCTACTGGTTGTAACAGGACTGGCTTGTTACTTGTCGAAACACAATTTCAAGTGAGGAATAGGTATTTAACCCATTAAAGGCTGCAGTTGTAACATAGGCTAATTCCTACACTGCAAAAGTAATTTAAATGAGCTTTTTTTAATCCTTTTGGAACAATCTTCATGCTGTCTCAGGAGGTTTCGGAAAAGAGCCCCAGATGTTTTCTTCACTAGCGCTGGTGTGACTAACAGCCTAACAGTGCCGTTTGGGGGTCAGGACAGAGCTTAGCCTTCTGCTGTCGTACAAAGTAAGAACCAGGTTATACAAATCAAAACAGGGCCTTAAAATCAATGTTTTATCGGCCTCAAAATGTTTCAAGCCGTGTCTGCAAACTGACAGCCACACAATTAAAGCTGTCAGACACAAACTCGCAAGCATGGACACAAGAGGGCAGAGAGAGGCCAAGCATTAAGATTACAGGAGTGGGGGAGATGAGAGGAGGTTAGGAGTGCAGGCTCAGCAGCAAAGCATTACAGGAATTCAGTACATGCACACAATAGACGTAAAGGAATCTGCAAACCTTCAGCCTTTTGACAGCTGACAGAGCTTATTACTGAGGCATGATGCCAACATAACCGCATATGTTAGGCCTAGAATAGCGTGTAATGCCGATTGAGCTCATGATTTGACAAAAACTTTAACCTTTTAAACATATTATATTACTTTCCAAATGCTTGTTTTTGGTCTAATTGTGAATTATTTATCTGTCCTTGTAATTGGGGAAAACAAAACATCTACATGATGGTTTTCTGCAGATATCATGGCCTTTCACACTATGGGATAATGTTAGCCAAAGCCACATTGCTAGTTAAGCATTTCTTTAGCACATTTCCAGTGACTCCCAGTTTTCACAATACAACCAGTTTCTGATGGACACAAAAAATGTCTCACTGTTTGTGACAAATGCATTTTGTGGTAAAGCCTTCATCATTTTGTGAAAAACATTCCATTGTAAGGAAATGCATGTGATAAAGATAGACTTGGCTGTATTGACGCATCTCGGGCGTATTGTTTAATTTTGAAAGATGCCGAATATCTACCCGGCTTGAGTGTGTGTCAGGAGTGGAGCTCTGCAGACTGTGTGTGTTGTCATTGATCCAGACTGCGGCTGCAGCCCTCAGTTACACGTCTGCTCCAAACAACAGCATCATCAAACAGAGCTCTTCCTTCACCCTGACTGGCTCCATGAATAATTCTATTTAGAAGTTCAGCTAATATTGGCAAATTTCATGTGGAAAAATGTCCCGAAAAAAAAACAAAGAACTGGAAAACTTAGATATATTCTTTAAAGAAGTTTTGATATAGATGTCTGAAAGATGACCCATTGAGAACAGTCAAGTCATGACATCTCTTAAAAACAAAAATCTTTACTTACCTTACGTCTATATATCGGCTGATGTGAAATTGTCAGCTTTGAGTAATAGTTTGACCCACTCACTAAAGAGAATGGTCTACACGATGCATTTAAATATCTTAGTCGTATGATTTAATTTAGCATTTTTATGATAAATATGGCATTATATAGAATCTGTATATTTCAGCATCAACGCTGGCCATTGAATAAATCAGTTCCCATGGCAAATCCCAAGCTGAATAGTAACACAATGTGATTTGGGATAGTTTTCCTTGAGTATAAGAAGCCACATGGGACTAACCATTGCCCCAGATCTATTTTGTTGCCTCAGTTGTAACTCAATAGCCTAGGAATATGAGGACCACAATATTTATTAGCAAATATGATTAAGTTATGGTAAAGGGTCATATAGGTAGTGTGACAGATTTTTCAGTTTCAAGCAAATAATCTGATTTCTGCCACAGACAAGCACTTTAACCAACTATGTATCATATAGATAGATAGATAGATGGATGGATGGATGGATGGATGGATGGCAGATAGATATAGATGGATTATATTTTTGTAAAAAAAATTGCATCTTTTATGTAAATATATTCTATCTTTTTCTGCCTTTTTTTCTTTTAAATTGCATTTAAAATGCGACTCTCTTTGTTTCTCCCCCTTAATCGGTTGTTGAGCAACAACGGGCGCTGAGTGCTTTATTAAGATCAATTAGCCATTCATTCACTTCACGCATGAGGCCTTAATTCAGATTTCCCACCCATTAATTGAATCTGTATGCGCCTGAGATGCCCTTTTTCCCTTTCCTTTCCTTCTCAAAGCATCTCACTGAGATAGACTTTGGTCTATCAAGAATAACTTGAGTCCTTTAAATCTTGTCCTAATCTATACAGCCTCTGAAAAGCACCAGCTCAGCTCTCCTCCTATGAACTTGCAGTACACCAGTATTTTTTCCCCCTCTCCATGCCAGCCAACAGTTTCCATGGTAACAGCAGCTTTAAGGGGAGTATCACATCAGTGAAGCTCCTTCAGCCCAGCGCTGCGAGCAGATGTGTGCGCCACACCAATCGCGCAGCTATGCACGGCTCAACCAAACGCTACGGATGAGAGGGAGAGCAGAGGAGAGGAAAGAACAAATAGAAGGAGAAAAGCCAAGCGCCAGTTTTCACATCCAGCGGTTAATGAATTTGTGAGTGTAATACAGTCCTTTCCTCTGACTTCCTGTCTAGGGCTTTCTCAGCCGCAGACTGAAGGGTTCCATTAAACGCACCAAAAGTCAACCGAAGCTCGACCGGCACAGCAGCTTCAGGAACATCTTACCGGGCTTCAAGAGCGCCGAGAATGACAGGTAAGGTGGAGCCGTCGATTTAGAATCTTTTTCGCCTTCCTGTTATTGCTATGTCATGTTTTTATTCATCTAACACCATGAAGCTGTCAATATGTCCTTTTTTATGTGGCGTTTACACGTTTTCAATCAGTCCGTGATTAGAATTAGCATTCATTTTTTGATTTTGGGCCAACAAGTTGATGAACAGATCTCCTCTTGTCTGGTCTAAGCGTAACGTCTCGAATTGCAGCTCGTCGTATCTCCTGCAGCATTCATCACGTTATTCTCCAAACGTTTAGCCTCTCGATTCATCTCTATTAGGATTGTTTAGAGTCACTTATTGCAGTGCTAAAATGTCTGAGTCATCTTTCTCCCCCATGAATGGGGATCAGAGTGAGAAATGAATTGGATTACTCACAGGATAAATGGTCCAGCCACAGTCTAGTTTGCGAGAGATGCTTGTGAAATATTCGGCTCCTTGTGTGTTGTTCAGCTTGTCAGGAGAAGAAATATCAGGCTCCGGGATGCTTGGGTCCATATGTTGTTTTGATGTGACTTCAACACAGTGACCTACACGCAGCAGTTTATCAGCCTCAGTGTGTGTTTCTTGTATACAGGCTTGTAGCAATGTGCACAGAAGTGAACAGAGTTCATGGGAAATGTAAAGTCAAAGAAACTGCGTTTGAGTCTATACTGGGTGTTACTCAGAAGGAGGACTGGACGATAACTTTGCCACTGTGGAAAGCGATATCTCGCAACCTCACTTCTTTACTAACCCATTTTTTTCTACCTTATGCAATGAGATTAAATGAAAAACAAATAGAGGCTTGCTGAGGTTATTTTCCTGCTTTTTCTTGCATGTTTCCCCCAGTTTGAGATATCATCTGGAATTGTGTTCAGATTTACAGATTCCAAAAGTCTGAGATCTTTTTGCAAACTTAAATATTTCCCAAATTCTTTTAAAACCGAAGTATCTAATCTCTTATTGTATGTCACCAATTGGCTTTAGCTGCACTACTTCCTGAACTTAAGCCAGTTTCTTGTTTCCTGTCTGCCATTATTGGCCAAACGTGATTAATTTAGGTGTGTCTGATTATTTTTGCTGTGACTACTGAGGTCAGGCACACCTGGATTAATCAATTTGTCCAATAATGGCAGACAGGAAACAAGGAGCTGGCTTAAGTTCAGGAAGTAGTGCAGCTGTGCATAAAGCCAATTGTTCTCATTCTGTTATTATTTCTCCTATATGAACTGTAGTAGAACATTTGATACTCAAATAAAGCATATCAGACATCCTCTGAGCTATAAAATTTTCATAGTTAAGCAATATGAGTTTGATTCTGGCTTATGCTTGTTGACCGATTATTTCCTTAATTGTACCTTTCAACAAATGTGTTGAAAATGTATTTTATTTTTTACTCCTCCTCATCTCATTCCAAACCGTATGGTGAATATGCTGGCTACTCTTTTCCATGTAATAAAGAGTAAATGGGTAATGGGCATATCAAGCTACAAAAATGACTAAAAAACGCCATAAAAATGTCATTAAAAAGTCCATATGACTCACACGGCTATATTCCAAGTCTTCTGAAGCAACACAATAGCTCTGTGAAATTTAAGCCACTCTTGCTTAATAATTTTCCACTCAGTTGGGCTCTCCAATCAAATCTGGTGCCATTCGTTATGAGACACTTTTGTGGTACTTTTATAGTGCTTTTTGTGGTTCCATTAACTTTGATTAAAAAAAGAGTGCGATATGATGCAAAAATGTGAGTTTTTTTTTTTTAAAGAAAAACTCATGCCGGTTTGAAACGTTATGAGAGTGAGTAATGATGTTTTGAGTCTGATATTCATCAGTTTACTACAAAATGCACTTTGGCTTCCTATATTCTTTATACTAGATGTGTGTTGTGTGGGAAAGTATTCTCAATTACTTCGAAAGAGAATCTCAAGAGCACAATCTTTTACATGGGAATTTGTTGAGTCACTCTAGTCTAGTCTATACAGTCCTGTGGATATCATAGCAACCGCGCCAAAGATTTCTCCACAGCTCACCGTCAACCTTGTGCTTCTGTGTTGCTGTGGTGTTAGTAAGGAAAAATGGCCTTGCTTGTCCAGAGATTTTATGCCTCATTAAAGCAGCATATTATCCTGGGAGCTTCACCATCAGCTTCATGGCACCAAGGTGTGTGAGCTGGATATGACATGCATATACTGCTTTTCGGATGCTGTGCCAGACTTCATACCTGACTGGGTTCTGCCAGTTACAGTAAGTTAAGGGTCATTTCACCCCGATGTGTCTGTTCAGCTTGCCTGGACCTGACTGTTGCTAAGCTCAAGTCGATGTTGCGTAGTTCAGACATTGTCAGCAGCATCACACAGTCTAATATTTAGTGAAATTTAGTCTATTTATTATTCTTTATGTGCACAAATCATCTGCATTATTTCAAATAAATTTGGGCCCAATTTTTTCTTAATTAATTTCTGAAATCCCTCCCCTATTCTTCAAGACCCAGTCAGTTCTCTTTTCTTTTTATCTTTTACATCATTTTTCATTGATATAATACTTTATCCTGTTTAATTTGCTGAAAGTACACATTCTATTGGTTGATTATAAACATAAAAGCTGCCATTGTTCTCTTTATTTATTTTTATTTTTTAAACAATAATTTTATTTGTCAAAAATTATCACACAAGTTTATACAACATTTCCATTTTCCATTACAACTGAATAAAAATAAAAATATACAAATAATAATACAAAATAATAATAATAATTAAAAAAACAAAACAGCAATAACATTGGCTACTTGTCTATATACTCTCAATGTCCATCAATGCCACCATTGTTCTCTTTATTTAACATGTAAAGCTTTTTACAATCATAAATTTAAGTTGTTAAAGGGATAGTTCACCCAAAAATGAAAATTCTGTCAGTATTGAAACTTGCCAGCCTCGAAAAGTTACTAAAGTCATTGTTAAAATAGTCCAAGACTACAGTGGCTCAATCTTAGCTTTATCAAGCGACGAGAATACTTTAATTTAGTTTCAATCCCTCAAGAAGCCTATGGACTAGTATGGAGGAGTGATCCAGCTCTCAGATTTCATCAAAAAATATCTTAATTCGTGTTCTGAAAATGAACGAAGGTCTTGCGGGGTTGGAACAACACGAGGGTGAGTAAATACTGACAGAATTTTCATTTTTGTGTGAACTAACCCTTTAAAAATGCACAACTTTGGACTGAATTATTGAATTTGATTTTTAGCCTCATTCTGCTCGTAGAGGACATTGATCTAACTGTGTTTTTCTGTTCCGCACTGATGGCCAGCATCAGTATATGTGGAATCTGCGGTTTCATCCTTTATGGACTCTATTATAGTGCTCATTTTACCTTTTTACCTTTTAACTCTATAAAAGCTTCCATTTAGATATCTGATGTCCTTTTGGCTGAAGATAAGAATCAGCTTTTAAGCTCTCAACTGGCCACTCCAAAAGATTTTTTGACATGAACTGGAAGTGATATGAAAGGAAAGTTGATTTTTATTTTATAGCAGAAGGGGGGAAATGCTAATTTTGTGTACTTAAATATTTTGGGGGAGCACTTTGTAATAACTTCCAATAATTTAAGTTATCTGCCAGTATGTCACGTATATGACGTATGCTGACGTATGATCGTAAAATGATGTGGAAAAATAACAGACTTAAAAGTTTGGGGTCAGTATGTTTTTTTTTTATTTAACTTTTATTCAATAAAGGATGCAAATGTTACAAAAAAATTCTATTCTAAATAAATTGTTTTTTTAAACTTTCTATTAATCAAAGTATCCTGAATAAATTGTTTTAAACATACATCATAGTTTTCTGAGCATCAAATCAGCATTTTAGAATGAAATTTAAAGGATCATGTGACAATGAAGACTGGAGTAATGATGCTGAAAATTTCAACGTTGCCATCAGATGAATAAATTACATTTTAAAATGTATTCCAATAGAATAATATTTCACAAAATCATTATTTCTACTGTATTGTTGGTTAAAGAAATTTAGCCTTGGTGAGCAAAAGAGACATTTTTTTTCCCAAAACATCTTACTTACTCCATATTTTGATTGCTATCAAGTAGTACTTGATGGGTATTAAATTATGAAAATATATTAATTCAAGTTTGACATTTCTACCCATTTCAATGCATTATGTTATTATGTAATTCAATGTAATTTAATAATTCTTTAATTTTCACTTACATGTCCACATCAAACTGACACTTAAAGACAAAACACATGCCATTCAGCCTTAGGAGATCTCTTTCCATTACAGCCTTTGAAAAGTACTTTGGGCTTTACCTATTGATTTTTTTGTTGTTTCCCATCAACCATTATCTGAACAATAACGGCAGTGAGATCTCTTCATCCTCATGTAATTGAATGAGAAATAAAGGAGGCGATATCGTCACAGCAGTGTGATGGATAGCGCTATTCAAAGCATGGTTTTGTTTGGCAAAAGCCATCTTCCTCACCTCTGGCTCACACTTCTGTACATTTATTTAGAGATATTGATGCAAATTGCTTTATTTTCAATCTAAAGACATGCTGCTTGAAACCAATTACTGAAGCATCATGTTCATTTTTTTTTAACGGGTCTCTTGCATCATCCGTTTGGACGGAGCGTGGTTTCCAGGTCAGCCTCCCTTCTCGCTGACGGCTGTTTTGCCATGTCCCACTTAATTACAGGCCTGGGAGTCTTGTAATAGAGAGAATGCATGGCCTTACTGCACTCCACTAACACCAAGAGACATGAGCGCCCAGGGCGTGCCAATGTTTTAGTGTGCACCCTACTCCACAAATTACTGTCTTCATTTCTCTCTGGCTTTGTGTCTGTGTGTGTGGGGCGGGCCGGGGCGTGGGGGTCTTTGTCTTTCTTCTGTAGACCATTGGAGGAATCAGAAGCTGTTACGTTATTTTGTTTAATTAGTGACCTGTGAATTCCACCGCAGATCGTATCATGGTCACAAAAAGATGAGTAAAATCTATGATACCCCAGTAAGCATACATACTTCCCCAAGATATCTGTGAAAGAGCATCATTTGGAAAGCTCAGTATTTTGTGCATAAAATCTGATAAACATTTAAAAAAGGATTTGAGATTAAAAATGTCAGAAAAACATCTGTAGAAAGGCATTTTGACATCCGTCAGGAAACATTTTTGCAATGAACTGAAAAAAAATGCACATGAAACTTTTGAATAGATTGATGTGTTTTTTAATCAGCAGAAAACTAAAATAGCTGTCATGTTATGTATTCCAGTAGAGGGTGATTGGGGCTAGTTGTCACACTTTTCACCCCACTGAATATTTCTGAGAATAGTAGTGACAAACCTGAAGTCCTCTACCGTAGTAGTCTAGTATAAACATAAAGTCTAGTATTTTTACTGTTGTTGATTTCAGAAAAAAAGGTACTGTTCCTTTAATACGTGTTGACCCAATAGAGGGACATATTATATTATATTATATTAGTATATTATAGAATATTAATTATATCAGCTGAATCTATTCATTTATTCGTTTAGCTGAGGCTTTTTTTACTGAAAAACAAACTATAAATTGTAATGTACAAACATTTTAAATTTCTGTTTTGGAATTTGGACTACAGGTAATGGATTAATAATTTTATAAAATTACAAAATTACACTCTAAAAAATGCTGGGTTGTTTTAACCCAATTTTGGGTAAAATATGGACAAACCCAGCCATTGGGTTACATTTTTAGATTACATTTTTAACCCAATGGCTGGGTTTGTCCCTATTTTACCCAAAATTGGGTTAAAACAACCCAGCATTTTTTTAGAGTGTACTAACGACTGTTAATAAAAAAATAGCCTTTACCAACAGCTATGATATGAATCTTTTAGTTCATTCTAACCGAACATGTCGACCTCTTTATGAAAAGCCGACCTCTTTAATAATACATGAGCAAGTTGTCACTATTGACTCGTATTGATTAAAGGCACACTGGAAGCCACTGTCCCCTCAGTGTGTGGCGTCCCAGGATATGGGGGAAGGGTGCAGGATGGTGGTTGGGTTTGGTTTAAAGACATGTGTGATGTGAGGGCTGTGGCAGTCTGCCCATAATGGATTAGCCTCATTAAATTCAAACCTGCATTCCACACAGAAAAAAACACCCACGGCAGAGCTGCACATCCTCTCTTCCTTCAGTCTGTCTGTCCCTCTCATTTTGTCTCTGTCTCAGCCTGTCTTCCCCCACGGTACTCCATCTATCTGACAGGCTTTCGTTTCTTTCCCCCCACCTCTGTTTTTATTGGTTTCTACTGTCTCTATCCCACTAAAACCTGCACCATATTTCTGCTTTTGACCCTCCAACAACCTCAAGTATCAGCTATGAATAGGATTGTCGTGCACATTCAGAGCATTTCTGTGACTGGCCAAGGACATTTAGTGGTTATTGAGTTGATTATGTATTTTTTTTTCCACATGAGATGAAGGTTTTATCTCTCAAGGTCTGCATTTAATAGCAAACCAAGCAAGCTTTCCAGCTTATTTACCATGGTAATCCTATAGAAAATAGATGCTCGGCGCTTCATTTAGCTTTAGTGTGGTCATTAAACCTTTTACACAATCTGAAGCCGACTGTGCATGTTTGTTGATGGTATAATCTTACCAGCCGCATTGCTTTCTCAAGCTTATGCTCACCTACATAGAGCTTTTATGTTCTCTCTCCAAATATATATATATATAGTTTATTGATATGTTTAATAAGAGATTATTAGATTGCATGGATAAAGGAACAGTTCACCCAAAAATAAAATATTCTGTCACTGTACAAACTCCTTCGTTCGAAACCTGTTTGTTTCTTTCTTCTTTTTTCGTCAAGGGATGCACAATATTAGTTCCATATCGATTATTTTAGTTTTTTTTATTGCAAGACTTTACAATAAGGTTTCATTTATGACATAACATGAACTAACAATGAAAAATACTTCTAAAGTATGTAATAATCTTAGCTAATGTTAATTTTCTACAATATTAAAATCAAAAGTCGTTGGCTATCTGTTAATATTATTTAATGGACCTGAGCTAACATGAACTAACAATGGACGGTTGTATTTTTATGAAATAATATTAACAAAAACTAATAAATAATGTAACAAATGTTTTCCTCATTGTTAATTGATGTTAGTTAATGCATTAACCAACATCAACTAATGCTGCTTAATTGTAAAGTGTGGCGATTCTTTTTAAATATATTGTTTTGGTCAGTATTTGTGACCTGTTTTTACATTTAGATATAATCGTATGCTAATCATTTAAGTTACATTTTTTTTTATAGCAAATCACAAAATTAATATCCTTTTTCCAAATATTGTACATGTATAATCCCTACATTCAATTCTAAATTTTTGTTTAATTTAAAACTCCCTGTGAAACGTATAATTTAAATATTGTCCATGCATTTGTATCAACATGATTGATATCATTGAATATTTTTGACATTATTTCTTGACACAAAACATGACCATCAATTCTGCTTTCTCTTTGACCCAGCAGTTCAATGACACTGGCAACATTTCCCTCCTTGTCTTCATTTCCCTCTCATTTTGAATGCTTGACATGGTATATTATATAGATCGGGCCTGCGGATGATGTAGTAATGCAATTCTTGTAACCAGGGCTATGTTTGACATCTTCACGGGCAAGGACGATGACCTCTCTATCCCACAAATCTTTATTCTGGGGAATCACCAAATCTCACTGTTATGATGTAAAGTAGTGCTTCAAAGGACAGAGTCACCTTCTTGATAACACAGTTTCCAGCTGAACGACTTCTGAATTTAAATTCAACACAGTATAGCAGGAAGTATTGTTAAAGGAATTTTCTTGGGTCAATACAAGTTAAGCTGCATTGACAGCTCCGTGACATGCTGGTGATTAACTCAGGAAATAATGTTGATGTGCCACTGATATTGCACAAGGATAAACATTGGAAAGTGAGTACAGTATATATTGTTCCAGAATACTTGAAACAAATGGGCCTCGATTCTGTTAACGATTCTCGCATGTGCGTTCTTCCACCAATGAAGACGAAATACTGTGCTAAAATACAATCCTGCAGTGCGCAATATGTATCATTTCTGCAACACTTGACCAGTGATATTCCCCAATAAATAACTCTTATGAGCCATTTTTAGTGAATCATAGACACTTTAACTGTGTATAATATAGATCACAGTTCTATCCCCAAATGAATGAACCAAATCTGTTCAGTGAATAAAACGCATACAAATCAAGTATAGTCCGAATCACGAATGACTAATGATTAAATTAAATTAGGAATTACAGAATAATGCGCTAACATTCAGATTTTGTGTTATTTTCTTGTACTTCTTCAAACAAAACAGTTTGCTCAAGTGTGATGGTGCAATTGAGGATAAAACTGAATAGATTTGCAGTTTACATCTTAAAAGAGCTCAGCAGAGAAGGCTGTTCACCAGTAATGGCTCTTTTTGCAATGACCGTGACCTGAGCAAACCGATTTGCTCTTGAGAAGAAATGTCTTTCTAATTCACACTCAAATCCGAGAGGATAGCAGAGAGCGGGGCGTCTTGAACGCAGCTGATTCTTTCTGTGCATTGTGCAGTGGTGGAGATGAGGCTTCAGACCTGTCAGCATCCCACAGATCCCGCCCCGACAGCCCATCATTGTCTGGAATTTTCCAAACGCCTGTACCATGCAGATCACTCTTGCTTCATAATTGTCAAGAATATTTTACATGAGGTATGTCAGATACAAAAACAACAAAAACAAGCAAATAGGAGGCAGAAATTGTCAGTCAAGTTGTTGTTGTTGTTGTTTTAATAGAAATTCAGAGCGAATAGGTGGTTAAATATACATGTCTATTCATTTTGGCATCATTTGCATAAGTTGTAGTTAATTCAAACCCATATTAAAGGGATCCTCCACTTTTTTTGGAAATAGGCTCATTTTGCCACTCCCCCATAGTTAAACAGTTGGGTTTTACCGTTTTTGAATCCATTCAGCCAATTTTTTTGATATTTAGAAGAATATTAATAACCAGACAGTTTCTGGTCTCATTGACTTCTATAGTAAGAAAAAAATATACTATGGAAGTCAATGAGACCAGAACCTGTCTGGTTACGGATATTCTTCTAAATAACCGAAAATCAGCTGAATACATTCGAAAAACGTTAAAACCCAACTGTTTAACTATGGGGGAGTGGCAAAATGAGCCTATTTCCAAAAAGAGTGGAGTATCCCTTTAACACTTTCCCTGATTTTTCCATCATTCGTGACACAACGCTTCCCTGCCATAGACGGACCTTTCAGGCAATCTATTTTTTCACTTTTATATGATAGGGGGCGCTATGTAGCATTTTCTAAAAGAGTACAGAATTCCTGGATCAATTCTAGGCCTTCATTTGTGTAAAATTTTTTCAGATTTATGATGGATTTATTTTTTTCATTTTTGACACATGAAGAAAATATATTTATTTATTTTTATTTTTTTTTTCACATTTCCCATTCATTTCAATGTGGGGTCATATTGACCCCGAAGACCAGAAGTGTAAACATTTTTTTTACATACCTTCAGAACAACCAAATCAAGCCCAGTTTTTGTGTGTATAGTAAGATAATGTATGAAAAGTCACAAAATCTCATTCCACTGAGATGAAGGGAACCTTTTTTTCGTTAAGTAAAAGTCGATTGGGGTCGTATAGACCCCATGACCCGATTGAGGGCACAACGTGAGCTTGCATTTGCAGTTGTGCTGCATACTATATCTATGTGAAACAGGCCTACAAGTGTGTAATTGTGTCTGGCAGATTCACTGGAGTTCAGGGATCAATGACAAATCAATTTATCAGATAAGCCTTTGCTATATACGCAGTAATCTTTCAACCAGCAGTTCTGCTTGGCCACTGCAGTGGTTTTTATCTTCCACTACAGTTTTTTAAATGACCACACATGCAGAGACACACAAAATTGGCATTTCTTCACAGGTTTTAATGCGGTTCACTCTTGTTGAGACTCTCACACAGGTTTTTTGTCTCCTTTGTCACAGCCTTCTTTTGCATTTGAAGCAGTATGTTATACCCTTGCGAGTTAGGCTTTCATTTGTGACACTTTGTTATTATCCGGTCTTATTGAGATGTGCACCATGATGTAGACTGTATATGCAATTTTGTGTTGTTGTCCCCCAAAAGATCTAAGCAATCATCATCCTTTAATGACAAGGTAATTTGTGTCAACAACTTGCAGGCAGAATTGCTCCAGTTATGAAAGCAGTCGGTCGCTGGGTATAAAAGCAAATCTTACCCTCTAGAGTTGCCATAGTAACAAAGATAAATATTAAGTACAATATCAACCTCGCTTTACATGAATGCAGATCATCGTTAATTCCGAGTGTGTGTACCTTTTGTGGGCTGTTACCGCAAGTGAAGCGTTTCGAATTGACGGATACCGTGTGACCCTTTTGCGAGAGTAGGCTTTGTTGCAACTGCATTACACCATTAACAATGTCAACCTGCACCTCCGTAATTAACACGTTTTGCAGTTATGTTTTCCTAGCGGGATGTTAGCGTAGTTACTGGAAAACTAGGTCAATATGATGCGTCACAATTTCAGCCTGTAAGGCAACAAATAATAAAAAAGGGAAATATGGGGGCGGATTTATGGTTCTGCATGTGTTCAGTGGTCTGTAGTTGTAGCTAATGGAGCCGGAAGAGACAGGAGGAGAATGTTAACAACACTGAGGGGAATGTTAGAGGTCGCAGAGTGAGCTAACTGAGTAAAAGGGCTTCCTGCGTTCTGCTACAGTCTGTGGTTTGTTAGAGGAATAGTTTAGAAAAATAGTAACAAACTAGTTCGACTTTTGATACTTCTGGGGAACCCAAAATAAAGCATTACCTACTTTTCCATATATTAAAATAGACCTGCATGAAAACTGAAATTGCGAAATGGCTTAAGCGATTGTATAGTGTATAGTGTGCATTTGAGAAGGCAAACTTGTGATGAGACTTGCTTATAAACCATATAAATATATGTACAGTATTTTTCTCAAATACTGTATTTATTATATGTTGAAATATTGCAATAGTATTTTTTCTGTTGTTTAATATTTTATTTAATACTACGACTAATAATTGACTATATTTTATAATTATTATTATTATCATAATTACAAAATAAAATAAACAAAATAAGAAAGGTTACTTTTAGGGCTGTCAAACGATTAATCGCGATTAATCGCATCCAAAATAAAAGTTTGTGTTGACATAATATATGTGGGTGCACTGTGTATAATTACTTTATATCAATAAATAAACACACATGCATGAATATATTTAAAAAAAATGTATATTCATGTATATTCTGTATATAGATTTATTTATAATTTATATTATATATAAATATAAATATTTTATATGTAAATAATATTTTTTTCTTAAATATACATGTGTGTATATATATATATACACAAAATAATTATACACAGTGCACCCACATATATTATGTAAACACAAACTTTTATTTTGGATGCGATTAATCGCGAATAATCGTTTGACAGCACTAGTTACTTTTCATAGTCATATTGATTTATAATTTTAAAATATTTGGCATAATTTTACAGCCATACAAAACAAGAACAGCAAACCTGGAGATTTTTTAAAAACATAAACAAGAATTTGATTTTCCCCCATATAGTGCAGCCCTATTGACGGTGAATCAGTGTATAAAAGTAGTCCGTACTCTTTCGCTGTTTTTATGTCTTCTGAAGATTTTTTTTTTTTTTTTACAAATAGATCTAAAATTGGTTGCTATCAAGTCCCTTTTCACTAAAAACTGTCTGCATCCTTTCAAATATGGTGCCTTTAGATGTAACACGTCACCTTTGGAAGATAACACGTCTTGGACTACTTTTATTGTGTTTTTTTTTTTTTTTGTCATGTTGGAGCTCTTTTGGAGAACATTTCTCCATTTGTTCTGCATGGAAGAAAGAAAGTCATTGGTTTGGAATGACATGAGGATGAGTCAATCATAATAGAATCGTCATTTTTACTTTAAATTGTGTGAGTTTTGAACCGTCGTGACCAATTTCTATTCGCATAACATGCATTCACCAGATCTCCTTTACCGTTTATAATGATAGCTAGCAGAGCGGCTACAGCTAGCCACATCTGCATCATTGCATTCGTGATTATTTTCAGTCTGTTGACAATCCAAGAGGCCAGTGGGGAAGTCAGGCCCTGTTATTGCAATCTTCATTCTGCTTAAATGCTCCAGGGAGCTTACATTTGAGGGATCCTTTCTGAGCAATACAAATTAATATTAAAAGACTTCCACAACTCCATAAGACAGGTGCGGGACCATTAGGTGAGGCTGCAAGATGACGGGTAATTGCTCTTAGCTGGCTCACACACACCTACATCCACATGACACTGGAAAATGAATCACAGGCTTGCTGTTGGGGAAAGCTATGCGTGGTGGAGAATGGCGAGAACATATGTCATTAATTTGTCTGCTGGGTGACTCGCGCACATTCGATACATTATGTTAAAGGTTGAGTTTGAGGAGAGCCGAGCTGGTGATAGGAAACTCCTCTCTCCCGTCTCCTCTGTTTTATTGCATGACCATTGTGTCGCCTGATGAATTGTATTCCTGAATGTGTCTATAGTCTGCAACCTGCACCCACTAGGTACGGATACTGTCACATCACACTTCTGTGCAACAAAGACATGGCCTCATTGTTTCAGGTCTGAAGGACATGGAACACACTTTGGTTTCTCTACCTAGAAAAGCTTTTTAAACGCCTTGGTGTGCTTAAAGGGGTCATGAACTGGCTTTTTAAATTTTATTATATTGTTGTCTGAGGTCAACTTATGACGTTCCCTTGGTTTTTACATTCAAAAACATCAAAATGAATAAGTGAAAAGCTATTTTCTACCCTAGTTTTGAGCCTAGCTGAAAAACGCTCTGTTTTTATGGGCGTCTCGCACTGAAGACTTGGAAGTAAACGCCCACTGCTGTGAGTGGGTAACAGTTTTGCGTATTATAATGAGTTTTAACTCACCCGTCGATGCACTTGAGGGAAATTGTTTTGAAAACATCCAATGTTGTAAAATGGCAACCGGAATGATTCATCCATACAAGTTTGACCCAGACTCCGAGTGTTGCACCATTCCTGTCAGATCCAATATAGACGACACAGCACCGTTCTTTACTCTTAATTAATTAATCTTTTATTGGACTAACAAGGACATTTTCAGTTCTGGAACGTACAGGATATTCTTATAATATGATCTCTTAGATGTCAAAAGCTTGAGTAAAATTTGTTTTCTCTGTTCATCCTTTAAGCTTGAGATGTTCAGCTAAAGAGTGGATCTTAAGTCGCTATAATACAATGCATTGATTAACTTGCATTTATAAACCTGGTGCTTTAGTGTTATGTTTAAACGTGTCATTCTTTCCAACGTTCCCTATTTGTATATTTAAAACAATCTCATAACATTATTTAATGCAATTTTATCTTTTCAGTGTAATTGATTTAAGTTGATCAGCCCTAGTGTCTTATTATTTATAAGTAATGATTTAATTTAAGAATGAATCTGAAAGATGAAGCATACATTTAATAAGATTGCGAGTAGGGGGATGCCCTTTAAAGGTGCAGATATTACAATATGCAGATTTAATTATATCAAAGCTGTTTGAACACTGATGAGAATGAGAATATTGCTTCAGCAACTTTTTTACTCAGACAAGTAAATGAGATATATATGTATACTATATATATATATATATATATATATACACTAAATGATACACACACACACACATATATATATATATATATATATATATATATATACAAAACTTGGTTTACTTAAATATTTCAAAATCCTTAAACACCTTTTGTTTATTGCCAGGTATAAAATATATTTAAACTGCAAATTTTCAATGTGGTCTCATTCTTCACTGTATATTGCAAATTAATCTTCTTTTACCTTTTTGTTTGGATCAGCAATGCCTAAATTCAATCACCATTGTAAGCTCATGACACTAATAGTTTTAAGTGACGTGCTGTAGGCTGTGGTGTGTCAGCCCTCTTCCTCCTCTTGTTGTTCATCAAATTATGGCTTAAACTACATTTTCTTAATAGAGAGTATTAATCACAAAAATTGTGTGGGTTGAACCCTAAGCCTGATAAAATTATCTCATAATTGATCAAATCATGTTCACAACTAATGCTCAGATTAAATTCAAATTGTAGCATGTTTTAAACAAAACATTTTAAAATCAACCCAGGACACTACAGGCAAAAAAACATGCACATGTTAGATTTATGGCTATGTGACTTTACATGTGTGTGGGAAGTGAGAAGAAAATACACTTTTTAATTTTTATTTTATTGCACGTTATCTATTTCTGTATGTAGATTTGAATCACAATACGTCTCTTTAAAGGGATACTCCACTTTTTTTTGGAAATAGGCTCATTTTACAACTCTATTACAAGAGTTAAACTGTTGAGTTTTACCGTTTTTGAATCCATTCAGCCGATCTCCGGTTCTGGCGGGACCACTTTTAGCATAGCTTAGCATACATTATTGAAGTGCACAAGACCATTAGCATTACCCCCCAAAAAATTACCAAAGTGATGATTTGCGCTGTGATTGGCTGAATGTTAGTTCACTCAAGTCTAAGTAACAAATCAGAGAACACAGGCGGAAATAGTGGTGCTGGGTCAAAAAAAAAAAGTGGGGGACAGAATCACCTGTTTCTTAAAGCTACACTGTGTGATTTTTACCCCCATCTAGTGGTGAAAAGGTATATGACCATCCAGTGAATATTAGTTTCTGTTCCTCTCAATTCCGATTTCGTTTTAACTCCTACGGTGGCCAATGTAGTCCAAGATTAACATGGCTTCCAGTTCGACCTCGTCCATGAGTGTTAACTCAAACATAAACGCAAATGGCGAAGCTTGAATTAACGGGTATGTCCCTCTTTGGCTAATGTACTTTCAAGATGGACGGTCAAAATGGCGACCGACATTAGAACCCCTTACCCGTATGTATTTTCAATGGCATATTATACACTCACGACTCACGAGAATACTTTATTACTTGCCTATAAAATGAAGAGTAGTTTGATTCTGTTGTGTGGGAGTGGGGTCACCACAGTTTTGAAACCTAAGAAATGACTTGAATTGTGGACCAAAAAAAAACACAACTAACTTGACAACCCCTGCCCTAACCCTAAGAATGAGCAATACTGCCTGCCTAAAAACAGGCTATAATTGTTTTAAGCAAACGCTACTCAGGTCAAGGATTACTGAGCGTACATACACCCACCCACGTTCCCAAACAGCCATTAACTTCCAGCAAACATGCATTCTGCATGGCAATATTGTCTTTACTACTGGATGTGGATTTTCCCAGTTCAGGGAAGAAGCCAGTATATCACAAAAGCCAGAGGACAAAGGCCACACACACACACACAGAGGGAAGGGGGCAGGGCCAGCTCACACTGTTCAGCCTGCTTCCGTTGCACACAGCAGCAGTCCAGCCGACACAACGAGAGAGAGAGAGAGAGAGAGAGGGATCGGCACAGCCCACAGTCTGTCAAAGGATCTGTGGCCCACTTTAAAAATGAGTGGGGGGTTTACAGCAGCTCCTCTATGAGAGTGTGACAGTTAAATCAAGGAGGCCAGAGCGAGAGCAGAGAGGCGGGGTCGTGAGATTGTGTGTGCGTGAGCCGGCTGTGTGTGTCCGCTGTTCCCAGTGGCTCCGAGCCGCAGCAGAGGTAGCAAAATGGAGCTGTGAGCAGCCTTCCTCATCCTTGTCTTCGTCGCCAGGGGACCGGGGATCTTGACGGCATGTCCGGTGAGTAGTCCATGCTAGAATCCCTGTGGTTCTGACAGGCACGCTGTAGATCCAGATCTTGGTGGATGGGAGTGGGTTACGGGAGCGCTGCATTGTGCTTGAATGGCATCTCATTACAGAGCTTCCATGCTGAAAGAATGAAAGAGGGCGAGAGAGAGAGAGAGGCGAGGGACGAGTCACAGAGCTCCCTCAGCCTTTGTCGGCATTATCAGGGCAGTAATCGATGGTAAACAGCGCGCTGAGGCGGTCAGCTGGGATTGTGGCCGGTAACTGAGGTGTTCGGTCCCTATGAACGGATCATAGGCTTTTGACTTCCCCGTTCTGTCCTTTGTGTGGGAGCAGATGTTGAAAAACACATGCTGGGTGAGGAATACACGCCATACCCTGCGGTCAGGTGGCTGTAGAGGTGCTTTTGGTACCGTTTTTTTCATTTAATGGCACTGTCAGGATGCGTATTGATATAATGAGGTCCGTTATTCCACCCTGTTACTGGGTGGCGACACGTGCTGTTTGACATCCCATCATTCTCTATGTTGGATGGGGCAAATCTGATGATGTATGTATGTCGAGATGCTGTGGCAGAATATTGATATTTGCAGTTTATACTTGATTTAGTGGTTTAATGTAGGTGTGTATTTATGAGTGTAGTAGTATTTATTATACATAATGAGAGTATTGTTTTATATTACTACAGTGATTAATCCAAACGTTTATTGGCAAACAAATGAATTAATTCAGTTTATGAACATGTTGTCTGTACACATACTGCTGGACACATCATACGTCTTCATTTTTCTCATTAGATATGTAAAATATTTGAATAAATAAATAAAAAGAAATTATTTAAATCCTCACTTGCCTGGTTTATGCTACTCTGAGCAATGTTTGAGCTTTATATTTTTATATAATATTTTTTTATATATAATTTTATATTGAGCCTGGGTTCTCCCAAGGTTTTTTTTCTCCATCCAATCTGATGGAGTTTTGGTTCCTTGCCACTGTTGCCTTGTTTTGGCTTGCTTTGTCGGGGATATTTAATATTTAACAATATTATTGACCTGTGTTGTACTACTTTCATGTTATCACTGTGAAGCTGCTTTGATACAATCTGTATTGTGAAAAGTGCTATAAAAATAATTGTGACTTGACTTGACTATATTTTGAGCACTTCTTATGTTGTTCACGATGACTTGTTTGGTTTAGACCTCAGATGTAAGTCGTTTTGGATAAAAGCATCTGCTAAATGCAATTGTAAGTGTATATTTATACATAGGAATTTGGCATAAAACATTCCGTCTCATATATTTCATGAAACTGTATTAGATGTGTTTGTGATCACAAATTAACTTAAAGTTGTTTGAAAAGTTAAAAAGCGTTGCAACCGTATTTATGATATAAGGATTGGATATGTATCACAAACTGGAATACTTGATTCTGATTGGTCAATTGCAGACTTTAACTGCATTCTTAAGGCAAATAATTTTGTATAATGACCACTAAACTGTGTAACTGACTGTTGTTCAATTTGCTTTATAGCTGTTACAGTTTCACATTTTGTATACATCAAACTCTTAATTTTCATTAAGAAGTTTATTTATTAAACTCTTGCAAATAATGTCATTTGATATAGATTATTTTACCCATCCAGAATCGCCTTTTACCACCACAGTTGTTGCATGATGCATTTGCTGCTTTAAACCACAAAGGCACTATAAATGTAAATTTTGTGCATTAATATACACGTAGAATGTGAGCTCACAGATTTGTGTTTGTCTGCATTTTATAATGGCTCATCCAATTAAGAGTCTAGACTATCAATACATTTTACGATTTCCTGTACGATATCCCGTACATAGAAAATGTAAGTTAATAATCAAATGTACAACTTTTTTTTAAGTTACACTTTTGGTGTGTACCCAGATTATTCACTGGAAAAACGTGTTATTCACATTGATTCACATCAGGAAGTGTGAATGTGCAATGCTGAGGACAACATACATATTCATGTTCTATTCTCTCCTTTGTAGATATCTGTTAATGGCTTCGTTTGGAGCTAGGTTTGGCACTTTGCATGAATTCAAAGCCATTATCAGAAGTTGTGTAAAGGATTTTTAAGGACCCTCCAAATTCATGACTATTTCAAAAACCTTGTCACATAGCAGATTAATTCTCACCAAGGTTAGTGCAGAAATACCATTCCGTTTTAATTGCCTCCCACTACACAACCATTTTAGAGCTTCAGTAATTTCTGCTTGATCAAAAACCTTGCTGGTTGGCTTGGTAAAATTGGATAGAAATGTAGTAGCGTAAATGTCAAGCAGTGACAGGCAGTGTTACTCTAAAAAAGCTATTAATTATAGTTAATAACTACATCTTCAACGATGTAATAATTAGACTACTGTAATAATTACTCTCTCCAAGAAAAGTATTGCATTATTTATTATTAATTACTTTATGTAGGATATATAGGATATACTAATTTTAATAATTTTCAAATAAATCATATAAATTGCATACATTATTCTTGAACTGACCAAAGTAATTTAAAGGGAGAAGGTTACAATTACAAAAACATACATTTAATTGATGTTAAATCCACTATTGTTTTATATAGAATTGTTCTATAGTCTACAAGTATTTAGTGCAATTACATCAAAAGTAACTGTAATTATATTTAAAACTAATCTTTTACTCTACTTTTACAAGAGAAAACTACTGTAATTAAATGACTGTAATTAAATAGTAATGCATTACACTTAACACTGGTGACATGTGAGAGCAGTGTGATATGATTTTATTATTTTATCCCAAACTATTTAAATTGATGTAATTATTTTATATTTGTGTACTTGCATTTTATGGGCTAAATTATTGGTGTTGACTTCTTGTTATTTGGTATCAAGGATGATGGAGAAAAATATATAGTTCTAAATGTAAATGAATAGTAAAGTCTACACCACAACTATAACGAAAATACTATTAAGAAACTATATGTTTTAAAATAAACTTCCAGGATACTTGTTTTGTTTCTCTCCAACTTTCTCCTATAAAAACCTAAAACATTCCATGCCCCAAGAATCACCCGAATAAGCTTCTTTGAAAAGAGGCTTTGTGGGTTTTAGGAGTGGATCGATAGTGTTGAGATTTATGCAACTATTCGTCTGTGAACACAAACACAGCTGTTGAAATGCAGTAATAAGATATGTACCAGGGTATTATGGGATGCAGAATAATTACTTAAGTCATTGAGCTCCCAAATGTTTTTTCTGATTATAAAATGAGTTGTTTAGTTGGATTTTTGTTGTTGTTGTTGTTGTTTGCATGAGCTGACTTATCTAGTTCACACTAAGGCTCAATCCCAGTTCACCCAGTGTGACCTTGGTCTAGGGGTTGGGAGTCCCGATTCTTGTTGAGATTGAGGGGGTAGGGCGAAGGTTAGGACTACATAGCCCTCGAAACGGAGATTTTTCAGAGGCACACTCCAAACGTATAGGGCTACGAAAAAGTTCACAGAATACATTGTAAATCACCGGCGAGATGGCTTCGCAAACGGTTAAACATTTCAATTTAGCGCCAGATGACACCACCATGCACTTTATTTACTCTTATAATAATACTATAGTCATTTAAATTAAGAAATTGTATAATAAATGACCTTTCCGAATCAGAAAAAAACATACATTTCGAGGAAGAAATGTTATAATCATCATGTTTCCCAAAGTCCTTTTAGGCAAGTCGTGCCACTCGGCCGCCATCTTGGCAAATAAGGGTATTGTAAACGTCAAATGATATGCATTTATTTGAAATAGAAATATTTTTAATATTATAAATGTCTTTTCCAATTTTAAGCATCTTTACTGAATAAAGGTATTCATTTCTTTAAACTAAGTAAAAACCTTATTGACCCTAAATGTTTGCAAAGTAGTGCATTTTGTGTGCGCGTGACCTTTGGGGGTATAAATTATATTGTAAGTATGGAAAGTTTCTGTTAAAAAGCACTGTATGCCAGGTTCACTGAGCCATTGTCCTTCTCCTTAAAATCTTGCTTGTATTGCTGGTTTCCTTGGCAGTCATTTCCTATTTGGAGCAGAGATCTCGAGGGAGGACTGCTTCCTGTTGGGGAGTGTGGGAACCTTTGGAGGCGGAGTACACGGTACACAGTCAACCACAGATATAGGACACAATCTTAGACCAGACGGCAGGCTGCACTCCACAACATGAATTTAATTACAGCATGCGAGGTCTGCGGAGTCCACAATCTGCTGCTGTCTATCCTTCTTTCCTTCCTTTATTAGCTCATGAAGACATACTTAAAAAGAAACCTATTTGGAAGTGCTTTTTTAATAATTGGCTGTTTTGTGTCATCATTCTTATGAGGATTTTTAGTGCAGTGAGACAGTGGAGACTTTCAATTGCTGATTGCTTATAACCTTTAATTATGTAATTCACAAGATAAATATGATTCTTTAAATCTTAATATTTCAAACTCAACAAGAACTGCAGCAACGATCCATAAATCCCTGCTCTGAAAGCGAGAGCAATATTTGTTTTAAATAGAACTCCTTGAAAATGGATTTGGGTGTGTTCAAGATGCAACAGATTGTTCCCTAGGGTGCTCGGAGGCCAAGGCACTCCCTCTCTCTGAATGTTTTAGGCAGAAGGCTGTACCGTGAACACGTTCTCTAAGCCTTGGCGTCTGATATCTTGCAGAAAAATCAAGGATAATCACTGGCTTGCTTCTCTTGCAGCCTCTGGACTTGTTTTTGTTTTGCTCTGGGACCATGCTGAATCAGAATAGTAAAAAGTAAGTTTGGGAAATGTTTCTTCTTCCTGTCTCTATAATCTTGATGGCTGCGGTTCTAGTGAAAATGGTTGTTATTAACACTGGGTTTGCTGGGAATAAGCGATTAGCTGGAATGTTGGACTGTAACCTGGAATGTAGAGTTTGTCGTTTCATTTTCATGCCGTGCCAAATTGTTTTCTTTATATTGTAATGGGCATTTTGTAAAAAAAAAAAAAAATGTGGTTATTTTGTTTTTTGATCATGATGTAGATATAAAGCAATACAGTATCAGTTCCAAAAATAAATTCGATATTCAGTGTGGTCTAAATATATTTCCTACTTTGTGGGCCATTTTTTGGTCTCCATGAGGAAAATATCCCAATTATGTTTTTTTTTTTAAAATGTAAAAATGCAGAATGTTTTCTGTGAGGGTTTTGTGTAGGGTTAGGCTTAGTTATTTCCTGGTTTAAATCCAAGATTTTCATTGTGCAAACAGTAAGTACAAAAAAAACCCAAGAAGAGATTTTCTGTCATTGTACACTTGTTCTTTCTTTGCAGGTTGAGCTGATAAGAATACAAAGATTTTTATATATATATATATAATGAAGCAATTTCTTTTTTCAAACTCAAACTGTGTGAATCACTGAGTCATCATTAGCTCTCCCTGATTAGAAGAGCCCATGCATGGTCAAATAGAAAGGATTTGTGCCCATGCAGCTGTCTACTTGACCTTTGCATTATTTAATGGTGTGAATGTCTACTAATAGGTGATTTTCAGTGATTAATGTTCTGGAAAGAATATTTTGATATCAATTCTACTTTCTTGTTTGGAGCTGCCTGTGGCTTAGCAGTTTACACAAGTGCATTCATTGGCGTGTGCTGGTCATATAGAGGTTTAGCAATCAATATTTAGCAATCTGTCCATCCATTATTTCCAAACTTTGTGATATGGTGTATTATCCTGCTGGAAGTAGCCATCAGAGGATGCGTACATGGTGGCCATAAAGGGATGGACATGGTCAGAAACAATGCTCAGGTAGGCCGTGGCATTTAAACGATGCCCCATTGGCACTAAGGGGCCTAAAGTGTGCCAAGAAAACATTCTGGCTCCAAATTCTGGCTCTATCATCTGAATGTCTCAACAGAAATTGAGACTCATCAGACCAGGCAACATTTTTCCAGTCTTCAACTGTCCAATTTTGGTGAGCTCTTGCAAATTGTAGCCTCTTTTTCCTATTTGTAGTGGAGATGAGTGCTACCCGTTGGGGTCTTCTGCTGTTGTGGCCCATCCACCTCAAGTTTGTGCATGTTGTGGCTTCACAAATGCTTTGCTGCATACCTCGGTTGTAACGAGTGGTTATTTCAGTCAAACTTGCTCTTCTATCAGCTTGAATCAGTCGGCCCATTCTCCTCTGACCTCTAGCGTCAACAAGGCATTTTCGCCCACAGGACTGCCGCATACTGGATGTTTTTCCCTTTTCACACCATTCTTTGTGAACCCTAGAAATGTTTGTGTGTGAAAATCCCAGTAACTGAGCAGATTGTGAAATACTCAGACCGGCCCGTCGGGCACCAACAACCATGCCACGCTCAAAATTGCTTAAATCCCCTTTCTTTCCCATTCTGACATTCAGTTTGGAGTTCAGGAGATTGTGTTGACCAGGACCACACCCCTAAATGCATTGAAGCAACTGCCATGTGATTGGTTAATTGCATTAATGAGAAATTAAACAGGTGTTCCTAATAATCCTAGATGAGTGTATATGTAAATGATAAGGTCTATAGAAAGAAGCACATATTTCTCCAGCATTATCGGTAGTTCTGTCAATGCATAAAGTAGGTTTCCTTGTCATTTTAGTCGATGTTTGTAGCAAACATATGTTCGCCTCGGGTCATTTGTGGATTTGCTGACACCACTGGCAGAGTCGCTAGAGGGACATTACATGAGTTTTAATATCAGCCTACAGTCTGCAGTGTGTCATTCATCAAACCTTTGAAAGCACAGAGGACCAGTGAAGCACTTGCTTGACTTATATATTACATGTCAGGAAATGAACAGAGGAACGGGAAGATAATCTGGTCGTCTTTCTGTGAGATTTTAATGGGATGAGTTTTTGACTGTCCTTGACTGCTCTGTACATTCTTCAGAAAAAAATATTCCATATTTCTTGTTATTGTACACCATATTCTGACTGTCAGGGACCATGATAGCAAAATGGGCCTTTTTTGAGGAAAAACTCCAAGGGAGTTTTTACAATTTCATCTGCCATCTTTCTTTTCTGTTAGCAGCAGTGTCTCTGAGGCTGTGTAATTCCATCATCTGCTATCTCAACTCATTACCGAAGTACTTATTTATTCGGTTGCACATTTTCCTCCTTTCTGGGCTGCACTGAACTGTAATTGGCAGGATGAGCAGGACTGGCAGAATAAAAACACATTTGTCCAATTCCAATCCACTTCAATCTTAATAACTACTATTAATTTTGTATTTAATCATTTATAAGTGATCTATAATTGTTAAGGAAAGCTGGAAGTGAAAAACGCCTCATATTCACGTGTGCATAATTATTAAGCAGGTTGGGTCAACAATGGGCCAAAAAAGAGATTTAACTCACACTGAAAAGTCAAAAACTATTAAATGCTTATGAGAAGGAATGAATGCTTTACTAGATACTAATCCTAGAAATGGCAAAATTAAGGTGTGACCAATGGACATAAAAACGCCATTGGTTCAGCAGAGTCATCCAAAAACAGGCCAAGAAGAAAAGAAAATTAGAAATGAAGGATTAGGTGTGAGTCTCTCACAGACAGCAGACTTCATTTGCTCTCTCTCCTAATCTCATTATTGTCTAAAAGAAACAATTAAGACATTTCCTTTCCTAAGGAAACGTGGAGAAGACAAGTCACACTTCCAGTAAACACTTCCTTTTCACCTTTTAGTTTGTGTATGTGTGCTACTTCCTTTTTCATTTTTGTGCCAGTATTAGTCAACTCATCATGCCCTCGGTGGTTTCGTTCAAACAGTCCGAGTGAAGGTCAACCACCTCGAGGGCAAACTTTGTTTTCCATTTCCTATGTGAGAGACACCTCACTTCCAATTAAGCGACACTACTTTTTGATGGCTCATTACAGCTTGCTGAAAACAGCTCATGGCCTCATCATTTCCCAGGCTGCCGCCCCTCGGATCTTCGTCAGAAACCGTATCCCATGACGAGGCCTGGAAGCTTTGGCTTTTTGTGTGCGATGCAGCAGAACCGCTGAGCAGAAATCAGCCTGCTCCTGCTGTGCTCACTAGTTTCAGTTCACATTTCATCTCACTTCTAATAAACTACAAATGCCTGTTTGACTCTATTGGATGCTTGCAAGAAACCTAACCTTGATGCATGTGTTCTGCTCTTCCTGTTTCGCTCCAGTAGATCCCATCTGATGCCGAGGCTGAAGGAATCGCGGTCTCACGAGTCGTTGCTCAGCCCCAGCAGTGCAGTAGAAGCTTTAGATCTTAGCATGGAGGAGGAAGTGCTCATCAAACCTGTGCACAGCAGCATCCTGGGACAGGATTTCTGCTTTGAGGTGAGTCAGCTGACCTTACTGCCCTGTTGAACCCACAGCTCTGTATTAATTGCGAAAATGACTTTTAATGTCCGACAAGTCTCAAAATAGCACCCAGTAAAGGCCCATTAAAACTTCATCAAGGCCATTAGCTGGGATCAAATAGTTCGCTGAAAATAGCAGCGCTATCTAGCTCCTCCACAGTTAAATCATTGAGGGGCCACGGGTCAAGTTACTGGATGATTTTCATGTGTGCTACAGGGAAGCCTCACTTAAACCAGATGCTTATAATTACAAGGTCAAAGGGTGCAGACCAAGAAAACTATGATCTGCTATCTGCATGCAGTTTCCTTAAAGGAATAGTAACTCACCTCAAAATAAATAATGTGTGTGTATAATATATATATATATATATATATATATTAGGGCTGTCAAAACGATTAATCGCGATTAATCGCATCCAAAATAAAAGTTTGTGTTTACATAATATATGTGGGTGCACTTTGTATAATTATTTTGTATATATATAAAAAACACACATGCATGTATATTTAAGAAAAAAATATTATTTATATATAAAATATTTATATTTATATATAATATAAATTATATATAAATCTATATACAGAATATACATGAAAATATTTCTTAAATATATATAAGCATATGTGTGTATTTATATATATATAATAATTATACACAGTGCACCCACATATATTATGTAAACACAAACTTTTATTTTGGATGCGATTAATCGTGATTAATCGTTTTGACAGCCCTAATATATATATGTAATATTTAAAATGTTGAAAATAAAATAAAATGTACATTTTTATAATATTTTATGATATGTTTTATATAGAAACTATATACTACTAATTATTGGTTATTGTTCAGCACTGTATTTGATTTCTTAGCCAATTAAAAACAAGTCAGTTTGACAAAAGTCCAAAAAAACAACTGGTATTACACTTGACATTTCTGTCCCCTTCACTTCTGAAATGATGGATGTTTTCACTCCCCTGGTGACAGTAAACTTGAACCAGGCATCTGCATGCACATCTTGAGATCAGAAGGGCATTCCTGTCTCTTTGCATCCCCTGCCCGATAGGGTGCGAAAGAGCCTGTCCCATCTGTCTGAACATCTCCTCTCATTCTCTCTCTGTATTTCGTGAGGCCAGTTCACATGGAGCTGATGAGTGTTACACTGCACTAGACGCCAGCTGGAAAGAGTGAGACAGTAGGAGTTCTGCAGGGGCCAGCCAGAGGTCCATTATGGACTATGCTGTTTTCTCTGTTTATTCAGTCAGTCAAACTACAATTATAACAGTCAAAATTATAAATTGAATTGGACTACAATTCAATATATCACAAAAAGTCTTAAATGTTAGTATTTTTCTTCTAGACATAACATTTTAACGTGAGGTCTTAAATCTGATCGAAAACATGTGCGTTAGGTGTTGCACCAAGTCTTTGGTAGCCTAGACAGTTCGCAACTTGACGAAGGTTTTTTTTTTTTCTTTTTTTTTACGTCATACGTCACAGTGGTGTACGTCACAACTAATGACAGCGTTGAAACCAAGCGGTTTATGCTGCAAGATGTTAATTAGGCACTATGGGAATGAAGCTAAATGAATTAAAAATTGTTTAGATTTTTAGAATACTTTACTAAAATTTGTTGCTGTGTGCATTGTCTCAAAGAGGAAGTCTTAAAAAGTGATTTCAAATGAAATGTGTAGCAACCCTGTTTAAATAAAAGCTGTTTTTTAGCAGTTTCTTAATTTAAATATTGCAGTTACTTATTTTTTTTTGTATTTATTTTTGTAGGTTTACAATTACTTATTTAGAAATATATTATAGATATAACTTAATTTTGCCCATATTTTTTTATTGTATTACATTTTGCTATTACTTTTTGAAATATTTATTTCAAATATAATTTAAAATTAAATATTACTTTATTTCGCAATTGTTTCATTTGGTTTTTTTTATATTTTCCAAAAATTACCTCTTATTTCTAGTATAATTTAAATTAATATATTACTTAATGTTTACCTTTTTTAATATAAATTAATTTTATTTACTTTTTTATTTAATATTTATTACTTAATTTTTTTGTAATTACTTATTTTAAACATTTATTTCAAATAAAATGTAAATGCATATTTATATACAATAGGAGTCAGGCGCAGATAGCGCTGCACTGGTTAAACTGGATGGGTTTTCAATTATCATAGCGATGTTTGGCTGCAATACAGTATACAAAAGTATTGCAACTGTTTAGTGAATTCACCCCTCTGTATTCAAACGTACTTTTGTAGTCACCTGCTGAACAGATGGTCTTTTCAGATTGAATTTTGGATATAAAAAGAATATTTGTGAAAGGCCTCCATATGTATCACTTTTCTCTGATATCCCATGTGATCCTGCTAATACATTTTGATTGAAGTGCATTCTGAGTCTGATTAGGCTATTTGATAGTTTTATTCTTTCTTCAAATGTAATTGTTCTCCACCCCTGGGAAACGCTTCATTGATTGAGTGCTGTAGATTTCTCTGCTCATGTCCACCATCTTCCTGATCTGCATTACATTCCTTTCTAGCTCACTTTGTGCACTTATCTGCAAATTGTAACAATTGTAATCTGTAATTGCAGGTAACTACTTCAACAGGAAGCAAATGCTTCTCATGTCGATCGGCCGCCGAGCGAGACAAATGGATGGAGAATTTGAGACGTGCTGTGCATCCCAACAAGGTAAACTGGATGATTCATCCGAATCCTGTGTAATTCTAGACGAGATGAGGTTTAAGCCAGTCAGCACGTTGCTTTTTCATATATCCTGTCTCGCATATTGACCGTTTCTGATCGACTTCTCTGCATTAACCCGGCTTAACTTTTTAAAGTACACACGGGGGTTATCTTTCTTCAGCTTGCAGAGGTCGATGTAACAGGCAGTGTTTTCTTTTGTCATATTCCACAGGATAACACCCGTCGGGTGGAAAACATGCTGAAATGTTGGATTATCGAAGCCAAGGACTTGCCGGCAAAGAAAAAATACTTCTGCGAACTCTGTCTGGATGACACATTATATGCACGGACTACCTGCAAACTCAAAACGGACAATGTTTTCTGGGGCGAACACTTTGAGTTCAACAACCTGCCCTCAGTCAAGAGTATCACCGTGCATCTTTACAAGGAAACGGACAAAAAGAAAAAGAAGGACAAAAATAATTACGTGGGCCTGGTCAATATCCCCATGGCGGCCGTCACCGGGCGACAGTTTGTGGAGAAATGGTATTCCGTGAGCACGCCGAATCCCAACAAAGGAAAGAGTCCGGGACCTATGGTCCGAATGAAATCCCGATATCAGAGCATGAGCATCCTCCCCATGGAGCTGTACAAGGAGTTTGCAGAGTATATTACTAACAATTATATGTTGATGTGCTCAGTGCTGGAGCCAGCTTTAAGTGTGAAGAACAAAGAAGAGATGGCTTGTGCACTCGTCCATATCTTACAAAGCACAGGCAAGGCCAAGGTAAGACAATTGCGTTGTATGTTTCTATGTCTCTTCAAAAGTCAACTTGAAATCCAAATTAACCTCCATTTATTTTATGAATGCACATTCCTGCAATTATTAGTGCACATTATTTCAAAGAAAACTGATTCTGTCAAGATCACTACCATCAAAGAGGATTGACAATTCATACAGTTTGAATTTGTATGGTTCAAGGCTGCACAATATATAGAAATATCGCAAATGTCATTTATGTCATGAATTATCGCAATAACTGGGGTCATGAAAAAAACAAAGAGAAACTCACTCACTTGGTTTTAAATAACTTTTGTAGCTTTAATTAGAATCAGTATATTTAATTCAGATAGTAAAATCTAAGTGTTTTATTTTTACATTTGATTATTCAGTTTCAGGCCTACCTGAAACCCTAAAACCTGTGGTTTACATTGATTTACGCTTCTAATGCTACACTAAAACACTGCTGTTCACTTTCAGAAGTTGTAGTGATGTTTATTTGACAAAAACGGATTGTGAAACACGAATGTAGGTTATGTAATTTTAAATATTTTTTAAGGATAATTTAAGTTTAATTTACACACTTTATGTGTAGCCCTCAAACCGTATTCACTTTATAGCACTTAATCCTGTAATTGTGGACAAATGTGGGCACAGAGGACTCAGGTGTGATCCTAATTTTTATTTATTATAAATGTTATATCACTGTCTTCGATAAAGTTTTGTCTGTCCATTTATGGTGCTTTTTTTTATTTTGGGGCTATTTTTGAATTTATTTTCTTCAAAAAGTACCATATTTTCTATGTAAATTATGTTTATTTTAATGTTTTATTTTTTTTAAATACATTGAAATATCATTCCAATAAGTTCTTAGAGCTAAAACCTAAAGATCAAGTGACTATACTGTCACCTGGTGTCTTATTTTGGCTTATTTTAGAATGCTCTAAATTACAGTTTTTCCCATTCATTTCTATGGATGCCCATTTTTGACCCAAATACAAGATTAAGGATTTTTTTTTTCACCCACTTAACATTGTAGAACTGAGTAAAAAAAAAATTGTGTGTGTTCAGGAGCCAAACTTAGGAAAAGTAGCCAAGTCTTGTACCGCTCAGATCAAGGGAAGTATTTAAAAAAAAAAAATTGCAGATATCATTAATATTCAATCATTTAATATACAGCATAATTTGAGAAAAAATAGTCTGGTTTGAAGAGGAATATCAAATATGAGAGGAGGAGCTGGGGATGGAGTAGGGAAATTAGCTCCTGAGCAACGTGATAAAGTTGCGGATAATACTGAAAGGGCTTTAGACTATATATAGGGATGCTGTGATAGGTGTCATATTCTCCTATACAGTTGGTAGTCGTGGATCTGCTGAGAGTCATCTGATGCGAGCTTGACTGACGTGACCTGCCAGAACTAACGCTACACGCTTTCATGTTGACTTCAAAAGTAATCGTGTTGATTGACTGTATTCTAGGAAGATCATTTAATTTTAGTCTCTCACGGATGCTGTCTCCTGGCAAGGGTTACATGACGTCGAGATAAAAGACTCAACAATCATTGCGCTATATTGAGTTCAATAGTCGTTTGTTATTTTGGATGTTGTCTCAGATGTGTCTTGAAAGAATTATGATTAATTTTCTTAAACTGAATCATTTGAACATCTCTGAGTGTTACTAAAATAAAACAGCACAGAACGTTCTCGCCCTTACTCTCTAAACGCCACCAAATGTCCGACTGCGAAAAGCGTCATTGACGGAGAAGAATAATAGAGACGTGGCCCGTTTTCCTTCATTTAATCACAGGAGTGCTGAGCGCTATGATTGCCCTCATTAACTTGAGCACGAACAGCTCTGATTCTCGCCATAAATCAGCTGACATCGCACACAAAAGCCCGCCGTCTGACGCTTTGTCACTCATCTGTCATTATTGATCAAATGCTGCGAGAAAAGAGTTGTTTTGTGATTGCTTTTTTGCTGCAGAACTCTGACGCCAATCCGAGGCATTGTTGCATCATAATGGACCCGCACAACAATGTGCCGTCCAGTTCTCTAGAATATGCGATCGCATTATTGTCGAGCGCACCCTAGGCTTATTTGGGATTTGCGTCTGTGCAATGTAATAATACAACCCCTAAGCACAATGTGTCCTGTGTTTAGATGTGCTCGATGAGAAGTTGGTGTTTATGTTCCAGGTTGTGTTGAATGAAAAATTGATTCTGTCCTTTTCAGCAGGCCTAATCTGTTACTTATTCAACATATTTTCGTCAAAACGCACAATTCAAGCTCTTTAGTGCCAGTTTTTGCTGAAAACGTATTATGTGATTTTTCAGGCAATCAACGAAGTGGCTGGTCTGTCATTACAGCAGTCAAGTCAATAAGGCCTCAGTCTTTCATTATGAAGCTGTTGATTGGTCAGGGACTGCATTGACTCTCATTATACAAGGCTAGAGCTGGTCAGCCAGTGCATTGTCTTTTAGTAGCTGAAGCCTGGTTACTGTAAATGAAGTGCATTGATTTACTTCCTAGATTCCACAGCTTCCTGTCTTTGTCTGCAGGTCTGAATGAATTCAATAATGAATACTAATTAGCTTGATTATGTACTGATAGCAGATGATTGAAATAATATCTAGCTGTATGGGGCATCTCGTTTTAAAATTGAAGAATAATGAGCTCTTCATAATGTGTAGTGACATAATAAGATATTTACCTATATATATTACAGTTAGTAATTTTGAAAAGCCAATGCATTTCAGTTTTACATTGTTAATGTATCAAACATATTTTGATGCTCTTAACTCTACCTCTAAATGGTAAATATTTAAATGTCCATATACAGTATGTATAGCTTGTTTTCACGTGACGTCACGCCATGGCGCGAAACGCAGATGGAGGGCAGGAAGTGATTTCTATATTTAGGAAGCACTATAACACACTCAAAATGCCTATGTTTTGCGTCGTTTACGGTTGCTCAAATCGATCAAACCACGAGGAGATTTTATTGTGTGACAAAAGTTGTTGTTCATAAGGGGGGAAAATACAAGAAATTGACAGAAAAACACCGGGGAAAATGCCTTGCAAACTACGTCTGCGGAGCCGAATGGGAAAATGCCTGTGTGTGTGTGCAGTGATCACTTCGACAAATGTGAGTTAATACATTATTTATGTGGCTTATAATTACATTATTCAGGTGTTTAAATACACTTATGTGGCTGTTTGTGTAACGTACCAGTTTCCGAACTTTGTAAAGTCAAAGTATGTCTATAAGACGAGTTAGTTGCTGATATCTACAGCCTCGATGTCAGGCAAATCTCTCAATTCAGTTGAAAATCGGTCCTCTTCATAACGTAAGGATCACGTCCAACATATGTTTCGATTTTCTGTTTATATATTTCTCTTGTAATAGCGTCTGAAGTAGTACAGTACAGATTTTCCTCCATCTCGTCGTCCATTGCACTCTTCACTCCTTGCCCTCCAATCTGTGTTCCACTCGTCAACACAATCACGTGACTGCAAACCACCTATTTAGTATAAAATGCATACAATACGGTGTAACAGTGTTAAACAGTGTTACAAATGTAATGGTGTTAGCCTGATGGGGGGAGATTCATGATTCTAACCCCAGATAAAGAGCCAATGTGTCCGCTCAGGGTTTGTCCCGAGGGAAATTCCAAGTGTCAGGCCTCATGCTAATCAGCTTTTATTAATTCAGCCGTTGGTTTAAGGGCCAAACAGGTTCATGTGATCACGCACAGTGAAGAATTGAGCTGTAACGTGCAAGTCTGAAAGATTATTTATCAGCAGGGCTGTGCACTCGGGAGGCGGGGCTTGTGGGACAGGGGTCATTACTGGATCGCCTCTGAGAGTGAAGAGCATACACTGCCATTTTAACAAGTCACTGCTTACTTATTCATGCCTGCCTCGAACCGCTGTAAGCGGGGAGAATGCTAACAATCCTTCCTCGGGCTATTGGACAGCAGGAAATGTGTAAAACATGGATCATATGCATAAGTGTGGCCTATTTGAATGCACAGCATTTTTAGGTGGCCACAGATTTCAGTTTTATTGGTTGTGTAGCCTATAATAAGAAAAAAAAGTAATAAACATGCACAAAAACAAATTGGTTGATTCAGGTTTAAAGGGATAGTTCACCCAAAAATGAAAATTATGTCAGTTTTACTCACCTTCATGTTGTTCCAAACCCCATAAGACCTTCGTTCATCTTCGGAAACACAATCTTTGATGAAATCTGAGAGCTGGATCACTCCTCCATTGGCTTCTAAGGGATTGAAACTTGCCGACCCTGAAAAGTTATTAAAGACATTGTTAAAATAGTCCAAATGAGTGGCTCAATCTTACGTTTATCAAGCGACAAGAATACTTTTTGAGCGCAAAAACATACAAAAATAACGACTTTATTTCAACTATTCACTTCCATCTCTATGCGCCTCTAGTCAGTTAACGTAGTGTGATAGCGTAGAGCTACGACACACGTAGGCTCACTATTGGCCGACGCTGGTCATGTGTGTGATACGTGTGACGTACAATTAGGGCTGGGAAAAAATCGATTTGAAATAAAAATCGAGTTGGTAGGTCAAATCGATTCATATTTTCAAAAAATCGTTTTTTTTTCTCCCCCTCTTCAGTGTAGTATATTTCATAAACCCTATATTTTTTGCCGATTGTGGTGCTAAGCTATAGACGGGCATGATGGGATGTGACAGGCGAGCCGAGGAAGATGCACTGCACTCGATAGTGTCTGATTAGCAGTGAGACTACGGATAAGTTTCATCAGTGAGCGGGCGCTGAGAGTAGCTCTCTGTGTTAAGATCTCGTGTCCTAATTGAATACCGAGTGCTGTGACTGCTGCCAAAGACGCAGAGCTTTCCCAGAAACTGGGTCTCTCATTTAAACCTCTCAGTGTCATAACCACAATGTAGCTCTGCCTGACTGGGAAGAGAACAGCTCTTATCACCTGATCCCACCGGTGATGGTTATAGAGAGCTTTGTGCGGCACAGTCTTGTTCTTGTTTATATAAGGTGTAATGTGTCAGCAACTGTTTCGATTGTTATGGACACCTGCTTAGGAGACTAAATCCTCAGAAGGGTGCTTGTGGAGACGTACAATAATGGCTCAGACACTATCTCTCAAAACACAGACATACATCTGCTGCAGATCATTGATCGCACGCCAGAGCTGAAATCAGCAGAAATCACAGCCAGCTGTAAACACACACTTCCATGTCCTTTACGGAGATTCTGTTGACAGCAGTAGCACCCACATGGATCCTTCGTCTCTTGTCATAGGATGTCACCAGATTGTGTTTTTGATTGTGGTGGAATCTGGTAAATACCACAAACCAACATCTGTTTAATACTACCTAATTATATGTAGCCCTCAAACCGTATTCATTTTATAGCCTTTAATCCTGTAATTGTGGACAAATGTGGGCACAGAGGACTCAGGTGTGATCCTATTTTTTTTTTTTTATTATAAATGTTATATCACTGTCTTCGATAAAGTTTTGTCTATCCATTTATGGTGTTTTTCTTTATTTTTGCGGTATTTTTGAATTTATTTACTTCAAAAAGTACCATATTTTCTATGTAAATTATGCTTATTTTTATTTTTTATTTTTTTAACTACATTAAAATATCATTCCAATAAGTTCTTAGAGCTAAAACCTGAAGATGAAGTGACTTTGCTGTCATTTGGTATCTTATTTTGGCTTATTTTAGAATGCTCTAAATTACAATTTTTCCCATTCATTTCTATGAGTGCCCCTTTTTGACCCTAATACAAGATTAGTAGTTTTTTTTCCACCCGTTTAACATTGTAGAATTGAGTCAAAAAAAATTGTGTGTGTTCAGGAGGCAAACTTAGGAAAAGTAGCCAAGTCTTGTACCGCTCAGATCAAGGGAAGTATTTTTTAAAACTAAATCAAAACTATTTTGCCCACATTTGTCCAGAATACGGTTTTAGGGTTAATAATCATTCATTGTACACTTTTTGGGGGACAAAAAAAAAGAACAAAAATTCCCTTTTCACCCCTTATATTATTCGTGGTAATTAATGTGTTAAATAGAACTTTATGAATATATAATGAATTTTAGCTTTTTTTTTTTACATTTTCAGCATCATTCTAAAATTAATCAAATTAATTCTAAAATTTTTAACTTTGTACGTTTGAATTGAATTTGATTTGGCGTTGAATTTGAACTAGTGCTGAAATTCAAAGGAATTGGAGTTAAAATTAATTTTAAGTAAAAAATAAATATAAACAGAAACACAATCCTTACTAATAGTGATATTAAATACATTTTAAGGCTTAATAGTAAGACATTTTAAAGGAGAAAGGAAATTAAGGATTTTTAGGATACTTAGGATGAAATAAATGTATTTTAAATACATTTTGGTATAGGTTTATTTCACTACGGCCCATAACAGGGAACATTTGATAAGGATTGAAGGATTATAGTTTTTACAGACGGACAGATTTATGGGTAAAGCTGTTTATGATTGAATGCCATTACCTAACGATTTCTTATAGGATTGCAATTCAGTAAATTACACTTCCTGTCATTACTGTAAATTCCAAACTGTGTGCGTGTAAGAAAAAGTGCACAGATGCCATTGTTATCTTCCCTTCTGGCATAGCTCTTAAAATATTATTTAAACTTGGCAAGTACAAAACAATTGACATGTTTGACATCAATGACAATTACAGCATTGGAGGACTAATTAAAATATTCTATGGCTTTATAAGACCTGAAGTGTAGTGTGCAAGAGTCTTCTTAACGGTTTTAATGATGCTTTTTTGTCATTTTGGGCTCTGAGTTTCCTCTAAATAAAGCCTACAGAGTCTAAAGGACCTCTCACACATGAGTGCAAATCATTAGCATGTTTACTCGTAGGTTTGGGAGGCTGAAACTGATTAGAGAGGCAGTGAAGGCGGAGCTGAGACATGAGATACGCATCATGAGAGAGGAAAAACAGGAAGTCAGGGAAAGAATATTGCAATGAGACCCAGGGTAAATTTCATTGAACCATACAATGTCCATTATCCCACAATCGATACACTATCACTGAGTATGAGTCATCTCCCCAGCTGGATATCCATAACCCTCTCAATCTGTTACACATTCGGACTGGAGCTGCTGTGTCTTCAGTCAATAGTGGCACTCCTAGACTCCAAATAAAAAGCCCTTAGTCTGGCCTATTAGATGAGTTTGCTGTTTTCCAGGTCATCCAGTCAGACACCCGGGTCTGGATGGTTCAAAATCAAACTTGGGATTTTGTTCAAATCAAAGATGGGGGGATAAGGGAGAAAAGCAAGCAACAGACCTGTAGCACAGCAGATACAAATACAACTTTTTGAGTTTCATTACTTGTATAAGAAGTCTCTTATCAGTTTTATATACACAGACAACTGTAAGTAATGTTGATAACGTATAAAATCTCTATCAAGCATCCTAACCAGCTTGATGCAGCAACATTTGCTCAACCAGATGAGATTGGGTGGGACTATCTGTTTGTCCAATGAGAGTTGTGGGGCGTGTCCAGGAAAACCCCAAGGTTTCAGTCTGGGGTCCATTTCAAACAGTTTGGCAACAAAAGCTGAACATAATAAAGACATTTGAATGTTTTGTCCCCTCAGGACTTTCTGACAGATCTGATGATGTCTGAGGTGGATCGTTGCGGAGACAACGAGCATCTCATATTCCGTGAGAACACACTGGCCACTAAAGCCATAGAGGAGTACCTGAAACTAGTGGGACAGAAGTACCTTCAGGACGCTTTAGGTAAAAACACTGACTTTGTGTACGTGTCTCTGTGAAACGTGCATTTAATTGTCATTGAAACGAAAGCAGTCCGATGCTTTCCTCACAATTCCCGTTGGGATTTTAGTTCATCAAATATGCTTGGGAGAATCAAGAATCAATAATTTACTGCTTTTTTGTGTGTAGTCTGTGTTTTTGAAGTTCTGTTCAATTATTTAAGATATCAAGTCGAAGATGAGCACACAATCGAGAGCGGAGGGAAAGCTTTAGGCTCGGTTTCCCTCAGAAGCGCTTGTTTGATGTTGAGAAACTACTTTAAAAAGTATAGTCTGTGAGATTGTTGAACAGCATAGTTTCAATCATTATTTGGTTAATTTTTGAGTATTACGAAATTAAAGGTGCAATAGGTGATCTGGGAAATGCTAACTTTAGCCTGCTAGCATACAATCCCACCCTCCCTTCAAAACGCCGTCCAAAGCCACACCTCCCCGTAAAACACATCAACGTGCACAGACCAGAAGCCTATCAGAGACAACATTATTGTATTAGATCATGTGTCATTCACTGGTGAGAAAACATTACACTACAGTGAGTCAAAGTACTACAATAACGAACGTAAACAACTGTTTGCCTGCCATTCTCACTATGCAAACACACTTTGACTGACAAGGAACACATGCTATCATTTCATTCGGACCGAATGCAATGATTGAAGGAACATTTTATGGTCCTACCCCTTCCACAGACTATATATATTATATAAATATATTTAGACCGCTTAACATAGTGATTGCTATCAGTATGTGAAGACTTTCAACAAGCATAATAAAAATGTTTCTGTGGAGAATCACCTATTGCACCTTTAAACCAAGTCTTTGTTAGATTCATTTATCTCATTACAAAACAAGTCAATGATTCATTTCCAGTTTCTTTAACAGTACTATTCATGTCTAATGATAAAGTTTTGTTACTTTAGCATGAGCTGTAGTTTTAACATTTGGCCAGCAGCACAGTACTGTTAAATGAGGTTTTCCGCATTGTTTACTTTGTTTTTTCCAGGAGAGTTCATCAAAGCTCTGTATGAGTCAGACGAGAACTGTGAGGTGGATTCGTCTAAGTGCTCCTCCAGCGACCTGCTCGAGCACCAGAGCAACCTCAAGATGTGCTGTGAGCTGGCTTTCTGCAAGATCATTAACTCTTACTGGTAATGAGATCAAATTCGCCTCTCATATCAGCGTCTGCTCACAACTCATAATGGGATTTTTTTCTATTTGGAAACATGCTTCATTAATTGGTTTAAAATGGGTAGTTCCAATATTGAATACTGATTGGTCAATATGAAGTTCTAATTATACTATATACACTAACATATAGATATATAGATATACACTAACATAGTTCACCATTACGCGGCGGTCATATTACACTTAAATGATCGATTTACTTTACTTCCTTTCTTATGGATGAGTGATAGTATACATAATTTTATGTAAACGTTCTCATAGTCAAATGATTATAGTAATCAAAGTGAATGTATTAATTTAAATGTCAGAAACTATTACATTAAAATATTATTATATATATATATAAAATACTGTATATTTATATTGTGTAGTATTCATTTTAGATACAATTATAAATGTTTTTATTCATATAGTAAAGTGATTATAGTAACCATAGAGATTTTACAAATTTAAATGTCATAAACTATTTCATTGATATGGTATTTTATGAAATATATTAAAATTAGGTTTAATTTATTCACAAATATAAAGGTTTTCATATAAATATTACTACATTTCAAGATATGTATTAAGGAAATAAATAGAAATATATATATATATATATATATATATTAGGGCTGTCAAAACGATTAATCACAATTAATCGCATCCAAAATAAAAGTTTGTGTTTACATAATATATGTGGGTGCACTGTGTATAATTATTATATATATATATAAATACACACACATGCTTGTATATATTTAAGAAATATTCTCATGTATATTCTGTATATAGATTTATATATAATTTATATTATATATAAATATAAATATTTTATATATAAATAATATTTTTTTCTTAAATATACATGCATGTGTGTTTTTTATATATATACAAAATAATTATACACAGTGCCCCCACATATATTATATAAACACAAACTTTTATTTTGGATGCAATTAATCGCGATTAATCGTTTTGACAGCCCTAATATATATATATATATATATATGTATACAGTGTATATATACATATATATATATATATATATTTTTTTTTTTTAATTATTATTAAAGGTAAGCTATTTAAGTTATATATATAGTAGTGCTGTCAAATTGATTAATCGTGATTATGTATGTGTGTGTGTAGCACACACACAAACATATATAATATATATATATATACATATATATATATACATACATATATTATATATATATATATATATAAACAAACTTTTGTTTTAACATGTTTGACAGCACTAATATAAATTTATTGCAATGTAAGTCACTTTGAATAACAAGCATGCCGAATAGACTCATATAATTGCTGAATAAAAACATTTTTAGACTTATGAAGGGTTATCGTCTGCTATCGTCGAGTCAGATCCTGAATAAGGAATTTTGTCATTTCTCCAAAAGGCCCATGAAGCCTGGCATGGTAAGACTAATAAGAAGTGAGAGGTCTCCATCTGTCCTCGTAGAGACTGTGCTATTCCTCAATCATCACCTACGTTTCTGAAAAACCATGCTGAGAAATGAAATTAGTCCCTCTTGCCACGGCCCGGTGCATGATTTTCCATCGGGGAATGTAATTTTCCTGACTTTGAGGATTATCTTAGACTGAATCGTGACAGGTTACGTCTAACTGTGCTACAGTTTTGTCATACCGCCATCTTTTGTGTCATGCTGTCTTAAAAAGAGCAACTTTAACAGCAGATTGTGGTGAGCTAGAGGCCGCAGCAGGGGACGTCCTTACGGCGATGATGTGAAAATGAAAGGAGGGTGTAACGGTTAAAGGGGGTGGCAGTGAAAGTGTTGTGGGAGAAGATGTCGTCCCGTGTTGTTAACACTTAATTAAATGCACACAGTGACTGTGATGCAATGTGGGAATGCAGAACTGTGTGGGAGTTTTGTTGTTTTTGGGTCTGTTTGTTACTAAACAGTTACTTAGCAGTGCTAGACTCGTATAAGTCATCATTTATTCACCCTTATGTTTTTCCAAACCTGTATACTGGATATTTTTCGCTATGGTCACTATGAGCTGTTGAAGACAGTTATATTACAGGCTGTATGTTGGAATCACATGAGGGTGAATAATTAATGACAGAATTAAAATTTCTTTTCACTCCAGCGTGTTTCCTCGGGAGCTCAAAGAAGTGTTTGCGTCCTGGAGGCATGAATGCAGTAGCCGAGGACGGCCAGACATCAGCGAACGCCTGATCAGCGCGTCTCTCTTCCTACGTTTCCTGTGTCCTGCTATCATGTCGCCCTCACTCTTCAGCCTCATGCAGGAATATCCCGACGACCGCACCGCCCGTACACTCACGCTCATTGCCAAAGTGACGCAAAACCTCGCCAACTTCACCAAGTGAGTGAATTTATGCATGCTACTCAAAGATTTTCACGAACTGGGGTTCGTGAGGGAACTGTGAGTTGATGAAAAAACTAAAAATGAATTAAATCATACACATATAAAATGATAAAAACAAATATTCTACAGTATATGGAACCTTTTCTACTAAAAGTGTCATAACAAAAGCTATATTATATGACATGATACTGAAATGACAATGAAATTGATGTTGATCATGAGTTTTAATGCATCATACTCTGAACTATATGAGGGATACTCCACTTTTTTTGGAAATAGGCACATTTTGCCACTCCGCCAGAGTTAAACAATTGGGTTTTACCATTTTTTAATGTATTCAGCCAATTTTTTGATATTTAGAAGAATATCAGTAACCAGACAGTTTCTGGTCTCATTGACTTCAATAGTATATTTTTTTTCCTACTATGGAAATCAATGAGACCAGAAACTGTCTGGTAACTGATATTCTTCTAAATATCAGAAAATCAGATGAATGGATTTGAAAACGGTAAAACTCAACTATTTAACTCTGGGGGAGAGAAAAAATGAGCCTATTTCCAAAAAAAAGTGGAGTATCCCTTTAAATTAGTATTAAAATGAGCAATATTATTCCTGTGGTTGCAATTAGTTACAGTATGTGAACATACTGATAGAGTGTTTCAAATGGTACATTTGTATCAGGAAACTCAAACTGTACTTTGTTTTTGTCTGGTCATAGGTTTGGCAGTAAGGAGGAGTACATGTCTTTCATGAATCAGTTCTTGGAGCACGAATGGACCAACATGCAGCGCTTCCTGCTGGAGATCTCCAACCCAGAGACCATCTCAAACACAGCAGGCTTCGAGGGTTATGTTGACCTGGGCCGTGAACTCTCCACTCTCCATTCTCTTCTGTCAGAAGCGGTCTCACAGCTCGATCAGGTGAACACATATGTTTGAACAAATACCATTTTTCATGGCAAAATAGTTATAACTGTCAGTTTTCTGTCAGAAACTGTCAGAAAATCACATAACTCAGTGAAAAGGGAATTATGAATATCTTTATCATTGTAATTTGAGATCAGAAAATAGAATCTGATGAATTACAAAGAGCTCAGTTTAGTTTATCTAAAGTGAACAGATTTTCATTTAAGATATAATACAGACAGTACTGGCTCTAAAATGTGATCGGATGAGCCACAATCAAAGATCTAAAATGTGAAATAGCATATATGTACACCTGAGAATATAATTTTTTTACATTTTAATCTTTCTTTAGTGTAATGTTCTTGTTTGAGCATGAAGGTCTGCAAAGTTACGAAGCACAAAGTTTAATACAAAGGGAGTTGGTTATCTGACAGCAGTGGCTCACATTTGTCATGAAGGGCAAAATTAGCTATATAGACCAAAAAAACATTTGAAACCAGGCTGTAAAAATATTTTTTTCTGCTGGGCATATTAATATGGGGGTATCTCTTTTGGGCCCTGTCTCTTGCAGCCAGTCAATAAACTGCAGTTTAATTCACTTCCGTGTTGGAAAGTTGCCGCTTGGTTGCGTTAGTAGTGTGTTAATTATGGTAAAGGGCGTGACATTTCAGAAACACGCTTGATTGGTCGGCTGCATCAATCAGAGCACGTTGCACTTTTCATAAAGCTGGGCTTCATTGAGAGAGTGACTGACAGACTGGGGAAAGAGGTGCTGCAACAATGTAAAATATATGAAAAATAATGTGTTTTATTAACACCTATTCTAGCAGGCCCCAAAAACAAAATCACGACATTTCAAAATGGCATAATATATGGCCTCTTTAATATTTAGGCACTATGTTGCTAGAAACAAAATAGTTACAGTATTAAAAATTAATCTTGCGGTTTGGCTAAAATGACACTTTCAATAGAAACACCATCAATTGATCCTTAAGATTCTGCGCTGAACACATTGAACAGTAAAATCACTGTAGTGATATATTGTCTTTTACCCACCAGAGTGAGTTCAGTGCTTTATCAAGTTTGAATCCAGTCAGTCACACTTCATTCTCCATTGTATTGTAGAGTACTATCACCAAGCTGGGTCCTCTAGCACGGATCCTGCGGGACGTGAATTCGGCCCTGACAAACCCCACCGGAGTCCCCGTGTCGTCTCCCACCGAGCGCGTTGGCTCCCCCAGTCTACCCAGCAGCAGCCTCTCTACCGGTCTGCAGAAAATGGTCATGGACAGTGAGATCACAGGGTAAGTTGAGCCGAAACTTCAATTTCAGCCTGGTTTAGATAGTAAAGCTATATCATTCTATTGTGGAATATGGTAAAAATGGCTCTTATGAAGCACTACATCTTTTCTTGCTGCTTGATTCATCACTCACTGCGTTCAAAGTCGATTAATTGGATCTGATTATGTCTTCACATTTTTTAATAATTTATTTTCAGATCTATTACAGATCTACACATGCATTAATTTTCTCAACTGAAAGAGAACCGCACTAGCAATGCCAAGGCGATGGTTTCAGTTCTCTTGGAAAACGAATAGGCCTAGTGATAAAATGTATGGATGCACACTGTGCACACACAGTCAGATGTTTTGAATAAAAGCATCTGCCGAGTACATAAATGTACACTACCTTTCAAAAGTTTGCCGTCGTTGAGATTTTTAAAATGTTTTTGATAAAGTCTCTTAGGCTCACCAAGGCTGCATTTATTTGATTAAAATGACTGTAAAAACAGCAATATTGTTAAATATTATTACAAATTTAAATATAGTCTTCTATTTTCAATATATTTGAAAATGTAATTTATTCTTGTGATGCAAAGCTTGAATTTTCAGCATCATTACTCCAGTCTTCAGTGGCTAATATGCTGATTTGGTAATCAAGAAACACTTATTATTATTATCATTTAAAACAGTTTAACATTCTTCTAAAATGTCAAAAGTTGTAATATAATCCAAGCAGTTAACTTGACCAGACATATCCTGATTTGTTTTGACTGGAGAGAACCAAACAAGAAGAAATGGTTCTATTTAGAACCAGAAATGGTTCCATCCCCCGCTTCATATATATGGAACTCCAAAATGGTTCTATATAGAACCATTTTTTTTTTTTTTTTGGTAAAAGGTCCTATTGGCCAAGTACGGAACCCCAGGGTTCTATATAGAACCCAGAGGAACCGTTTTTTTAAGAGTATATAGAATCTTTTAGGGGTTCCAAATACGTAGCGCTGATAGAATATATATAATATATATATTCTATATAGAACCTTTTCTTCTAAGTGTTTATACTTTCCTTTTCTTCATGTGCAAAAATAAAACAAAAAACTTCTGGGTGGTTTATCCTCTTGCTCAGTAATCAAAGGCATGTTTTTTTTTAATGTAGTCTTTGTCATGAGTCTTAGTGTACTGTTATATTTTGTCAAAGTACAGTGTTTGCACTATAATCTGTCATATTAGCACACACATCAATTAGCCATGCAAATGAGCTAGATGGACAAATAATGAGTTTGATTTGAATTAAAGAACAGCTGTGATCTTCAATTTTGTCCTGTCGCCACTTGGACAGGTTGGTGGATTTCACTCGGCTGCCCTCGCCTACCCCCGAAAACAAGGATCTGTTTTTTGTAACGAGGAATTCTGTGATTCAGCCGTCGCCGGCCCGCAGCTCCAGTTACTCAGAGGCCAACGAGCCAGATGTTCAGATCCCTAACGGCAGCAAGAGCTTGTCAATGGTGGACCTGCAGGACAGTCGTTCACTCGAGAGCGCCCCCAACACCTCCTTCAGCGACCCCCTCAATGACAGCCAGACCTCCGTCGGCCAGGGCACGGGAGTGTGGACCACCCGCACCGCTAAGGGCAACATGCCCAGTGGTCCGACACTAAGGAGAGCAGGTCAGACCCCCACGACACCGAGCACAGAGACCGCCCCAGGAAGGTCTCAGCTGCTTGCCCCGCTCTCGTTCCAGAACCCCGTGTACCAGATGGCTGCCGGATTGCCCGTGTCGCCCCGTGCGGTGGCCGATTCGGGATCTGAATGCCAGAGTTCCATCAGCTCCCAGAGTAACGCGGAGGAAGCCGCTACCGCGGGGTCAAAGCACCCGTTCCTGGGCCAGTCCAGCACGGGGGCCAGTGGGGGAGGGGGCAGCAGCGGGGATGAGTTCATTCGGCGTTCTGGAGAGTTCACCCGCAGACAGCTGTCCCTCACGGAGGCCCAGCACCAGACCAACGTGCCGCGGCAGAACAGCGCAGGGCCACAGCGCCGGATAGACCAGCCGCCTCCGGCCGTCACAAGAGGCCGCACTCCACCCAACATGCTCAACACCGCACCCTACCCCCGCCCCTCCAGTGGAAGTATGATGTCATCATCTCCTGATTGGCCAAGCAGCGGCACCAGACTGAGGCAGCAGTCGTCGTCCTCCAAAGGGGACAGTCCAGAATCCAAGCAGCGGACCCTGCACAAACAAGTGAGTTAATTGTGACAACATTTTTTTTAGTTTTTGTCTTTTGGCGAAAATTTCCTTTCTTTTGAGTAAAAAGTTTGTCATGTCATTTATTGAATTATATGAATCGAATATGTACAGGTGCTATTCATCTTTTTGACCACTAGAATTACTCAACAAAATCTATTTTGAAAAGCTTTTTTCTTAAAGTATAATTTAAAAAAAAATCAAGAAGATACCATTGTCATTAATTAATAATGTGTTCCCTCAATTTAGTGGCCTTAATGGAACTGAAATAAGGGAACTAATTAATAAAATATGGCCATGAATGAATAGGTCTTTGGAAACCAATTTGGTCTTTGCCACAACGTCTATTTTTTCCCACATATCAAGTGTGAGGCTCCATATGTTATCACAAATGTTGCTTTTATTTAAGGCAAATGAACTTGATTTTTCTCTGGACAATAAACTTTAATCAAAATACCTCAGAGAATTGATGGGCCAGTAAGCAACCCAAAAGAAAACCCCATCAACCACAAGCAGCATGCTAACAACTAGCATTGTGGCAACAAGTTTTGCACGGCTAGTGCCACTCATGTAAACCTAACCATAGTGATTACTTCTCAAAGCTACTAGTTTTCAAGACATAGCATTTGAAATCCGATCACATCCCTAGCTGTCTCTTTATGTTGCAACATTCCCATAGCTAATTTAGATAGCACTAAATTAGCTACCACTCGGCTGTTATCCTTAAAACAACTTGGCACTCAGATCTCTCGGGGGATAATGAGCCCTTTGGTGCAACGCTAGAATCAAACGAGGCTCTTAGGTTGAGATGAACACGCAGCCTTCTCGCTGTCAGAGGCGAAAGGAACGGAGCAGACAAGCAGAATTAATTGCTAGAGCGCAGGCGCTGTGCTAGTGATTAAATGACTGCTCGCATTGTCCAAACTGTTCCTTTGATGTCTGCTGAATGACTCTTCATTAAAAAATGATCAAATGTGTTTTTCTAGCCAGCACAAGTGCTGTTGTCACCTTGAAAAGTTTTGAGGCACTTGTTTGTGTGTAAATTTGATAGCAACTTTCTCATTTGGATATTAGCATGGCCATAATATGATACAATTGTGTGTGTGTGTGTGTGTGTTTGTTCAAATGAACTTTTATTAGGCTCCATCCCCTGTGAATCCCAATGCGTTGGACCGCACTGCTGCATGGCTGCTGAATATGAATGTGCAATATTTGGAGCAGGAGGGAATTGACCCAGATTCGAAACACCGGGAGGACTTTCCAAACAAGGAGGATCTCACACCAACTGAAAAGGTAATAATGAGACCTTATTCTGCGGTACAGCTGCATAAAAAAACAGCAGACATACAGCAGGCTCACTGTTTGTGAGATCAAGACTGGTCTCCCATGGGCACACAGACAGGAAGTGCTGTAAGAGGTGATCATCATTCATTTAGCTGACGCTTTTATCCAAAGCGACTTACAATTGCTATATATGTCAGAGGTTGCACGCCTCTGGAGCAACTAGGGGTTAAGTGTCTTGCTCAGGGACACATTGGTGTCTCACTGTGGATTCGAACCCAGTCTCTCACACCAAAGGCATGTGTCTTATCCATTGCACCATCCCCATGAAAGAAAGTGATGGACTTTCTGTGACTTCACGGCATGTTGATGAATAGTATTTAGGCCATGCTGACATTGTTTGGTATCCTTCCTGGAATGACCTATCATCTAAACATAATTAATATTCACTAGCTAAGCATTTGTTTGTTTTTTGTTGTTGTTGAATGAAATTAATACTTTTATTCAGCAAGGAAACATTAAATCGGTCACAATTGTTTTCAACATTGATGATAATAAGAAATCTTTCTTGAGGAGCAAATCCACATATCATAATGATTTCTGAAGGATCATGTGACACTGACAAGTTATGATGCTAAAAAATCGTGTTTTCCATTACGGCAATAAACTACATTTTAAAATATTTATTTTAAATTGTATATTGTATTCCACTGTTTTTTATCAGCCTCAAAAAAAACATTTTTTCTTTTGTCAAATCAACTTAAATAATTTATTAAGTTCAGATAACTTATTATTTTGAGTTTCTGATGATTAAATCAATCTCCTTCATTGCATTAACTCACTTTTTCCAGTTCAATAAACTTAAAATTTTAAGGCAACCAGGTTACTTCATTTTTTAAGTTAAACCAACAATATTTTTACGGTGCATAAGAGACATCTTTCGAAAACATTAAAAAGTCGAATCTACCCCAAACTTTTGAACTGTAGTTCAAATTGCTAACTTAAATATTTTAATCCAGTTTCACTCTCTAAACTAAAAGAAAACAGAACCATCCAAATGTTTTATTCCCCCTAGACGTGAGGATATTTTAAGCTCAGATCTAGTTGCTTAGTCACGGCATCTTGTCTTAAACTGATACGAAGATGGTGGATGTCAAACTGCAGACTGGTTGATGTTATTAGAAGAGTCTAAAGCACTTCAGATAAAGTTGCCTCTTGATCTCTCTAGTGTTGTAATTTAGGCAAACAGGCTCAAATCACTACACTGCAAAAGTGGAGAAGCACGCACCTGGCTCAGGCTTGTCTGCCGTCTCTTTCCCCTGCTCTTTAATGAATAATGAACCCGGCGGAGTGCATAGAGCCAGCACACCCACATACTCAACCCTCTCCCTCAGCAAAACCCCTCTGCATCTGTGCTGTTTGAAGCTGTTAATGTAAGTGATGCTGTGAAGATTGGTTGAATCCTCTAAAGGGAACGGCACTTATTCCACAATAACATTTTAGTTGAGATGCAAAACAACAAAATGAAAAAACAGGCTTTTTATTTCATGTCTTTGCATATTTATAAAGCAGTCAGTTTCTGTATCTATAAGCCCTTGACGAAGAAGAATCTTAAGATGCAGACTATCGGCAGTGAATTTTAATGATAAAATAAAATAAAATAAATAAAACATTTCATAACACTCTCTTAGTTTCTGAATAGCCTGAAGCCAAAACACAGCAAAATTATTTTCCTAACCAGGTTTTCTGAATTTTTTTTTTTTAAATATGTGAGCAAGATCAATTTACTTGAAAAGCAAAATAGTGTAAGATATTACGACTTTTTTAATGCAAGTTTCTTTTTACCTTTGAGTGAAAATTCTGACTTTTCCAGTAAATGTGACTTTTTACTGTCACCTTACATTATGACTTTATTTCTTCTTTTAAACTTGAAATCACAATTACCATTTTTTTTAATCTTTGTTATTTTTTTGTTACTTTTTCCCCATCAGATTCATCAAACATCATTTACCTCATTGGAAAAGAGTATTTACAATAGTAAATTAAACATTTGTTGTAAGGTTTATACTATAAAAAAATTATAAAAATTATATTTCATATTTATACTATAAACAATAAAATATATATTTCTCAGTGGAGTTATAGAAATAACCTTATTTCAACCTACAGTAAATTCTCAGGAAAAAAAGTATTTTTGTATTAAACCCATGACCTTGGCTTTGTTAGCATCAAGCTTTATAGCTTGACCTAGTGGTTTGCCCCAAAAAACATAAGGAATTCATCTTTTAATCATTCAGTTGCACCAACTAGGCAAATTTCATACAGCTTTACTGGATTTCCCAGGCTTAGCAGACAGATACGAGATGATTAGCAGGGCTATATTCATGTAATATGCATTTCAAACCACAGCTGTGCACATCTGAGGAACTCCCTCTTTACACAGCTTTTGTTGTTCTATAATCCTGCTATTAGAGTTCTTCATTCGCTCTTTCCTTCCTCAGTATCAGCAGGAGATAGCTGTCCTGCAGGAGAAGCTGCGTATTTCTGCTAAGAAGCTGGAAGAGTATGAGTCTCGCATGAAAAGCCAGGACGACCAAACCCAGAAGATGCTCCTGGAGTACCAGGCCCGGCTGGAGGACACGGAGGAGCGATTACGCAAGCAGCAAGATGACAAAGAGCTCCAGATGAAAAGCATCATCACCAGGTGAAGATCTGCTTTAGAAGGAGGAGAGTTTGGATGTGGGGTGGTGGTGTGGCCTTGTGATCAAAGATCCAGTCTAGAAACTAAAACTTTGTAAAACGTCATAAAAGATGATACATTTGATGTTACCAGGGTCCAAAATTAACTGTTTGAAACTTAAGGTATCCGGTAAATTAGGTATTTTGTGTTCAGGAACTACAAACCAAATGTCTAATCTTCCATTTCTTGGTAAAATAATTGAAAAAATAGTGTCCATACAGCTCAATAACTAAAGTATCTCAACGCCAATAAACTTAATGAGACATTTTCGTGTGGCTTTTCTTACACTGTTGATCATGAGATTCTACTCGACAGACTACAGAACTGGGACGGTCTATCAGGTCCTGTCTTAGACTGGTTCAGATCCTATATACTGTAAGCTGCAGGGATAACTATGTTACACTGGGTACCTACACCTCCAGGCGTTATGTCATATCTTGTGGTGTTCCCCAAGGCTCAATATTGGGTCCTCTATTATTTAACCTTTACACGATTCCTTTAGCTGTTGTAATTTATCATTACAATATTTCATTTCACCAGTATGCAGATGGTATGCAACTTGCACCAGATGCCTACAATTACATTTTCCTATTTACTGACTTTGAGGTATTTTAAAGGGATACTCCACTTTTATGGGAAATAGGCTCATTTTACCACTCCCCCAGAGTTAAACAGTTGGGTTTTACCGTTTTCTAATGTATTCAGCCGATTTTTTTGATATTTAGAAGAATATTGGTAACCAGACAGTTTCTGGTCTCATTGACTTCCATAGTATATTTTTTTACTAAGGAAGTCAATGAGACCAGAAACTGTCTGGTTACCGATATTCTTCTAAATATCAGAAAATCGGCTGAATACATTAGAAAACAGTAAAACCCAACTGTTTAACTCTGGGGGAGTGGTAAAATGGGCATATTTCCAAAAAAAAGTGGAGTATCCCTTTAAGTATTATGCTACAGTTCAGTTAAGCACTCAAGTAGCATCTGTTGCTTAAAGATGTATGTGACAATTTTATGTTTTAGGTTGATGTCAGTTGAAGACGAGCTGAAGAAAGATCACGCCGACATGCAGGCCATCGTAGACTCCAAGCAGAAAATCATCGAAGCCCAGGTGAATCTAAAATCTTCTTTATTCATGTTAAAAACAAGTCAAGGTTTATTGTAATCAAAAAAATGTCCATGATGTCTTTCGACTTGTGCTTTTGGATCCAAAAGCTTAATTTAAGTGAAAAATATTTGGGTTGACAAACTAAACTCCATCTAAAACAGCATTTTTCTCATTTTGGTTTAATGAGCTTTATGGAATATACTAATTTTTATATACAAAAATTAATTGATACTGGGCTATTTAAGTGAACTTTATAGTTTGAAAAGTTTGAGATCAGTAATAATATATACATATATATATATATATATATATATATATATATATATATATATATATATATATATATATATATATATATTATTACTGATCTCAAACTATAAAGTATAGTTTGAAATATATTTGAAAATATAAATATATTTGAAATATATATATATATATATATATATATATATATATATATATATATATATATATATATATATATAGTGAGGATGCATTAATTGATCAAAAATGACAGTATTCTTTTGAACTTTCTGTTCATCAAAAAAATTGTAAACAATGAATCATGCTTTCCACAATATTAAGCACGCACAACTGTTTTCAAAATTAATACTAATAAGAGATGTTTCTTGAGCAGCAAATTAGCGCTTTGCCATCTCAACAATAAATTACATTTTTTTCAATTAATTAAAATAGAGAAGTTATTTTAAATTGTAATAATAATTTGATTGTATTTTACTTAAATAAATGTAGCCTTGGTGAGTCCAAAAGTCAATGACAAAGTGATTAAAGACATATTTAAGATTCTGTACTATTTCTATGTCACTAATCAAATAAACAGATTTGCTTCCATTAAAGCACAAGATGCTTTTTGGATCATTCTCAAATCAGGCTGTAGAACATGATCATCAGTACGTGTCAGCTTGAGTGCTGCCGTCATTAAAGCAATAGGGATGCATACTAAAAAAAAAAATCAATGTAAACCTTTCACTCAAGTTCTTATGCTGATAACATAATGTAATGAATAATTTTCTATTAAATAAGAAAAAAAAATGCATTTTCACTACTGGTTTTAGACGTTTGCATCAATTGTCAGCTACCCATCTGCAGGGTCATAGCGCCCTCTTGTGTTCCTTTTAGATTTCAGCACGATGTGATGAGTTGGTCTCTGAGGTTTAATAGTATTAATAATGTAGTTGAAAGTTTAATGATAAACACACACGTCTTCCGGGGACAATCGGCGTCTCTCGTAAACATTTTGATGAGCATAAAAACCACCCACTGTGGAGCACTCATCAAAATCATTAAAGACTTTGTTTACATCATAGATTTATTTTACAAAGGCGAGGAGAGATTACTGCTGTCGCCGCACGAATTTTAATTTCAACTCTATGAATGAATTTAATGGTGTAATTAGTCTGGAACGTTTCAGAGCAAAGAGTGCCAGTCACCTTGTGTCCGTTCGCGGAGTAGAAAGACTTTAATTAAACATTAAATATCATGCACTGTTAATCACCTTCTTGTATCTGACCTTTATGAATGGTCACTCCCCACAGGAGAAGAGAATCGCATCCCTGGACGCCGCCAACGCCCGGCTAATGAGCGCTCTGTCTCAGCTGAAGGATCGGTACAGCATGCAAACGAGGAACGGCATCTCTCCCACCAACCCGACCAAGCTGCAGATCACGGAAAACGGAGAATTCCGGAACAGCAGCAACTGCTAGCGTGGATACAAACGCACACGGCTAGTGACGGACAAGGGCTATGGGTAACTCGCGGAAACAAGACGGAAACACGCCACTCCAGCAGGTCAAATTCAGATAGGATGTTGCACAATGTCACACAGTCATAAAGACTAATAGATTATTAGCCGATCAAAGATGTCTAATGGAATATTCCCATGATCTTTCATTTGTCACGAGAGAGCCACTCGGTCACAGAAGTTAGCCGTGACCTAATTCTGCATCACTATACGCATAGCTAGCATGATAATAACGATCTTAAGGATGTAATTATTTGTCGAAACACCATTTTCTGCTTCGTTTTGATCGATACATCTGTACATTTCGTGTAAACATGTTTTTCTTTACATTACAGTAGCACAAAATGCTCGCTTTTATTTGTACGGTTAAAGAGAAACATCCCATTTTGTTGCATACTTTTTTTCTATGCGCATAACACGTAGAGGCGACGCGCCTCGTTAATGTATATAGTTTTTTACGGGCTTTTCAGAGAAAAGAGATTTCTTTTTTTTTTTTTTTCTCCGTACAGTGTGTTTTCCCGTGCTGAGGTCTGCTGTACTATATACGCTCTGATTGTACACTGAGGTTCTGCTTCTAGATAGAGCAATGATGACACATTCTTTACAATCACAACCAACGCTGTGGATGGAAATGTCCTCACACTGCTTGCCGTCCGCGTGGCCAGTATTAGACTCCGTATCCAGCATCATACTCAAAGTACAATCAGTGTTTGCCGCCCTATGATGTCTTTCCTCCACTCTATGCACTTTCTATAGCATTAGAATGGACCCTTTAACCAAAACCTGCTTCTGTGGACTTGTTATAAAGGCTATTCAGAGCAGCAAGAACAAGGCATATAGCATTCAGCACTTCTACCGGATGACAGAGGTTTGAGATGATGTGTGAAGGGTACGTGGCTGTTTTTTTGTACTTTACTTTTGTAATGTTTCCTGCTCTTCAAATGCAGTTTGCATCAAACAAGCTGGGAGTCGGTGCAGCACGGCAATAGTCGCGTCAACCCTGCAGACCCTGAACGTTTGCTCCGGGATCAGACAAGCCTGTTTCAGCTTCTCTGAACTTCATTCAAATCAGGTTGACGGAGTGGAGTTTTAAGACTGTCTGTGTTTCTTTATGTATAAATATTCACATCAGTTTGTTTGGGACAATAATTTTGGAAGGGCAAACCACTCTGTGTATAAATCTCATGCCGAACATCTCCATTTTTTAGAATTCACTATTATCACTACATTGTTTTTTTTTGTTTTTTTTATTTATCACACAGGCTTGAGAGAAAGTATGCTCTGTTTAATTGTTGTTTGGAATTGATTTTTAATTTATATTTTAAATTATGTTGAGCTAATTTATTTATTCAACTGTATTTGTTGTTACAACCCCAAAATGAAGAGTACTTTCCAGCGTCCGACGTTAAAAAGCTCTGTTAAAGTCGACATGAAATGGAAGTCGCGATATTGTTTTCTTTCCTATTGTGACGTATAGAGAGCCTAAGTCCCGCCCCTTCGCTTCCGGCTCATGGGACCTAATTTCGGAAAAAAATATGAATGGTAGTCAATGGCGAGAGACAACTTATCTTTTTATTCCGTCTGAACTGTGCCCTCAATTACACATATGATGTTTGTCAATTTAAAAGATGATTCTCAAAGTCAAAAACGTCGCAGTTTGTCATACAACAGAAGAGTAACATTTAGTTTTATGTGAAAATCGCTCTGTGAACTACATCTCCCGGGAAGAGAAACGAGATCCGCTGCTCGTGTGTGTGCAGTCTGGTACAAAACACTCGGGTATGACGGCGTAACGTTACGATTATACCGTAAGACTGTAGAAATAATGACAGACAGCCTCAGTAAAGTTATATTCATTCATTGAGAGGAAATGTGCGCCTTTGGGGTTTGTAGTCTTTGTAATTACGTATTTTCACAGTCTTATACCTCAACGCTTTTACATCAAACTGCGACTTTCTTTACTTTAAATTGTATCTTTTAAATTGACAAACATCATATGTGTAATTCAGGGCACAATTCAAACGAGATCAAAATATTTGTTGTTTCTCGCCATTGACTACCATTCAATATTTTTCCGAAGTAAGGTCCCATGGTGGTCGACCGGAAGGGGAGGTACTTAGGCTCTCTATATCCGAGTGAACAGCCTCTCGAATGAGGGCGGGGCTTGGTTTTGCTCAACGGAATTGATTGGATCGATTGCTAATTGCTGTGATGTCATGTGAGTGACAGGTTTTCCCGCCCTCACACCAGTAAACACATCATCGGAGAAGAGAAGAGGGCTGCGTGTGAAATTACCATTGTAGGTATTTTTTTTTTAAAGGGTAATTACTTCAGGGCTGCTAAAAATGTACGTTCTAGTAAGAATGTGTGCAGTATGAATATAATCTGGACGTACTGTATAGATACTATATAGAACGTATACGGCATGTCATTATCATGTGACCGGCCAGTGTCAGTTTCGTCGCTTCACCGCCATTCACAAATCTTCTCCCATGGCCTTATGGGATAGTAAAGTGTCCACTGTATGCACTCTCGCCGGAAGTAGTAAGTCATCTGGGTACTTTTTGCTTACTCTTTTTTGAGTACTGTGAATTCGGAAAATAGAGAATATAAAAAGTAGAAAAGAAGAAGATTTCGGACGGGAAGTTATTTTGATTAAAGAATACGAGGGCACATGATTTATTTTTTAAATAATGTGCACGGATAAATTATCTATTCTATCATAGATACTGCAATATTCCAGAAACAAATAATAATCGGCGATTTTGATTTCATGTCGACTTAAAATTTCTTTCAAGTTGAAGTGTGTCATTTTTTTTAATGTTAAAATAATCAACCAATGGCGCGAGGTTGAGGGCGGGACTGCCTGTTTATTCAACCAGTGAGGTTCAAGAAACCTGTTTTAAAACATTCATTATTTTTGCAATTGCTGTCTACGAAGCTAGTGATGCACATTTAAGATGAGGTCACATTTACAGTTTGGCAAATATTTGAGGGTGAAATCCGTTCATTTCAGTAGGAGTCCATGCGGTCAGGAATTTCACGTACAGGTGAAGAATTTCCTCACGCAGGATTCGAAACGGTTCAGGTTGGTCGTGCAAATTTGCTGCATTGACCAGCAGGAATCTGCTTGGTTTCAAAGGAACTACTTTTTGAGCTTTGCTTCATTTATCACTACGCTATTGACAATAAACAGTCCACGAACTTTGCCTAAATTTCTCTGTGACCACACCTTTATAGTAACTTAGCTACAGAGAAATTGAAAACAAGCTAATTAAACATGTCAAATGAACTTTGGAAGACTAGTACAGCACATTAAAAAACTCTAAAGAAAATGATTTTTCATCCCTTAGTATGTTGTGTAAGTCAAAGGGCTGCTGTTTAGTTTCACTTGGTTTTAAGGAAGACAGCCTTTAACTTTTTCCCTGTTTGGCATGATTATATATAAAAACAAAAAGAAGAAAAAATCTCCACATTATTTTCTTCTTTACCTGTACATCTTTTGTATGTATGTTTCAGAGCTACGATGACCGTTTTGCCACATGTACATACATGAACAGAAGACACCAATATATGAGAAGTCATTTGTGTTGAAGAAAAGTTCTGTGCAATTCATGTACAATTGTCTCTAGAATTATTAAAGTTTTATTTAGCTATTTCAAGGTTCTGACTTTATTTGTTAGTTTACTGTACAGTCCAAAAAATAATAATGTTGTTGAGAAAAATATATATTGTTTCACCTGTGTAAAGTTAAGTAAATGCTATGGACAGAATGTATATATCCATGTAGAATGCCATTGTCAATATGGGTGCACTTAAATGAGTGCCATTCAAAATAAAAGCTAAATATTTGTCCATGAGTGTTATCACTGGTCTTTCTTACAGAAATAAGCATTTGTTTTGTTTTATTGTTCCACTAACTTGTTTGGTATTCCTAGATAACTAATATGTCTTCATATTTATTTACACACCTAAAGGATTATTAGTACACCATACTAATACTGTGTTTGACCCCCTTTCGCCTTCAGAACTGCCTTAAATCTATGCGGCATTGATTCAACCAGGTTGAAAGCATTCTTTAGAAATGTTGGCCCATATTGATAGGATAGGATCTTGCAGTTGATGGAGATTTGTGAGATGCACATCCAGGGCACCAAGCTTCCGTTCCACCACATCCCAAAGATGCTCTATTGGGTTGAGATCTGGTGACTGTGGGGGTCATTTTAGTGTTCAAGAAACCAATTTGTAATGATTCGAGCTTTGGGACGATGCATTATCTTACTGGAAGTAGCCATCAGGAGGACATGGTGCCCATAAAGGGATGGACATTGTTAGAAACAATGCTCAGGTAGGCCGTGACTCGACAGCGCTGCTGGCCAATGGAGGTCGTCGTCTGCACCTGGCGGCCATCTTGTCACAGGCAGCTCGCTCACTCGTAACATTGTGGTAATGGTACATGTACTATTTAAATAACCATAACTTACTCAATTTTCTAACGATTTTCAAACAGTTTGGTTTGTTATAAACGTCAGAGATGTAGCTAAGCTATGACACTGAATAATAAGTGTATAAATAAATAAACATAGAGATAATTATAGCCACATTAATAACGTTTGTAAGAAACCAAACCGTTTGTAAATCCGTCAAGATTTCAACGAGATAAAAGTATTTGTGTTCATGCTGACCACTCATCTTACATCAGCTTGTCTGTGACAAGATGGCCGCCGGTGATGAAACGTAACACACAGGTAACACATCTAGCCTGGCCAGCACCAATTAACACATGAAGGGGGACACAGAGACATATAATGGCCAGTACACACAATGAACGAATATGAAAACACCCAATATACATAAATAAACACCTCAAACAATACTATCAAATGACTTCACTTAATAAATATACTTCTTATAAACAAAAAAAAAGAAAAAAAAGAAAAGAAAAGCAAGCAAAATAGTCCTTGGAGTTCCCCCGGAGAAGAAACCGGAATGGTTGTGGCCAGATCGGCCGGGAACCCTATATAAACGCCCAATGTTTCCACGGGAACCCTTTTAAATGGTGCACCGGCTCACGGGACGTATCAAACAAACAAGCAAAAAGAAAGGTAAGAATAAACTTAAACTAAACGTTAAAGAGTGTGCGCACTTAACTCCAAACGAAAGTTTAAATAAAGTTTATTAAAACAAAATAAAAAATGTTGTTGTGTATTCTTTACTGTAAACAAATTCAATTAAATTAAAAACTCAAACTGACCAGACCTAGTCTCACCAACATCCGCCACAGTCACGTAGAGAGGTCTTGACAGATTTTAGGTTATGCTTACACGGAAACGATTCTGAAGATAAAACGCAAAAGTTGCGTTGCGTTATCACTTTTTATTCTGCGTTTAGACCATAGATATGTATATAAAGGCTAGATGTGTCGTCAGCGCTGCTGGCAAACGGAGGTCGTCGTCTGCACCTGGCGGCCATCTTGTCACAGGCAGCTCGCTCACTCGTAACATTGTGGTAATGGTACATGTACTATTTAAATAACCATAACTTGCTCAATTTTCTACCGATTTTCAATCGGTTTGGTTTGTTATAAACGTCAGAGATGTAGCTATGACACTGCATACTTATGAATAAAAATTGTATAAATAAATAATCATCCAGGTAATTATAGCCACATTAATAACGTTTGTAAGAAACCAAACCGTTTGTAAATCCGTCAAGATTTCAACGAGATTAGAGTATTTGTGTTAATACTGACCACTCATCTTACATCAGCTTGTCTGTGACAAGATGGCCGCCGGTGATGACGGTAGAAACTCCGCCGTAGCACATCTAGCTTTTATATACATATGGTTTAGGCTATGTTTACACGGAAACGATTCTGAAGAGAAAACGCAAAAGTGGCGTTGAGTCAACACGTTGCGTTCTGTGTGGGAAATCCGCGTGCAAACGGTGACGCAAAAGTGTGTGAAATTCAATGTAGTATGCACTTCAGATATATATATATATATATATATATATATATATATATATATATATATATATAGATCAGCACCAGAAAGTTAATTTCACAGTGCATGGGCTGTCAAAAAACTGGACAATAGTACAACTAATAGTGCAACTGTCATGTTTTTCATGTATATATCATTTCGTCAGAATACATGGACATTTTTGAATGAACGTCAATGTAGAATGATGTTTTTGCTCACATAAGGTGAAATACGGCGATATTCTTGGCAAAAGCTTGATCTCTTTAAATTCGTAATATTCAATATGTTGTTCCGAATTCAGCAACAGTCTCTCTTAAATGTGATGCTTAGACAATAGTGCCATGTAGTGGTCTTCATGTGTAAGTGGCCGTATTTAATAGTCATAGCAACGTTTTCTCAAGGAAAAAGCAGTGGCTGAATGTAGCAAACAATAGAGTTGGACAAGTTTAGGGTTTAGCCTTTGGTTCTGTAAATGAAATGGTTTATAGACACTGCGGTTTTGTTGACTGCACAGGAGAATAAACAGTACTACCGTGTACATGTGATCTGCTTTATTCATAAATTGTGTGTGAAATTACCTGAATTTAAAACAGCGTGTTCTGACAGAGTTGAGAGTAGTTTGGATTTGGGGATGACAGTCTTTTTAAATATTAAATAATATGCAAACCAAACAATTAATGGCCAGTCACAATTCATTATCCAGGTACATGTAAGAAAGATCGACCAATCAAAACCATTGGTATGACGTCGACACCGTAAGTTACATTTTGAGCTCTTGCTGAAGGTTTTTTATCTTGGTAGGAGAAATAAATAATTTTCTAGAACTATAAAGTTAACAAATTTTTCACAGTTTACATTGAAATCTAACTTAACACAAAGTTTTTGGCTCAGCATTAATTTTTAATTTTAAAAACCCTGTTTTTGGCTGACATCAAAAGGTACAGGTGCAAGATCTCCAATACAGCATTAGACAATGATATGAGTGTCAGTGAATGATACAATGTGTCTCAGTAGTTTTTCCTCATCTTGAAAATTAAATATAGTCCTCAGTAGCTTTTTGGTCTGGTTTCACAAACGGGGCTTGGATTAAACCAGGATTAGGCCTTAATTAAATTGGGACATTTAAGTACTGTTTTTATAAACGTGCCTTAGAAAAAACATTACTTATGTACATCTTGAGACAAAACAATGCCACTGACATATTTTAAGATAAGTCTGCCATTTGTTTTCAGTGAAAGCACCTCAAACATGTGTTTAAGTGTGGGACTAACTTAAGCCTCGTCTGTGAAACCGGACAAATGAAAGTTTGACAGTGAAGCATTTTGAGGGATTTATTTTCCACTCCCCCTTGTCCACAGTAATCTCTGTAAACTCATCACGGGCCTGCAGTGATGGCTTTCAGACCACTGGTCCTCTTCATGATGTTCGGTACGAACAGCAGTCCGGATGCTCTCTCGATGCTCTCAATGGGGACCAGGAAGCGTTCCAGTGGGATCTTCTCATCAACTGGCATATTGGGCATCACATAGGACCGCAGCTCCACGTCTCCTCTCGGCTTTTCCAGAATCACCACCTTAAAGAAGTGAGTAGGCACGGCCACATGATTCTTTCCCAAAACCTGATACTTCACGTACATTTTCCCATCAGGTTCCTGTCTGTAGGTGCAGGGAGGAGAATATTAGGTTGAGTTTTCATCGATTAAACAGTCTTAAAACATCTTGTATTTTAGACTTGTAGCTGATTTGAACAATCTAGATCAGTGGTTCTCAAGTGGTTGTCTCAGGAGCCAGATATTACATTTGATTTATAGGAATAGACCACTCAAAAAGAAAATGTATCTCATCATTTACTCACCCCCAAATTGTTTGAAACCTTTTCTTTGTTTTTGTTATTATTCTGTTGAACACAAAAGTAGAAAGAGGGTAACCAAAAGGTGCTGGTCCCCATTGACTTAGAATTAGAATTAAAATGGAAGAAACTGTCTGGTTGCCGACATTATTCAAAACATCTTCTTTTGTGTTCAACAAAAGAAAGAAACTCATACAGTGTAGAACAACTTGAGGGCGAGTACATGATGACAGAATTGTTATTTTTGGGTGAACTATCCCTTTAAGGAGTGAGCTTTGCTATGGCATAATCTGTTTTGTTTCCAATATAATAATTGGTTAATTATTTTCCCTTTAATAGCACATCATACAGGCAGTGCAGACTTCAGTGACAGAATTTTACCGGGGCAAGTAGAGTGGTCCAGTGCACACAAACACATTCTGGTAATGCTTGGTGAGAGAGCGACAATATTTCTCCAAGTTATTCCATGCGTTTTGGTTTAAATGAGGATTCTGTGGGGAAAGATGAACAATATTACAAGCCATAATTACCCATGCAAATAGAGAACAACTGAGCAAAATATTTAAATGACTGGTGGTGTTATGGATTGTATAACGTAAGGTGCTGCTGTAAAGCTATGTTACTGCAGAATTCAGTTCCTATCAATAAAAACACCATGCTGGTGCAAAATTCAGAATTTATGAATCACTTCTGTTTCAATTATTGGTAAATATGTTAATTATTGAGCCCTTCAAAGCTTTAATCAATGTCACAATAGGGAAGAAAAGACTATTGGAACTTCTGCTTAATGTTTCATTTGGTCTCACGGGGTGTTAAAAATGTTTGATGAATGACAGGAAGTTGAAGAAACACACAACGGAAGATTTTTGTTCTGGAATATTTAGAATATATATATTTTTCTCAATTGATTAGGAATGTAAAGTCAAGTTTTTCAAAAAGTTAAAGTAAAGTAAATTCAGTAAAGGTTTTTCATAATTAATAATAAGCTATTTATTGATAAATACAAAAAAATGATAAATTTTAAACATTGATCTCATCTATTTTATGATGCATTTTATTTTACATATATATTAATAAATAATCAAAAATGAGTTCAATACTTTTTTGGTTGAAGTTTAAACATTGCTTATTAATACCACCTAGTATTCATTTTTTGATATACTCTAAAAAAAATCTTAATTGATTAGACATGTATTTAAACTCGTAAAATATATAATAATAAATAAATTATTAAGAAATAAAATATTACAATTGTGTTAAATGTTAATAAAATAAGATAAATGGCATTGTACTTCCTTAGCGGGTGTTTGCAGTGAGATCAGTTATTAAGAGTTCCAGCTCACTCACCTGTGGCGATACGTTGCTCAGGTAGAAGGTGTCATCCATGGCTTTCTGGCTCCACTTGTGATTGGCTGCAGCCGCCAGGTGACCCCTGTCAAACCCACTGCCCCTGTAATCCCCATTGGTCGATCTATGGTAAACATGAACCGAGTCGTCCTCTTTAAAATCGCAGAACTTTCTGTCCGATGTCCCGGTTAATGTCTCCGAGTTGAGCTGCTCTATGACCCACGCTGCTGTCCTGTTTCGGGGGTCGTATGAGGTTACGTAAGACTCTCTGCTCTTGACGTTGGACAGTGAAGGGAAACCGTATTTCATCACAGCTGTAGATTTGTTTACAGCCACCTGTCCCGGCTGGTATGCGCTGATCTCTGACGCTGCGTCGACGCTCGGTATCGGGATGACCGGCACGCGGTCCAGCAGTCCCCGGCTGTGGCTCGTGTCCCGGCTTTTATTTCGGAGATCACTGGCTGCTGTCAAGGTGACGCCGATGCCTATGCCAGCTGTCAGTGACAGCCCGGGTAAAACCCACCGCGAGCAGAAAACACGATGCATCGTTTACGTTTAATAGATAGAGTTAATGAATTGATCTTAATAAGATGTTCGTGCTGTTATTTTGCCCTCATGTGAGTCAGTCCTATCAGCTATGTGATGAACAAGTGCATAGGACATTTAGTCGCATGTCTATGACGTCACTCAGTTCTTTAAAATGCAGTAGGCCAACGCAGTTTCAAAATTAGAGTTACAGAGTTACTTACTATATGCATTACATTTTCATACTCCAAACGCTTCTAAATGTAGCGGATAATATTTATTTACATTATTTGTTTTTTAATACTGTCAAAATTAGGTGAACTTAATTGAAATATGGTTACAATATTAAAACAACGAACTTCTTACAGTTCAAGAAATTACAATTTATTTGATTGTAAGAAAGAAACCATTTCAAAAGATGTAAACAACACTGATCCAGAAATACTTCCTGTTTCAGTTTGTAACTTTTCTTTATTTCACATGTAAAGAAAACATCTTAAAGATGTTTGTTTAACTTTTTGATTCAGTTTTAAATGTTCTGTTGGTTGTATTTCATCACAGCTTTTATGTAGTGTTAAAAAACTGAAACAGGAAGTGCTTCTGGGCCAGTGTTGTTTACATCTTGTGAAATGGTCTATAGCATAAATGGATAACTACCTGTGCAATAAGTGGAATTTCCATTACTAATTGCATAACATGTTTTATGCTATTTATAGCATGCAGTCTACACTCACCTTAAGGATTATTAGGAAGGGAACACCATGCTAATACTGTTTGACACCTTTTGCCTTCAGAACTGCCTTAATTCTATACGTGGCATTGATTCAACAAGGTGCTGAAAGCGTTCTTTAGAAATGTTGGCCCATATTGATAGGATAGCCTCTTGCAGTTGATGGAGATTTGTTTGATGCACATCCAGGGCATGAAGCTCCAGTTCCACCACATCCCTAAGATGCTCTATTGGGTTGAGATCTGGTGACTGTGGGGGTCATTTTAGTACAATGAACTCATCATGTTCAAGAAACCATTTGAAATGATTCGAGCTTTGTGATATGGTGCATTATCCTGCTGGAAGTAGCCATCAGAGGATGGGTACATGGTGGCCATAAAGGGATGGACATGATCAGAAACAATGCCCGGCCCGTCTGGCACCAACAACCACGCTCAAAATTGCTTAAATCACCTTTGTTTCCCATTCTGACATTCAGTTTGGAGTTCAGGAGATTGTGTTGACCAGGACCACACCCTTAAATGCATTGAAGCAACTGCCATATGATTGGTTGATTAGATTAACCAGTGTTCCTAATAATCCTTAAGGTGAGTGTTAAGCATGCAGTCTATTTCAGTGAGTTGCTTGTATTTAACTCGTGCTTGAATAGAACCTTATTTCTTTGTTTCATGTAAGCAAAAATCTCCACCTGGCATTAGCTCTGCTGACTCAAGATGTGTGTTATTAAGGGTTTATACATTTATTTCAGTGCAGGTGGGCTCAGCACATTTGAATCTGGGTCTGTAGACACACAGTAAATACAGCTGATTCACCGTATGCAACTTTCTAAGCAAATAAAAATTACTGTTATTAGCTATAGTGACTGTTGTACTGGTGTAATGCTGCATCAGGCACTAAATATATGCATTCAGAAGGACTAAAGAAAGACAATTCACTCATATCACGTTGTGCTTTCTGATTGTCAGGTTTTATTCATTTATAATATGTATTCATAGTATTTTATTTACCCTGGCTCACCATGAATGTAAAGCATTTGTAAATATGAAATACATCAAAAAGCCCATGAGCCGCTGAGGATTTTGGCATTTCTTTGAGATTGACAGAAGGAAAAAATAACTATTTTAAAAATAACCTGTTTGCATGATATATGATGTGCTGACTTTTAATTGTTAACCCGAACGGCCATTCTAATTGTGGGGATTGGCGATGCATTTTTACTGTGCTTTGTCATTATTTAGTGTCTGTTTGGGGTTTGAGAGACTTTGTGCTTTAGGAATGTGCTTATATAACTGGTCTCATTATAGGAGTGTGTTAATAAGCAGTCTGGAATGATCATATCTGCACAGATGAATACATGCCAGTATCAAGATGATGTGCGGGTTACGTTGAGCTAAAGCTGTGCATGTAATGAATCGTTGTATGCTTTATTTAAATGTGATGATATGAATGAAGAAATATTCCAAATATATTAGAGATGCACTCTGCTGTATCATCAAATATAGTTTACCATGTGTGAATACCATATGCACTGCAATAAAGGCTGCAATGTCTTTACAATGTAACATTTACTCCGAACAAAAATAACAATTTCTACAAAAAAATAGTGAAATAATAATCATAATATACAATACTTCATATTTCCTTTCAGATAGATCGATATATATATATATATATATATATATATATATATATATATATATATATATATATATATATATATATATATATATATATATATATATATATATTTGTTCAATGTGACATTTTAAAACTTCTTTCTACATTCCAGAAACATAATCTCAAACACAAGCTAGAGACATTCGTTCTTCATACTAGCAGTAGGCTACTAAACATCTTTTCCATCGGTTTCATCTACTTGTTACAACCTCAATGGCAATAAAATGCAAGGAAAATGCAGCAATGAAAGGAAATGTAAAAACAAGTCTTCAAGAGAAGAAGAATAACTTGGCATCAGTAGGCTTCCGTGATATCGACCGTTATTTGTCCGATAAAACAAGCTGGCTAAGTGCGGTGCTTGTATCCCAGTGAGCGTCGAAACTACAGAGAAAGTAGAAAAGCAAAGGAAATGAAACCTCATCTATATATTTCTCCACTTGAGTTGTGTGTTGAGTGAGCTGAAACAGAATGTAACTTCGTTTTTCTGTTTTTGGTATAAAGTTCAGTCGATCAGTGATGCTAGGAGACAAGCGCTAAGCTGCTCGTCTCATGAAGGCGTTTTGACCGCAGCGTAGACTCCGCCCCTTTCCAATAAAACCATTCCAGCATCGTGAGGCTGGGTCCGTACGGGGTTCAGGCCACCGCCTCTCCGTCCACAGGGTTCGGCTCTTTGGCCTGCGTACACTAGGGTGGATATCAGGACTAAGATGTGTTTCTAGGCGCTGGCTTTAAGCAGGCTGTTGGCTAGAAGGCAGAGCAGCAGCGTGAGAGTGCTGAGGTAGCAGACCGATGCGCCGTCGCACCCTTTCTCGCCCTGGCAGCGCGACTGCTCACACAAAACCCCCTTAAATCCGGCCGGACACACGCACTTATGGTTCTGGACGCAGGTGCCGCCGTTCTGACACAGGAGGAGCTCGTCGTCGCACACTTTAGCTGAGAGTAGAAGGATAGAGGACACTCTCATTAATCAAGTTCACTCTTAAATATAATCGAAACAGTATTCACAGTTCTGTAGAGAGAGATCATATTTCAGTCTTAATGTTGGTAGACATAGCAGACACTTTATCCAAAGTGTTAATGCATTCACACTGACAGTAATTTGCAGTGTGGGTTCATTTTTCATTGAGCACACTCTTAGAAAAAAGGGTTCTATATATGTAGCATAGGGTTCTTTACTCAACTGCAAAGGACCTTTCATGCAAAAAAATGATATTGACAAGAAAGAACCCTTTTGGCACAAAGGTTCTTTATAGGCTATTATTTATTCATATATTACATTATTCTGCAACATTTTGCAGTTGTAATTAAATTATTGTTTTATTAAACTGTTGTAGTAACTTTATCCCATTTTAATCACGCTGATTTTTGAAGGATAAAAACTGAATTGGCACTCTTCGTGTGATATTGATTAATTACTTTTTTTTAAACCCCATATCTTGAATTTTGTGATCATTCATGCATTGCATTTTAGGGGTTCCAAATACGTAGCGCTTTAGAAACTTTTAAGGTTCTATATAGAACCTTTTCTTCTAAGAGTGCATGATATTTGCTTTTGAGGGCCAAATGGCTATAAACAGATGTACCGCTGTGAATGTACTGCAAATGTCCTAAAGGATACAGAAGTCGTTTGTGATTTTCAGGGTTAAGGGATAGATAGTTCACTTTGAAATTAATTTTTGATATGTTTTAGAAGGGCATCCAAGATCTAGGTGTCTTTGTTTCCACAGTAGTTTCAATTTTGATTTTTTAGGTCAAACCGTTCTTGTGTGTCAGTCATATAATCAACATGACATCATGACTTTTGCGTAAACATACACGCCACTTTCGAGTCAAGTGGCGTATTATTTCTACGCATTTTGAGCTATTCGCGTGTATCCGCGTGTATGCGTGTATGTCTACGCCATTAACGTCCGCGTCATCCCGCGTGTCAGAACACGCGCGCCAAATGTCCAGTCATAAATGCCATTAACCCCAGTGACGGTTAAGTTTAGGGATAGGGTTGAGGTAAGTCATATCTTTTTTTCCCTAGGATGGTAAGGGAACAGTCATAAATGCCATTAACCCCAGTGACGGTTAGGTTTAGGGACGGGGTTGAGGTAAGTCCTATATTTATATAACGTTAAGTCAACGGCGTTCATAAACACGCGGAAAAGCGATTATGCGTCTTGATAGCACGCCAAAAATGCAAATACGAATTGGCGTGTCATACACACGCTACTTCATGAGATCAGTCTGATATAATGGAGGTCTATGGTCACCACCTCAAAGAGCATGCACAGAGAAGTTCAAATTAAACATGATTTAATGGCTTGTAAATGTAAGTAGACAGTCGTTCGGTTTGTATGCGTACCGAACCGGAAGCCTCGAACCGAAACGGTTCAATACGAATACATGTACCGTTACACCCCTACTGTTGAAATATTGAGATCGTCTTCCATTGCGATTTACTGTATATCTAAATATGTTTAGATCTTCACAGTGAAGGGTAACACTTCCGAAATCTCTGTGTAAACAATGAGTGACGTAGCAAGAGATCACTTCCGGCACTTTCCGGCGCTTGTGCAGACCAACGCGGCCGCGCTCTCAGGTCACTCAGACGTGACTGTGGTTACAAGAGGTAAAAACGATATAAATACCGCTCGTTTTCTCACACAAATCGCTCGTTTCGTGTCTTGGGCCATCAATGTGTACTTACTTTTACGAGTCATTAAATCATGTTTAATTTGGACTTCTCTGTGCATGCTCTTTGAGGTGGTGACCATAGACCTGCATTATATGACTGACAGACAAGAACGGTTTGACCTAAAAATATCAAAATTGAAACTATTGTGGAAACAAAGACACCTACATATTGGATGCCCTTGAGGTAAGCTAAAACATCCCAAAAATTAATTTCATAGTGAACTATGCAAAGCAAGTCTTATAGAGCAGAGATAATATTCAATTAGAAATTTACAAATCTCCAGAAGTCTTGGAGAAGTTTCAATCCCATATACACATTTTGGTCATTTTCAGATAAATTTGTATAAAGTGTAGAACCAGGAGGTCTCACAAGCAAGTATAGTATATTTGTAAAAAGTAATTTCTGTTGTAGACTTTGGGCTGTTTTCTAGTCCTATGCTGACTGTGTATCATTATGCTGTGTGTACGGCTCACATCCAATTCTTTGCAAGGCTCGAACCAGCAACCGCAGCCCAGTCTCACTGCTTTAGCCACTCTCACCCCACCCACAAGTATCTAACCCACAACTGCTGCAACCAGCAAGCTGTTATTGGTAGTACAACAGCAAAGACCTCTGTGAGGAACAACAATGTTGCTCATGTGTTTGACTGAAATGAAACCCATATGTTGTTCATTCACAACACTTTATTTGTTGTTTGAGTGGTATCATCCATCACAGAACGTGTCTTTCATGACTAACCCTTTGTGTAGTGATAGTACAAGAAGTGTGACTTACGCACGCAGCCATTCTTCCAGGTATATCCAGGGAGGCAGTCCTCACACTTCTGGCCCATGGTGCCCTCACGACACTGGCAGAAGCCGGTGTCGTTGCAGCGGGCGTGGAAGGAGCCCAGCTGATTACAGTTACACTCTGTGTATAGAAAATATTTTCATTATTCACCAATTGTAGATTATTTGTGCTGAAACCTTGAAACGGAAGGCTATGGTTTAGTTGAAAGGTATCCTTTCTTTTTTTCATTGAACTATTAAAACAAACTGTAACTTTCAGAACTTCACAAATGGCTTGTTTTATATTTACTAACATTAGTGCATATTTTTCAGAAGGATAGTTAGAAACTATTTTTTACAATGTTCCTGATAGGACAGTAAAACTATATTGGACACAACAGCAAACCTACTGCTTTTTAAGTAAAAGTGCCACATCTCATTTCACACGAGAGTAGGGCTGTGAAACGATTATCCAAAATAAAAGTTTGTATTTACATAATATATGTGTGTGTATAATTATTTTGTATAAAATATATACATGCAAATATTTCTTAAATATATACATGCATGTGTGTATTTATATATGCAAAATAATTATAAACTCTACACACACATATACTATGTAAACACAAACTTTTATTTTGGATGCGATTAATTAGGGCTGTCAAACGATTAATCGAGTCCAAAATAAAAGTTTGTGTTTACATAATATATGTGGGTGCGCTGTGTATAATTATTTTATATATACACACACATGCATGTATAGAAAAAAATATATTGTTTATAAATAAATATTTGTATTTGTATATAATATAAATCTATAATAATTATTTAAATATATTATATATAAATATTTTTTAAATATATACAAGCATATGTGTGTATTTATATTATATATATATATATATATATATATATATATATATATATATATATATATATATATATAAATAATTATACACAGTGCACCCACATATATATGTAAACACAAACTTTTATTTTGGATGCAATTAATCGTGATTATTCGTTTGACAGCCCTATGTTTAATCACGATTAATCGTTTCACAGCCCTACGCAATAGTGTTTATAATTAAATCATTAAAAGCACAGCAGCAAAAATTGCCTGTTTAATAACTCCTAAGGGACACAAAATATATGGAAAATGGTCATAAATAGCTATTTTATTCACATTGAGAAAATGGTACCTTTAAATATAAAATATTTCTCAATGTATACAGTGTTTCAGAAGTTACAGCATTTTGCCTAGAGGAAATAGATCACAGCCCGAAGGCGTTTATTAATGTGTTTTGCAGGAGAAATGTACTTCTATGTTTGTGAGTTGTGATGTCAGTTGTATGTGATCAGTGGTTGTTCATCAGTCATGTAAGCAGGGTTTGCTCTATGTATTCACACGGGTATAATTTGTCCCTCTAGGCACCTGTCAGTCATGGCACTGTGATTTATGTGTCTCTTATTTTTCCAGTAGAGGTCAGTGTATCATTATCAGAGTGTTCTGACAGATTGCTTGAGCCGGAACAGTTTTAATCAAAAAAACAAAGAAAAATGTGGGACACAATTTCTGATTGTATTCCTTTTAAAGTCAACATGAAGTTCACCCTATTTATTTTTTAATACACTTTCCTTGTTTTATAGTGAATGAAAAACTGTCTTTTGTCAAAATGTTGTAACTGTTTGATACCCGCGAATGCATTTACTTCTCATCTGACCAAAAATCACTCTTTTTAATTGTACAATGTAACGTCCACTTTTCAAAATCCAATCCATTTTCCATCCTTCAACTGTTAAATATCCAGTTTTTCTGTGAAATTTTGCATTACTTAAAAGAGTAGTTCACTTTTAAAAAACTTTTGCTGATAATTTACTTACCCCCATGTCTTTCTTTCTTCAGTCGAAAAGAAATTAAGGTTTTTTGATGAAAATATTCCAGGATTTTTCTCCATATAATGGACTTCAATGGGAACCAAACGGTTCAAGGTCCAAATGATGGTCTTATCTAGGACCCTTCGAGTCATGACTTGAAAAAAAGATTTGTTCATTTTGACAGGAGAGTCACGAACGCTCATCACAGAACAGAGCAAGACGAGCATTTGTGCTAATAAAACTTAAACATTTTTATTTATTTTTCAAATGACCGATCATTTCGCTAGATAAGACCCTAATTCATCGTCTGAAGTCGTTTAAAGCCCTTTGAAGCAGCACCGAAACTCTCATTTGGACCTTGAACCGTTTGGTTCCCATTGAAGTCCATTATATGGAGAAAATTCTGGAATATTTTCATCAAAAACCTTAATTTCTTTTTGACTGAAGAAAGAAAAACATGGACATCTTGGATTACATGGGGGTGAGTAAATTATCAGCAAAAGTGAACTACTCCTTTAAGTAAAATGGGTTGCAAAAGGCATTTCATGTTGACTTTTAAGACAAATTATGCACAGAATCATATCTTTTTTTATTACAGCATAAGTCTACAAATATGGATACAGTTCCAAGCTGAAAGGTTGAAAATGCAAGTTGTTTAGTTCCCTAGATCTTCAGTAAAATGAAGACAGAAGTCATCCATAGTAAAGGCTGTAAGATGAATGAGAGGGGTGGTCTGCATGATATTACCATATTTAAATCTATCCTTCCATTAGACTTCAGTTGGCCAGAAATTGTCCCATGTATGGCAGAGGTGGTGGCAGACCAAATGTGGGACCGTATGGGCATAAGGAAAGATTTCTCAACCTTTCCATAATATCATTTGGTCAGAAAGGACAATTTCTGCGCAGCATGGTGTTAGTGCATCAGGGGGACAGTGAAACGGGTTGGCGTGGAGTGATATCTGACTGACCTATGCAAACATTCTCATCGTCCAGCTCGGAGGAAGCATTCCGGAAGTATCCGAGGCGGCAGTGCTGACAGTTCTGCCCTCTAGTGTTGTGTTTGCAGCTCACACAAGTCACAATGTTGATGAAATCAATGTAACTGCAGCGATTTGAGTGACCATTGCACTCGCAGTCTAATGGAGAAAGAGTAGATAGGTGTTAGTCCGTGGATCAGGGAACGAGGGAGAGGAAGGGAAAGGGACACCAGAAACTCATGGATGAGAGGGCATGGGAATGAGTGACATGTGTAGATGCTGAGGAGACCATTCAGATAGCTGGTGAGACTGACCCTTATTTAACGCAACCTCAAAAATAATGTGAATTAGATTAAAGCCCTATTAACCAGTTGACCCTTCGCAAAGCCCTACTTAAAACATTACAGTAATCCGACCCTAACAACTGTTCCTCCGAGAAGCCTATGGAAGATGTTCTTGGATAGTTGTGAGTGACACAACACAATTTAAAGGAGTAGTTCACTTTTGAAAGTTTTTGATGAAAACATTCCAGGATTTTTCTCATATAATGGACTTCATTGGGCACCAAACGGTTCAAGGTCCAAAAGAGAGTTTCAGCACAAACTTAAACTTTCTTATTTATTTTATAAATGAGCAATCGTTTCTTTTGATAAGACCCTTATTCATCGTCTGGCATCGTTTAAAGCCATTTGAACAGTTTGCAGTTTGCTCTGAAACTGTCTTTTGGACGTTGAACCGCTTGGTTCCCATTGAAGTCCATTACATGGAAAAAAAATCCTGGAATGTTTTCATCAAAAACCTTAATTTCTTTTCGACTGAAGAAAGAAAGACATGGATATCTTGGATGACATGGGGGTGAGTAAATTATCAGCAAAAGTTTTTCAAAAGTGAACTACTCCTTTAACAGATATTAACAAAAGTGTGGGCTGACTAGTGCCACTCTAATTCCCAAACAAACTTGTGTTGCATTTGCTTGAAGGATATTAACTGACATATTGATATACTTTAAAGAGTCGAAACATTTGGTTCACTTGTGCTAATCTTATCACTTATAATCACTCCTAAATAAGATTTTTCTCTTTTTATTCGACTGTTACAAGCATTTGATTCTGATTCACTCTTTTCAGCTTTTCATTATGGTACTGTTTAGTTTAACAACCTTCTTAAGAACCGTAGTTCATTCCAGCCCACCTAGGCATAACATAATTGTTTGCCACTTTGTAAACTAATTATACTGAAAATGAAACTGTTCGTGGCAATCTCCAGATCATTCCTATGAGACGCACTGTAAAACTTGTCCGAGTCAGCAACAGTAAACCACTAATGTGGCCGGAGCTTAGCGAAGGGTCAACTGTGGATCAAACATGGCCTCATTATAGCCTCATTATTACTTTTTAATTTCTGTTTATGCATTGGTATTTTATGTATAACTGTAATTATTTATTTATTCTAAACTATTTGTTTTCAATTAATTTATAAGTATTTTAAAATATATTGTGGCAACTTTCCAGTTTCATAAGGTGATTTAAAGTTAAAGGATTAGTTCACTTAAAAAAAAAAAAAAAAAAAACGATGTCCATGAAAAAAAGATGTCCATGTCTTTATTTCTTCAGTCAATAAGAAATGAAGGTTTTTGATGAAAACATTCCAGGATTTTCTCCATATAATGGACTTCAATGGGAACCAAACGGTTCAAGGTCCAAATGAGAGTTTCAGTGCCGCTTCAAAGGGCTTTAAATGACACCAAACGATGAATAAGGGTCTTATGTAGCAAAACGATTGCTCATTTAAAAAATAAACATTTTTTTTTAAGTTTTACAAGCACAAAAGCTCGCCTTGCTCTGTTCTGTGATAAGTGTTCGTGACTCTCCGGTTTGAACTCAACGATGAACATCAAAATGAACAAATCTTTTTTGAGTCATTTGGTTCATTTCGTTTGTTGAATGAACCAAATAACTCGAAAAAAAATCGTTCATTTTGATGAATGAGTTCGAACAGGAGGGTCACATATGCACATCACAGAACCGAGCAAGGCGAGCATTTGTGCTTGTAAAACTTAAACTTTTTAATTTATTTTTAAAATGACTGATCGTTTCGTTTGATAAGACCCTTATTCATCGTCTGGTGTTGTTTAAAGCCCTTTAAAGCTGCACTGAAACTCTCATTTGGACCTTGAACCGTTTGGTTCCCATTGAAGTCCATTATATGGATAAAATCCTGGAATGTTTTCATCAAAAACCTTGATTTCTTTTCAACTGAAGAAAGAAAGACGTGGAAATCTTGGATGACATAGGACTGAGTAAATTATCAGCAAAAGTTTTTTTTTTTTTTTAAAGTGAACTACTCCTTTAAAGTTAAATAGTAAATAGTTCTTCTGTGGGTCTATTAACCGTACATTAGTCTATAGTTTAACTGTATAGTCACCTATTACCTTTTTGGTGAGGCTCAATATTCAGATATATAAAATAAAATACAAATTGTGCTGAATTTTTTTTCTAGGTAGATTCCGTTTGAAAGATTTTTGATGTGTTTTTACATAACGGTAGTTTAGACCCAAACAGCCTGACTAAACAGGAAGTTATAGAGTTAATGAATCCACCAGTAAGGCTTAATTAGCATAGTTTAAGCAGACTGATAAACATTGATAATGAGCTGTAGTGTTTGAGAAGCTGTTCCTTTTCGATTCTTTGCTGTTTAAACACTTGGGCCTTTGAATAATTGATATGATGTTTTAAAGATGCTGGCGACGTGGGGTCCTGCTGTGTCACAGTCAGCCAAGCAGTGGGATGGGGGGGCAAGAGCAGCTAATTAAATATAAATGCTCAATTACTCCCCAGATTGGTGAAGGGATGGAGCGATGTTTCACAAACGATCTTGCATCTTCAGCAGACAGCTGTCTAACACTCCAAGAGTGAAAATGCAAAGTAGCTAGTTTCTAGAAGAGGACGCTTTTGATTATACAGCCTGGGGGAGATCTTTCTGTTTTCTAGCAAACACAATACATCATGAGCGGCTTACCTTATGAGACAAAGCAAAAAACAAAACATGTGAGCGCAAAGAAAGGAGAGAGACAAGAAAGAGCGACATGGAAGAGAGGAAATGAATAACATTTAGGCAGCGATTTTTCCACAGTTTCCATATTAGTGTCTGTCCACATTCTAGAAAACAGAAATCAAAACTGAATCATCCTTTGATAAGCATTGCCTAGAGGAGCGCTAATGCATATAAATAGATCATTCACGTAAAATGTCATTGAAACCCTGAAAACAACGTCTTTCTTTTGCTGTCTTGATTTAAAGCATCGCCTTACCTTGAAATCGGATGTACGCTATCCTTGACAACTGCGTTTTTGGCCCTCCGGGGATCAAAATCCTTGCAACAACTTTGGAACAAAAGCAACGTTACGCTCTTTGTTGGGTATTTGTTGGCTAACACTGCTGCAACTATTGGGACAAATCACTCAAGAAATGTGGAACCAGATACACTGAAATGATGCTAGTGTTATCTAAGAAAACACAACAGCCTAAAACTAGAGAAAACTAGGGTTTAAAGTGTCTTTCTGTGGAACTAATGGCTGCTAAACCAATCAATACTGTACAAGCTGTAAATGTTCTTCACTAACAGATACTCCATCTCATCCACAGCACCAGTATAGGTACCATGCAGTCAATGCATTTTCAGACCGGAGTCATTAAATGCTGTCAGATGAGTGCAGTTTCCGTTCATTTCTATATACACATACTCAACTACAAACAATGCATACCTTTTTTCTCATACTCTTTCTTTTCAAACTCTTTTTCTTTCTTTTTCTCCTTCTCTTTCTTTTTCTCTTTGGCTTCCCTGCTTTTTTCGGTTTCCTCAGCCTCGTTGTTCCTCTTAATGTCTGCAGATACGGTTTACACCAGAGAAATCATGAGCGTTTGGAGAAGAACTCGTCAGTCATCACATATCATTATTTTCTAGTTCATTTTATTCATCGTTTAAATATGACAAGCATACATTTGTTTTATAAAGACAGAGCATTTTAATATTTAAAGGTTGGTGTGTGGTTGATGGGTGTCTTCAAAACATTTAAAAAAAGGTTTGGGGTAAGTAAGATCTTTTTCTTTTCTTTTTTAAAAAAGAATTATTTATTCAGCAAGTACGCATTAAATTGACAGTGAAGACATTTATACTTTTAAAAAAGTTTATTTCAAATAAATGCTGTTTTTCTCCCCCCCGAAAAAAATCCTGGATCAAAGAATCCTGAAATAAAGCATCACAGACTTTCACAAAAAATATTAAGCAGCTTTTTACCTTCACAGGAATTAAATACATTTTAAAATATAGTAAAATTGTAAATTTAATTAAAAAATATTACTGTTTTTAGTGTATTTAAAAAAAAATAAACACAGCCTTGGTGAGCTTTAGAGATTTCTTTTTAAAAACATAAAAATTCTTACCGACCCCAAACTTTTGAATGGTAGTACACTAAACTTTTTGATTGTTTCAGAAACCACAAAAGTTTGACAAAAAGCATATTTGATGCCAAATAGAAAAGTTGAGAACTGCATGTCTGAATGCTTTATGCCAGAAACACATACTGTCTTTATTACTCTAGATATATAAAACTATTTTGTTTAAAAAGTATTTTGAGGGATATTGAGTTCACTCAAAATTCTATCATCATTTACTCATCCTTTTGTCAATCAGAAGGAATCTTTTTCTTTATAGAATATTCACCAAAATGATTTTTTTTCCCGTATAATGACAGAGAATTGTGAGTGAGGCTGTCATTTTGCCTAACATCACCTATTATGTTTCACAGAAAAAAGTAAATCATGCAAGTTTTGAACAAGATGAGGGTGAGTAAATGATGACAGAATTTTCATTTATTATTCCTTTAAGAGAGGTAAGCCTTTGGCTAACTCTTCTGAAGGCAATTTGGGTTGTATAGCAGACTTTAACAGATTGCCTCAAAAATGACCTTTTAAAGCTGATTTAAAAGTGTATGGAGTAATTAGCGGGAAATATACTTGAGATGTCAGAATTGCTGTGGGTACCTGGGGCTTCTGCATCTTTATCTTTCTTCTCTAGGTTTGTTTCTGTTTTCTCAGCAAGAGGAACTTTACTGTTTTCTCCTACTTCAGATGAAGGTTTACTGGCAGGAGCATTTTTATCTTCCTTCTCCAAATTGGTGGCTGTTTTTTCCTCCTTGGTCTCAGTGAGGGGAACCTCACTGTTTTCTCCTACTTCTGATGAAGGTTTGCGGTCAGGAGCATCTTCATCTTTATTTCCCATGTTTGTTGCTGTTTTTTCCTCCTTGGTCTCAATGCGGGGAACCTCACTGTTTTCTCCTACTTCAGATGAAGGTTTACTGGCAGGAGCAGTTTTATCGTCCTTCTCCAAATTTGTTGCTGTTTTTGCCTCATTGGTCTCAATGAGAGGAACTTCACTGTTCTTTACATCTTTGGAAGGAGGTTTACTGTCACTCTCAACATCAGGTTGAGGAGTACCATCAAGAACTGGAGCTTGCAGGGGGTCACTTGTCAGAACAGGTGTGGCAATTGTAGGTTGGAGTATGTTGGTGGTGACTGTTTCTGCAACTGTTGTGACATCACCACCTGGACCCTTAGGAGTTGGTTTGATTTCATCTGACACATCGGTAGCTTTCGCAACCTCGTCAGATGCAGGAGCCACCGCAACAGTCGTAAGAGCATCTGTGTCAGTTGCAGGGGCAATGGAACCAATCTCAGGAGAAGAAGCAATACCATCAGTGGCAGGAGCAGCAGCATCATCAGGAGCAGATGTTGGGACAATCAAATCAATCCCTGGAGAGAGTGCATCAGTTGAGGATAAAACAGTACTTGTAACCAAGTTTACCACAGTATTTGCTGCAACCACTTCTGAAGAAACATCAGAAACAGGAGCAAGAGAGGTTGGCAGTTGAATGGTGCTAGCTGATGCTGAAGGTGTTTTTTCAGAAGTTGCCATGGTTGCAGAAGGTGTTGTTGCCACGGTTGCTTTGGTGACCATATAAAGTGTTGTTGCAATGCCATCAGAGGATGAGGCAATTACATCAGTGACCTCAGGAAGAACAGATAGTGGATTTACAAAGCCAGTTGTTGCGGTGAGGGTGTCGGGTGCAGTGGTGGCCGCATCGGGTATCACATCTGGTGCTGCGGAAACTGTAATTGTGTACAGAGCATAAAGAGTCATATATCTAAACTGTTCTGTCAAAAGCAGTAAAGATGCCATTGCAGCCCTTTGGGCTTACATACTGTACATAATGGATGTTATTGCAGCAATTCAACCTTTCGTCATTTCCAGTTCAGCAGAAACGAGATACACAAGCCCTGATAGAATCACTTCCCCCCTGCTCGTGCCTCTGTCCAACTCTTCAAGGACAGGACTCGTTGCACTTTCCTGTTATGGTTTCATGTATCTATCTCTCTCTCCGTAAGTTCAATAAATTGGCCGCTTTTTGGTCTTCCTTACCATGACCTGGTCTCTTTTCTCTAATGAAATATTTAGCAGCTGTTCATTCAATCGCTATTCAGAAATAGATCTGAAAGAATTGAGCTCCGGCCTTCAGCTGAGCACCGACCGCCACGCCATGTGCTCTCGAAAGTGATTGTGTTTCACAATAACAGAGTATTTAATGATTTATCTCCTGAGGCTGGGCTTGCCATTTTTATTTATTTTTAGCTACAGCTTCAGCACCGTTCGGTTCGAAAGGCGGACGCTACACACACCTGGTGCGAGAGGCGGAAATGGTGGGATGGGTGAGGTGGTGGCATTTTGTTTTGATTGCACAAAGAAAGCAAAAAAAAAAAAAAATCACAAAATGTTTCGCAGTCACTAAAACTGAACACCTGCTGTTTAGCACGTCCAAATGGAAAATCGACCTCCCTGTTAAGTGCAATAAAATGAGCCTGTGCACAAATAAAATGTTGTTTTTTTGTACTTTTCACAAAAAATATGTCTCAAAATATACAATTTTTTAAAAAAGATCCTTCCATTAGCTATTGAGTAGGCTCTTTGAAAGCATGTAAAGATTCAAAGCGCCTTCTAATATAATAACTATAATGTATGCATTCTCACATCCAGGAGGGCAAAAGAACAAGACTCAAAGTATGGCTTTAAACATGGTCCCTATTGAATATTTCACATCTTAATTAGTAACACAAGTGAGACAGAATAAATGAAGAAAGTCTCACCTACGTGTAAATAGATAGACACACGCTTGCATATATTATGGCTCATATCAAGGTTAAAATATCTATGCGAACAGAGTCCTGGATTTACTCTTTAAAAATCTAAACTTTAACACTGGAAGACATTTGAAGGAAAAAATGTATTATTTATGTATTATTGTCTTGTGCAAACTTGTCAACAAATTGTGAAATCTACAGGACTTTCACTTACCTGGCCGGTCAGGTGTCGTGAGTCCGACTGTGAGTGTTGGACTAGACGGAGATGGCGTCGTAGTTAAAGATGAGGTGTCGGTCTGGCTCGAGATGGTAGCAGCTGGCATTGTGGGCAGAAAGCTTGTCACAAGCAGCACTTGGGACAGTCGAATCACAGTGTTGAGTTGAGAGCCGGGAGAGTAAGTAAAGAGGGCCAGATACCTCCTACTGTTAACACCTCTATTTTTAATTTTAGCTTTGGAAAACATACTTGTACTTATGCAAAAGAATACAAAGCCTATAAAAAATACAAGTGGGTGATGTAGTGTACATCTAGCTACCTTTGGTTGTATAATTTTCTAAAAATCCTAAAGTTTAACGGCTCAGTTTTTAGTTCAGAGCGATTTTTCAGTTTGTTTGATGATGACAATGATAATTGTTTTTAGATGCTATTACTGATTTTATTATCATACATTATTATCTATTTTTCATTGACTAGAATAAATTCAACCACAAAGCTAAATATGGGTGTGTTCACACTTGGCAGGTTTGGTTCAATTCAAATGAACTCTGGTGCAGTTGTTCTGTGCGAAGCAAGTGCATTCTGGGAGTTGTCTTTCATCCACAAAAGCCAAAAATACATTTTCTCGCTTTTCTCAGTCTAGAAAACTCCAAATTCAAAAATAATTTCACATTTCTTCTACATAAATGACCCATTTTAAATACACATTCATCTTTCCAGAGGTGAAGTATCCCTTTAAGTCTTAAAAATGACAGTGTGAATTAAGCGAATCAGGCAATGTATCTTTTTTTTTTTTGGTCAGGACCAAAAGAACCAAGAGAACCGAAATGCAAGTGTGAACACACCATAAAAGACACACTATGGTTAATCTACTACTAAACAGCTACGAAAAGGAACTTTAAAGTCAACATGAAATGAAAATCATCCATATTTACTTTCCCAATAAGATCTTATTGTAAGTAATTCAAACGTTTGGTCCACCTATTCACAATCCAATCAATTCCCGACTTTTACCCAACATTTTCTCCTCCATTTTAACATACCGTTACCTCAAGAATCGCATCATATTGTGAAATGGGCTACGAATGGCATTTCATGTTGACTTTCATGCCAAACGGAGCTAAGAGCACGTCTATTAAACGAGGCTTCAGTGTCTACAAACTGCTCAAATATGCTAATGTAGTCTCTGCATGTGTCACCTGGTGCATTGGTGAGGGATTCAGGGATCACTGAGCCGCCTGTTGGAGCAGGAGGAGAAGTCGATGTGTCACTGGAGGTGGCCGTGTCTAGTCAGCAGACAGAAGGATGAGCTTGCCAGTGCAGGGATCAAATACCACGACAGTATTGCCCATCAGAGCCTAAATCAGCCTGATCTCAGCTATTCGCTGACCACAAATAAAGGGCACCGCTACAGGCACTTTACTGCAGCCCACAGCACTAAAAGGGACAAGCAGGGGGACTCACACGCTTTTGATGATGTATGGATTTACCCATGACATCAGTCGATCATATACACTCTGTCATGTCCATAAACTGCAATACTATCTTTATACAGTGATGGATTCAGGTAGCATGATACTGTTTGAATACCATTTTATATACTTTCAACAATACTTTCGTATCTCCATCATGGTCAGTGTACACTTACATTTTTATTCACTAATTTATTTGTATCCGTCATTATTGGACATTTGATTGTGCATGCTCATTTTAATAGTTTGATTCTGTAAATGTAAAAAAAAACAACAAAAAAAACATGTAGTATTGTTATTTATATATATATATATATATATATATTAGGGCTGTGAAACGATTAATCGCGATTAATCGCATTCAAAATAAAAGTTTGTGTTTATGTAATATGTGTGTGCGTAGTGTGAGTAATTATTTTGTATTCATAAATACACACACATCCATGTATATATTTAAGAAAAATGTGCTCTCAGTATATCAAATATTTATATATAATATGCATAAATATATATAAAGTATATAAATGCAAATATTTCTTAAATATATACATGCATGTGTGTGTATTTATATATTCAAAATAATTATACACAGTACACACATATATATTATGTAAACACAAACTTTTATTTTGGATGCGATTAATCGTGATTAATCGTTTCACAGCCATATATATATATATATATATATATAGTATTGCACGTTATTATATCGGTTTTCATTATTAAAAATATTTTAATCTGTTTTAATGTTGAATATGTGCACATACTGTACCAACTTGAGCCTGAGCTCGTGTGTGAGGTTTTGGTTGAATGAACGCATCCTCCTCACTGCCAGCGCAATGCTAATCATCTCTGTCTATGCCAGTATTCACAGTACTGTACATCAAACATGGATCGTGGCATTCAGCGTCTCATGCATGTTAGTCTGTTTGCTGTCTCAATAGGAGCAGGTGTCTTCCCTCTGGAAGAGGAATGACCATGTCAGCTCACACTGTGCCGGTGCTGATGGGAGCTTTGGGATTCAGCGTGGGCAGCCCACAGCGAGCACCGCAGCAGGCCGATACTTCCTGCTCTCAGGCATGCTGATGTTTTATTAAGGTTGCGTCCCTCCCCAGTGTTTCATAATTAAAGCATGGCTGAAGACACTGTTCCCTAATTCCATGGGTTTATTGTATTTATACGGTTTGCAAATGAAAAATGGGCCATATTACTGATAGATGTTTTATTTAGTGTTGCGTCTCTGGGTGGCGTGGATGAAAATAATTTATATCTCAGACTCTGGGTAATAATTCAGTGACAGATTCACACAGGGTTTCGTGTTCTATGAGATCAGTGTTGCATTTTGGCAATTGTACAAACTGTTTTATGGTTTTAAAGTGAACATATTATGGAAAATAGGATTTTTCTTTCTCTTAAAAGACTTTGATGCACTATGTTCTCTTTAATACTCTCATGTAATGCAAAACTTCCTTCTCTATTATAGGGATAATTATGGAAAGTCGTGGTGTTGACGTCAGAACCAGCGAGAGAGTCACACAGTCATACAGGAACATCATGAGGGTGAGTGATTTTTATTTTTAACTCTTTAATATACCTGTATGACCGACCACTTTTACGTGTTGCTTATTCGTGATGTCGCACTAGTTTTCAGTTATTTAAAGTTACGTTTAGTTCATTTCACAAACAGAGTTTGGAAAATCATAATAAAGACAATTTACAGTACATACTGTACACTTGACTGTTCAAAAGTCAGGGGTCAGTATAGATTTAAAAATAAAATTTACATTTTTTTTAAAGAAGAATCTTAAGCTCTACATTTATTCGATCAAAAATACAGTAAAACTCTAATATTGTTACCATATAACTTATTACATTATAAAATAATAATTTTCTATTTTAATAAATTTGAAAGTGAAAGCTGAATTTTCAGCATACTCCAGGCTTCAGTGTCACATGATCCTTCAGAAATCATTCTAATATGATGAATTGCTGCTCAAGAAATATTTCTTCATGTGCTGATTAATAATTTTCTGGAAACTGACACATTTTTTCAGGATTCTTTGATTAATAAAAAAACATTTTTACATTATAAAGGCCACTTCACACCAAAGGGCATACTGTACGTTTAATGATAGAGATGAAGTTCACACCATAATTGTAACGATAACAGCACAAAGGAACAATATTGTTATTATCAGATTAAAAAAATCAATTCAAATAATTCCAACTGATGAACGACATGAAAAATATTAACAGCAAATCACAATCCCCGGCCTTATTGTCTGTTGCCGTGGACGCTAATATATATTATAGCTGTCATTATTAGCTGTCGTTACATTTATCGTTCTTGGTGTGAACCCTTTAGTATTACTTTTGATCAATTTAATGCATCCTTGCTGAATAATTTTTAACAGTAGTGAATAGGGATCTAATACTGTTTCTGGATAAATTATTTTATATTTTTTTTAAGTAATAGAGCTGTCAATCAAATTACCTGTATGATATATCAAATGTTTCACTATGAATCTCATACAGTACACCAGTATTTGGTGAGAAAAATTTTAGACATTTCATTATTGTGGCAAATGTGTAAAATCCTTGAATCAACAAAGAGTGTTTTAGGAGTCATTTACAATGACGATTTTATGAATGATCAGTGGAGGCATCCAGAGAGGTATTATCATCCAGTGCCCATCATAACACTAATGGCATTAGCCTCTCGCAGTACAGTCATGCTTTCTGGACAAAGAGTGCATGTGTGCCTGTGTGTGAGAGAGCGAGGAGCTCCGTTCAGGGCCACTGAACAGGGAACGGGTAACAGGAGGGCAGGCATATGGCCACGGGGGGTTAACGTGAGAGCTCGGGCACGGGCAGATTTCTCGCCTTCACCCCCACCTGCCATCTGCCACCGAACCGGACCACAACCGAAAGAGCAGGGCAGGCAGAGACTGCTCTCCTTCTCTGACCACATTAGGATGAGAGAGAGAGAGACAAAGAAATAGTGTTTGTTTGAGAGAGGAAAAAAAAGAGACACTTGCAATCTTGTGAATTAATGGCTCTCTTCCAAAATCTAGTAAGCTGAGTATTTAAGGCAGCATGCGTGCGCTCCTGCTGTTCCACAAGGTAAGCATGATTGTGCTGCCTTCTAAGAAACAGATTCTAAGGCAGTGTGTCAAAGGAAGCAATGCCAAAATGCATTGTGACGATTTATCCAAGATGGTGTAAAAAATGTGTGAGAGATGTTGATTATTATAGATATCATTTATTTAACCCTCTAAGACCGACGGGAGCGCCGGCGCTCCAGTTTGCGTGAGCCTATAGAAACTGATATCAAATGGCTAGCTCAATCATTCTTTTTGCATACAAAACCATAGATGTAACATGTTCAGATCAAGTCTCCAACATGCTCATGTTGCGTTGTTTTCACCCTCTAATGAGTCTGTACAAGTTGCGTAATATGCGTTTACAAAAAAAATCACAGAAATGCATTGCATATCTTTGCACACACGTTCTGTAGATCTGTGATTGATAGTTACGTCTTCCGATGGCTCAGACGTATCACGTTCTGTGCATTATGTGTCGCACATTGTGACGTCAAAAGCTGCGTCATTTGAGCATGCATTTGACTCCCATCTGCTATATGTTCCTTCTTATCGTTATTGTCTTTTTACCATTGCTTCATTCTATCATTTCTTTCTCGTTTATACACTCGCAAATACAAGCACATTCACACACACGCAACGTTGTCTAAACGAAAGTACACGGACGCGCCGAACTCTCCGTCTGCTCATCGGCTTTATTTAATTATTTTATATTTATTTTATTATTAATTTTTCTGACAGGGTCTATTCATTTTATATTCTAACCAATTCAATGTTCAATCAATATTCAAAAGCAAAATGTTATCTGTTTGAGCACAAATGTAATTGAATATTTTACATACCCCTTTTTTGAATGCGTGTAAAAATGAGTGTATCTTAAAAATGAATCAATTCTGTATAGTTTTAAATTGTTTTATGCACGTTTTTCACATTGACAAGTTTGAGGTTGACATTTATCGTTTTTTTGTATTGAATAAAATATGTAGAATTTTTTTTGTTTGTTTATTGCACTTTTGGGACATTTATCTAGTTACTATTGAAAAAAATAATATGCTTTATCTAATCAATAAAATTGTGGCAACATATTACAAACAATATTATTAATTAAATTGTACAAATTAGAATTAATTAGAATGTTAATTTGATTAACTATTACTCAATTCTAATTTGTTTAGTTTAATAAATAATATTGCTTGTAATCTGTTGCCACAATTTTATTGATTAGATAAAGCATATTCATTTTTACAGTGTGATTTATTACAAACATAGCCTTCAAATTGGGAGAGTAAGGATTATTTTGAAGCATGGCATAAGAAAATGCTCAAAAGAATGACTAAAAAATGGCTAAAAAGTTACATTTAAAATTGTTATTTACCTATTACTCAAGAGTAAAATATGCTATGTATTTTTATGCTTGTTAGAGTTTCTTTGCCAAAAGTGAGTTCACTCTTTAAAACCTTCCTCTGGCAACTCTTTTCTAGTTAACAAGTGTACAAGTCCAGCTCCTATCTACTTAAACGCTGTTTGTATATATGACCCATTAAGTCGCAGCCTATTATGAGCTTCCATTTCAGTTAACATGCTGTCTTAGAAGACAGGCGCCTATGTAGACGGCAAGGAAGTTCACTTGGTTTTGGAACAGAGCCAGTTCCTTGCAGTAATTATGAATAATTTCAGCTTTATTACATACAGTTGCTCCCTAAATCTTCGAGATGGTTCTCCCCATGCTCTGTCTCAGACACTTGGGCAAGAAGATGTGCAATAACATTGCCCTTGCTGGATAAATGCATGAGGGTTATTTTTAGTGTGATGGGAGGCCCACAAGATTAATAAACATTCATCATCCATTTCCTCCAAATTCTTGCTCTCTGTCTTTCTCTATTGCATTCTCTCTCTCTCTCTCTTGCACTCTGTTTTCCGCTCCGTCTTCTCCTTTAGGACAGTGAGAGCTTTCTATCACAGTTTCTAAACACCATCCATGAAAGAGGAATGGAATAAACGGTGCCAATCATATTTTATTCCTCATCCTCTCACACAGTAAAATTCAATAAAAATAAAATAAAAAATGACACTGGATAGCAGTCGGGTTCAATCCCAGGACTGTTTGGAGATCATTTTGGTAATGATGTCTTGATTTGGCCCTCAAGCGCATATGCTGATAACCTTCCCTTTTCAACATGACGAGGTCACAGAGGTCATGGATGCTGCAGTCTTTCTTGAACAACTAGATTTGAACCTAGATTTGCATCCACGTCGTAACTCATTCTGGCCGATAACTGCAGTCTGATCATCTTGTAAAGTGACCAAACCCATTTGGTTTTTTAATATGGATGTTTATGGGTGGGTAAATCTGAAATCAATGTTACATGCCACAATAATAGGCTGGCGTGCAGTGAAGTGTAAAGTAATACATACAGTACTGATTATTTCAGACAAAGTCTAGATATTTGATATTTTGTTGATATGTGACTAAAAGTTCTTTTGCATGAATTTTCCAATTAATTAATTATTATTTCCAATTTATTTAATAGATTGCACTAAAAAAAATTCTAGATGCTATAGGAAACGCATGTTTTTGTTGTTGTTGTTTTAGATATTAGTACTTATATTCAGCAAGGATGTGGTCAGTAAAGACATCTATATTATTGCAAAAGTTTCTATTTCAAATAAATGCTGTTCTTTTGAACATTCGAAGAATCCTGGGGGAAAAAAATGTCAGTTTCCAGAGAAATATTAAGCAGCAGAACTGTTCAACATTGATAATAATAAGAAATGTTTTTTGAGCAGCAAATCAGCATATTAGAATGATTTCTGAACGATCACGTGACACTGATGATGCTGAAAATGCAGTTTTGCCAACACAGGGATGAATTATTAAACTATATTAAAATAGAAAAGTGCTATTTTACATTGTAATAATATTTCACAATATTACTGTTGTATTTTTAAATCAAATAAATGTAGCCTTTGAGCATAATAGACTTATTTCTTAAACATTAAAAATCTATCTGACCACAAAACTTATGACCAGTAGTGTAACTAAAACTATTGTCAATAGAAATTTCCAAAAGACATATTCATACAGTATTGTTACTATAAACTTTTGAGATGTTTACACCCAGAAATCACAATTTAAAATAGTTTACATGATGCGAATTAAATGCTATGTTAAGGCTTTTGCGTTCTCTTGCAAATGTTTTGAACTCCCCAGAGAAACTTTCCGTCCACTTTTGTGTACTTGTGTACGCAAAACATTTGTGAGAGAATGCGAAAGAATTGACAAAATAAATGTTCCTGCCATTTCACATTTTTTGTCCCCCTCACCATGTCCCTTTAGGGGCCCTGACATTATGTTATGTAGGTAAATACTGATGTTGTCCATGGGTGTGTTTGAGGCTATTTCATAATCTGACTATTCAGATTTTGGTAATGTCCTGATCAGTGTCGGATTGTTTCATCATTCAGCATGATGAAATGAATGAATTGGTTTTGGATGATAAAATGAAACCACAAATTCTTTCCAGGGTCTAATAATATTAGGAGTGACCATGAAATTCGTCCTGTAACAGCAAATACATCACTATGTCTATTTTATAAAGCGACATCACACCTAAATCTCAGGAGAAAATACTCTTTTTGCGGACAAATGTTGCCAGGCCTCGCAAAATGTGCATTGCATGCTGCATGCGGAAGATTATTTCGCCCCATTCCAAACAATCAGTTATTTCCAATAAAGGTTATTCAATATTTTCAGCTTGGCAATGATTAAAATAAATGACATCACAAACTCCAAAATCAGGTCATTCTGACAGGCCCTAATAATACTGAATTATGGTGATATTTCAACATATTACTTTGAGTGAAATAATGTATTAATGTGTCTTCTGCATGTGTGTTTGATGACAGGCAGAGGGACCCTGAGGGAGTGCGAGAGTCCACGGCCCGACACACACTGAGATGGATTGCTCACACTCCAGGGACTGTTATTCATTGGTCAGAGGTTGGGAAGAAGCACTGTGATGGTACCACAGTACAGTTATGGTTTCAAATGGTTATAATACCACATGCAAGTACTTGTGGTATATGGGCAGTTGACATGGCATGTAGCTTCTCTTATTGTTTCATTATTTGGTTGTAAACTTTAGGATTCTTTTATATATTGGAAATAGACATATTTTGTAACATTTACTCTCACTTTTGATCAGTTTAGTGCATCCTAACTGAATAAAACTACTTCATGTTCATTTGTCAACTACCCATGTACATATACCATGGTACTGAATGATTACCGGATGTACTATGGTACTTTTGGTACTTTTAAGCAATTCTGTTGTCTTGTAAATAATCATCAAGGTCTCTTCTACTGAACTCTGTTCTACTACTACAAGACCAACCTATTTGAATCTACAGAGCATCACAAGACAAACTACACTACTCTATTGAGTTTAAAAAAAGCCCGAACCTGTAAACGTGTCTAGAGACGTGGATGGAGCCGGAGTCTGGGGTTCTGTGATTGGTTGGACTGACTCTGTGCTGGTTGGTGTTGAGTCTGTGGGTGCTGTTTTGGATGTAGTTATAGACATTGGTACAGTGGTTGGGTCAAGCGTAACTGCTAGTGTTGGCGCTAAGGATAAAAAACAACATTACATCCTGTTGAGATCAAATGTTTCTGGCAAATGGTCATTTAAAAAAATGGCAAAATGGCATCAAGTAATTTTCTTTTTCAGGTCTTGGACTTGGCTCTGATATCAACTTGCGATGTTCAATATTTGAGTAAAAACATATTTTTTGGTTTCCGACAACATTGTCATACACCCTATTTAGCCAACATTCTTATTTAATAATTGACCGTTCGCAAAGACCCGCCCCCCTTAGTTACTGTCGCTATGTCGACAAGCTACGCCGTTTTCACGCCGTCACCATGTTCTCACGTAGTGAAGGAGACTATGACAACACGCTGACAGACTGGACAGACCAGGTTACTTTTCGGTTACTTTTGATATTAAACATATTAAACAAAGTCTCGCTTTTCAAATTTGGTCATTTTTTAAAAATAAATCTAAACAATAAATACCGTTTTGTGGCTCTTTAATATGTCGTGACAGATCGCTGTAGACTAGAGCATCAGTGATTCGATCATCTCTTCCTTCTTCATGAATGAACATAAGAAAAAATGTTATTTTAACCGCGGAAAGGCGTCAGTATATTCTGTTTTTCAAGCGCAAATCCCCCCATGTTTATCTACTAACTCTCCTGACTGCTTTGTCGGACAAAATGGCGAATGCCGAAGTATGATTGGTCAGATCACCTGTCAATCAAGCTCCCTGCGAAGGGTCAATTCCACAACCGAAAGGGTCAGAAAAAAAGGTTTACAGAGATGAAGTGAGTAGTATTCAACAGGTCATGTGATCTCATTATGGTATAGACCTTATGTAGCCCCGCCCCTTTTCAGTGCTGCGCTTGTTGTTTTTTGACTTCCGGTCTGTATTTCCACAGCGATCTTGCATAGGTATGAATGAACTGCTCGTAAAAAAGTTCCCGGTCGACATTTGTTAAGACATCTGCATTACAATGCTTATCATAAACATTATAATGCTCATGATAACTTTTGTTAACTCCACAATAAGTAAATCCACTTCACCATCTGATTACTCCTCGACAGCGATGCCATAGAAATATACAGAGCGACCGCAAAAACGGAAGTTCAAAGACAATATTCTAAAGATGACGGCGCCCACGTTTCTCTGGTGCATAAGGTCTATAGTAAAACAGCTTTTATGCAGCTGATACGAGTAAAATCTCATGCGAGTCTGAATCTAAAAAATGGTAAAATGTTTTAAGTGATTTAAACGTCAGTGATATCTAGGGTCACTAAAAACGGGCAACACTTCACCTTTAAACTAAAAGAAAAAACATATAGTACACCTTTAAGAAGAACCTGACTCTGTATTCCTCATGAGATCAGTCATCACCTCAGATTTCCAACAAAACAGCATTAAACCACCACAACTGGGCAGAACTGCACTGAAATCTCCCATAACCTTGAGCACACCCTCATACATCACAAGCCAGCATTAGAATGCTTTGCGTCTTACATCACATGAAACATTTATGAAGTAGAAAACTGTGGAAAAATGCATCACGCCATCAGAGTTCACAGTGACAGTTAAGGGACGGATCATAACCGACGTCTCGTTAATGACGTGAAATAAAGAGGCCAAAAAGAGTGATGGCAGCAGGAGCGAAAACATGAAAACAACAGTCAGCGTATTCCGTTAGCATGCCACTTACTGCCAGACGTTCCCGACGCCTCACCTGCAAACACACAGAGAGAGGAAGATAACACAAATGAGAGAGTTTTACGCCTTTATTTCTTGAAAACACTTGTGTGGGTTTATTTTATTATTTCTCTACCGCTCTGGAGCGCATCTAAGATTAAAAACAATACAGAAGCCTGCCTCGCTTTTGCAGGCAGTGAGCGTACAGTAGCCATGAACTGTAAATTTGATACTATTCAATATACGCAATCTTTTTATTGCGAAGTTACTTTGAAAGCTTTGTGCTATTCTACTTTCCTCAGCAAGCGAGGATGCCCCAGTTTTCTACACTGTACGTAAATCATGTGTTCTTCTGAGAGGTGTGTGTGTGTCTGAACACAGCAGGTGCATAATTCTTACAAATGTTCGGGGAGCCGTTGGGTGTGGGCAGGTAGGAGCCGGGCTTCCAGGACTTGGCTTTGAAACCTCTCTCACAGGCCGAACAGTCTTGTCCTGTGGTGTTGTGCTCGCAGTCGCACTGAAGGGTCCCGTCACGGAGGGAGCACTGACCGGCGTGGAGGTTACACTTACACCTGTGGAAACAGGGAACAGCGGACAATTAGCACGCTTGTTACATCGCAGCCACTGGCAAGGGCGAAAGCTCCAGCGCCGAGGACGATTCCCACCTTTTATGAGTTAGGGTCACCCGAGGTAGCTCATTAGCTCACCTACTTGGCTCAAGAAATCAGCTAGGCTAATTAGTGGAGCAATAGCGCACGGCTAAAAACAGGACCTGTAGGGAATATTGTGGATTCTACAGATCTTCAGATCATGGCTGAGGTATAGTTAAAGAGAGGGGTTTTGGGGCCAATGAGATTTCACTGTGGGCGGGGCTATTCAGTAAAAAAAAAGTGGTTTTGTTGCTTATCACGGCCGGTTTGGACAAAATCTCAGATTTAAGACAGTGATTTTATTGCTGGAGGTCAGCAGGTTGATGTATACAGCAAAAAATCATTTTCTTCCTCTATATTTTTTTTTGTTTGTTTTCTAGTAAACATTTAATATACTTAAATCAATATACATTACTCACAGGAACGTTTGAAGGAATTTAGGGGCAAAATGGACATGAACAGATCTGAGGCTTCCTTATCTTGTCAAAAAACATATTACAGTATGTAACCATATTTTGAAAAAATTCTAAAAAAAAAAAAAAAATTTTCGTTAGCCTCCGATTTCGTTTTAACTCATACGGTGGCCAATGTAGTCCAAGATTAACATGGCTTCCAGTTCGACCTCGTCCATGAGTGTTAACTCAAACGTAAAGGCGAAGCTTGAATTAACGGGTATGTCCCTCTTTGGCTAATGTACTTTCAAGATGGAGGGTCAACATGGCGACCCCTTACCCGTATGTATTTTCAATGGCATATTATACACTCACGAGAATACTTTATTACTTGAACGAAGTAAATATACATTAATGAGCACATATATTTTTGAAAGAACTAAGTGTTTTTAGCTAAGAATAAACTAAAAGAGTTACACAGTGTAACTTTAAGGATTTTTAGATAACTTTCCTGGAAAACAAGTCATTTTTATATGGTGTGTGGTCCTGAAAACTTCACTCCACTCTTTTATTAGTGTGATTATTAATTGATTGTTAGTGTGATATTTAAGTCTATTTTTGTTACTTTGCTAGATGATTTGCTAGATGTTTCATCATTATCATCTCTTGACTCGTGTTTGTAAGCACTATAGAGGCTGTTTGTGTTTGTTGCAGACGCGGGTGAGTTTGATTCTTTTTGTCTCTGATGTTGGAGATAAAACTCTGGGATCTGTGGGGACCGTAAACAGCTTCCGTCTGCTCTACTCCAAATATAGCAGCCATCTACTGGGGGGAAGGGAATACCTCGAGAAAGATGGAACGAACAAACGAGAGGGAGAGAGAGAGGGTGAGTAATGATTATCGCTAGTAATGAGAATAAATGGGGGATATTGAGATGGTCTTGCCTTGTCTCTCCTTATCGGTGGCTTTATAAGAAAAATCTGCAGTGCTCCACAAAATGCTGCTTCCCTCCTTTGAGTTTATGAGGAATGCTCTGGCTATCTGACAGCCGAGTTTAAGGATAGTTGAGATTAAAGGTCTGGGGAGGAAAGCAGGTTAGTATGGAAATGATGACTTTTGCAATTACAATCTCTCTAATCAAATGAGTGTGTAAATCCCAATGCTTCGGATTTTTTTTCATCCTCACTAGAGCGAAACGCAATCCATTTGCATGAAATATTTATGAAGCTGACCTATATATTTCCATGCGGACACCCCATAACCAAACCTTGTATTGCCGTATAATGAGGTCTACCTCGCCCTCTGAAGTTTCCCATGAAGAAAGTGATGCTATGACAACATACGAAACTCCGGACTAAAATGCTGTCTTATGCCTTGCTAAAGCGATTTCTTGTTTGCATGTTTTCCAATTTATGCACGAAAATCCAAAACAATTAAAATGAAACTGAATAAGTAATCTTAATTTAACACAGTGCACTTATAATTTAACACCAGAACAATTACATATCTTAACACAAAAACCTAACTTTGTCTGTTTCCACACCCTCTCGTTCACTACATCTCAAACATGAATGATAGTGGAGAGTGCGATTTTACTTAATTTCATTCACTTTAATTAGGTCTTCCTTTGAAAGCCTGAGGAAACAGTTAGACTTCTACCACCCTCTTGAGGCCTTTAAGCCGTAATTAAAACCCAGTGTCAATTACACACTCATTCATTTGACTGTTTCTCCAAGACCAAGTGCCTATCAAGCTCTTATCATGACAAATCAATCAGCGGCGGACCACTTCGTTTCGGAGATCCTCGCCTTTAGGGAGACCTCTCTACTTTTGAGAGACGGCGCAGGATCTCAGACGAACTTTAATCAATTAAAGCACGGCAGGGTCTCATATCAATTTCTGACCAAATCCAGTGTGTGGGCTTTACAGTCCTCTTATGCACAGATTGAAATAGGACTCACCCTGTGAGGAGCGATGAGGAACGGATGAGAACGAGTCTTTGTATAATGTAGAGCGCCGCGAGCAGATATAGATGTGTTCTGAAGAGCGTCTTTCTTGCTCCATGTGTTCATTTTGCTTGGGTTGCATATTTGGATGTTGATTCATCTATAGGCGCTTTTGTGTTGAGGTTTTTGTATTTATTTATGAAAGTCACATTTAAACTGTCTTGGAAACTTTTTACTGTCTCATCATATGCACCAGTATTCTGGGGTCAGTAAGATTTTTTTTTTTTAAATAATAATATTTTTTTATTAATTAATACTGTTATTCAATGATACTGAAGACTAATATTAACCAAACTTTTAACCATAGTGTATTTTTGCTATTTTTACCTTCATCCTGTAGATTTAGTTTTACTCTTGCCAGTCCCAGACTTTCCATCATAAAAATATTGCATTTAAACATGTAGATTCAATCATAATTGCATTTGTACATTTCACTACTGTAATTTATTTAAATCATTTTACAACCCTCAACTGTTACATCATTTTAACCACATTGTTTTTTATATATATATATATATATATATATATATATATATATATATATATATATATATATTAGGGCTGTCAAAACGATTAATCGCATCCAAAATAAAAGTTTCTGTTTACATAATATATGTGGGGGCACTGTGTTTAATTATATAAATATATATATATATATTTTATATCACTGTGTATAAATATATAAAAAACACACATGCATGTATATTTAAGAAAAAAATATTATTTATATATAAAATATTTATATTTATATATAATATAAATTATATATAAATCTATATACAGAATATACATGAAAATATTTCTTAAATATAATCAAGCATGTGTGTGTATTTATATATATATATATATATATATATATATATATATTAATTATACACAGTGCACCCACATATATTATGTAAACACAAACTTTTATTTTGGATGCGATTAATCGCAATTAATCGTTTTGACAGCCCTAATATATATATTAAGTGTGATATGTCAAGAAAAATCTAAGTAAATAATATAACTATTACTTTTATTATGTTTTATCATTTCCAATTGAGGTTTAATTTTGTCAAATTATGCAAAAGTGTGAAAATATAATTGTGTGTATTTGTATTTTTGTTGACATAAAATTTTAGTTATAAAATGAGCACTAGGAAGACAAAGGACAAAAAACAAACAAAAATAACAACTTTATTCAACTATTAATTTCCTTTTCTGTGGGCCTCGAGAGATTTGCTGTAGTGAAACCACGCAAATCTTCTAGATTGTACGATACACGCATCACACACATGACCAGTGTCGGCCAATAGTGAGCCTACGTGTGACATGCAACCTAGAAGCTTTGCGTAGTTACACTACATGAAATCTCACAGCCCACAGAGAAGGAAATGAATAGTTGAATAAAGTTGTTATTTTTGTTTGTTTGTTGCGCAAAAAAAGTATTCTCGTCGCTTGATAAACTTAAGGTTGAACCACTGTAGTCACTCGGACTATTTTAACAATGTCTTTAACACTGCGATCCAGCTCTCAGATTTCATCAAAAATATCTTAATTATCTTAAAATATCTTAATATATTTTTTGTTCTGAAGATGAACGAAAGTCTTACGGGGTTGGAACAACATGAGGGTGAGTAATTACCTACAGAATTTTCATTTTGGGGTGAGCTAACATTTTAACACACGAATGAAAGTGTTCATAGTCAAAGCAACACATAATAAAGGTGTATTCAGCACACTTAAACATGTTAAATCAGGACTTGCATCTCAAACAAAGCCAGATGATTCTGCAGGAATCTAACATGCCGCGGAAAAAAAAAACAGCGCTTGAAGTGATTCAAGCCCTTGGCAAAAACAACCCTAAAAAGAAATCTGTCTGGTTTGACAGCTGAATAAATGCCTGCTGGCGTTTTGTAAATGTGCATGGATAGTGAGTGTGAAAACTGCAAGCGATACGGACACTAGCTTGCAGATTGGTATGCATTCCTCATCATCATGAATATTCTAAATTATTGACACATCACCAAAAAAAAAAGCCAAGTAGACAGGAAAGTCTTGTGATTAAAAACCAAGGACAGAAGAAATCATTTGTGGTGCTGATAAGGACAGAGAGGGCAAGGCCATTTTGCTCTTATTAAAACGCTGGCATTATAGGGTGGATGAACCGGCCCGTGTGCATTTTTAGCGCAGACTGCAGCAAACCAGGCAACCTCTCTGCAGCTCGCAGGAGAACAGCGGGAGGCTTCCTGGGTCGCGGTAGGGAGGCGAAGTACAGGCATCTTTTTCTGGGGTGAATCTGTGTCAATCCAGGGCAGCTATATCCAGACACCACAGGGCTGGGACCCCACTGCTCGGGACAGGAACAGATCTCATGGGCACGCTTGCTGCCAGGCTCTGCTGTTGGGATAGGATCAAACCCCTATCTGGCCATCTGTGACTGGAGAATCAGGAGTGTGTGATAAACATATGGCCCTTAATGCTCCGGCAAAACAGGGGAGCTAAAGGAGAGCACCAGTAACTAGTCAGCTGTAGTGGATTCTTCTCAAAGCTTCAGACTTTGAGCTACAAGTTGCGTTGGAAAGGCATGGGAAAATGTAGCCTTCACCTTGATGTGCAAACATCAAATAATTAGGGAATTTCAGTTGCAGTTCTGGGTTAATTGCTGATCTAGGTTCAGTTTCACACCCTAATCTAATTGGAAAGAAGGGAATAGCTGACTTGTAGTGCACAGAATCATCACACACACACAAATATAACCATAGATGATGATGATGATGAATCTGAAAACACCCCTTGTACTTTATCCTGACTTAAAGTTTTTTGTCACTGGATTCATTGGATTTTCAAGTAATTTGATTTTTATTTATTATTCAGGTCTTGCTGATAAAAGAAAAATCCCTGTACTGTCTTGTGTTTTGTAGGACTTTTATGCTGAAGTATATTCTTAGTTCCCCATAGAGTGCCGAAGACGTAACTTTGTAGGAAAACTCGAAAGTTAGCGGCGCATGGGTTCCCTCGATCGAAAAGCTGTACATTTCCCCCATAGACTTTTGGAAGAAATAAGATAAAAATAAGATCTGTATTCAACAAAGAGTTGTGACCCTTACACATTTTACAAATTGGGGGAATTATGCTCCCCATTGGGTATGTGCTATGGTCTCATCCCTTCCTGAATGTGTGTGTTCTGGTTTATGGTAGTGTTTTTTTTGGGTCCCACTTTATATTAAGTGGCTTTACGTTCTATGTACTTACATTGAACAATAAGTACAATGTATTATTTTGTTCCTGTTGTATTGTAAAACACTTTTGCTGCTATTAAAGTGTGATACGGGTAAGGTTAGGGACAGGTGTGGTGGTATGGGTCGGTTTAAGGGTTGGTTAAGGTGTGAGGGGAGGGTCAACTGTGTAATTACAAATGTAATTACATAAAGTAATTATAGCTGTAATTACATGCTGGTATTTTTAAAATATAAGTACACTGTAAAAACATTTATGTACACAATAAGCCCATTGTGTCAAATTATTAATTTAAATGCAAGTATATAGTACTTAAAGCCACTTAATATAAAGTAGGACCTTTTTTTGTTTTGTTTTTTTTTAACAAAAAAAATTCCCCATTATACCCAGTTCAAATTGAAATCAGAGTCAAATTGACCCAGAGGGAATCTGTGATGAGAGAAAGTTAAAGAAAAAAAAATTGATCAAATTAAATTAAAACAATTGAGAGCTCTAGTTGAAATAAAAAGTGGTCCAATCTGTAAAGAAAATAATACTAATATCACATGAACATGTTTATAATTCTACTGAATGTAATTCTCTGCCCGCAGCCCCCTTCTGACATGAGTTTAAACCTTGCTGCCATTGCTTAGGTAATGAGATTTTGGATAAATCTGCACAACTAAAGACAAGTGTGACGCAATTCTCTCCAGGGTGTCGTTGAGAAACATTTATAGAATATCATTATGAGCATTTATGCCTTTATGGGATGCGGCGGCTAGATTTCTTTCAAGATTTGTTTAAAAGCGGCAAAGTCTGGTGCAAATAACGGGAGCAAGGCGCACTGATGAATAAATAGCAGTGGCACTAAACAAACACAGATAGACAGATAAAAGGCTGCCGCTGGAGTCCGTTACTCTGAAGCAGCTGGAAGCTGCTGTTAATGGGAGCTTGATTTATTTTTCCCACACTCCTCTCTCACGAGACACCCTTACTATTTATTCTCATTTGCACAGAAGCACTGCCAGGCTCATCATGAGGCACTTACGCAAACAAAAACGGATGGAGGAAAGACGAGGACAATCGGTGCCCGGAGAATCACCTCGGGCCGGCCTAGATTGGTCATTATCACTAGTACCCGACTGACTTATTACCTCCATTTTGAAGAGGACTGGAAGAGAATGTGGAGAACGAGCGGCCATTAGTGAACGGTAATGTGTGAACGTCTCCAAATAGGCTACCCGGCCCACGAACTTGAGCTGTTTGAGAAAATGACCCGCTTTGTTAACAAGCTCGACGTCTTGAGCCTCGTACACCTTATATTAGGAATGTTTTTCCCCCCCATCCTTTAAGGATGAGAGGTACAAATTGAACATGACAGCTCTCCAAAAATAAGATTCAACTCAGTTTACACGGTGTTCAGGCAGCGGATATTGATTTATAAGAATCGCTCGCTATAGACTGATGTGGGTAATTGGCTTCAAACGCTCTTTTCTCTTCCTCAGCCTAATCCTAAAAGCTGTACCCTCCACTAACGATGCAAGATTCAGACTCCTCCGGTGGTGCGCCTCTCCTCGCCTCACTAAGACGCCTGTTTTCATATTCCTTATTATCGGCTCTCCAGCCCCTACCCACATTTTTGAAGTATAGCAGCTAAAAAAAAGGTCAGCCCCACAATAGTGGATCAGTCATGGGGAGTTCATTTCTGAATGTCGTCTTTTATTTTTCTCTGCCTTTTTATTTCGTTCCTAGCCTGTGCCAAGGGAGCGGCTAATGAAAAATGCCCCGCTGTTTCCTCCCAATGCCTGAGAGAGCTGCCCATACAATAGTATCGCTGAAGGGAGGCGGCAGGCCAGAGACCTCTCCTCCACAGCCCCGTTCCCCATCCTCCAGCGTAGAGGATTTGCAGTTAAAAGGTTGGAGAGACATGGGAGAGAGAGAGCGCTCCCCATGAGGCGAAAGGCCCTTCCTGTACCACAGCTACTGATTCGCAGACGACCTTGAAAGCTTTGGCACCGGCAGCTCCTGTAAATTATTCACACAGGATGCAGAAAAGGGCTTCTTTTGCACTCCCGCTCGAAAGGGCGGAAGCCCAAAGCAAACACCGCTGCCTCTCACGTGGAAGACACGGATTAATGGCACGGAGACGGTGAGTAGACGAAGAGAGAGAGACGGAGAGTGGTCCTGTGCACATCAAAAAAAGTTGAAGGAGGGAAAGAATAAGGGAGGTCCCTTCATAATTAATTTCTCCCCCCCACGGAAACATCGCGATGGGGCCAATTATTGCCAGAATGCGACTCCATCGCCTGCTGCGTCACTGTCCGCAGAGCTCTATCCTTTAGGCATCCTCATGATGCTGAGTACAGTGAGATGGGCACACAGTTGTCTTTTCCGAGCTGCTCGGTATTTCAAAACTAATTCTGTGCGATCTGTCCTTTCATAATATTTAATTTCTGTGGAGGTCAACCTCTGTTAGTGACAGCACTTCAAAGTATTAAAAAATGCCTTTATACGGAAAAAAAAAGACTATCAAGTATTGTTTTTTTTTACGTATTTATAATATGGCCATTTCCGTTTTGCATCCTCATATGATGTCCTTAACTCTTTTCCTGTCTACGTTTTTTGAAAAAAGGTTGCAAGCCAGCGCCAGCATATTTGATCATTTTCACAAAACTGTTGTGGCATATCTGAACATGCAATACACTCTAAAAAATGCTGGGTTGTTTTAACCCAAGTTTGGGTCAAATATGGACAAACCCACCCATTGGGTTACATTTTTAAATGACATTTTTAACCCAATGTTTGAGTTTGTCCATATTTGACCCAAAATTGGGTTAAAACAACCCAGTATTTTTTAGAGTGTATATAAAACGAAAGAAAAGACTCTCAGCTAAAAAACAAACAAACAAAAACCATTTAACGTCATGCATTCTATTTTTTAATCAATAGTCAATTAGGTCTAATGTGGGCATATTTAATTAAAATCGTAACATTTTGAGCAAAATCTTGTTTTTTGTCAAAGACTACGTCTGGATCAAATTCAAATTGATGATCAAAACATAGATGCTTCACAGTCCTATAGCTCGTCCTGGGTCGACATTTCATTCTGGAACATTAGGTAGTTTTGATTTATATTCTGTTTAATGTTGATGATTGTGTTATTTTACATATGTACCTTCTTACATAGGCTATGGCTTGCTTCTGCTTCTTCTTCGCGTGTTTTGCTCTTTCAGAAAATGTGTATTAGCAACCTCTACTGTATAACAGTGAAAGCACGGAAAGACGGACATTTCAATGGCGGAAAAGTTAAAAACACAGGTACTTAAAGTTAAAAATACAAATTTTAGTGTACAGAAGGTGGATGCCAGCTCTGGATTTTAAAACGTTTAAAAAACATCTTAAAATTAGAGTCATCAGAAATCGCTCTTCCGCAGGTCATGGTGTTTATGATGTTATGTGTGGGCAAAGGAAATCATTTAATGAAACACATGCTTTGGTGCAGGAGGGATTGGGCCAGTTGACTGAACAGGAACGTCCCGCTGTGATGGCGTTGCACTAGATACAGTCCCCATACAGAATGGCCAGATGAAATTTTAATGAGCGATGGCGTTCTGATGAAAAATTCTGTTTGCCTTCCTGGGACACCCCCCTTTTATTCTGCGCCCCTAGGGTGGGGATCTGGGCAGCGGAGATATTTACGCCCGCGGTGCTTGCTTTCAGGGAGGCCGAACGACCATAATAGAATTTCAAAGATCCCCTTGTGAATGACAAACCGAGGGAGGACAGTTTTGTGTTGTTCCCTCTTTCCCTTTGCTTGTGCTTTCTGCCTCCTTGATAACCTTTTAAAAAATTGTTGCCCAAACGTAGTATCTTACACTGTAGGGAAATCCTGTCAAATTGACAGTAAAATGTGCAAGAAATTCAGTATACAAAATATTTGAAAACATTTATATGGGAGTTTTAATTTCTGTCTAACTGAACATATTAGGCGGAAAAAGGGAAAAACACTTTTAATGTAAGGTCAGGAGTAATTTTTTATTCTTTCCCCTTTATAGGCATAACAATCTGTCGTTTGAAGACGTTGTTTCATCTTTGGCTTAATGAGGTAAATACCTGAGCATAACACTATGAACCTTTTGTCAAAGAGACTGGAAACACACTTTCATGTCATGTTCGTGCTTGGAGTCTAACAAGATACAGCATAATTAGACAAGCTGATTGTGACATTGTTTCTGAAAGTGTATTATTCTGTATTTCAGAGTACACATGAATGCATTTTAGTTAGGGCTGACGAAGTTAAAGCTGCAGTCTGTACTTTTTCCTCTTTGACGCCATCCCTGTTCAAAATCTGCTATTGTAGTTATTCGCGGAATTATCAACTTTACTTGGGTTGTGTCTCGGCACGGCACAGCGTGGATGAACACGATGTTTGAGGAGAATGTGCGGCTGTCAGTCGCCGCGCCAGTGTAGATACTAGCATTCGGAATCACAGATTCCACTTTTTGAAAATATGACCAACATAAAAATTTTCTCCAGAAAATGTCATCTGAACAAGTAAGGAACATCCAACTTGCATTGAATTGCATTCCACAAAAAAAGCATTAAATCATATCACGTCAAACCGTGCAAATGATACTTTTTGAGAATTATACTGTTCTCAAATGGGTAATGTTAACAACATCAGCATTGCGAAAATTAATTTAAAGGTGGGGTAGGTAGAAAGTTTCTAAAAAAAAAAACTTTTTTCCCAAATTTGTTTAAACTGTCTATACTAATACATAATTAAAATGTAAGTATTCTGAAAAAGAAAGTATACAAATCGAGTTTCTGCACTGTAAAAAAATATTTTCAAGATTTGTTATCACAAAATTTCTTCTTTTGTCAAATCAACTTAAATAATTTATTTAGTTGAGATAACTTATTATTTTGAATTTCTGATGATTAAATCAATCTCCTTCATTGTATTAACTCACTTTTTCCAGTTCAATCAACTTAAAATTTTAAGGCAACCAGGTTACTTACTTTTTAAGTTAAAAAACCAACAATATTTTTTACAGTGTGTAGTCCTCTCAATACAAATCCACTTTTAATTGCCAAACGTAATAAGTTTAAGCCTTTTATTTCATGTTATCACATGAAAATACTGTTAGATTGTGATCCCATTGGTTTTAATTGACTAACTTTGCCAATTGCAGATTTTTTTTGTGGAGTAAAATTTGAGGGACATTTATGGAGAAAATTTCAGAAACTAAAGCTCAAAAAGTGCAATTTAGTTCTGGCTGTTAATGGCTAATTATATTTTGATGTATTCTGAATGTTGTTTGGGGGGGGGGGGGGGGGGGGGTACATCTGAGGGGGTTTTCGATTTTCATCCATCATAAAAAGTGATGGCTGGGCTCAGGGTAAAAGGCATGGGTTAATTTAATCATACACAGCCACGAGAGTGCATCATTAGTCATATAATACCCACTTCTGTGCGGAAAGATGGATGAAAACAGACTCTGGTGGATGGGTTAGCCAGATCAATGCATATGTAAACAGACAAGTATTGGGCCGCAAACTAGAATGAAAAAGAATGTCGGTTGATTCTTTGTGTTGGGTTATTGGATGGCTCTGGCTCGATCCAGCTCTCACATTCAGTGCGTTTGAATGCTGGCTTTGAAGGTGCCTTTTGATTGTCAGATATAGATGTCAATAGTTTGGGTGAAAAAATCTTCAAATATCAAACTTATTTCAAAGCTTTCTTATATAGCTTTGATGCAAAATGCATCAACGTGTTTTATTTTCCTTTCACAAGTCTTGCCTTAGCCATGAAATTGCACTTACTTTAATCAAATTTCAAACATCTCACCACCTGGGATTGTAGAAAACTCAGAAACATTTATTGTAGGATCGAAATCGTATAAAGGTGGAGTGAGTAATTACTGCGGTACTAGCGCCAAATAGCAAAAATATAAAAATTGTCATTAATATTTGCAGCGCCTCAGCTTGATTCACTGAATTTTATAAAGATTTCAGTGAAGTCATTGCCATTCTATGAGGAATTTGTATTTAATTATAAGTTATTTTTCTTTTTGTTTTGCTTTTTGTTATGTAATCTCACCTCTGATTTTCTCAATAAAAGACATTGCCATTCTTTTCATTTCAAACACACCACCGTTCTATGTAAATGAGGCTCATTACAGACTGTGGCTTTCTGCAATTAAAGTTGCCATTCAAGCTTTCTTCACGTGCTATCAGAAATCTCCTACTTCCCTCTTCTGAAGTTATGATTACAAGCTCGTCGCGTTTAAGTGCTTTTCAGTCATAGAGAATAGAAATCACAGCGGAAACCAGGTTTATTTTGCCTATTTATTAGGGAAATCTTATTAAAGCCAAACTGTATTGAAGCTATTTCATTTTGAATAAAATGTAGCATCTCATTCATTGACAACAATATTAACATTCACGGTGCTATCTAGTCTGTGCTGACGATACTGGAATTTTGGTTGAATGCATGCAATTTTCGCTGTGTATGAATTCAGTTGTTCATATAAGTATGCACTACAAGACAAGACGATGTAGCTGTTGTGGAAAGTCACAGCAGCAATTGTTCTCCTCTCCCCTATGATTGATATTCATGGCACGCCCTGCTCAGGTATCAGTTTCCCAGTAGATATGACTTAAAAGGGCAATAATGTCCAAATACAAATATTCCGATAGCACATGAAGGCAGCATCTATCTATTTTCTAAATGCATGTTATTGATCTGAACGATTCATCCATGCATGATACTTTTTGACCTCGTAAGTTTGAATTAAACATCATAACTCGATCTTCCCGTGAAACGACAGACTTCTCTCTGTGTGCAGGACGTCTCTAATCATATAAACAGTTAAATCATGTAAACTTTCTTACGTTCATCTGCATTCTTGCATTTAGGTCCGCCTCCATCCAATCAAAATCCAATAAATAGAACCAGAACCCATCCAACTTTTTTATAATCCATTTCACTCTGATGTACGTCACATTAAAGAAGAAAGTATCTGTTGCGTCGCGCATTTAACATTGCGCTAATTTAATTTAAAAGACATTTGTGTACATTTTTATAGTTTATGGCAGCAGTTATTACTTCAATGATGTTTTCAAAAACAGGTTTATTGAACTTCCCATTAGCTGGACAACCAATACTCCCGCATTTGATTTGGGCCACTTCCATATGTGGTTTTAAATCTGATTCAGGAGATATTTTGCAATGAGACCTCAGTTTTGAACAGTCGAATCGGAATTCAAGCGACTTTTACGTCACTCTAGATCAACGTTTGTCATAATTCTGTGCTCATGGGAGTCACTTTTACATACCCGACGTTATAAAGACGGTTGCGAAAGACAGTTGGTGAAGGACAGTGGTGTGTCAGAGCTCATAAGCATTACAGTGACAGCTTTATATACAAGCAAAACACAAGGGCTCATATCATAAATGTTTAAAAATTCTGCTCTCTTTTTTTTTGTCTTCCCCTTTTTTTCTTTTTTTTTTTCCCTGTGCATACATTTACTTGCTTCCACGGCAGATCACACTATAAATAAAGATAACACTATAAATTTCCTTCCGTATGACCTCTTTTTATTGCTCTTTTGCGCATGCGGATCAGTTCTGGAGCATGATGTGTTCACACTGGAATCTGATATTGGCCAAATTTAAAACCGTTTGAAAAATCTAATCTAAGCAATAAATCTGAATTGCACTAAGGCGCGCAGTGTGAACGTAGCCAAAAAGACCGCAGGGGCTTAGGAGACCATGCCATGTGAATTTCGCACTGCCAATAACCCACAGTATTTTTTTTTCACTCTTACTCTGTGTGTTTAATAATATATCTTTGCATATGTTACAGCAGGGAGCATGCAGGAAGAGAGGAAGCAAGCCTGAGTTTGCGCCCCCGGCCGCTTTGCTAATGTAACCTTAGCAGAAGAGTAACTCAGGCCAAGGACTCATCTTTGATGGTCAGCGCTGATGGTGTTGGGCTTTTTAGAAGCAAACTCGCGGAGCTCCAGTGGGAATACTGTAAGAGCAGCTCTGCCAAGACCTGAGCATTTCTAATACATTCTCCGCTCTCTCTCCTTCTAACTGTACCGACGTATTGCTATAATCTTCACCTAAAAGTAGGGCAAGTATTACATCACACGAATGCAACTGCAGACAAAAGCAAAAATTGCAGATCACACATGCGCCCACGCAACGCAGTGTGGTGAAAATCATGATCAAATACACCAATGATGTTTAAATGTGAAGACATAAAAAGTGGCCATTTGAAACTTTTTTTGAGCTTGCTATATTCACTATTGCTCTTAGGGTTTAATATTAAACTAAAATGACGACGATTCAGCTGTGTCTATTTGACAAAATCACACCAAAACATTCAAATCTGTGTTTGACCCTGAAAATGTATCGTGAGTGACCAACATTGGTATGAAACAGTCTTTTCACCCACCCACTATTGTTATTTCTCTTACAAATATTCGCATAAGTACTGGGATAAAAGTAAATAATTCAGATATAAACACTGATGTCTACAGATGGAATAAATTACATTGTTTTTATAAATTTTGTTTCACCAGTAGGTGGCGATAAGTGACTTAAAAGTATTTATCATTGAATCATTAATTCAAGAAATTAGTTCAAAAATGCTGATTCATCCAGTAATGAAACAAGAGAAGTATTTATGAGTGATCACTGAATCGTTAATTTAATTTTATTTAATCATTCGTTCAAATAATCATAACATTTCGTCAGAACCTCTAGTAAATGACATGTTATTTTGTCTACTTGTCTGTTCAGGATCGTGGGAGAATCATTATCTCCGTTTGAAACAAAAAAAAAATCCAGCTAGAGTACCTTAGCAACCAACCGGAACACTGTAGCAGAAAATGTATAAAAAAACAAAACAAAAAAATCCTATAGAAGGAACCCAAAGATTGCATATTCTCTCTATACTTCAAAGCTTGCAGAAAACTTCAAACTTTGTTTCTGCCGTGGGACTGATTGGTTCAGTATGGTAAGAGACGCGCACTAAACAAGATGAAAAAAGAGAATGCGAGATTAAACCAAACGTGCACGAAAATGCAGCACTATAGTTCAGTTCAAACACAGCACACACTGAAGCATGGAGCTCGCTCAAGGCTTTGTCCAAAGGAAACTTAGCTCGAGCTTGACTCTTCATATGTGTCCGACTGCCTTTGAGAGGGGGGCTTCATTGATCTGTTGACACAGCTCTGTTGCCCAAAATACTACTTGCATGACTGCCCTCAGAGACTTTCAAGCGTTTATTTTTACAGATTTTTTGTTGTTTTTTTTGCCATGTCCAGTTGCCTCTGAATGAATTGCTATGTATTTTAAATCAACGTAAATAGAAAAAATGTGAATCTAAGAGTCTAAATTAGTATCAAATATTTAAATGTGAAAAATATATAGTACAGTCCAAAAGTTTAGGGGTCAGAAAGAGTTTTTTTTTGTTTTCTAAGTGACACTGAAGACTGGAGAAATGATGCTGAAAATTCAGATTTGCCATTACAGGAATAAAAAACATTTTAAAATGTATTTAAATAAATAGTTATTTTAAATGTACTAAATGTTAAATGTTTGATTAAATGTTTTTGATCAAATAAATGACACTCAATCTTACAGACCCCAAACTTTTGATAAGTAGTGTAAGTGTTTGCAAAACTTAAAGGAGTGGTTCCAAATTTTGGACATGGGCCTCATTTCCAAGTTAGCCTTAGTGTTATTCATCAGTGGAGACAGTTTTCTAAAATTTTCATCCAGTCGCATAATTCGCCGGTGCTAGGCTTAGCGCAAGTCAGGGTAACTGCTATGAAAATGAGGCCTGATGTCCAAAATCCTGAACCATGCCTTTAAGCTTCTGAAATAACATGAGTAGCATATGAGTATACTACAGGTTACCGCATTGTTATTAATCACATATATTTAAAAGTTATACGTGAGCAAAATTTGTAATAAATATTTGTCTGTGATTTTCTTTTCTCCCGGCAGGAGTCTCCATTTCTGCTGATGTCACTCACAGCAAGCAGTACAGGCTGCTGGACAATGCTAACCAATAACCAAACAGCTCTTGGTCTGGCTCCATTGTGGTATGTAACATCCACTTTTCACAATCCAATCAGTTCCCTGTGGACGAAATCCTGTTCACTTAGAAATATGTTAAATTGCAGAAGTCAAATGGTTTATAAAATGATTATTGAAGTTGATTTTTAGAAGCTACATGGGAATATCCACACCAGCATCCAGAACACAACATGCGCTGGTGCTTTCAGCAGGGATGCCGGCGATGGGCAAACGATGGCCTGTCAGGTCATTCACGGCACAGTGCACTGTAGACACTAAGCAACTGTCAGCATGTTTGTGTATTGACAGATCCCAGCTGAGCAAAGTAACATATCAAAAAAGCTATGCCGGTAAGATAGGCGTGTGACTGTGATTTATAGATTCTGACCAGCGTAAAGGGATGTGGGGATGTTTCTGTAGGGAGTGTACAGTAGAGGAGAGCTCTCATTCGGATTATACTAACATTGCAAAGTGCTCAGCTAATTCACTTTTGCTAGTGAGTTTAGCATAAGCCTTTGGGTTTTGCACACTGGTTTGTTTGTTTTTTCCAAAGAACTAAAGCAACCACAATGCGCTTGAGCCTCAGTTAGAGCAGCTCGCAGTGAATCATTCATAAACTCACAACACGTACTGTATAGTACGCGCTCAGAGATGTTCCTTATGTTCTTACATAAAGGGATTGCTTTGTGTGAAGGAGCAGAGGGAAATTACCAAACAAGTTATTATCTAAAGGGATTATGATAAAAAAAGACATCCTAAAGCAAAAACAGGGTAAAATTAAAATCCGAAAAAATTAAAAAAGGATGTTGGTGTCCACATGTGACCATTTTTACTAGCAAACCAGCAGGACCACACTGGTTGATAAACCTCACCAACTAGTAAAAATCTTCTTTTTTTGTGAGAACTTTGGAGTAAGATGTAAATAACATTAATTTCAATATTATAGTATATATATTGTGTTACACTGTACGATTTTTTTAAATAAAATGGTACTTTTAGAAATGCCATAATTCTGGAATTCATGTATTCTCTCTTTACATGGTACTCAGGACCACCATGGTAGTTTTTTGTAAGTGTTTGCTGGTACCAATGCCAAACCACCACTAACTAGCATATATCAGTCTGGAGTAATAAGGAAATTCATCAAGGTTAGAGGGTATTTCAGTATTGTTCACTGGTTTTATAGGATCTTACAGTGCATTTTGTCCTTAGAAACTAATGCATCAAAAGGAAGACGAGCCTGACAGCACCTGACTGGTGTCGTCTGATCTTCCCAAACTGTCCCGCTCCAAATTGCCAATGTTCTCATTTGACAAGACCTGCCAATGTCTCTCACACCCTCTCTGCCACTATTAAACCTTAGATTCAGGGCTCAGGTGCCTCTCAAACAGCACAAAAAATGCATAGAGAATCAAGAGATGCCATCTGATGTCCAGAGTTTTCACTTCCTCAGGAGGACACCTTTCTGACAGACTGACATTTTCCTAATGGGACCAATGAAGGAGGTGAATGAGGGTCAGACTGAATAAATGATCCTGCCCAGATCTCAGGCACATCTTGCCAATCTGTCTGTCCATGATCATGAGGCCAAATCTGGCTTTACCCATCAGAACCCTGCCACAGGGCCGTGACTGCTAAATATCAACCGACACAGATGAACGTAGCATATCACAACCTGAGGCGTCAGTGCAAACGTTCCATTTGGCTGTGTTTGGATTAGCATACTACCATACTACACGTTCTAGTATGCAAATTTGCTTACAGTTTTATATTACCATTCAAAAGTTGAGGGTCAAATATTTGGTTTTATGAACGAAAACTCTTAAGCTCACCAAGACTGTGTTTATTTGATCAAAAATACAGTAAAAGCAATCTTCGGAACACAAATGAAGATGTTTTTAATGAAATCTAAGCAATTTCTGTCACTCCATTGATAGCTACTCAACTACCACTTTGACGCTTAAAAGTTAAAGAGATCGTAAAACTAATTCATAGGAATTGAGCGGTTTAATCAAAAATTTCTGAAGACACTTGATTATGTTGATATGATGAACAGATTGAATTTAGGCTTTTATTCACATACTGTATAATCATTGATCATCGAACATAAACAGGAGATCAACTGTACTTACTTTAATGCGGGAAAACACACTTCATTGGTTCTTAAAGAAGCTAAATTGTGCTCCGCAACACTAGAATTAACATAATTGGTTCGCGCATGTCAAGCAAACATGCTTGAGCTTCCGTTTACCATTGTGTCAAATTGGTAGTTGCGTATGTTGTCAATTGAAGAACTCAATATATGAAAAATATTTTCATTTGTGTTCCGAAGATAGAAAAAGTCTGACGGGTTTGGAATGACATGAGGTTAAGTAGTTAATAAAATAATTTAATTTCTGGGTTAACTAACGTTTAAATACTACTTTTTGTCAGTAGGTTGGGAAGCTGAAGTGTCAGTACTTTCCCCAACACAGAACAAGTAGTTGTGTCCAAACCTGTGACGGGTATGTACTTTTCAACCTCTTTCTTTATATATATCAATATGTCTTGGTGTTGTCTGGCCTGGTGATTAAATGGTTGAAAACACAAGCACTTACATTTAATACAAGAGCACAACAGCACAATCCAAGTGTGGGTGTAAATCAATCTCTGAGGGATTCTAGATTCTCTACAAAACACCTCTTCATGGTGGTGCTTTCATGATAGAGTTTCTGCCCACACACGAGCGATAAAGACGGAATGATCCTGATGTTATCCTCGTGGCACCTCTGGAGCTTCCTCCACCTTCCCTTCCCTCCGTAGCCTCTGTCTCTTTGCCAATGTAGGCCCAAGGACATCTCTGAGATGTGAGATCTGACCCGTTTTATTTCCGTTCGACCTTGATCTTTCGAGAAATCAGGTTCTCCAACATTATTAATCAAATAATGCCTCATGCCAAATTCACCAGCCAGCTTTACCGTCTTTGATATGCAGGTTGCAGTATCTTGGTAGACTGGATTTTCAGAAGGGTTTCACAGGAGGATTCAGGGAGGAAAGGGAAGGGGGAACGGGAACAGGAGATGCATCTGATCAACTCGAGTCTTTGCATAAATTAACATGAACCCTGGGAATGGTGTTTATTTATTTATTTCCTCCCTCACCAGGTTTAATTAAGGTTCAAGCAATGTCTTTGGGATATTTGTCTGATGGAACACGAGCCCACCCTCCCGCTTTCTTCACCGTTTCCAAATCCGGTCCATCTACTGGGACGCCTATTTGGGAACTCTTTCTACAGTCTTGTATCTCACGTCAGATTGCAGCAAGCTGGAGCAGGGAGGAGAAGTTGAGGATAAAACGCAAGTCTTATCTTTTCACATATTAGTGTTGGGCAAAAAAATGAATCCCGCAAGACGAGCTTCACAGGGCGAATGGTTGTGTCTCATTATGTTCACAGACACGTGGCGAGCTGTACAGCACGGTGCCTCCTAAACATTTCTTTTTAGCGGGAAAGGGGCTGATCAAGATGATTTTTCACGAATGTCATCAAAGTAGCAGGGGAAAAAAACAACTGAGGAATATGTTTTCATTGTTCAGTCAGGCTATTTTTAGACGCCTTCAGCAGAAATTTGAGTTAGTAGTATCGCTGGCACTTCGGATGAAAAGGCAGACATCATTATCAGAGCGCACGTAACGTCTCCTGGCAAACAAGCCACAAAATAAAGAGGTAAATATGGAAATGAACGGCGTACTTTAATTGCTTTAAACAAGTAACACTTCATCTTCCTCAATTAAGGATTCTTGGCCCATGTTATTATAGGCTATTTAGTGTAATCAGCACTGATTATTAGGGAATGCTTGATGGCAAGGGGAAATGGGCAGTGATGCAGGAAGTGTCACTGGTCGTAGAGTCTGATCCGATTTTCGTGCCCAACACCCACCAACCCCGCGGACTCCATTTAGACGAGTACTCGCACAAGGCAGGCCATCAGGGAGGCCTTGCCATTTTTATTATTCAAATTCTGCTGAAACGCATCCCAATGTTGTGGAATGAATAAAATATCCCAGGACAATTTTCCGCTGGGTATTAGCTTAACATTTCCACTCCGGCGGTCCTCTCATTATGAAACACTGAAACATCAGTCAGCCCTCTGATAGGCTGCTCTCTGCATGTCCATTTGTCTACTTAAGCCATCCCATTCTCTGTCGCCGTTAAAACAATTTCCTCCCTGACATACCAGAATAAGTATTGATTGAGGGTTTGCATTACCGGAGGTTTGGGACGTGCATTGATCCCCCTTTGCTGCGGAACATTTTTATCATAGCTGATCACTTCAACGCATAGAACAACTAGTTTAAAATATGAAAGTAATATACTAATTTAAAATATACTAAGACACATTATTTTTCATATATTTTACGTTGTTGCAGCACCACTCTTCCCAGTCTGTCAATGATGCTCTGTTTAGTTCCTATTTCTATGATAAAACGAAATTCAGCTTTGAAAGAAGGTGTGTTCTTATACTAGGGGTGTAAAAATACATCGATATGGATCAATGCATCGATCAAACGTGTAACGATACAATGCATCGATACCACACATAAAATATCCAAGTCTGCAACATGACATCATGACTTTTGCATAAACATAAACTTGACTCGAAAGTGGCGTGTTATCTCTACGCATTTTCAGCTATCCGCGTGTATGCGTGTATGTCTACGCCATTAATGTCCGAGTGATTCCGCGTGTCTGTACACGCCGTCAAATGTCCGAGCGAAACGAAGCAAAATGTAGATCTACATCTGGGGAGCGATCTTTTTTTTCTTTTCCTAGGATGGTAGGGGAACACTCATAAATGCCATTAACCCCAGTGATGGGTAGGTTTAGGGATGGGGTTGGGGTAAGTCATATATTTATATATATACAGTAAAAACATTAAGTCAACGGCATTCATAAACACGCTGAAAATCGATTATGCGTGTTGATAGCACGGCAAAAATGGAAATACGAATTGGCGTGTCATACACACGCTACTTCATGAGATCAGTCGGAAATATCGATATATACGTAGCCTTTATATTGACACTCTCTACATCGTCACGTAACTTTTCTCAGCTGAAATAGATGCCTGACAAGATTGACTGAAACCTTTTTCACAAAAGCCGGTATTTTCCACTGTCAAGGCATCGTGAGTTCAAATTTTACAGCAAAAACGACAAGCACCCTTATTGTTTGTGAATACAAACCGAAAAGTCTGTTTTAGCGAATCGGTGCGCAGTATTCAGGTCAGCTGACAAAGCTGAGAGGAGTTTCATTAAAGCTGATTAAAAGTGATCGAGGATGGATTTCAACTAACTTGATGAACCCATAATATCTTCTTCAGGGCGTAAAAGGAAAATAAAAGCTGGAACTTTTTTACAGAATCTTGCTAAAACAGCACGTTATAATGGTGAGAAAAAAGCTCTCTGTATTTATTGAGTGTACGTTAATCACAACAACAGCGTCTATGTCAGCTGAGAAGATTATACCAGAATTTGAGGTATCATCAAATATCGTATCGCTGGCTGAGAGAATCGGTATTGTATCGTGACGAACTCCCCGATTTACAGTACATCCCTATCTTATACCATTCTCTCCCTATTCTCCCATAATTTCCTGTTATATTTCCAATAAAATGACAAAAAAGCCTTAAAAAACAATTTAAAAAGCAACAACTATCCATGAGTAAGACTAACATAATGTTGTGCATCATTACCTTGCTGATATGTCGATATTGGAGATGGCGTAAAAGTACTTGAGCAGGTTGTCTCTTTGTACGTATGTTCCTCCGAGCGCAGGTCTCAGCAGCCGAAGCCGCAGGTTGGTGAAGGTGAAAAAGTCTCGGAGGCCTTTCATACTCTCCATCCGTGTGTACAGGTTGTCCATGTTTTGCAATTTTGTCCCAGCAAATATGGCAAAGCGGTCCCGGACCTCAAACATCACGTTCTTCTCATTCTTGGACCCGACCCAACGAGAGTATTGCTCGGTGCATATGACTCTGGTCACGTTAGTTGCCGACAGATCCTGCACTCTCTTTGGAGACATCCCGAAGGTCTCGAAGCAGTCGTCAGCGTAGTACTGGTAAGGCTGCCAGGTTCGCCCATAGTTCAGGGACTTGTCCAGCACCATTATCGTGGGCCGCCCGTACTCAAAGGTTATCTGGATGTCATCTGTTAACTCAAGGCTTTTGTTCCAGGACAAGGATATGTTGGCCAGAAGAGGCTCAGGAAATCGACTCCATGTTACAGTCTGCCAGTACGTGATGAGTCCAGTTCGCTCACGATCTTTCATCAGCTCTGGAGGATGGGCGAGTTCTTTAGTGGAGGCATCGCATTCGTCACTACACAGGTATGGGTTTTCCTACAGACAAAGATTGAATAAAGAGGGGTACAAAATTAAGGAAGGATATTAAATAATAATAAAAATAAACTAATATTAAATATTAAAATACACAATACTATATGATTTGGTGCATGGTTTATAGCTATACACTACCACCAAAAAGTTCCCTAAAGACAAATCACAGTTTCCACATAAATACACATAAAAAAAACTGTTTTCAACATTGATAATAATAAAAGAGGATTCTTGAGCTGCAAATCAGCCTATTAGAATAATTTCTGAAGGGTCATGTGACATTGAAGACTGGAGTAATGATTCAGATGATTCATAAATTCAGATTTGCATCACAGGAATAAATTGCATTTTAAACAATGTTAAAATAGAAAATAGTTATTTTAAATAGTTATAATATCAGAATATTCATACTGTATTTTTGATCCAATAATTTCAACTTTTGTAAACATGAGAGACTTTTTTTTTTTTTTTTTTCAAAAAAAATTAAAAAAAATCTTGTTGGCCAAAGTGGTCACTATACCATAGTGTACATAAATATATATTATTTATGCACTAAAATATATAATCATTGATTTTTAAAAAGGGTTTGTGCATGTTTTATATCTCATCGTATGAAAATGAGATGTATATAAGATCAACTTCTCTGTATTTAAACAACCTCTTTCCAAGTCCCAGATGAAATTAACAAATTTAATAACTTATGGAACTGACTTCAGCTGAATAATGGCACTATTTGCTATACAGCCGAAATGAACTTGGTTTGCATCATTAAATCATGTCCCTGTTTATCACTTTGCTGCTTTGAAACAATCTGTGTTATATAAATCAAGGTAATTTCAGGGTGTAAACCTTTGCCCTAGTGACACACCAAGTGTATGGATTAAACCAGAGATTGCCATCTGGTCACGCTTGACCCCTTAATTCCCTTGTAAGCAACAACCATCCCACACAACAAACATTTCAGGAGTTAAAAGTCTCAGCACACACTGCAGCCTCTAAAACCGACAGATCGATGTCCAGGGATAGTTATTATTTTACAGCCGACACACTTGAACGTTTCTTGGGCCAAGCGTCTTCACGGACCATTAGCTTCCATTAAGAAATAATCAGGCTACCTGTCCCAACCATCTGGAGTACCTTAGCACTTTGATCCATAACCAGGGAACACCTTAGCCTAGCTCACCCCGCTGACTCAATCCTGCCGTCTTTCTCTGTATCATACAAATCCAGTCCAACTGTTGCGCCAGGTGGTTCTTATACTAAACCTCCAGCTATCCTCGCAGGAATCACGTCACATCTAAAGAGCAGCGAGGCTATTAGAGGAATGTTAGCCCACAGCTTGGCAGCAGCAAGAAACTATGTCAGTAAATGCGATCGTTTGGCCTTCCTCCGGTGGTCGCACGTAAACTCTTGTACCTGTGTGGTTGTGTTGGTTAATGTCACTGAAGAATGCACAGAAGATCTTGACAATGACTAATGATTACTGAGATTACTTAAAGTGAAGTGAGTCACTTCTGTATCATTAGAACAATTACACAATTTAATAAGAAAAAGAAGACGCTACTGTCAAAGAATCTGATAACATTCGCCTTAAAGGGTTAGTTCACCCAAAAATGAAAATTAAGTCATTAATTACTCACCCCCATGCTGTACCAACCCCATAAGACCTTCGGAACACAAATGAAGATATTTTTGATTAAATTTGAGAGGTGGATCACTGCTACATAGGCTCCCTAAGGGATCGAAACTTGACGGTCCAGAAAGTCATTGAAGAAAATGTTTAAGTATAAGTTTATCAAGCGACGAGAATACTTTTTATGCGAAAAAACAAACAAAAATAACAACTTTATTTGACTATTCCTTTTCTTCCTTGTAGGCCTGAGACCTCTCAGATTTAATCAAAAATATCTTCATTTGTGTTCCAAAGATGAACGAAGGTCTTACGGGGTTGGTACAGCATGGGGGTGAGTAATTAATTACTTAATTTTCATTTTTGTGTGAACTAACCCTTTAAATTTAGCCGAGTTCGACCTTTGCATTTCCATCGCACGCCATTCAATGGGAAATCCCGACCTGTCTGTATGAGTCCAGTTGTATTACACAATAATAAATGGTTCAGCATCGCCTAGGAGAACCCACTTTGCACTGAGGATCTGCTTATAGGGGCTGACCGAGAAATAAAGATGGATGTATGTTCTTAAAATAAACGATATGAATCAAGAGATTTTGTTATAAAAAATGGGGAAAATGTTAAATGTTACAAAGTTCATAAGAGCACTCACTTTGTTATAGTATACAGTTAACAAGCTGTGAAGAGCAGATACTACGCTCGTCACACCACAGATAAAACCAGGCATAGCACCTCACTATCATGGCAAAATGTAACTTTATGGTTTCTGTGGTATTTGAATGAAAACAGTGGCCTAACAGTTAAATTCATTATTAAATGCTGTACTTATATTCCATAAGACATTTAATGAATTGTCTACATTAATAATATTATACAATTAAATATGTATATCCCACATTTCATAGTGCAGTTAATATTACTAGGCTAACCTTACAGTAAATCCATGCTAGGCTAAATGGATTCAGTATCAATTCAGATTCTGACTGGATCGTTTCACGCAGTGTTTCTCCTTTTTGTCAGCGGTGTTTCATCTGACCTAAACTGGTTTAAACTTGACATCTGTGTTCTTCACTGAACTCAAGCGCTTCTCGCTGGATGTCTTGAGCGAAACGATCAAAGCAATCGCGTCTGCTCTAGCGAGCTCGCGCTGCGCTCACTGCCGTTTGGACTTTGAGCCGAGCGGATAAATGCTCCGTGTGGCGCGCGCGGTTCAAATGAGTGTCGTTCCGCTTTTGGCGCATAAACATTATCGAACATTTATCGACCTCTTGATATCGTTTTATCGAGAAAAATTATATCGCGATAATTATCGTTATCGTTTTATCGCCCAGCACTACGCTCGTGGTGACTGGACCGTTAGTCTTGTACGTGGAGAGGTGGCCCTCTTTTTTTTTCTGCACCGTGAGTTAATTACAATGAAGGCAGCTCCCTCCGGACGTCCAGTCATATAACAGCTGGCGCTGAACAGCTTCAGAGGGATACAGTCGCCTAATTATACCAGCCAGAAAGTGACTTGCACAAGAGTTTCAAATGTTCCAGAGTGGCAGAACAGGGCTTTAATATGCAAATATATTATCAAACCATTTTTAGCTTATTTTGTCAACTTAGTCGTGTTTCTGAAGTTTAATGGAATTGGAGCGCCTCTCAAATGCATTTTAGATTTTATGCTTGGTTTGCACATCACTTCCTGTGTAGAACGGCACCAGAGCTTATTTGGAAGCGACCCGAAACCCCAAGAAAATTTGTTCGAAATGGGCTATATGCACACATAAGTTCAAGGAGATGCTGGTCAGTTTCCGGTTGGGGAGATTAAAGTGGAGGAACACGAGGGAAACGGGATTATGGCAGAGTCTTCAAAATTTACTGTCCTCCCGTCTTTGAAACGAGACTTTCATACGTTTAGATGTAATTTTATATATAGTTTTGTTTATTTAACATAATTTTAAAAAGAAGCATAAACAAATTTGTGGTATTGCATTGAACTCTACGATCGGTGGAAGTTATCAAGCATCCTTAGACCTTCACCGGAAATACCGCCGCGCATAGAGCCCATACAAATGCTTATTTAGGCCCTCTTTACACGAGAATGATTCCGGGTGAAAACGTAAAAATATTTTATCAGATGCCTTTCGTTTACACGGCGACGGCATTTTTGGGGCTTAAAAACGCAAAAAAGTGAAACCACCCTCCAGAGTGGAAATGTTAAAAACGCTCCACCGTCGCATTGCCATCTAAAGGGTGAAAATGCAAAAGTCAGCTAGACAGGGAAGATTGTATGCAGACGTGCGGACTTGGTGTTGTTGTGTGGCAGTGCTCCACATTGCCACCTAGCTACCTGGAGTGCATACTACATCGAATTTCACACACTTTTGCGTCACCATATGCACGCGGATTTCCCACCCATAACACTCGTCTAAACACAGAATAAAAAGTGAAAATGCAACGCCACTTTTGCATTTTCTCTTCAGATTGTTTCCATGTGAACATAGCCTTAGTGTGAACCAGATTGGGGATGGCAGTGTTCACACTTATTCCAATGAACTGCACTAACAGAGCAATCGCACCAGAGTTCGTTTTAATCTAACCAAACCTGCCAAGTGTGAACACACCCTGAGAGAAAACTATTTTAATTTGGGGAAATTATTTTTTTATTTATGCAGTCAAGAACCAATAAAAAAAAAATATGTGTGCTGGTTTTGAAACAATTGAACAATGAAATACGAGGAATGCAAATTCCTACTACATGGTGATTTGAAGAATCCCCAAGACCTGAAGCGGCATGAAAACAGGCAGATGGGGGATTATTGCTTGTGGACACATGGGGACAAACTCAGTCCCTTTTGGGAGTAGGATGGGGGAGGATTCGCTTTGGATTCATGGAAAATTCATGAGAAGTGACAAAAACTAAACCAGCTACAGGATTTTTCTGTGACAAACAGACAACTCATTGTCTAACTGTGATGTTTTCTGGACGTGATGTTGTCCAGACGTGGTTAGAGAAAAAAAATCCGGGCAGAATGTTTCTGTTTTCCCATGGTGCATCGCGAGACTGTGCAGTTACTCTACCTGCTATATTTAGTCTTGGCTGTTAATGTGTTTCTAAAACAGGCCAATAGGATTATTCCTCATATGGCTGTACGGCTGAGAGTAGTTTCATTCAAAGAATATGTGTGAGGATGATACACAATGGCGGCTTTGAACGAGCTTGAACGCAAATATAAATCACACCATCACGGTGTATGTTCAGATGTCTACTGTATGCAGCAATGGGTCATCTTTCTGCTTAGCTAAGCTGAGATCTTTCCTCCCTCCCCATCCTTTATACTCTCTCTCTCTCTCATTAGCTAGCGCTATACAATGAGAGCTTCCAGCAGTAGCTAACATCATGCAAGAGAAGGAAAGAAAAAAAGGAAGGCGCTGAGTAAAAATGCAACGGCATCTCCTGTGGGCGCTGAGTGACTGAAATTTCCTCTAAATCTTTAATGAGCCGGAAAGCATCTCCAAAGAAAGTGAAGTTGCCAAATCTAGAGGGCTTACGTGGATCAATTAACTCGCTTTCAATGTGAAGGGAAAAAAAGAACGCTGATTGTAAACACAGTTTCAACTGGCTTAACAGAGTGCCAGGCGCACTATATCAAATATATGTTTTGTATGCCTTGTCAAATTCAAACAAACCAACTAGGAATCTGAGTCTGTAGAATAAAAGAAATGAATTCTCATCTCCAGAATTCATGATATATTTTATCTATTTTGGCAAAAAGAAACTTACATAGGCCTCCCGTCATACCTAATTTTACTCGAAATATGACATCCTGTATATTTTCTTTCATGCTATTGTGTAAAATATTGTCTTTTGGTTTAATATGGTTTAATAATAGAATATATATTTTGTTAAGTTTTTCTCAGTCGCTTTGGTACGTTTCTCGAATCTTCCTCGACATTTGTAAAGCGTAAGTCCATTTCTCAAAACAATTCGTACAAATAGCAAAACACCATGGATTTCCTGCAAAAAACAGTCTCTCTTGCTCAAAATCCTTAGTTCATCTCTCAAAAGTATAATATCTTTGTCAATGAACACGTCGGTCCAGAATGACAAGTCCTTGTCTCATTGTTTACGGATAAGACTTGCTTATTGCTAATTGCTATTCATGTAGTCAATATAACAGTGTACTCTGGAGGGATGTATGTAAATTATGGCTAAAGTTTTGATGAAAATCATTGTAAATTGTAGGTTACACCTTAGTGTATGTGGGAGTTTGATTGTAAGAGACTGGACAAGATTCACATTTATGCTTTTACTGTTTGAACTGTAATTTGTTGACAAACCATGTAATTGCGATACAGAAAGGAAAAGACTAGAGCACTGCATAGCACAAAGAAACAAAAAGAAATGTGAACAGGCCAGATTTTGAAAAAAAAAAGTCTAATGGAAATGAATAGATATGCTTGATTATGACAACTTGTTCAACCATTTTGCATGTAAAGACTTAAGCTGAACTAAAGCCTAAATGTTGTGAGGGGTGAGACTATTCAACAGGAACCCAATATAATACATTGTGATCAACATGATATAAGCAATTGATAATGTCGGAAACAGCAGAGAATTGTAATTTATCATTTGCATTGCATGCACTCTTAGAAGAAATGGTTCTATTTAGAACCAGAAATGGTTCATATATGCTTCATATATGGAACTCCAAAATGGTTCTATATAGAACCATTTTTTTTTGGTAAAAGGTTCCATTGGCCAAGTACGGAACCCCAGGGTTCTATATAGAACCGAGAGGAACCCCTTTTTTAAGAGTGTATAGAACCTTTTAGGGGTTCCAAATACGTAGCGCTGATAGAACATTTTAAGGTTCTATATAGAACCTTTTCTTCTAAGAGTGTGGATGTACTAACGCATTTGCAACTTAAAATAAATGAGAAACTGCTTTTTTGATGTTCACAAGTGACACGATGTGAAGATTGAACGGGTTTTGAAAATTTTCAATTCTGATCTGAGAATTGCAAAGCGACTGAGAAAAACCGTAAACAAATTGAATGAAACTAATTAAAAAATATATTTTTATTTATAGGCTGCATGGAAAAATTATAGCATATATTATATAATAACATGAACTCAATAACATGAATTGATAGATAGATAGATAGATAGATAGATAGATAGATAGATAGATAGATAGATAGATAGATAGGCAGATAGACAGATAGACAGATAGACAGATAGACAGATAGACAGATAGATAGATAGATAGACAGATAGACAGATAGATAGATAGATAGATAGATAGATAGATAGATAGATAGATAGATAGATAGATAGATAGATAGATAGATAGATAGATAGATAGATAGATAGATAGATAGATAGATAGATAGGCAGATAGGCAGATAGATAGGCAGATAGATAGGCATTACAGTAGCAAATGGTTCACCTACAACTGCTGAGAGTCACAGGCGAGACACTTCCTGTCAAGGACGCCTCACACTACATTGAATCCCTGGAGTTGTAACGGTAAACACGTGTGGATCAGTTCTCTTTAACACTGCTGCTTTAAAACACACTGTGACTGCAGGCACTGGAGTTATTCTCACATGGAGCAAGTTTGATCTTGTGAATGCCAGAAGGTCTCCTCAGTTTAAAAGTGCCTGGCCCCTCCGCCCTCCCTCGCTCGCTCTCGCTCAACATCTGAATGCAGAGCAGGCTGATCAGTGGATGAACAGTCAGCTTTTATCGATCTGAGAAGAAAGTGCTGACAGGGAAGGACATGACTACACTCTTCTCCTAAAACTCATCTCTAGTTTCTTCTGCTCAGTAAGCCGTCTCAGGTCGACATGGAAAAATATTCCGTAATCAGTATGCACGAAATATACGCCCTTGTGTCGGGTTAATGTATGAATAGTAGATGAGGACAGAAAGTTTTATGTGGTGCAATGTATTAAAAATGGGAAACTTACAGGAATTGTGGCCAAATGTCTTTTTGGAAACAGTCTGGTGTACACTCTTAGAAGGAAAGGTTCTATATGGAACCTTAAAGGTTCTAAAGCGCTATGTATTTGGAACCCCTAAAATGCAATGCATGTGAATGATCACAAAATTCAAGATATGTGGGTTAAAATATGTATTAATCAATATCAGATTAATACATTTTTTATTAATCAATATTAATATTAATCAATATCAGACAAAGAGTACCATTTCGGTTTTTAACCTCCAAAATCAGCATGATTAAAATGTGATATTAAGTTAAAACAGTTTAATAAACATAATTTAATTACATACTACAAAATGTTGCAGAATAAAGTAATATAAGAACGAATAATAGCCTTTGAAGAACCTTTTTGTGCCAAAAGTGTTCTTTCTTCTCATTATAGAACCTTTTTTAGCATTAAATGTTCTTTGGAGTTGAGTAAAGAACCCTATGCTACATAATGAAGAGTTCAGATGCAAAAGCCTCTAAATGCCATTTGAAATTTTCTTCTAAAATGACCATTTTTATCAAGCTTGTATATTTAAGTTCAGTAATTTCACTTAAATGGCAATGAAGATTACCTATTAATTGTCATTTAAGTGAAATTACTGAACTTAAATTTACAAGCTTGATAAAAATGGTCATTTTAGAAGAAAATTTCAAATGGCATTTAGAGGCTTTTGCATCTGAACTCTTCATATATAGAACCCTTTTTTTTCTAAGAGTGTAGATTACATCTGTTCTGAGGGTTTATTTTTGTTAAAGTGTGTATGTGTTCATTAATTTAACACTACCATTCAAAAATTTGGGGTCATTGAGATTTGTAATAGAAAGAAATGTCATATGTGCTCACCAAAAGCTCAATGCGCAAACTTAAAACAATCATGTTTCTTTTTAAACTGAGTTTGAGAACACGAGTTTGATTGTTTCTCCTACATTGTACTTTTGACAACTAAATCCATCACCACTAATGAAAGACTTGTGAATCACTATGCCATTGTAATAAATTTGATTCTTGAAAAATCGATTTGGCTACTGAATTCCAAACTCTGTTCACGGTCCAGCTACCCACCCGTTGTCGCATCCGAATGGTATATGGTGAGAGAATGATGTCATAGAATGAGCAATGTCTTTCTCTCTCTCTCTCAACGGCGGCATCCTGTCTTTTATCCACACACTCTAAATGTGTGAATTAGCACCCCGTCAGAAGCAGCTCTCCGTCTCCGGGCCCCATGCGTAGTGTCAGTCCAGCTGGACAAATCCTCTATCCGATTATTGTGCAATCAAGCGTCTGGCTAAATTCCCAAAGCATCTCTGATGGAGATTAACTTTGGCTACAGTCATGCTTTACCAACCTGAGAGTTCACTCCTCAAAACACTGATTGTAAATTAATATTATTTTCATGGTTGTGACTGCCGTAATCTCTCTTCTCAAGCATGTCGCGGAGTAACCCCGAATGCCGATCGGTCACCAGATGTGCCCTGGAAAGACGCAGATTGTTTGCGCCCTCACGTCGGGTGCTAGTTGATTTACACAGATAATCCTGCGGTGGCTGCTGTCTCGTGCTACACTGAAACTACAGCGAATAACAGCTGTGTAGGCACATTTACGCATCCACTCGAGCTTTGTTGACTCTCTGAACAAACACAATGTTAACGGCCACATGTTGAAGATTACTGTATAATCTGTGTGAAGACATATCAGGGTTACTTGGAGACTTGTGTCAGATCTTACTGTAATGTTTTTGATCCTTTTATCCTTTCCTTCCAAAAATAAACAGAGCCAAACTATTTTTAAGTCTGATTACTTGCCTTCTTAAAGCAACAGTCCGCCCAAAAATGAAAATTTGGTCATTTACTCACATCCTTCCAAACCTGTATGACTTACTTTCATCTGCTGAACACACGTTTTGAAGAACATTGGTGACCACTATTTCGGTTCCCATTCATTTCCATTGTATGGTTCAAAAAAATAATGGAAGTCAATGGGAACCAAAGCTGTTTTTGTTTTCAATATTCTTGAGACAAACTTATATCATCTTCACGGGTTTGGAATGACATAAGGGTGAGTAAATATACCTTTAACAGGCTTTGATAAGCAAACCCATATCCTCAAAATGCATTAGCAGTTAATCACAATAATAACATTATTATAAAGACATGTGCTGTATACGTATATGCTATGATACATTTTCTTTCGATTGAAAAAGTGACTTTCTTTGCTATGAAACTGAATTTGCATCAAACGTAGACTATCATGATTGGAAACTATTTTTGCATGCAAACACAAGCTGCCAAAGCGGCAGAGCCAAAAGTGATGCAGTCCAAACTCACCAGAGTGCAGAACCTTTCCGGTGGGTTCCCACATGTGATATCGGGAGGCTCCACTCGAATCTGCATGTACTCCTTCATGGACGTGGGTTTGGGCTGGCAAGCGTAATATTCCCATGTCGGTCCATCGTCTGTGCTGACCAGCGACTTGCAGATATCGTACTGGCCGAGAGTCAGGATAATGCACTGTAAGAGTAGGAGCGCCTGTGAGAGCATGGCACTGGATGGGTCCATGGGCATGAAAGAAAGGCAAGGAGTATCAGCATGGAAATTATTTAGATTGCGAAATTTCCAAACTCCATCATGGTGGCGGTGTCTTGTAAAAGGGCAATGTCTGGTCCTCCGAAGAAAACTGTGTGCGAATTTGCAAAATGTGTAATAATCAGATCTGTTGTGACATTCTCAAAATTCTCAAAACTTCAGTTTCTATACGTGGCACCTGACTTCCTGTTCAGGGCTGGATGTCAGTTCAGTTCAGAGACATAAAAAGCATTTAGTGGTTTGTGTGCAATCTGAAGATGTCTGGTGTCTGAGTCCAATCTGAGATTCAAGTGTGATGAGATTGGCTGTTTCATTTCTGATGGTTTGCCTAGGAAATAGAAAAAAAAATAATAATAAAAAAGAAATGCTACAGTTAATGTTATACAGTTATGCAGTGAAATATTTTAAAATACAACCATCTGCATTAGTTTATGGAGACAATGAATATTTTGGATGGCAATAGGTATATTTTATGATATTATTTTTTATAACAAAGAGGTATTAAATACCTTGTTTTTTAAAATAAATGTTATATAACTAAAGGTTTACTTTGGTATCATGTGTTTCTCTGATTGTGTTTTGTATTATTATAGGCTACTGGTCACAGTTCATTGAGATGTTGGTTATGATTAATTTAAAGTCATGGCCTTATTTTGTGTTTATTAGAATATTTTACTAAACAAAATTTAATAACCTTATATATTGACATTATATGATTTAATGGCATATTCAGTCAGGAACTGTAAAGTAAACTGACACCATTACAACTAAAACATCGTCACTATTTTTACAAAAATAAAATCCTGGTGACTAGCTACAGCTTTACCAGTTTTCCCACCCCAAAATCATTATTATTTTTTTTTTTACAGCAGAACTTTCAAAGCTGTGTCAAAGCATCTTTTTTTTTTACTTTTACACTCCGACATCGCAATTTGAATCTTTTAAAATAATTTAAAACGCATAAGTAGGTCATCTGAACAGAAACGGTGCAAAAGAAAGCGAATTATGACGTGACATAAAATGCGCGCGAATAGTAAACAAATGTGTATTTATCTAAAAAAGAATACGTATAAATTAAGGAAATTATAAATCTAAATAACTAAAGAGATAAATATCTTATCAATTTTTCCCTTCAAAAAACTGAGCAAACAAGTTTAAAAGCACTTCAGGGATTTGTAATAGACATTAACCTATTTTTCTTGAGCTAAAGTTAGCCTACTTGAATTCACCAAAGAGCGTCCCCTGAAAAGCTGACCATAATCTGGGAGCTTTTAAAAGATCATTCAGCATGTTCAATTTCCAAAATATTTAAGACTAAATAAGAAACACACTTGAGGAAACTTACCTTGGCTCCAGATATCAGCACCATTACTGTACCCAGATGAATTTCTTCTGAATAAACTCTCTCAGTCAGTTCCCTGCCATATCACTTGAGATGGATGAGACACACATACACACGTTACTCCTCTCCGTATATCACAGCCAACGCTTTCCCCTTCGTGCTTTCTTCGGCTGCCGCGTAGTTTGTTGAAAAGCATTCTAGATTGATGCCCTACATTCAGACTCCTCCGAAGCGAATTATGTATTGCTTGAAAACGTGCATTTAAAGTTTGTCTTCCTGCCCCTGCCTTCATTGATGTCTCTGTCCTGTGCGCTCAAGGACAGACTTCGGAGTAGCTACACCTCCCATTCCCATCCCCATCCCTGCTCCTGCTCCATTCAATCTGTCTAATCTACTCTAGCTAGCCTGTCTATTTGCGCATCGCAATATCTGACTTTCATTAGTCTTTTGCAAACCTCGATGCATATACTTTTGGCTACTGCAAACTGCCTGACTTGTTTAGCCCAAGTGTGGAACAGAAGTTTATCTACGGGCTTGAAGAGCTGAACCGTCCCAGCAGCAGATGAGGCAGTCCGCCCCGCTTAAAGAGACAGATCAGATAAGGCTGAGGATTCCACATCTCCTCCTCACAAGTCATACAGACAGAAGACTTACAGAATATACAATTGCAATTGGTCAAATTGTTATAGGTTTAGTGCATTAAAACTGTGGTAATGTCTGTCAGTCTGAATGTAAGTATGTCTATCTGCATGAATGAACAAATTAATAAATAAATAAATAAATAGGTAGGGCTGCCGACTAGAAGTGGTTTGGTCTGCGTCCGAAAATTTTTTAAATAAATTTACAATTTAAATTTAAATTGAATAACTTTTATAAATAAAAAAATAGGTTATAGGGCTGCCGTAGTTGACTAACTTTTAGTCGACTACCTTTCAGTCGACTAGAAGAAGAGGTTTGGTCTGCCACCGAAATCGAATACTATATAGTATGTGAAAAACAGTACGCGAGCAGAGTAGTCCGAAATCATAGAATTCGAAAAACAGTAGGCGAAAAGTACCCTGATGACCTACATCTGGCGAGATTCTGAAGTGCACAAACGATGGACACTTTACTATCCCATGATGCCACAGGAGAGGAGTTGTTGTAGTTATATTTGAAAATGGCGGAAACCGGAGACGCTTAGGAAATAAACACAGACAAACATGCATATCTCTATTGATTCATTCATGTTTAGGCTATTTATCGCTGGTAATATCACAACCAAAAAAAAAAAAAAAAAAAAAAAAGGCTTTTTGTCATGGCGCATGTTGTACGTCCGGACTGATTCATACTACCCATATTCTTTAACGGTCGTGAAGTACGTTCATGAATATAGTATGGTCGTACGGTCGTGAATATAGTATGCCATTTTGGAAACAAAATGAAATGAATAGTCCTGTGAAAAAGAGGGGTTTAATCCTCAGAAAATCTTGAACATCAATCTCAGGAGGCAAACAAAATGTTACATGAGATATTATATTTAAAGTTTTATTTATATGAGGTTTGCATTTTTGCAATTATACTAAATAATTAAGTAGCTACAATTTAAAAACTATGACAATAAATATTATTTATAAGTAGCCTACAAACAAACAAACAATAAATTAATAAATAAATAGTTTATGAACACACCAGAATGGGCAACAACATGATTGCAAGTAATGTGGTTGCACAATTAACCTTACTTAAGAGTGCTTTAAAAATGGTTGAAGGCTGTTTGTCATCTGATGGAGCTGTCCATGTATGGCATGATACTTTCCATAAAATAAATAGACTGAAGCAATGAACAGAAATAATGATGTGTGTGCTTATACGCCGAGATATTAGTTTAGTTTAAATAGATTAAAAAAATACTTTCCCCAGCCACTTTGTAAAATTAAGATCTTGTATATCAAGAAACAACAAACCCCATCATCCCTTTCGGCAGCAGTGACGTCACTCGGGCGCCGGCGTTCTCAGACGGAGAAGTGATGGCGGACGTTATGAATGTTGGAGTGAATTTAGAAGCTTTTTCTCAAGCGATTAATGCCATCCAGGCTCTTCGATCGAGTGTAACAAGGGTCTTCGATTCTCTTAAAGATGGGATGAAGAATAAGGAGACCCTTGAAGGGCGGGAGAAAGTCTTTATAACGGAATTCCAAGATAATTTACAGTCAGTGAATCGCGATTTAAAGTGAGTTATCTCGTCTGACAGAATTCACTAACCCTGTTCACTAGCCTTTGTAACGGTATTCACAATGCAAATGGTATTGTTATTGTAATAAACCATGGTAATTTGGTCGTACAACCCAGTCCATTGCTGTCAGCATGAAAAGCAAGTAACCAGAATTTTCTAGTCTTCAATTCCATAATGTTTCCATTATTATTTTGCTGTTGTAACAGTTATTATAGTAACTGTTTGGGCGGTAAATATGGTTACTGTGACATCTTTTTAATTATGGTTTCTGAAGTCAAAACAGCTAGGAACAATAATTAAAAAGGTGTCATCATTTAGAACAACATACCCCTCTCTCTCTCTACACACACATAATGTATGCACACACATAAACCCACACGTACCTAGATATACATTCGTCATACATGCACACATATAAAGTATACATGAGTGGAGTGTGACATTGGTTTGTTAGTGTATGTGCAAGTGTAAAAATATCAACCATAACAGTTTGACTGTTGCTTTTGCAGTGAATTGGAGCGTCTCAGCACTTTGGTTGGCAGGCCGTCAGAGAGTCACCCCTTACACAACAGTGGACTGCTCAGTTTAGACCCCGTACAGGACAAAACTCCTCTGTACAGCCAGCTGCTCCAGGCTTACAAATGGTCTAACAAAGTAAGTTTTCAGCATTTTGCTCATTCACCTTGCATTATTGTCTTCATATGCAACCTGTACAAGAAGCTGATTTATAATGAGAATGTAATCATGGCTAAAGGGATGGCTTTAATACGGAGCCCCTAGGGTCATGGCGGTGGAAAAACAACAAGTCAGTGCTTTTGCATTCTCTCAAATACACAGAGAAACTTTGCGTTCACTCAGAAAAACCTTTCGAGCTCTTTGTGAGCGAATGCAAAGTTCGTCGGCGTAATTCTAAACATTTGAGAGAATGCAAAAGCATTGACATAATTTGTTCTTCCATCTTACATTTTTTTCCTTTACCATGTCCCTTTAGGCACTCCGTATTCTAAAGGTTTTTCATACGAGACAACAATTTTGATATTGGCCGTTATATGTTGATTTTTAATGTTATCATTATCGACTCAAATTTGGTCAATATTTTAAAGCCGCTAAGTAATGGATTATTTCCGTCAGCTGAGACACTTTAGATGCGCGCTGTTCGTCATGATGGGTTTGAATTGCTTCACATGTATGATTGGGATCCCTTAAAAAAGGAAAATACAGTTCAAGTACAACTTGTGCAGCTCATTATAATGAGAACATCATTATAATTATGAGCTTGGGACATGGCTTTTAATGGTGAGACTTTTGTTTTTGTAATCAGACTCTCAAAAATTATACAAAAATTTGGATTTATGTATTGTCCAATATATCAGTTATCGCTTTCTAATATAAAAAGAGTTATCGGTATAGGCTGAAATGTTCATACCAGGCCATCCCTACAAAAAATAAAGGTCCTTCTACCAAAAGATATAGAGCTTAGTACCGTATGCAAACATCGTTTCTTTAGGTTCTGCTCGGTGGTGTTGTAGCTATATGTAATATTATACAGGAAAAATGATATGAACCCTCCTTGTAATTACTGTAAACTGAGGCCTCTCTCATTTTGACTTAATACTTGTTGATCTCACATTGGTTTTGTCTTCATGTAGTTTTAAAAAGTGGCTTCACATCTGTTAATGATTTCCCAACGAACATGAATGCGAGGCTTTTACATCATCATGGGCGTCAGACTCGTCTGAGACGTGGAATTGAATATCATCTTGCGTCTAATAATACTATAACGCTATACTCGAGAGGAAGCAGATCTACAGTTTGCTGATCTAATTCACGGCGCATCAATGAGACGCATTATAGCTTGTAGCTGTGATTTGCTTAATGCAACGTGAGTAGTTCCAAATGTAAAAAAGAGCCTGAAGTCCGTCTGCTTAATTTGACAGAAAATAGAGTTGTGTTGCTTCTTGCCTGGTAAATCTTCTTTTGTTCCTGTCCTGAAAAGGCTGTAAAATTATGTTCTCTTTGGATCAAGGTCCTCAAGCGAATCCTCTCAATAAAACGCACACCACGTCTTGCCAGAAGAGCACACACTTGAGATTCAATAGATGTGGGTGTTCTCACAGCAGAACCAACATTTGCTCAATATCCATTACAGCTGAGTGCTTTGACTTCTTTTGATCTTGAGTAGGTCTTCTGTCCTAAGTGTTATTGAACAAGATTTGCTATTCTTACTGTAAATGCAATTTCGCAGGATGTCTGCGCTCCGTTCTTGAGTTCTTTGATGCTTAGCCCTCAGGTGATGCAGGTAGCAATACGATAGATGAGGAATTGAATAGGAAGCACACTGTTTATTTGTTTGTTTTTTGGAAACATGGCAGATGCTATGCCTGGATTCTTCATTTTGGCGGGGTCTAAAAAATAGGTGTTGAGAACCTGTTGAGGTTTTTGTTCATGAATTGGTGAATGTGAGTTTTTTTTGTGTGCAATAACTGGGGTTAAAGTGCTCAAGCAATAACAGCTACTCATGAGTTGCTCTTTCCACACGGTGTGCAGAGTAGTAGGTGTACGGACGGAGGTCGTCTTCCTCAAACAAAAGCAAATCTTTTCAAAGTTGCTATTGCATAGAAAAGCTCTTGGGTTTGTGTCTTTACTTTTTGAAAATCATTAAAACAGGTCAAACGGGAAATGAATGTCTCTTCTTGCCCAGAAGTGCTTTTTTTTATTCCTTTTTTCCAATATAGTGGTTGTACTTTCTCAAAGTGTTGATTTTCTTCATTCTCAACACTTTTATTTCTAGGGATGCACAATGTAATGGCCCCCTATTGATTATCAGCATTTATTTATTTAGTTAGTTGGTATTAATTGGTATCAAACTAATAGACCTAAAGATATTGTATATTTAAATGTTTATTCCTTATTAATTTAGATCATAATCTAGCTTTTTCAAAATGGAGTTTTGATCCTGATACCAGTTTTAGTATAGTTATTATAGTCTGCTCAAATTATAGCCATAAAAACAAACATGTTTGTTGCTTGAAAGTTGAAATAATAAAAACGTTAACTTAAATAAAATATTTAAAAATGGTTTATTTCAGCTAACTGCCAAGGCTATACTTTTCTTCATGCACTAAATACAAATGATTAATAGAAAAACTATAAAATGAACAAAAAAGTCAAAAACACAACAAATTTAATGCAATTTTAACTCAAATTATTATGACAATGGAAAATAAAAAATACAAACTGTAATATAGTATCTGAATTATCCTAAAACAACAACGCTGCCTGTGACTTGTTTGATTTTCTTTTCTTCCCTATTTTTTGTAATTCCATTTGGTGCCAGTAGTCGTATAGCAATTACCTATTTTACCCAATGGTTTTGAAAGCAATCAAAAACCAAGCCAGCTTTTTTAAAGCCACAGACCGGCGTTTTGCTTCTTTGTCGCCATCTCTGTTCAAAATCTGCAATTGCAGTCATTCGCGGAATTATAAACTTTACGTGAGTTGTACTTAAACACCGTCAATACGACAACGTTTGTCGTTTGAACCTTTCTGGATCCGCCATCAAATTGATACGTTTAATTATATCAAGTACTGTGTGAAAAGCCTATAAATCTCCACATCCAGCATCCTCACGCTCAGGAAAGACATTCTCGAATGTCCAGCGGCAATCCACCAGTTTCACTGGAAGTAAAAACATTACAAGCTTTGAATCAAGCTACGGCAAGCAGAGAGTTTTGAACACTGGCTGGTTATGTATTTTCTCAAATATGTATTTTGGATCATTGTTAACCCCCAAAAAAGCTACGGACTGCAGCTTTAAAAGAAGAACAGATTTGGTGTCATGTTGACTTTTAAGGTCAATAGTTTTTCCAGTTTGAAACCCTTTACTAAATGTCTGAGTTCTACTGGTCTAATTAGTATAAGCCAGTACTACATGCGGTTCCTCTGCCCTCTGGGTGGTGGGCCAGCTGTTTTCCCACACTCTGAGTTCTGGGAGCGTTACAGCAGGATTAGGTGTGTTTGGGCTGGACGGTGTGCGGGTGAACAGGGGCGTGGGGCCAAACCAAGCCTTTCTGCAGAAATATTGATGCTTCCATGCTGTCTGTCCAGACAGACCCCTTCCCCACACACACACACACACACTGTAAATACGATCGATGCAAACGTTTCTGCCATGCAAATGACCCCAGGATTAATGCACTGTTTTTGGCCATTGTCTCTCCTGTGTGTGGGGTATCTCAGTCATTTAGGATTTGATGTTATTTTTGTTTTTATTCTGTGTGATCAAGGAAAATAAACGGGTCATATCGTGAAGAATCAACATGTTTTTTTTTTATTAAATTGTAATTGAAAATGGTGAAATAAAACTAAATCATTTGTGGCGGGGAAAAAAATGCTCTTTTTATTAATTATAATTGAACCTCAAAGGTTAAAAAAGAAAATGACTCCTTTAAGAAACAAGTGATCCCAAATAGTAAATTATGGTGCAGATGTGTGTGTGGTTTTGAACTGGCATTTTTACAATAATGTATGTTTCACAGTTGTACGTTTGCCAAAGAAGACCATCTTGTTATATTGCTAATTGTATTTTTAGTGGGCATGTAATCTGTTCAAGAACTGATCCGGTTGGATTTGAGAGTGAATAGATGAACAGTTAATTATAGGAAAACATGTTTCGCCTTTGGCTACTAGCTGTCACTCACCCTCATTATGTCCTGGTGTGTTTTGTCTCAGAAATCTTAAGGTCCACTCCTTCCTGAGGCTTTGGGTTTGTTTTTTTTTAATTGAGAAGCATTTTACATTAGAAAACATTAAGTACAAAATAAAGCAGGGAAACCTTTAAACTAAAAATGGTAACTCTTTACAATAAGGTCCCATTAGTTTACGTTATAACTTACAATTAGCAATACATTTGTTACATAAAAATGTGACTGTTCATTGTTACCTAGATCCAGTAAATATATATTATAATAACAGATACAACTTTTAATTTTTGATTTTACTCGCAAGACTTTTACATGAATCAAAGAACAATGCAAATTTGAAAAATCTACTTAAATCGGAAAGGAGAGGTTTAGAGAGACTGAATCTTTGAGAAAAAAAAAATGGTTTCAGACTATTTGAGAAATTAACTGATGTGCAAATTAAAATTAAAGTGTTTTTTTTTACTTCCAAAACAAAATTAGGAACCTTTAAAAGAGCATTATAGGGGCACTTTAACTAATGTTAACACATGGAACCTTATTGTAATGGTCCAATAATTACTGAGATTTTTCTGACTTTTGTCAAGCAATATTGGATAGCATCAGCATCATTTGCAAAAGTCTTATGTTTGTGTTGACCATGGCGTTTCCTGCCTGTGTGACTTTAAAGTGTCTGTTCCATTGTCAGCTGGAAGCCCGAACGCCTGTTTAATGTCAAACAACATTGTATTTAACACATGCGCTTGTGTTCTGTCAGTACAATAGAGATGTCAGGGTGCACAGAGACATTTAAGCACCTGCTTATCCCTGTACCAGTGCACAGTTAAGACATCAAGCTGTTATTCTGTCAGCTTTAAACACTAGTGCTCCCCTAGTGCCAGCAGACCCGGGGCTGCCAGGAGCACATGAATTATGGGACAATTCAGAGGTTTCGCACAAACTTTTCATGATTCTAATCTGTGTTTGTTTTTGTGTCTCTGAGGTTAAAAATTGGGTAGAGTGAAAGTACAGCCATTGGTTTAGTTCTTTAAAAACACTTCTTCATAGAATAAATATTAAAAAAAGACAGAATAGTGAAATTTATGTTATATATACACACCTTAATGTTGTTCCACCCCTATAATATTTTGCTTAAGGGCAAAAAAGGAGCATGAACATAGCCCACATGACTGACACAAGCATTCTGAAATCATACATTAGCTTTCTGTGAGGAAAAAAAGTCTAAAATGTCACTCAGTTAAATCTGTTGCAGCTGAATTTTATATTTTACTTTTATTTAATTTTGATCTGTTCCTCATACCATGCTATTGAATGCATGGCGTTTGGAATTGTGTGGACTTTTTCTATTTTATTTTTTTATTTTATTATATAAAAATATATTATAAAAATGTATTTATATTTTATTATATATATATATATCTCATTTTATATTTTTATTTGTTAATTTATTTTTTTTAAATTATAAATTTCCAGTAATGTTTGGTTTTATGTAAAGAACAACAGGTAGGCAGCACAAGTTTTGTAATAACACCAGGGACAATTTTCATTTACCTTTCATTTTCGTTAACGATGTCACTTGCCTGTCCTATTGCTCATCAATGTATTTATTGTTAGTATATTTTTAATTGTAAATTTAAAAGTAAAATGCTTATTAAGAGAAATAGCAACCACGTTTCCCCCCTTTACAAGTAACAATATGCAAATGTCTTTCCCATTTAATGAAGACAAAGCCTCAGGAAGGAGGAGACCTTGAGATTTCTGGAGCCAAACACATCAGGCTATAAGTTGTGATGAGTGACAGCTAGTAACCAAGGGCTAAACATGTTTCCCTTTAATTGTCTTTATAACTTGTGACCATGCATCACGAGTGCATATGTCTGTCATTGATGGAAACTCTGTGAGTAAAATGAGAAACAGACTTCGTTGACTTTCACAAGGTCGCTTAGCCAACGGCGCTCTGATATTCTTCTACTTAACCGACGGTCTTGCACAAACGGACGAACTAATGAGATCAAAAGATTAAGAAGCAGAAATTAGCCTCACTTGTGTGAAATTGCTAAGATTGTAATTTGCTTATGTATTATAGAAAATCTCCCTTCTTTGGACATAGACTTTATAATGACCCTTTACATAAGCAATCCCTGTATGCGGATCTCCAAGAAATTCCACATTTGACTGCATTCTAAAACATGAGGGAATGGAATCCAAATCATATTCATAGTCAAGCCAGCTCAGGGAGCGCTAAGACTCCTGATGAGCTGAGGGAACAGTCTAGATGTAGTTTTATTTTTTATTTCATTCCTGCTATATCATGTCCACTAGGTCTGGAACTATACGAACATTTCGGTTAATGCCGATACGAGCGAAATGATTCTCAATGCAGATTTCGCATAGCAAAAAAAAAAAAAGGATTTGAAGTTGAGCGCACCATTATTTAAAAATTTAAAGGGGTATTTCAGTCAAAAAGGAAAATTCTTTAATGATTTACTCGCTACAGTCAAACCAAAATTTATTCAGACACCAGATATAGTTTTTGGTATTTTTTAGTAAAGTGTGTAGGACACTGTATTTATGTAAGTAAAGTAATAAAAAAGTAAATTATTCCCAAAATTTATTCAATTTATTCATATTTGGGACCAAAAATTATTCAGACACTTTGACCTGGCCATGTTCTGATTTAGTGTTTTTTCTTTAATTACTAATATGACCTTTTTACACCACAGACTGAACAAAATTAAGCATTGCTTAATAATTGGTTGACCTAAATCGGTATTATCTAATTGTGTAGTTAAATTTAACAGCTGACAGCTATTCAACCTAATTCATTTGTGAGACCGTTTAAAGTAAGGATGGCCAAAACCAGTGAAATATCAGCTTATTTTTTACCCTTTTCTAAACAATAGCGAATAAACTGTGATAATGTGAGAAATGTTGAAGGTGTCTGAATACTGTATATCGTTCCAAACCTGCATGATTGTTTTTTTGTGAAACAAGATATTTCGAACAATGTTGTCTGGACTGAAATACAGAAGATAATCAGTCATATGGGTTTGTAAAAATGTCAGGGTGAGTAGATTATGACATACTTTTCAGTTTTGCATGAACTATCCTTTCAACGCTTAATGCAAAATTAAATTCTTTGTAGCAATAATTGATCATGTGACTTTTGACAGAACCATTAGTGATTGGCATCAGCGGCGTCAAGACACTATATATGCATTCAATATGCATTAATAAAATGTTTACGTCACAATATCCACCTTTATGCATGAAAAACATCTTGATTCCAGTAATGTAGTTGCCATTAGGCTGGGCGTCCAACTGCTAGTCACAAGTCAGTCCCTTGAGTTTAAATTATGGATATTTCTATAATCAGAGAGCGTACAGATTTTTCCCGTTTTATTTATTTATTTTTATTTTTTTGACCTCAAACTAATCAAAAGAATGCCATGAATCTACCAGAGGCTCGTGGCTTTTCACACCGCACAATGTCCTGAAACTGTGCGGCTGGTTTTGCGCTTTAATCATGTCTTGAACGAAGCTGTCAGAAGAAACAAATGGCAGGCCTCAAACCCGGAGCCCACAATAAGATCAGAGAGCGGCGGACTTGCCATCGCAACACGTTTCAGCTCTGCAGTTAATGATGGAGCATGTGTTTGCCAATTGCTGTGCCAGAGAGGACTAATAGCCTGGTCAGTCTTAAAGATCAGCGTGGCGCAAAGGGACGAAAAGGGGTGGAAAGGAACGAGAAACAACTAACAGGGGCCAAAAAAAAGCAGCGACCTTTTGAAAATGCACTGCTCTGAGAAAAATGTTTGATGTGGTAACTTTAGCAAGCTTGGATTCCTTATTAGTTTCAAGACAAGGGAGTGTAAAGTTGAAAGAACAGTGGTCTCGGCTCGCCTCGGCCGGCTAATTCCTCATTAAAATAGCAAGGGAACCTTTGATAGATACTTTTTTTTTTTCAGAGCTTGCTATTCATGAGTGAATATTCATTCAAATTGTTTGTTTAGGATTCCGTGGGGACGATGTCTATTTGTTGTGTCCTGTACATTTTCTAAAGGATGGTTAAATTGGATGAACTTAGATAATAATGGTACATCCTTGTGGGGTTTAACCTAATTGCTTTCACGGCTTAGTTCTTGGTTTGTAATGTATTACAAACATATATTGTAACCTTTTAAGTTGGGAATTTATGAATATTTACTCCATTTTCGGAACATTCCAAGCATTTCAAATTTAATGAGTAAATACATAAATTGGAGAAACGTGGATTTACATGTTTTCTCTTTTTTATATACACATACAGTGACCATGATAGGCTTTCTTTTAACAATAAAACTATATACAAGACAATATAACTTAAAGGAACTTCCTTGCAGACCAGTTACCATTCAATAAAAATATATTCAGTCCAAGTTAAAACAAAAAACAAAACAATTTTCTGGGTCTTTAAAGAAAAAGAAACTCTTTCCATCAAATATATATACATTCTAAATTTTCTTGAAATTACTTGGCATCTTTTTAAAGAAACAGTTCACCGAAAAATTAGTAATCTGATGTTTTTAGAGTAGTCATGTTGCTTTTTTTCTTGTTTTTTTTTCGTTGACTGTTCATCATAGTGTCTACACCTGTTAAAGGGATACTCCACTTTTTTTGGAAATAGGCTCATTTTACAACTCCCCCAGAGTTAAACAGTTGGGTTTTATCATTTTCGAATCCATTCATCTGATTTTCTGATATTTAGAACAATATTAGTAACCAGACAGTTTCTGGTCTCATTGACTTCCATAGTAGGAAAAAAAAATATGCTATGGAAGTCAATGAGACCAGAAACTGTCTTGCTACTGATATTCTTCTAAAAATAAGAAAATCGTCTGAATGGATTCGAAAACGGTAAAACTCGACTGAGAAATGAAATGAGCCTATTTCCAAAAAAAAGTGGAGTATCCCTTTAAGTCCAAAAACATCATATTAGAGTCATGAATGTAGTTCATATAACTTGTGATAGGTTTGCATATTAACGGTGTTGGAATATTATCACTGAATAACAGTTTAAAGATTGTTCTTTTCCTCAAATAGCGTTGTCGTATGACTTCAGAAGTCGTTTGAACTACTTTTATGGTAGCTCTAGAAACACAACAGCCGACATAATTTTATGTTTTGATGAACTGAACTGTTTTGATTTTAAATGTCTCTCCTTATTCAATCACTGCCTGTAGAAACTTGTTTAAATCCAAATGGGTTTCCTGCATGGAATATGTCTGATCTCATTTGCGTTACCCATAACCCTGATTTATGAGATCCAGACATAGAAAATACCCTAGACCCCGTGATCCCTGGCTGATATTTAAAAATTAATTAACCCCCTGACTGCAGCATTGCTGTCTCTTCCCCTCTCCGCCCGTCAATCTCTTTTTCCCCGTTCCACCTTCCCCTATTTTAAGGTTTCTTTTTTCTCTCTCGTTGCACGGGGATTAATATATTAATTATCTCTTGAGAATAAATATTCTCAATGAGATCACAGACTATGCATGGGGATCTTTTTTTCTTAAGTTATAAATTCTGTTAGTTTATCAGTTTATTCCAATTGCTTACTATGCTGCACTGCATGTTTCAGGGGGTCTCGGTCTGCTTCCAAACATACTGGTGTGGGTTGACTGAAATATGAATGCATCATGGACCAAAGGCATCTAAATATGTCAAAAATGTGATGTGATATCACAAGATGTGACCCTAAAAAGGGTCACATCTCCTCTTAGGAGCTACTTTGCCCATTACAGTTTGGTAGGATGTTTCTTTGCAGCAGGTCTCATTTGTGTGGCTCCTTTACACATTTTATAGGCTCTTTGTGAACTTTCAGCTGGTAAAAAAAAAAATACCATTATATGTACAAATAACGAGGACGTTTAGCCCCAGCACACGGGTGCTGGATTGTCTCTTTCGGTGTTCGGTGTTAAAAATTACAGTATGACTAAATAATTGCTCCTGACCAAAAGAACAAAGAGAACTGAACACACAAAGTGTAAATGGAAATGTTTTCTGGATATGTAATGCACTCCCTAAAGATCTAAAATGGCTTTCAACAGGTGTTTATGTCCTAAGAGACTATACTTTTTTAAGGGACAAGTCCCCGGCAGCAACATTAGGTTGTAGTTTAGAAACGACACAATTTTTGGCTCTATACCTGGTAATAGCTTTTAAAAATCTAAAAAAAAATAAAAAAAATAGTGTTGCTATTAGTAAAATTTGATTTATTTGACTACTTCAACACTTTCTCCCTGTAGTCTACCTATCAAAAGCTAACAGAACTGAGTTGAACAAATTGAGGTGATTTTCCCCTCAAGGCTGTGCAAAGATTTTTGGGAGATTTTAGATAAAGACGCACTCATACAAACAGTCATTTCATCATTTCGGGAGCAGATTAACAAGCGGCGAATGATCAAAGAGAGTTGTTTCAACTTGTACTTAATATTCGTGACATGATTTGCTGTTCCCTCCTCGCCGAAGCTTCTTTGAATGGATATTGGGTTTGATGAGTGTGTGCTATTAGTTGCATAGAATGATGCAGTTCCCTTGCATAAGCGCTAGTCCTCTTGGTCTGCTTATAGTATTAAATGCAAAAGCATCAGGAATGAGATGCACTGCAGTTGGAGCGTTGCAGAGATCTGGAAGATGGTGGAGGTGGGGAGGGTGCATTAGCCTCATTAAAAAAATAATCATATTTTTTTAAGATTATTAAAAAAAAACTAAAAAGATGTTTTTAAGAATTAAAGGTGTTTTAGAATTTACATCCTATTTGAGAAAAAGCTAAGATTATATTAATTTGACAGCACTTGAAACATATTATGCATCACAATTCATTTGCAATGCCTTTGAATTATTGCTGTGGGTTATTACATGCATTCATTTTTATTTATTCACTGCTGGAATGGTATATATTGAAGCACATGATCAATATCGGTTGCTTGAATTGAGCTTCTGAATCAATGCTAAATCTTTGCACATTTTTATATTCATATACGTCTGATTATGGTTAATTACGTTAAGATAAAATGCATTATAATCTGTATTAAAGGGTGAACACAGCTTTATAAAGTGTTTCCAAAGTTTTTCTTGAATTGCATGCGAGTGTGGTGGGTTTTACAGACCTGGTTTGCTAAAGTGTCTTGTTTTTATCTTCAATTGGATTATGGCACTCTAATGTGGTAGACAACAATTCAGTGGTTTTTCTGGGATTGTGTCTGCTTCCAGTGAAAGAGGCTGTCTTGTTTTGTTCCATTTGATGGTGACATTGATTGTGTGTGCTTGTCCCGTGCATCCTCTCACAAGTCAGATTCTGACCCTGCACTTTAATCTTCAACTGCCCCAATGAGATGACACTCTCAGTCTCGGCTGCCTGACAGCATTCTGGGTAATGCCTCTCTTGTCTTGTCTGTCTCTCTCTCTTGTACTCATTCTCCACAGTCCTCCACATCTTTTGTCCTTTGTGCCTGTTTTTTTAACTGTCCTTTCTTTGTGAACTCTAGAGGTTTGCGTTTCTGTTTTATGAAACATGTTAGAGGGAAATATTGCTTTCATGCTGTCCTCTAATTGACAGAAATACATAAGCCTTCAGTACTCGCTGACATAGTTTAAAAATCGTGCAATCGTGCAAAAACAAAAAACAAAACTTTCAGTATCTTAATGTTTTTCAGCTTGTTCATAGTGTAATATATATTTTGATATTTCCTCACAAAAAAATATATATTTTGTGAAACACTAACAGACCTACACAATTGTCCGGGTGCCAATATTTAAACCAGTGGTGATTGCTGTGGATGTTTTTTAATGCAACAAATCTCTCAAGCCACTTGACATTCAAAGGCGCCTGAGCCATCTTGACAGCATCTTGCATGTGTTTTTTTTTCTTCTTCTTACCTTGTTATGTAGCCTTTTTATTTATTAGCAAGGGCTTTTTATACAGCTGGAGCCCAGCTTCCCTCCATACACGCTACTCTCGTACAAGATCTGGCCCTTACCAAGTAGGCTCATTAGCTACGAAAAGGAGATTCAGTTAATTAAAATAATTCCCCGTTAACACAGCTGCTTTGGTCAGCCAAATTAAACGGGGGGAGTGCTGTGCCGTCTGCTTCCCACTCGGCGAACGTCGCTATACTGCCACGGAACATGGCTAATTAGCTCAATAGGAGGAATATTTTAATAGCAATTAATGAGGCACGGGCCTATGCGAGCTCTAATTTAAGAGCCCGGTTTGTGTGGGTGTGCATGCCGATGAATTCTGATGTCTGATGAGATCGCTTTTGTCACTGCTTGTGTTACGATCAGCCTAGCTCGCTAACAGCGGGTTGCTCACGGATTATTGATTTTCTTAAGATTTTTTCCCAGCAAGCTGACTAGAGCTGTTGTGTTGGAAAATTCACTTTAAAGGTGTGGTTTGTTCAAGCTATAAGCTGCTCATTATTAAAAGTAGTTGATCTACAATCAGGTTAGCCTTATAGTTGTAAAGTTGCATTGAAGTTATCCAATTCTGTTTCTTTTCCCAATATGTATCTGCCCAGATGTTGGTCAACCTTCTTCTCAAGAATCGCCATTGACTTGTACAGTTTTAAGCTTACTTGACTGTATGTACTGTATATATGTAGATAGATAGATAGATAGATAGATAGATAGATAGATAGATAGATAGATAGATAGATAGATAGATAGATAGATAGATAGATAGATAGATAGATCGATAGATCGATAGATAGATCTGTCTGTTTGCTCAAACTCAATAGCTAAATAATGCTAAAATGTGGACGGTAATTGGTGAGAAGGAGCCAACGAAGTTGATGCTTGTGCATTATTCCCGCCCACTACCGAAGGAACCAGCTGGCAGTGGCTTTTGCTTGGTCTTAAAGGCTCAATAATTTTGAACAAATAGTCAATTTAAAAGGAAAAAAAAAACAAGAAATCACAGATTTGACATGTAACACATTGGCTGAGCATAGGCATTATTTATTTACATGGATTGAAATTTAGTTTCATATGTGAGTTGTTTACTTGCAATGTTGAGGGTTGTTGGTTGTTAAACATGCCGAACGATGTCCATGGCATCAGGTAGGTGGTGTCCAGAGTTCTGCCACTCCCATTAACATCTCTCCTGAGTGCATTCTGGGTAGCGGACAACTTTCACGTGGTTTCGTCACTATATACAGGCTTCTGTTTTACTACAACATCAAAGCCAAATATATTACAGTCATGTTACGTTCAACATAGTAAGACAGGAGGCGAGGGGGAGGAGGTGGGCAGGAGATGAGGAGGAACACAAGGAAAAACGTGATGGAGTAGCAACTGTGCTTTCTCCCAGAAGAACAGATTGTTAATAACATTGGAACTGTGCTTTAGTAAACAATTCTTAGAAGTCCAATTAGTCTGTGATTTCATTTTACATGCTTAACTGTTCTTTGTAAAGCAGCAGAAGAGTAAGTTCTCTGGACAATGTTAATTTCGAATCTGTTCAAGGCTTGTTGGCATTATCATCCATTGGCCATAAAACTATGAATTAATGTGGAATTAAAGGGATACTCCTTTTTTTTGGGAAATAGGCTCATTTTACAACTCCCTCAGGGTTAAACGTTTGAGTTTGACCGTTTTCGAATCCATTCAGCCGATTTTCTGATATTTAAAAGAATATCAGTTACCAGACAGTTTCTGGTCTCATTGACTTCCATAGTAGGAAAAAAAAAATACTATGGAAGTCAATGAGACCAGAAACTGTCTGGCTACTGATATTCTTTTAAATATCAGGAAATCGTCTGGTTGGATTCGAAAATGGTTAAACTCAAACTGTAAAATGAGCCTATTTCCAAAAAAAAGTGGAGTATCCCTTTAAGAAATGACTTGACAAGCACAGTTGTCAGCCCTGTTAACAAACAAAATCCAACCACCATTAATATTATATTATAGTAATGTGTGTATGTGTGTGTCACGTAAATGGAATTGTATCAGGATTAAGCAAATGTGTTAATCGTGACAGCCCTAATACATATATATTTTTTTTCTTCTGTAGTTGCAGTACCATGCAGGTCTGGCCTCCAGTCTTCTAAACCAACAGTCACTCAAACGCTCAGCCAATCAGATGGGAACATCAGCCAAAAGAAGACCCAAAGTCCAGCCCAGCACCCTTGTCCTTCCAACACAGTGAGTTTGAGTTCATATTTCACAGTATCTCATAACCAGAAAGTTTGATGCTCCTAGTAGTCTCTTTCACAGTAAATGTACTACATCATGTACAACATAGATATAGGATTAAAAAAAGCACAACACAATGCCTATATTCACGAAACTGAAGCCACCAGCATTTGTTTGTCCATAGACCCACCGGCAGCAGGTCAGAGTTGACCACTGATTCTCTTCCTTTCTATTGGTTCATCCGAATATGGTGACAGAGTAGAATAGCTCATTGTCTTTCCCGGTGTCACTAGGGTCGTAGAACATAGGCTTTAATAATAAAGTAGCGAGAGAGGGATTTGGTGAACATAGAGGAGAAAAGAGCACGTACTCTGGAGGGAAGATGAAAGACGGACAGAGAATGAACAGAAAATAACCATGGAGGACACATAGAAAAGACAAGAGCGGAGCCCAGGTGGTCTGTGTCCCTCTGAAAAGCCCACTGATGGGATACCACTTCTGCTTGTCCTCGCAAATGTGCTCTTTTTAATCGGATTCTCTTGTAATGTGTTATTTTCTTTCCAAGGTCCTTCAAAGTGATTGTTCATTTATTTCTAGTTGTAGTGCTCTGCTTTGCTTGGTACTCGTAGCGCAATGTGCTTTCTAAAGCCGAAGGACCAGGAAGAGAAATGAAAATTTGCTATGTAATGTCCTGTGTCTGAAATCGTTATCTGTTCAACTATAAAGTGTTGCCTGTAGACTATATGAAGTGAACACACGTTGGTTCACGTTTTTGAACCGGACCCATAATTCTCTTTGATTTGCGTGCAACCAGTCTATGTGCAATTTATCAGTTAGTCAAATTCAGTGTGAAGTGGTTTCATCGTCTTTCTCGATGAATTGATTATAGCTACATTATCTTAAACTTGTAAAATTGTACAAAGGACATAAAAAGGATTATGAATGATTTAAAGCGCCCCTATTTTGCCATTTTAAAGGCTCCTAATTTTGTTTTGGAGGTCTCCAACAACAGGTTTACATGCATCTGACCAAAGGTAAAAAAAAAAACAGTTTCTTTTTGTTTAATAATATACAGTACATTAATAAAGTAGCCGGAAACTTACGCAATATAAAACACAAAACTTTGTATTTTGAACACCCGAAAAAAATATATATATTTCTATATAACATACTAATAAGCTGATTTGGTGCTCAGGAAACATTTATTTTTATTATCAACACTGAAATCAGGTGTGCTTTATGATAATTTTGTAGAAACGGTGATGCATTTTTTTCAGGATTATTTGATGAAAAGAAAGAACAGCTTTTATTTAATACATTTAATTCATCCTAACTCAATAAAAGTATTATTTTACTTTAAAGGGATACTCCACTTTTTTTGGAAATAGGGTCATTTTACCACTCCACCAGAGTTAAACTGTTGAGTTTTACCGTTTTCGAATCCATTCAGCCGATTTTCTGATATTGAGAAGAATATCAGTAACTAGACAGTTTCTGGTCTCATTGACTTCCATAGTATATTTTTTTCCTACTATGGAAGTCAATGAGACCAGAAACTGTCTGTTCACTGATATTCTTCTAAATATCAGAAAATCGGCTGAATGGATTCGAAAACGGTAAAACTGTTTAACTCTGGGGAGTTGTAAAATTAGCCTATTTCCAAAAAAGTGGAGTATCCCTTTAAAAGAAATCATTCTTCCTGACACCAAACTTTTAAACAGATGATTTCCAAGTTAACAGAATTGCCTTTAAAAGGAACTTTGGTTTTTGTTTACTCCATTTTTTTTATGTGGAGTTCTGTATACGAGAACGAGAGAATGATTTCAGACATAGCATATTTGGTATTTTGGTATTTGAAGTATTTGGAAAGGCCCCAAAAGCAAGTTGAAACAATTAGTTTTTCAAATACCACCTATATTCCCCATAATCTGCAGTTTCCTTATAATGTCAGTACAAGAAAATGCTTCCCCAAAATGTCAGAACTGCTGTTGTTGATGGTGCTTTTCCAGTTTTTTTGTTGCACCAGAGACTGCCCAGGCAAGAAGCATGTACTCGCAGGCTGAATTTAGTGGATTCGTTTTCATCCTGACACACTTTACCAGTACAGTAAAGTGAGGTGCTCATGACAAATCTGCTTTTAGTTGACTCAAAGTGGCCTAAACCCTGCTGGCTCATCAGTCTGCTGTGCACTGTGTATCTTTAATAGCACTGTGCTGTTTTCGGATGGAAGAGGATGTTGAACGGTGCAAGGTGAACAGAGACAGCAGCTCCTCTGTCAAACGTCATTGTCCTGATGAATTTGCCGTTTCTAAAAGGAGCGGCACATGAATTATGCAGCACAACCTTCATGCGCTTTTGCTTTTATGTTGCTTTTTTACTTGCCAGCGTTCCCCTCTGACATCGCCGCTTGCTTGAATAAGTGGACCTGCTGGGGAAAGTAATGTTGTCCCAAAGCCAGTTGTTTCTAAATGCATTTTAATAGATGTTTACTGTGTAAATAAATTATAATATGATAAATAATTACAGTTGTAACTGGCGGCATAGATTGGGTCTGTGCAAACTAATATGCAAGCAATTGGATACCCGGGTGTGTGGTGATAAACATGTTATTTGACAAAAAGAAAATTAATAGAGGCCTATAGAACCTTGAAGATGAAGATGCTCTATTCATCTGTTTATTCAATCAGCCTGTTATAATCATTCATACTGCAAGTAAGGAACCAGCAGGAGTTGCCATAAATTATTCGTTTTAAAATCACTGCAATGAAACTTTTGGATAATTGAGGCCCAGAGGATAGTCTGAATGATAGCTGGTCCCATCCCGTGCATTCATCGTGATATTAATCCTGTAAACAGAATTACACAGCATTTACTCATATAATCTGGCTCAAAGGGATTGTGTCTGCGCTTGAACACTTCCCCAACAGCTAAGCAGACAAGCAGTTACAGACTGGGATTTGATAAATATGTTGTGCTTTTTGTTTTTATCTGTTGGTTTTGTGAACTGTGTACAGGATTTGGACCAATTTCAGCTAATTATAAACTGATAAAGAGGTTGTGAATCAGATAATGAAATATCCAATGTCATAATCAGTGCTTAAAGGAGTAGTTCACGTTTAAAAAAACTTTTGCTGATAATTTACTCACCACCATGTCATCCAAGATGTCCATGTCATTCTTTCTTCAATCGAAAAGAAATTAAGGTTTTTGATGAAATCATTCCAGGATTTTTCTACATATAATGGACTTCATTGGGAACCAAACAGTTCAAGGTCCAAATGAGCTTTTCAGTGCAGCTTCAAAGGGCTTTAAACGACACCAGACGATGAATAAGGGTCTTATCTAGTGAAACGATTGCTCATTTCAAAAATAAATAAAAATGTAAGTTTTATAAGCACAAATGCTCTGTTCTGTAATGAGCATTCGTGACTCTCCTGTTCGAACTCGTTCATCAAAATGAACAAATCTTTTTTTCGAGTGATGACTTGTCTGATGTCGTTTAAAGCCCTTTGAAGCGGCACTGAAACTGTCTTTTGGACTTTGAACCGTTTGGTTCCCAATGAAGTCCATTATATGGAAAAAAATCGGAATATTTTCATCAAAAACCTTAATTTCTTTTAAACTGAAGAAAGAAAGACGTGGACATCTTGGATGACATGGGGGTGAGTAAATTATCAGCAAAAAAATTTTTTTAAAGTGAACTTCTCCTTTAACATTAACACATCACTCGTACCAGCCACTTTGGCGGTTTGAATTTTATATGTAATTTTTGGGGGGATTCTTTAAAAAAGGCATCTAAACTAATAAACAAAAAATCTATATATTGTTTGATTAATATCGAAACACTTCCAATACAAATTTTCCCCAGAATAGATGCATGATACCAGCTGTGCTTTATCGCTCTCTCATCTCTCAGATGACACACATACCCACCTCCCCGTACTCAATCGTTTCATTTGCTCCAGATGAATATTGTTGGTGTTGTTACAGCACTCGAATTTCGGCTTGGGATTTCGCCATGTAAATACGGTTAAAAGTCTGTAAAATCTAAAATGTTGCTACCGTATTTTTTAACGGGAAAACTCTGGCAACCACAGCTGCCAGTTTTTTTCCGTAAATTTAACAGATTTTTTTTTTTTTTTTTTTACAGTGTAGTAATTGTAATTACCATAAGAAGAACATAGTATGTTCATGGGTAACAGGACTGTAAAAGGAAGCGTTACCGTATATGCATTGAAAGCTGCCCTGCTCAGCTCAAGGTGACCTTTGTGTCATTGGTCAGGGCTTTCTGTTGCTTTTGAATTCTCAGGATATGAGACTGCCGCCCTCCTAGAATCAATGCAGAGTGCTGTTGTCATTTTAGTGCCTCTTGCTCCCATCGACCAAACAGGCAAAGCCACAGTTACTGAATCAAGCCTAATTCACCATACCCCCCTCATGGGACCTGCAGATTTACTTTACATGTTACTATTATTAACAGCAGCCTCAACCCGTCTCTGCCATTCACTGCATTACTGCATCTTTCCTCTTTGCACACATTGCATATTTAAATAGATATTATAACTAATTACTCTGTATTGCCATGGCTGAATTACATCTGTTCAGATTACAATTTGTGTTACTTTGTTTTAAAGTGTTTTAAAAGCCTGAGGTGAGTCTCCTAAGGGCTTTTCCTCATCTCCAACTCAGGGAGTTTTCCTTCCCACTGTTGCCTTTGGCTTGTTCACTGGGGTGTTCATAAAGGTAAAGTTGCAATTGAACTCTTTAGCATTATTGTTTTTTTTTTTTTACTATAGTTTTTAAAAGTGTTTGCACTATTAGTACTTATGTAAATCTGCTATAACATTTTTGGTTGTGTGCTATTTTTAGAATGACTTCTCAAATTCCTATTCAGTTCCCTTTTAATTGGATTTGAATGCAAGGAAGCAGAATTACAATGAAATTCATCTTACTAGAAAAGCAAAGTTTGTCAAGACCAACTTTGAATGTTCGCTGCGTTTGAAAGCTTTGAAAACATTTTTAAAAGATGAAGGATGAATAGATAGATTTTAGTACTTCATTGTTTTATCACATACTGTATTTTGATCATCAAATCATTTCAATTGCATCCAGGTTTTGTCATGTTCAATACCCAGATTGAAGGGATCGCAGGTCAAGATGTGTTTCTTTCCTGTGGTGCATTGCACCAAAGTTTAGAGAGCAGAGTGTTATGAAAATTTTTTGTCATAGCTGATCCCTGATTAAAGGAAAGAGAGGAAAGCAGCACTCGTTTATCAGTATTCATCTCACCCTCACATGCAGTCACAAGAAAGGGCTATTTGATCACTTTGTATCGTCCATCAAACTGAGAGAGCAATGTTACCACGTTACATCAAGATGAACAAAGTACAAGCACCTCCTTTTTTGTGGTCCTCTGACACTGACTTCCTGCCATCCTCAGGGGTGTCTGGAGATGGCCTTTCTTGTGGCCGCATCAGTTTTAGGCAGTTGGAATGTAATCCACTGAAAGTGTTTCATCATCTGGGTGATAATCTGTGACGCATTAACATTCAAATCACTTTCCGGAGTGGATCCTTAAACTGTGCCGCAGAACCTACATGTCGATGGAGCCTTCATTAACTTTAGATTACAAGGTTGGAATAAAAAAACTAACATTTGCGTTTTCCTCTCACAGAATCTCATGTTAAGTACCCCTACCCTCAAGACCCCGATATTCTTAAGCACTACTGAAGGTCAATCTGGTGTGACATCTTGAACAAATTCAGGCCAAAACGAACTCGGAAGTTTGTTAGGTGTTCGTTTCAGGAGTTCGAGTTTTCGGAAATGTGTGCTCCGGCTGATTAACATGTTTGAACTGCTATTAGTCCGTGGTGATTATGTACTACACTCTTAGAAGAAAAGGTTCTATAGTATTTGGAACCCCTAAAAGGTTCTATACAGAACCCTTTTTAAGGGTTCAATAATAGAACCCTTTAGAAAAAGGTTCTATATATGGAACCTTTTGGGTTCATTCATTATCATTTGTTTTGTCCTTTCCGGATTAAGTATTTCATATTATTGACAAGCATCAAGACCCTAAAATGTATTTATGAATGCATGTGAATGATCACAAAATTCAAGATATGGGGGTTTGACAAATTTATATAATTTTATATAGTTAATCAATATCCCATGAGTGCCATTTCAGTTTTTCTCCTCCCAAAATCAGCATGTTTAAAATGTGATATCAAGTTACTACAACAGATTAATAAACAATAATTTAATTACCTTTAAAGTAATTAAAGGTTTTTATTTTAATAGCCTATAAAGAAGGCTATTAATTCCGATCTTGTCATTATAGAACCTTTTTTTAGCATAAAAGTTTCTTTGGAGTTGAGTAAAGAACCCTAAAGTTCATATATAGAACCCCAATTAACCTTTTTTTCTAAGAGGTAGGTGTGTAGAACATGCATACTGAACGTGTGTAGAACATAAGCACATTGGAGATCCGCTTTAAAGTTGATTTTGAAGTTGTACTTCTATTTGAAAGATACTGACTGACACTGTATCTTTCTTTTTCTCTTGATTTTTAATACTGTTAAGCAGCTTGCTTCAAAGCGATCTATTGTATAAAGTGCTATTTAAATATGACTCGACTTGACTGGATTGTTGAATTGCAGAGCTGGTGCAAACATATTCATCGCTATGAGCACATGATTTCTTAACTGCTGTTTTGAATTTTTTGTTGCGTTTATAATTTTTTTTTTAGATGGGAAAGCGCACAGCACATATTTACACATTCATCTAAACGCTGCTCTCAGCAGTGTGGGTGGTGTTAGGATGTTCTTTAACAGTATATCACTGCTCATGCATTTCAAACTTCTTTTTACTCCCTGAGAATGAAACAGAAGTTTGCTGTGAGAACATCGGCTCCTTCAAACAGTTCTCTCTAAAACCTTCAGATCAGCAAAATAGATTTTTATACGGTAAAAATTTTTATTTTATGGGAGCATTAAAGGGATAGTTCACCCAAAAAAATCTATTCTGCCATTATCCATTGCCATTTTTCAATATATATATATATTCCCACAGAACACAGAAATTCATACAGGTTTGGAGCAGGGTTATTATCTTTAGATAAAACAAACCATATCCATTAAAACATTTTTATTACTTAAAATAAACAGGATCTGAAATAAAATTAAATATTAAAAAACGTAAACTTGTTTTACTTCCTTTATTTGCCAAGGAAGCATTTCTCATTTTTTAATTGTGCAAACTAAAACTAAATAAACCAAAACTTAATAAAAACTTAAAAAAAAACACAACAAAATTATTCAAACTTTATCTAAAGTTAAAATGAAAACTTAAATCTTATTCAAAATATTATCAAAACGTATGATGTAACAATGTTACTAAAATAACATGATATAAACGACATATTGATAAGTAAACGAAGGTATTTCATGTATTTATTATTTGTTTATTTTTTAAGGTGAACTATCCCTTTAATTTATGATGAAGAACAGCATTAAGTGTTGTAACCAGGGCTGGAGGTTTTGTACATTGTTGTCTAAGCCTTGTTAGCTGCTGGTAGATTTAGTAAACTACACCATCTGGTTCTAAAGTGTCCCTTTTCCATTTTTTTTTTCATAAAGTGTGAAGTTGAAATTGACATCATGTTTGTTTGTTTTCGTGTGTTTGCGTGCGCATGCAATTGGCCAATCGGCGTCGTTATATATATATATATATATATATATATATATATATATATATATATATATGTATTTTTTCCTGCGGCTTTACAGAGATTTTAGGCGTGTGACATTTACAGCTGAAGTGACTGGTTATAAAAATATTCTGTGGTCCCATGAGCAAAGATGGCAAATTACTACTTTTCCTTAAGGCTAGCTTGACTGTAGTTTGACTACTTTTAATTGAGTTGCTAGTAGCTTCCTCAACTGTGCAAGAGACATTTCATCCGATTTAGGAGTATATTGCACTCTGAATGGTGAACTTCAACTGAATATTTTAACCTAAAATGAAGCCTGCTCTGGTAAAATGGCCCATAGTGCCTTGCTGATTGACAGTGATACAGCACATTCGAGGTCAGAGGATACCGCCGCATTCTCTTCCATTGGTTTTCTTGACCTTTATTGGTCTCGTCCTGTACTGGTGCAGTGGTATAACAGGGCAGATGGGTAGTTGACAATTAAATCCTTATCAGAGAGACGGCCTGGGGCAGGGCCAGAGGGAGGGACTTTAACAAGGACCTTTAAACACTGTGGTTTCAAGGCAGCCAAGCACCAAATGTGAGTGAATATTGGCTTTGCAAGTAAATAAAATGCCAGACTGGCAGGAACTATGAGGAACTGAAACATTACATAGTTTGAATTTTTAGGGTTTAGGTTTTTTGACAGTACAAGCTTTACCGTGACACAGAAACTGCAGTTTGTCACAAATATGGCAATTTTGCAAAGGAAACGTTGATAATTCTGTTGTCATACTAAACATGTAATCTGGCAAACAATATTCATGTAAAATACCTATATGTGGCAAATTATTCTTTTGGATCCGGCAGACTTTGACTGATTTTACACATTCTTGACCATATCTTGGACCAAGAAATCAATGCAGACAGGTATTGACTTTACAGAGCGAAGACACAGTGATTTAATGAGTGTACAGTTGTTGATGTGCAAGTAGTGTTCGATATGTTAATTCAAGCCTCGCTGTGCCTAAAATCCATTATGGGACTCATGCTCTGCTTGGCTTGAGAAAACAATCAGAGCCACAGAAGAAAAAAAAACCTTTTTTGTGAGTCCAGCAATGATGAGTTAGTTTGCATGGAGATTAGGTAGGTTTCAATCCAGAGATTATGAGTTATGAAGCATGGAGATATTAAAACATGTCTTGTCTTGTAACATGCTGGCACCCCTCTGTGGTGCCAATGGAGATATAATTGCTAACCCTATTTGGTTACATCCCAGCCATTCTATTGCCAGTAAACCAGCTATGCCAGAAGATAAAATAATTGCTTGGCTGCAGTGTCTGTGATTGGCTGGAAGAGCAGGTTTTGGTTCATGTGAGGTTAGTGTACAATATTGGCTGCTTTCCTTATGCCGTCCTATTTGACAATTGAAATTAAATTATTTCATATAAAAGCTTTTGAGTGTGTTTAGGATGTTTGCAGGTCTTTTTAATGTATTTGTCTTGCTGCAAAAGTATTAATAACTGTACAAGTACTCAAACCATTGTTACGGTTAAGCTCAGACAAATGACAAGCAACAGACTGGAAGTCATTCGATTACCAGTATTTTTTCGCCAAAACATTATTCTTTAATAGGGTTATATGTAAAGTTCAGAAACCCTTGATATTAGCGACACCGGTGGCCAGTAAGTGAACTGCAGCCAGTAACTATCTGCTTGTGCTCACAATCGTGCTTTCGTAGACTGAGCGTGATTTAAGGCCCCGATACACTCACTGCGAGGTTCTTATTAGTGACACTGGTGGCCAGTAAGTGAACTGCAGCCAGCAACTATCTGCTTGTGCTCACAGTCGTGCTTTCGTAGACTGAGCGTGATTTACTGAGCGCCCCGATACACTCACTGCGAGGTTCTTATTAGTGACACCGGTGGCCAGTAAGTGAACTTACTCACGATCGGACACTTACACATACACACACGCGCTCACACACTCATGCTCGCACAAACACACTCACTCTCTCTTTCTCTTTTGCTCATTCGCTCTGAAAGCTGCGGGCGTTTTTAAATTTTCCGCCATTTTCTCACTCCCGCTAACTTACATTGGCCGTAGCATGAGAGACATGAAACAACAGGACACATCACAGAGACAGATATCTGCGCGTGCGAGACAGACACAATTTTTTTTTAAATATCGATACAAGAGTTTGAAATATCGATACGCTATCGATAAAAAAAAAATATCACGATAGTAAGCTGTATCGATATTTTTGCACAGCCCTAATTTTGATTTTCCCTGCAAAAAGAAGCAGAGTTACAAGCTGTTCACACATTGGCAATAAAACAGTTATTCACATATAAAAATTCTTGCATATAGCCCCCATTAACACTATTTCTTTAAAATGGTGATTATGAAAAATTATGGCGTTGATTAGCTCTTGAAAACCTACAATGTTTTTCTTTCGGATGTATTGGAGGTCATTTGTTTTGTGCGTATAATCATACATTCATTATGTTCATCCAAATCATTAATTTTACCATGGTTAATAAATGGAGGTGGTTGCTTCACAAACAATTTTAAAGGTGCTGTGCCACTGGCACTGTGGGGGCGAAATTTGACGATTGAATGCGAATGTCAGAGATGGTGAAAAACCCCTTTTGAACCCCTTGCCCTAAGTATTAAAGCTCAATGCATAACTTTTTCCTCAAGATTTGTGCCTCAGGCATGGATGATATCTCAAGTCATGGCAATTTTTGGAGTGAGGTGTGAGATCAGATGTGTTATTTTCACTTGGTGAACAATAAAACAGGTCAAGAGGTGCTTTTAAGGTTATATTGAAGGACATAAGCCATTTAGAGACCAGAATATATTACAGACGGGGTGTTTTTTTTTTTTTTTTGTTTTTTTTTTTGAATTGGGCTAGTAGGAAACACATCCTGAACACCCTAGCAACTGCTTAGAAATACCGTGGCACTCTGCTTGCAAGTTTTGCATGCACAAGCACTGCTCACATTTTCTCCTGAAAAGTACAAATCAAGTTTATCCTTGGTCTAATGATTCCCAAAATCTTCATACAAGCATATGTCGAGCTGTTGATGAACTCTCGTGATGTTCTCGCCTGTTTAGTATGCTGTTATTTAATTTAAGCGAGTAAATGAGGAACCTTAGTGCAGGCACGAGGGAGATTGTGAACAAACAGAGAGGTATGTTGAACAATTTCTCTTTGCTTTTGATCTTGCCTTCTGGGAAAGAAACTGCTGCTGCAGGAAAATCACTGAGAACTTTCAACGTGATGAGGCAACTTAATCTTTGTCGATTCTCCAGCTGCATTGCACTTGCAGACGTGTGCGTGTACGCAATCACATACGTGTCCCTGTTTGCACCTGTCCGTGGGTTACCTGGGTTCTCCACAGCCACTGTTAAGAAGTAAAATCTCCATAGTTGGTCCAGTAACTTTCAAATGACTTTTAAACAAAGCCCTCCACCAGCCGCCCACCGTTGGTTCTTTAATGAATTATTTTCCTCGTCTGTGTGCAGGGCCGGTCCCTCAAGTCTATTGATAGCTGATGGCAACGGAGATTTTCATTAAACCCTTATTAGCATTGACCCTACAGTACATGTTGGGCGACTCTTCTTGGGGACTGTTCTGCTGACTCCAGGGATGGCTGAAGGCTTTTGGCACTCTCTGTCCAATTTATTGATGTCTAACGAGGCTGTTGAGCAACCCTGGCAGGGTTTTAAGTATTCGTTTTCTTCTGAAGCATTGAAGGTTATGTCAGATGTGGAACGGCGGAGAGTCTTGTTGATGGTGGATGCAAATCGATTGCTTAATGCTTTCAATTTAGACTCATACAGTTGCTTCTGATGTTTTTTTTTTATAATGTTTGATTATTTACAGCTGTACTGAAAAAAACAAGGCGTGATTTGTGTGGCTACATCAGTGTTATTCTTAAAACTAAAAAAAAAAATTGCGAAGATTAAATAAAATACAAATATTCAAATGAAAAATATAGTTATAATATAAGTTTACATTTAAAATACCAAATTTTCTAGATCTGAAAAAATGAATTAAAGCTAAATAAATTATACAAAAATTATTATTAATAATATTTAATTAATAGATATTTCAAAAAAGCACATAAAATTACTAAAACCAAGTAAAATGAAAAAATGAAAGTGTTAAAATAAAGCTCGTTCAAAATATCAGTGAATACAATATATTAATAGCACTAAAATAACACTGATGAACGTTTAAAAAGTTAAAGGAGAATTCAAATCAATGTGACGATTCAAGAGTGACCATCACAATGCTGACCCGGACCTTCTCAACTGTTCGACTCCATCAATATGTGTTGTGTCCAAAGAAACAATTAGTTTGTTCAATACCAATTCCTTAATGAAAAGCCATTGATTTGGTATGGGGAGTGATTGTGACCCAAAGACCTCTTGTTTGGCTCTTAAAGTGAAAGATTGCAACTTTTTTTACTCAAAATATTCTCTCTCATTCCAGATATGTGGATGACGTCATATCCAGAATTGGACGAATGTTTCCAGATATGTCAATCGAGCTTTTCCGGCCAAATGGGACATCGGCAGTTCTTTTGGTGAGATGCTCTGCAACACATATCAGTTCAGAGTTGTTTGTGATGATTTGTCTCTGTACAAGGCAAAATTACAAGTTTTAAATTGGAAATTGATTTCATTGGTTGTTTTAAACACATTCGCTGGAGCACAACTTGAATGGCTTCTTATTAGTTAGTTAGTCGGAATAAAAAAAGACATATTTTAGTAGAAGCAGAAAGATTTAAGACAAGATAACCTGCAAAATTAGCACTTTTGGAGGTGTAAACAAAACTGTAAAGCATCAAAGTTGTAGTATTCATTTACTATAGTTGAAGAGAACATACAATTTTGACAAAATAATAGTTGGTAATAGTAATGAATCTCTAGTACTTTATAAAGTTATTTGTTGGTTTCCATTTCCACTGGCATTGATGAAGCAGGACAGCACAAAAGTGCACCCATGTAGAAGCTTTATCTGACTAATGGTGTGTAAGAGGTAATGGTGAAGGAGAGCTGGATGCCCTTGTACTCTCTGTTGACTGCTCTGTCAGTCTCCTTGTGAGTCGTCCCTGAGAACATCCCAGAGGGGCTTGGGATTGTTGACTCTTTGAGGAGTTCGCTCCACACTTTCAAAGTTTTGCAGGGTGCATGCATGATAATGTAAGTAAGACAGGCAGAAGAGAGTGGCCCTCTATAAGAGCTGAACTCTACTTTAACTCTGATTTATAGCAATCTGCATAGGAGAAATTGTTGTGATTGGTGCATTTTCCCACAAATGGATCATTTTAATTTTGTGTGTGTCTGTGCTAATTGTTAGTTGCATATGCTGTTAAGCTAATTATGATGACCCTTGTGAGGCTGCATAATGGTGCTAAAATTGTACATTGGGATTTAACACTTGTTATTATTACTGTTGAAAGCCTGAAATATTCCTGTTTTCCAGACAGTATTGCTTTTTTTATTGTTCCCTTAGCAATTTTTCTGTCTGCCATGTTTATTTAAATTAGGTGGTGTGTTTAAGGCCTAATCTGGAAGTTTGCTGTGCTTAAAACAACCACTGTTCTTTTGAGATTGACCATCTTGGGGTACTAAACACCCTAAGCCTGTATGCTGGACTGGGACAAAATATGAAATGGTCCTCACTGCAGAACATGAAATCCACGGGTAGGAGTCGGATCCAGATCCAACTCCTCCCACCTTACATATACCTAAACCTACCCATCTCCACCCCCTGATCCCTAAACCCAACCCTAAACCTACCCAACTCCACCCCTCAGATCTGGATCTGACTCCGCCCCCTGGATCTTGTGTACTGCAAAATATCGGCCTTGGCATTTTCAGTAGCACCTCATTGCAGTACACGAGATCCAAAAAAGTATCGGCCCAAAAAAGATGTCGCCCCACCAGATGGCCAGTCCACCCATGCCTGTATGTGTTAATTAAAATACTGAAAAAAAATAATAATTTAAAATATAAATGTAACTGTCGATCAACGAGTGTTGACATATGAAAGTGTTATTGCTAAACAGTAATGTAAGATTTCTCATGGAGAGTGTATGAAGCATGACAATTTTTTGTTTATAATCAGTCCTCATAAAATAAGGAACAGTCATTAAGTATTAACCTGATACTTAAATATTAATTATGTTTTTTAAGCTTATAAAATGGCCTTTTGGTCTTTCAGACCCCAAATAGAAAATGGGGGTTAATGCCTGGTTTGCATTGTCAAGACAACAAATTAATAAAAAATTAATCAACTATGACAAAACAAAATCAACTATGTTATGAAAGATATGATATACCATTTTACTTTATGCAATATGCATGTACACATGGCCATAAATGTCAATCCCGTGCCGTGCATCTATACACCGTATTTAAATGTGTTGTTGGGGCAACATGTTATGAAAAAAATATTTTCATAAGAATACGTATCTCATTTTTCATATTTAACTTATTTCCCTATTCACTTTCTTGTGTCTCCAAAATGCCTAATTTGCCAAGATGTAAGTCCTGGTGTCCTCTACAGAGGTCATGAATAAAATGAATGCCCTGTAACAGAAAGTCATATATTGATTTAAAAACCATAACATTTTCCTGAGATGTTGAATTCAGACTTAAATAATAATTATAAAAGATTATATCCATAAGAATGCTAAATTTGATCATTCAGTCATTTTTAAAGACTAGGAGAGGGAGTTGTCAAGGTGAAACCTCCAAATTTCTGCAAAGACCTGAATGTGCTTTTTACAGGACATCCTGACTCAAAACTGTGACGTATTTCAGAGAAATTTGTTAAAATATAATATCCTAAATGTCTATTCCTGTGTCTCAGGGGGATATACGGTATATTATAATTTAGAAATATTTTGAAGTATTATCAATATGAAAAAAGTATTAAAATTATTAATAAATAACAAAGTATAAAATGAAAGATATTATTTGACTTGTGTTCGGTGTGGCAGTAAGATCACATTTACATGTCTAAATTTGGCCAGTGTAACCGAGTCATAGATCATTTCCATTTGCTTCTGTCATCATCTACGTGTTGTTTACAAGCATTTTTCCGCCTTCCCTCTTTGTCATGTCTCAGCTCAACCAGGGCACAATGTGAGCCAGGATTATATTAGTGCCTCCTCAGTAAAAATAAATAAATACATATATATATATTAGGTGCATGACACCCCTGATTCCAACATTAAGTTGTCACCACATTGGGTTATTTGGAATTTATGGTCAATGGTACAGTCTCCCAGTAATGTTTTTCACCTCTACCCAGATGCTTTGTAGCCTTTTTGGTCTGAATTATCACATTCTGAGATGATGTCAGTTGTCGGTTGGGTCATTCACACCACACACACCATCCCCCTTACCTTTGAGACTTCCTCTGACACTTCTCTGCTGCCGTCATGTCTTTTGGCACCGCTGACTGAGAGGAAAGAGAGACTGAGGGATCTTGGCAGCGGTGCCAGGAAGACTACAAATGCCCCTTCCACAGCAGTGGGAGTTCAGTGGTTCACACCCACGGGGCATGCACTTCCAGATGGCCCAGTTGGCAGGCCTGAGTGATGTCACCGAGGGGGCTAAATCGCTGCCAGGCCCTTCTTCGGACACGCTATTCTGCGGTGTTCAACAAAGCGATCAGCAGGAAATGTCCTCATTGTGATGGACGGTTTGTGCATGAAATGAAAATGAGGATGATAATACAAAAGTTCAAGAGGTTCTTTTTTTAGGGATGCACCAAAATGAAAATCTTGGGCTGAAACCGAAAGTTCAGGATACTCTTGGTCGAAAATCGAAATAATCAATTAATGAATCAAAGTTATTTATTAATAAACACTCAAATAGCTAAAACTTGAGTTGTACATTTAAAGTGCACATAAGGCATTAATGAGTTTATAGACATTGAATAGCTTTCTTGAGGTTAATGTTACGTTAAGTGACTGTACAGCCGACAAGCTGCTTTATTGACGTCTTTCCTTGTTTGAAACACTGATTGAGCAATTACATGAGACAGGACTAAACTACATTTGTTGTTTAAATTTCGTAATAAAATCGAAAGAATTTGATAGTTGAGACTTTGCTTCATATTAAGAGTAACAGAACACATTTTTAGCTATTATTGGATGGTAGACGCGCTATAATATATATATATATATATATATATATATTAGGGCTGTCAAACGATTAATCGCGATGAATTGCAACCAAATAAAAATTTGTTTACATAATATATGTGGGTGCACTGTGTATAATTATTTTATATAGTTAAAATACACACACATGCTTGTAAGTATTTAAGAAATATTTTCATGTATATGCTCTTTATAGATTTATATCTAATTTACATTATATATAAATCTAAATATTTTATATATAAATATTTTTTTTTTTTTTGCAAATATACCTGCATGTGTGTGTATTTATATGTACACAAAATAATTATACACAGTGCGTCCACATATATTATGTAAACACAAACTTTTATTTTGGATGCGATTAATCGTGATTAATCGTTTGACAGCCCTATATATATATAATCCTAATATCGAAACCCAATTTTATTTCAACCCACTAGTTTATTAGCGGTATTATTATTAGTTTAAATTCCTGTCCCTTTCGTGCAAATGGCTGTGAATGGAAGGGATGGTAAAAAAAACAAAACATCTTAGCATGGTACACATCTACAATTTATAACAAAGGGCAATCAATCCACCGCAGAGCTGCATCTCCTTAACATCAGTTTGTAAACAGGCACGGCTTTGCAGAGTGCGCTGGCATTAATTGGAGCTGGGGACGGCTCTCTACGGGCAGATTCTGCCTAACAGCCTTGCCCCACCATAATTAGGAGATGTTAATTAGCATGGAAAATGCATCTTTCTCAGGCCCTCTACCTGCTTTTCTTGGCCCTGTAATACCGTTAGCTTAACCTTGTACCCTCTTCCATGACAGATATTAACTATATGCAGAAACGTGACGTACAATAGAATTTATTTATTTTCATCCAGAGTAGAGGAGAGATGCATTTAAGATCTTATAAGCAACTTTGAAATGTGCTGCCACAAACTGGTGCTTGTCACTCCTGCAGCGGTCCGGATCAAAGCAAGTTATGAACGTGAATTCTCCCACAGGGTTTCTGCCAGAGTTACAGATGTAGAGTGTATATGGAAATGAACATGCGTATAGGCACTTGCACAGAAATGCTTTTAACTGGCTTCAGTCGAATATACAATTGCTGTTATGTTTTTGTGAAGCCTGTGAACCGATGGTAGTGAACTGTAGGTTCCCAGAAAGGTCTCCTGTCATACTTATTCCTACTTCTGCTTCGCTGCGTTTTTGTTTACCTCTACTTGTTATTTTATTTTATATATATATATATATATATATATATATATATATATATATATATATATATATATATATATGGTGAAGTCAACTAAAATGGGCCACGTTTTGGTAAATTACTTATAATACCATCAAATAAGCTTTCTCTTCCCACCTTGACTAAATTATTCTGCTTTGTTGTGTCTGGCTTTGGTCACCTCAAAGGTTCACAATGGAGCGGAGTCAAACAATTTTTCGTTAATTGAATTTTAAAGTCACCTTGTTCTGCTATTGATCTACATTAAAAATATTTTTCGCTGCCACGACAGTCAAAACCTTGAGGGCGGATGGGCGTGCGAGTATTGACGGTATTCCGGAACGACCTCTGAGTGGGGGATTGTGCTGATGAGGACAGACCCGGCGTGAGGTGGAGAGGTCAGAGCTGGTCACGCTCAGAGAGGTGGAAGAGGGTATTGGAAAACACCCCTCTTTGCACTCAGGGGCGTTGTGGTGTGTCAGCTTGTTTTTTGTGTTGCTTGATGGTACAGTAAGCTGTGGTGAAAGCTAATGAGGTGGACACTCACAGAGACTTTAACAGTGACATTCAGATTCAAAATAGTGCAATTTGTGCTCCTCAAAATCTGTCGATCTGACATTTTTCCTTAAAAACAGCTCCCCCAGTGCTATTTGGAGTGCAGTGCCAACCCTGTTAGCTATCACATGAGATAGCACCTATACACCTGACATTAACATGCTTTCTCAGGGATCACAATTGTATCGCATTTCATCACATCACGTGTTCAGGGACTGATTCTGTCAAATACAAATAATCATTATCCATCACTTCGACGAGGTTGTACATTTTCCATCAAGTCAAGTATGTTTTTAAAACAGCTTTGCAGTGATAACAAGAAAATAATGCCAAAAAAGTGTGTTTCTAGAAGAAAATAGCATCATAGTCCAGCTAATTTTAAGTTCAGTGATGGTTCATTCTTGTTGTAAAAAAAGTTATTTATTTACTTCCTTTTTATTTATACAGTAGCCACTCTGGAGAAAACCGTGATGTCATTGTCTAGCTATGTCAATTATATTGTTGAATATTAAAGGGGTGGTATAATGCCCTTTTCACAAGATGTAAAATAAATCTCTGATGTCCCCAGAGTGTGTATATGAAGTTTTAGCTCATATTTTAGCGTTAGTGATGTCACTAACCCGGGAGGAAGCTTGTGTAGTTCCTACTAGCCGTTTGTTGTAGTCCTTAAAAAATGACTTCGTTAAAAGCAAATATCTCCCTTTGCTTTGAACTTTGAGCGTTGTAACTTTGCAGATGTTGTTTATTACACACTAACTAAAGTTAGAAAAGTGAAATCATAACCAACCACCCCTTTAAATGTCTCCAACTTTGAGGTGACTTCATGCTCTATTTGTGTGGCAGTATCTTCTCTCTTTTCTTTTCTTTTTTTATATTCAGCCCTTGCAATGTGAAAAAGACAACAGGCGGTTTGCCCCCGGGATCTGGTCATCGGTTTTAATTAACAATATCCCATGAGTTTTTCCACTGAACTACACTTGGAATCTCTTTTTTTCTCTCCAAATCCTCCCCTCATCTCTCTCGCACGAGCACTTTAAGCCTTTTTCTCCTTGTTTTTTCACTTCCAATCACTTCTAATACAGACCTAAAATTACAAAACTAATATATACATCTTAATTTCCATTAAGCTTTCTGTCAAAATGAAAAACGGAAAACATTTTTGCTTTTTGTCTCTTTTTTTATTGTTCTGGAAAATTGCAGAAACATTCCTGTTAGCACTTAGTAACATTTCCCATTATGTACAAAAATGTGTGAACAATTGAACTTAAGAATTCTGATACTGTTCGGATAAAAAACACATGCTAATGGAGTCTTATTTTCCTCAATGCTGATGAAGTGCGCGCAGACATGTTTTAGAAATGAGTGGAAAAGCATTCAGCAGAACGCTTCAGCTGAACATGAAACTTATTTTAGTCTCGAGCAACTTGAATGAGGATCCATTTTTTCTCAAAGGAGAGGTCATGGAGAGCAGGACGCTTGGCCACATTCTCGCCTGGCTTCTTTCCTTCCTTGTTCGCAGCTGATTTGAGATCTCACATGTTGCTTAGAAACGGTTTCTTTTTTGTCCAATCTCTCAGTTTTTTGCCACTTTTCCCCTCCCTATCCACGGCCCACTCTCACTCCAAATAAAAAAGTACCATCTGCCGCCATTGCGATCCAGTCGTTTGGGGATGCACTTAAGATCAGCTAATGAACCTTTTCAGGACGCCCTGACGCTTACCACACTCGAAGTCAACTTCTTTTCTTCCTTGTATTCATGTTCCTTTGGCCCCAGGCCAGCAACTTACTTTCCAACTAGCTTGAAGCTGAAAAGAATGCCCAGAATAGCTATTGACGCTACTAACTGGCTTCACACACTAGGGTTACGGCGAGGGATTTGGTGGTTTTTGTTTCTTTATTTCTTGAGAAATTGCTCGAGTCGCACTTGCCAGCTACTATTTACAAATTCTCTTGTGCTGAAGAGCTCAGGTTTGATGAGAGCAAGTTGTGTTTTTGTTGAGGTTGTTATTCTTTTAGCATGTTTTGCATCAGCCATTCAGACATCAGTGGTGTGTTTTAAAGAAGATGGGAGATATTAACGTCCGTGTAGAAGTATGATTTCAGTTAAGCTTTTGATCAACTTTACGGGATCATGGTTTTTAGAAGAAGATGATGATCAACTGTGCGTCTCTTTGCAAAACTATATTGTTTTATCATAAACTACAATGCTTAGTTTGAAGCATGAAAAAAACTATGTTTCAACAGGGACAAAAATCCAGCATGAATGCAAGTACTTTATAATTGAGAGATCTAGAGACATGTACATTTCGAAAAGATGTTACCTGGATAAATCTAGCGCTGTAACAATACATAGATATAGATCGATGCATCAATCTAACGTCTAATGATACGATGCGTCGATGCCACACGTTTTCGAAAACAATGATTGCTTATGTTGTCATTGAATGTGTGGTGTATTGTGTCCACAGCTTCTTTTAGAAAATTTTGTGGTAAGAAATAAAAAGACAAAGAGGAAAAGTTACTCAGCATGTGGGGAAAAAATATGCTTGTGAAGTTCTGTGCCTCCCCCGGTTAGTGATCAGTGGTCGTTTTATTGCTTCAACACTCAGCAGGACTCTCATGAAAGGAGACAGACCAGAAGGCAAATTCACTCTATGATAATCTAAATATCTAAAACTTTTCCCAACACTTTATTTTATTTTGTTTTATTTATTTAGAATCATTTTTATTTATTAATTGATATTTACTATAACTCCTGTTGGACCATTATATTATCATAGTTTATTATCTTATTTTATGTTGTTAAATTGTTTTTAATGTAATATATATATATATATATATATATATATATATATATATATATATATATATATATATATATATATATATATCAGGGTAAGAAAATATATATATATATATATTTATCAGGGTAAGAAAATATATAAGAATATATATTTATCAAAATATATAGTAATTAATATTTATTCGGTTTTATTTCACTTATTTTGTTGGAGTGAAATCATAATGCTCTTGCATTTTATTATTTTATATTTTATATTTATATAATTAGCTAAAACGTATTGCTTTTTATTTAAACTTTTTTATTTTAGTCTCTAAAACAATCATAAAACGTTTCTCAATTTGTTACTTTCTTATTTTTTTTTATACTTTTTGATTTTTTTGGTGTTTTGTTTCCAGAGAGATGTGTAATAGACCTACTTAATATAGGACATATGTGCTTGTTTGTTTGTTTGTTTTCATATACTAGCATTATTTCCTAAGTGCATGTTTATAAGGAATTCATTTTCAGTGATCAAAAATAACTTAAATGCTTTCGTCTTTGGGCATCCACCCTCTAAGTTGCCTCTCTGGCTAGAAAAATAATATTTCAATTTACATTTGGGAGAACTATGACTGTAAAGGCTGTCAGGGGTAATGGATTCAGGCTGTGAGTGCTGGTGTCGGCTGCCAACGCCAAGCGGCTCCGGGCACAGGCCAGGCGTTCAGCTACTCTGACAGACATGAATTTAATAAGCAAACCTTAAAGCGGGAAAAACATGTGTTGCGAGGGCTCGTGGAGTACGAACGGGTCTGAATGAGTATTTCTGCTGGATCTTGACATGATTGATCAGACTTTAATTTTTCCCCACTGTCTTGTGTATGTGAACTTGCCAGTGTACCATTCTCTAGATATCTGTGTACTTGTCTGCTTGATGTCGGGTGATTGAAGGAGCCTTGTGTGGTGGGGTATTTTTAGGGATATTTTCCTAAAAATTTACAAATTCCTGGAGAAATTTAGGAAAATGGAAGTACAATTGAAAGAAACGTATAACACTGCAAGTAGTTTTTGGACATACATATTGTACCTTTAACAGGAAACATACCGGAAGTGGCGCATTCCAAGGATGAGAAACCGCATTAGACCATTTTATAAGGCTGCGTGATTTATCGTAATATATAGCATAATGTATTGTAAAATCAAAGTCTGCGATTCATGTTTCATAGTGAAATGTTGTGCGGTTATCATTTGTGGAGCATATCTCAGCATCTCGGTCTCATATGCTGTGAGTTTGGGTTGCTTATACCGTTCATCTGGGCCATTTCATCACGCAACCTGCTCCATTTCACCAGGTTTGTAAGATAAATCACTTATAAACCAACGCCTGTCATGTGGGGCTGGGGTAAAGCTACGTGGTATGTGTGCATAAAGGTAGAAGATGATGAAGGTAAACGTGTAATATTTAGTAAATGTTTATCGCAATTTCAAAATAAAAGCTTCAACCCTCGCTCCGAGTTTGCATGTTTTTATGTGCACGTGTTCTTGTTCAATCGTAACAAGAACATGTTTCTATCGTAAATAAGTGGCCAAGTATTAAAGATTATGGGGACATTTGAATTAAATGTTGTTTAGCGAAGATTCAACACGGATTTAATCTGCTGTAAAGTGTAACAACATCCATCACACAACTACTTTAAAGTATCTTGCGCAAAAACAATAACTGAATCATTATGTGTGGTCTAAGAATATGAAAATCACTATACCAGTAGGCCTATATTTCATAAATAATTGAAATAAAGCTGACAAAAAATATATATAAAATAAGAATTAGTAGAACACAAAAAAATAGTAAAAATGAAAAAAAAAAAATTAAAGCTAAACAGAAATATCTAACTAAAACTAACTAATAAAAATGACAAAAGCACTTTTTTTTTCATTAAAAATACTCTCAAAACTGAAAATATCAAAATGAAGGCTAATTCAAAATAACAAATATTATAGTATGTAAATAATACAAAAACAATGGATGTAAGGGAATTGGGTTAAAACTTATTTACTTAGAATGATTTTCATCTATGAATTTGCAGGCCAAATTTGCATACAATGATAAAATCGGAGAAAGTATATCTCCATTTCTCCAAATGAGACCAAATCTTTTGTGTAAAAGTTTTCCAATTACCAGGTGTGGGATTCTGTGGCAGTGACATCTCCTTCAGCTGATATGGCTTGTTTTTGCAATCGGCTCTTTCACCCAAACAACAAGTAATTTCCTATTCATATCTTTATTCATGTATGCATAGAACCTTACTTGACTCTGTTGCTGGACTTCAGTGACTTTTTTTCCCTTTTCCTCATTGACTGTCTGCAAGGCAATCCATCCATTGTAATGCTTTTGAAGTCTCATTTCAATTCATTTTTTTTTTCTGTCTTGTTACTGGGCTTTAAAGTCATAATAATATCGTAATATACATTATATAGATAATACATCCGCTATATTGCTAAATGCATCCGATTTTTAATATTGCGATTGTTTGGTTCACTGCAGTTTTAAGGAGAAAATACTATGGTGTTGTTGACTGATGAATTTGCACATGATTTGTCTTAAAGCATACACCACATAGACATATAAACAACAATAAAAAGTTTCATTTTCACCAGGGCCTTTAAGATGGTGAATTCAGCTCTGCCAAACTAATATCCCTCTTTATAATTGCAGTCCCTGCCATATTGCATTATTGGTTTGGCATTTATAAAAGTGGAGCACTGAGGAACCTGAAAACTCTTCTATGAATCTAAAATAAGCTGATATTTCATTTCTTCTGATTCCGAGTACCTTTTTATGTCAAACTTTGCCACTCGGGTGTTATTTTAGCTGAACTTTATCACGCTGGTCGCCATTGTCCCACTGTTTTTTAGACCACCTGAGCATGTTCCCCTTCACAGCCAGTGGTTGGGTCAAACCTACCGGCTTCTAAAAACCTCAGAGGGGCCATGAAAAGAACCGTCACCACCCTGCTAGCATTCAGACCTGGCCCAGCCTTACCCAGCATCCCTTACTGTGCCTGACACATCAATTATTCAGCAAGTGGGGCTCAGCCGAAACATATTGCTGTTTTGTTCTCGGGACAGTGTTGATGTTTGAACAGCTTTGGCAAATACACAGAGGGCTTGATATGGAGATCCTCACCCCTCTTCCTGTCCATGCTGTACTGTATCTGTCTTTCCCTCTGCGGTGTGCCTAGCATGAAAGCTAAGTGAATGTGAGGATTTAAGAATGCTATACTGGGATTTCCTCCTTTGCCTTAGATTAAACCCATTTTAAGCCTAAAGACTCAAGTCAAACCCCTCCTGACAGCAGATGGTTTTAGGCTGGTGTGTGAACTTTTTTTTGCATTAAGGAAAATCTAATCCTCTGACGAGAACAGTTTTGTGCTGTATGTTTTAAAAATTAAGAAAAAATGCAATTCTACATTAGAGATAGTTTGGTTGAATAAATGGTTAATATCCCATGGGTTAATTTTTATTACAATACATTATTGTATTTTTTTGAATGAATTCATGTTAACTTTTTACTGTGCTTTTATAAAAAAAAATTGCAACGTATGTATGCATAGATTTTTTTTTCTTTTGTAAAATATGTAAATTTTTACAAAGTTTTTTTTTATCAATTAAATGAAGTATCAAATAATCGTTTCAATATTTATTGTGATCCTGTTTGTTTTTTACCCAAATAATGAACTGCCCTCATTTGTGGTGTCATTTCCATCAAAATGAATGATTTTGCAACTTATACAGTTTTATCAAAAGTAAATTGTTGCCATGTGGTGTCACTAAAGAGTATTGATATTGAAATAAAAATGTGTGTTCGTGTAAATATTGGTAACACTTTACAATAAGGTCTTATTTGTTTAGATTAGTTAATGTTTTAACTAACTTGAACTAATAATGATTAATGCATTTTTACAATATTTATTCATCTTTGTTAGTGTTAGTTAATAAAAATCATGCTGTTAATTCTGTTAATTTATTATTCATATGAGTTCATAGTGCATTAACTAATGTTAAAAAATACAACTTTTGATTTTAATAATGTATTGTAAATTAAATTAACAGTAATTACGAATCTTGTAATAAATCCTGTAGAAGTTAACTAAAGCAGTTTACTGATGTTAACTAATTAAACCTTTTTGTAAAGTGTTAACTAAATATCACTTGTGAACAGAATATTTCTATTGTTTGTCATTTCCGGACAATTTGTCATTTCTCAATAGATGCAAAAACAATTTACTTTACATAAAAAAGCTTGCTATGATATTGTCCTTAGCCAGAGAAAATAGTCTTGAAAAGAGAAATGCACAATTTGAGATGTGGTGGAAATGACATCGAAATGGTTTTAGAAGACAATCCCAAAAATGGTGTTTATTTTTGTGAAAGCGAGAGGGCAGAAAGTGCCTGTAGTTGAAGAAACGCCCCCAAATTTCATCCACTCAACCTATCTTCTGTGCTAAACAAACTAGAATGATCTCTTCTTCTTTTTTTTCAGGTCACACTGGGGAAGGTTTTGAAAGCCATCGTGGTTATGAGGAGCCTTTTTATTGACCGCACTATTGTCCGAGGTTTTCATGAGAACATCTACTCTGAGGATGGAAAGGTAAAACATTTCATTTCGTTCTCTGCTTAAATCTAGTTTCAGACTCATCTTTGTCCGTTTTATTCCGGTTGAACCTTCAAATTTAGCTTGAATACTTCTGGCTTAGGTAAGGATGTGAAATCCCTGGATTTTTAGCTATTGATAAAAGTCTCTGCGCAGCCGTTTAATAATTCACATGATGTGTTCGGCTCTCCCTTGAACATGAAAAGCATGTACGTATGCGATACCCTCTATCCTCACGTCCCTCGTGTCAGGTTGAGCAGCGTCCCCTCATTCATCCTGAAGCGTTCTGTACGTCTCTGTGAAAGCCGTAACGTTTGAACACTCTTTGGTGACACTAATATGAGGTGGCCATCAAAGCTGCAGAGATGCTTGATCACAGTTAATTATGGCAGCGAATGTGAATCTTCTGAACTGCTTGCCAGGCCGGTTCTTTGTGCTGCGCGCCTCTGGGCCTCCGCGTCCAAACGTGTGTGGTGAGCAATTGCATATTAACCTCTGCTGCTTCGCCAGAAAACTCGGACCGACAGTCGCAGCAACGCTCGCACCAGGATATCAGTCGTGAGCCCTAAACTGCTCTCATTATGCCAGGAAAAACTCATTATTTAATTGCTGAGTGTAGATGAGAGAGATGCACTTGCATACTGCTTATGCAATTATATTTCAAATAGAATAGGATGCCAAATAAATGTTTTATCCTGCGTATTTTGGTAATAAGAAATACAAAATGATTATAAAAATTACATACATTTAAAAAACTAAATTTGAATTTAGTATTGTCTGATTAAGTTTTGTCAGTCTGATTAAGTAACGAGTCAAGATTATAGCTGATATTAATTCCTGTTGCTTTGTATCTGTTGCTATATGCTTTGTGTTCTGTTGTATATGCTATTCTGATTTATATATATATATATATATATATATATATGAAGAGTTCAGATGCAAAAGCCTCTAAATGCCATTTGAAATGTTCTTCTAAAATGACCATTTTTATCAAGCTTGTATATTTAAGTTCAGTAATTTCACTTAAATGACAATTAATAGGTAATCTTTATAGCCATTAAGTGAAATTACTGAACTTAAATATACAAGCTTGATAAAAAATGATCATTTTAGAAGAAAATTTCAAATGGCACTTAGAGGCTTTTGCATCTGAACTCTTCATATATATATATATATATATATATATATGGATAGATAGATGGATGGATAGATAGTCGTGAATGCTGGTTAAGATTTTTAATGTTAGATTTTTAATGTTTTTTAATGTTGATTTTTAATGATGGCTACAAATTTATAATATATTTAACCTTTTGTCTGCTATAAACACTAAAGAGTAAAAAAATCAAGACTGAGTTTAAATATCTACCCATCTTTGGGAAGGATATTCAGAGACAAGTTAACAAACAGGAATTCATTTCAATTCATTATAGATTTAAGATTGTAGAGCTTTAAACTGAAATGAGCTCTTTCTGGTTGTTAAAAATGCATTTTGCTTATTTAAAATTAAACTTTGGGTTGAGCAGAAATCATTTAGAATCTTAGACAAACTGCGAGAAACAAATCCTCCATTTCATTTTATTTTATTTACAGTTATCTGTATGAAACTCTGCAGACAACTCCAGCCTTCGAATCAGTTTCAAAGGTCATTTTGGGTCTGTACGAGGCGAAGATTCAGGCATTTTCTTTAAACCCCCTCTTAGGTCCTTACAATTCAAACAATGCCACATAGCTTACCATTACCAAATGCAAGAGGCCCAACAGAGCCCACCTGATCCCCCAAACACAAAAATAAAGGGAGAGGAAGGGGTTGGAGAAAGGAAAGTGTGCTATCAAAGTAGGGCTTCAAAGACGATCTCAGACATCTCTTGGGTAATTGTGCGATCCGGCATTCTTTTTACTTCAAAGGGCAGCAGGGTGTGGAGGTGTGTTTGAGGACAGAGGGGAGATAGAGTCTGATTTCTCTGATAAATGCTGACACCAGGCCTGTTTGATATTAGAATCTGAGAACATTTTGATTTGTTGTCGTCTTTGAAAACTCTTCTGATGACCTTCGCTCTACGGGTTGATTAGTGAAGGGTTTTTTTTCGCGACCACACAACAGGCCGGACATCAGCCACAAGGCTATTCGTTACTGACCTATAATCTGATGCTTTCTTAACTGCTGTTTTCTCACCACTGTTAGTATATCAGGCCCTTAAAGGAGTAGTTCACTTTTGAAAAAACTTTTGCTGATAATTTACTCACCCCCATGTCATCCAAGATGTCCATGTCATTCTTTCTTCAGTCGAAAAGAAATTAAGGTTTTTGATGAAAACATTCCAGGATTTTCTCCATATAATGGATTTTACTGGTAACCAAACGGTTCAAGGTCCAAAAGACACGTTTAGTACAAACTGCAAACTGTTCAAAGGGCTTTAAACGATTCCAGACGATGAATAAGGGCCTTATCAAGCGAAATGATCGTTCGTTTAAAAAAAAATATGAACAAATCTTTTTCCAAGTCAATTCATTTGTTTCGTTCGATGAATGAACCTAATGACTCGGAAAAAGATTTGTTCATTTTGATGAACGAGTTCGAACAGGAGAGTCATGAACGCGCATCACAGAACAGATCAAGGCGAGCATTTGTGTTTATAAAACTTAAACTTTTTTTTTTTAAATGAGTGATAGTTTCGCTTGATAAGACCCTTATTCATCGTCTGGAATCGTTTAAAGCCCTTTGAACAGTTTGCAGTTTGTACTGGAAGTGTCTTTGGGACCTTGAACCGTTTGGTTCCCACTGAAGTCCATTATATGGAGAAAAATGCTGGAATGTTTTCATCAAAAACCTTAATTTCTTTTCGACTGAAGAAAGAAAGACATGGACATCTTGGATGACATGGGGGTGAGTAAATTATCAGCAAAAGTTTTTTGAAAAGTGAACTACTCCTTTAAGAGTTTAAGAAGGGTTGTGCGTACGGGCAAAAGTTGGGTATCATGCATTGGGTATTTTGAATCCTAGGGAATAAGTATTTTCATTGATTTCATGGATTACTTTTCTGTCTATTTTGTTTAGCTGGACATCTGGTCAAAGTCCAACTATCAAGCATTTCAAAAGGTGAGTAACGCAGCTGACATCTTAAGGCATCCCAACAAACATATGAAGCTCGGTTTAATCAACAGAGCATGTCTTTCTCATTACCCGTAGCATGTGTTGGGAAATGTGGGCACGTAATGAAATGATCTCGAATTTGAGCCGCACAATAAATTAATAAATAAATTTAAATCGCATGTCTGTGAAATCCTAATGAGATCTCTCTTCTCGATGATGGTCGAATTTCTTCTCACCTCTCCGCTGCCAATCCCTGCCTTTCATCCCTCAGACATCATTTGTCCCCGTGTTTTCTGATTTCATTTCACTCCAAGCCACTTCGCCCTCATTTGACAGCACCCTAAACATCTGTGCTCCAGTCGTCTTCTCTCCACCCTCCCCGAATCTCATTAGGCTGGAATTAGAGAGCAGTCAGCCTCTGGGGCAGATGAAACTACGTAGTGTGGGTAATGCTGATGCACCTTTCAAAGAGAGGGAGAGAGAGAGGGAAAAAAACTTGCTTTCCTTTTAAAGGAGAGCGAATGTGTATGACGAGCTGCCTGGAACTTAAAGCGAGAGGTAGCGAGAACCCGCTGGCATTGTAACTGAGCGCCTCGCATCTCTACTGGCTGATCAAAGCCCAGACCTGTTTATTTCTTTATTTCCCCCGGATCGGATGTGAACGCTAACTCGAACCCAGGCTGCCTCAAACTGGAGGGACGGGCTGCCTCTCATCTTCCCCTCCCAGCTGTCACTACTGTGTTCCCGTTTTCAGTCCTTGCTTAATTAATCGTTCTTTACTCCTCACATCTCCCCGCTGTCCAATAGTTTTCACACAGATGTTTCTGTGTTTGTAAAAAGGATCACTTATTTTATTTTTTATTTTTTTATACTTCTCCGGTAACCATTTGAGGGTTGTTTTCCCATGATGCAACGGGTATTAACTGGCCGGTTTCCCATAAGGACTCCGATCAGAATCGGCAGGTCTGATGAAATGATGACGGGAGATTGAAGTGCTTCGCTTTTTAGTCCCTTTCTATAATTACATTAGTGATGGAAGATGGGATTTTGTGGAAAGTAATAAGGTTATGGTGTTCTTCCGCAAAATTGGACTTAAGAGTTAATCTGAGTGTAGGTAGATTGGTCTGAAAATGTATTTTAATTAGGATTTCTTTAAATGTGTGGCCATGCATGCAGGGAAAAATGGACTAATTTTGCTTTAAGAAAGTAAAGTAGATTTTTGGACCAAGATAAATTGTATTATTGTATTGTATAATAAAAAAAAGTATTTGCAGGACATTTTCCATTAGGCTTTACCCCAAAACACGCACATTGCAAAATACGGGTAAATTATCTCGGAAAAATCAAAATGGAAATTACGAATTTCTGTTGATTTTAATTTTTTTTTTTTAATTTATTCAAATTCATAATGGGTAAAAAAAGTTATTTACTGCTTCATTATACATGGATGGATATGATTAAATTTGGGACGTATCCTTAAAGCTACACTGTGTAACTCTTAGTTTATTCTTAGCTAAAAACACTTAGTTCTTTGTGCTCATTAATGTACATTTACTTCGTTCAAGTAATAAAGTGTTCTCTTGAGTGTATAATATGCCATTGAAAATACATACGGGTAAGGGTTTCTAATGTCGGTCGCCATGTTGCCCCTCCATCTTGAATGTACATTAGCCAAAGAGGGACATACCCGTTAATTTAAGCTTTGCCTTTCGCGTTTACGTTTGAGTTAACACTCATGGACGAGGACGAACTGGAAGCTATGTTAATCTTGGACTACATTGGCCACCGTAGGAGTTAAAACGAAATCGTAATTGAGAGGAACAGAAACTAAAATTCACTGGATGGTCATATACCTTTCATCGCTAGATGGGGGTAAAAATCACACAGTGTAGCTTTAAAGTCCAATTAAGAGTCCCTAAAGGCATGGTGGCAGAAAAAAATGAGAGATTTTCAAAACTTTAGTGTTCCCCAAAAACACTTTGCGTTCACTCCAAAACATTTGCATTCCCCTGAGAAACTTTCCATTCACTTCCAAAGTTCCTTGTTGGAACACAAACATTTTACGCACTAAAGCAAAGTTCCTTGGGGAACGCAAAACAGTGCAAAATGCAATAACACTGACATATACTTTTTCCTCCCATGTCATATTTTTCCCATCACCATATCTCTTTAAGAGCTCCGTATAGTTTTGTTTCACATAACCATTTTCTACCACCAGTTACAGAGCATAGATATATCTTACTGGCTATATAACTATTTTAAATAAATGTTATCTGTTTCCTCATTTTATTTTGGTTTTGTAAATGTGTGAGGTCACCTTCTGGCTATTGTACATCTCTCAGGTCACTGATCATGCAACCACAGCCCTCCTGCATTACCAGCTCCCCCAGATGCCCGATGTTGTGGTTCGCTCCTTCATGGTGGGTATAGTGCATTGCTTTTAAAATTATACTGCAAGAATTATGATTAAATTATTACATTTTGCCTTTAGCTGCGTGGTGCGGTTTAACGAGAGGTTGTATTCCACATCTTAAAAATGCATGGAAGATCACGTTAGACCAAACGCTGAAATTTAGTTTGGTGCACACTGTTCTGTGAAACAGAATAGTGCTTGATCAAAACAACAAGGAAAATGATTCCTGTAGCTCACTGGTAGAGGAAGGCAATAGCAACACCAAGGTCATGGGTTCGATTCCCAGGGAGCACATGCTGTAAACCGATAGTTTGAGTGCACTGTAAATACTATAGCTTTGAATAAAACCATTTGCTAGATTAATTGTAGATAACCCCGTCAAACTGTGCCCTGGAATGATCAAATTGTTGATTTTATGTTTAAAATCTTTAATAATTTCACAAGTTTACCTTATCAAGACTTGTTTATTTGTATGTGTGTTGTTAAGCATTGTGTCTGATCCGTCTTTAAATAGTCAGCCGACCTCTGCTCTAAGCTTTGAAAGAGTGGAGAGATTGATTACTTCTCCGTAAGATCAATGCGGAGCTATTCTGATCATGGCTGGAATCGTGGACTTTCTACCGTGTACGGATTTAAAACCGCACCATTGATGCACTTCACTCCGAGGCCATCCTGAGGACAGCTTATTTTGAACCTAATAAAACATCACCGGTCAAGACAGACAGATAGATAGATAGACAGATAGACAGATAGACAGATGGATGGATGGATGGATGGATGGATAGATAGATAGATGATGGATGGATAGATAGATGGATGGATGGATGGATATGGAGGGACACAGAGATAGATAGATAGATAGATAGATAGATAGATAGATAGATAGATAGATAGATAGATAGATAGATAGATAGATGGATGGATGGATGGATGGATGGATGGATGGATGGATGGATGGATGGATGGATGGATGGATGGATGGATGGATGGATGGATGGATGGATGGATGGATGGATGGATGGATGGATGGATGGATGGATGGATGGATGGATGGATGGATGGATATGGAGGGACATGGATGGATGGATGGATGGATAGATGGATGGATGGATGGATGGATGGATGGATGGATGGATGGATGGATGGATGGATGGATGGATGGATGGATATGGAGGGACATGGATGGATGGATGGATGGATGGATGGATGGATGGATATGGAGGGACATGGATGGATGGATGGATGGATGGATGGATGGATGGAGGGACACAGATAGATAGATAGATAGATAGATAGATAGATAGATAGATAGATAGATAGATAGATAGATAGATAGATAGATAGATAGATAGATAGATAGATAGGGATGGAAAGAAAGAAAGAAAGAAAGAAAGAAAGAAAGAAAGAAAGAAAGAAAGAAAGAAAGAAAGAAAGAAAGAAAGAAAGAAAGAAAGAAAGAAAGGGCTTTTGTGTGTGCTAATTGGAGTGTGAATAATAGGGAATCAGTGGAGGGCGGTTCGGGCCGACAGATGAATTAGGAAAGACAATGTGTCCTGACAGGTGCAGGTAAACCCCGGCTGTGCCGAGCGTCCCAGTGAAGACGGGTTAGAGAGGAGAGCAGACACACTCCTCCTGCTGTTAATCAATGTCTAGTTGTGACTGCTGTGAGACCCCACGGGCCCTCATGCTGCTCTCACACAACCCATGCCAGTGCAATGAGGCCAGCCAACCGTTTTACAGCATTTCAGGAGGAAAACATCCTAAATGTGTCATTCAAGTTAATCAAGTCTTGTCTGCTTCACATGAGGAATGCTTAACCAATCAGCTCTTGAAGAAAAAAAGCACAAATATATTTGTGTGTTGTTCTTTTGACCAGACCTGGTTGAGGAGCTACATCAAGCTTTTCCAGAACCCGTGTCAACGCTGTGGCAAGTTCCTGCAGGACGGCCTTCCTCCAACATGGAGGGACTTCCGAACTCTGGAGGCCTTCCATGACACCTGCCGGCAGTGACACTGTCCTGGTACACACAGGATTTTGGATTGAAAACTCGAGGATTCTGTTTCTAGCAGTTGGGGATAGTTTTATATTCATCATGAAGACCCTCTGCTGTTTGGAGATTTTCCGGCCTTTTGATTTCCACAGCTTTGCCTTTCCCTCTTTTAGAAGAACATCATTCTTCAGATAGATATCACAATGTTTTTTGTAAATAGAATATGTTAAATGCTGGTGTGTTTCAGACTGTAAATGGCTAGAAGGCTATCTACTGTACCACAAGCTGGTCATAATCTTTAATGTTATAGGCTGTCCATTTTTTGACCTTTAAATAAACTTGACCTTTAAAAAGCGTTTGCTATTGTTTTTCTACATTTTTCTCACAACTCCTTTTTTAGAAAAAATTTTAGTATTTAGTATTATATGCTAGGTTTCTTTAATTCAAATATGCCTGCACAGTGTTTGATCATGTTTTTTTTTTTTTTTTTTTTTAAATTATGGAAAATTCTTCAAATGTCAGCAGAAACTTTTTCTGCTTTTTCAATATGCTTGTATAAAGTTCAGAAACCAGTGCGCAAATGCTCATAAAAAATGAACTGCAATCTAGAGTACATTCATAGATGTGTACTGTATGACGACGAAATCGCAGTTGCTTTTTCATTTCTTATCATGCAAGATTTAAATGGTGACCGAGGCTCTAGATGAGGGTTTGCATGGGATGCTGGCTTTTGTTTTTCCAATCTCGCCTGACGTGGCTCCACTTTTGCAGTTGTACATGCAAGTTTAAATTATTGAACACATTTTGTTTTAAGCATGAGAAATTCACTTAGTAGAGACTTTTTCAAGACCTGCCATGAGTTCTGAGGTTGTTAGCCTGTTATGTTTATCTCGAAACCAATAGTCAATGTAGTCTCAACACTTTTTTACTAATTTGATGTTTGTAATATGTTATATGCACGTTAATTTAAGCTGTTTGTGTTGCTTGAATTAGATCTTTATGTAGCCATATAGATTCTCATTTGAACATCAACCTTGATTTAATTACATCAGCTGGAGCGACAGGGCTGACCGATCTAATGTACATTAATGTACTCTGAGATCTTGATATGCCCTTCAGCCTAGAAGAATCTAAACCAAACTGTGGCATTTAATAAACGGATATGAAAAATGTAACTTAATCTGTATACATAATTAATCATTTTATATAAAAACTATGGAGTTTAGATATAATAAAAGATGGGTGGATGGGTGGATGGGTGGATGGGTGGGTGGGTGTTCGGATGGATGGATGGATGGATGGATGGATGGATGGATGGATGGATGGATGGATGGATGGATGGATGGATGGATGGATGGATGGATGGATGGATGGATGGATAGATAGATAGATAGATAGATAGATAGATAGATAGATAGATAGATAGATAGATAGATAGATAGATAGATAGATAGATAGATAGATACTCGGATGGATGGATGGATGGATGGATGGATGGATGGATGGATGGATGGATAGATAGATAGATAGATAGATAGATAGATAGATAGATAGATAGATAGATAGATAGATAGATAGATAGATAGATAGATAGATAGATAGATAGATAGATAGATACTCGGATGGATGGATGGATGGATGGATGGATGGATGGATGGATGGATGGATGGATGGATGGATGGATGGATGGATGGATGGATGGATGGATGGATAGATAGATAGATAGATAGATAGATAGATAGATAGATAGATAGATAGATAGATAGATAGATAGATAGATAGATAGATAGATAGATAGATAGATAGATAGATAGATAGATAGATGAATTGGAATATATGTGATATTTGGTTTGGGCTGAATTAATTTCAGAACTTTAATATGTGATGATTTTTAGTACAGTGCTGCATTGAAAGATACAATAATCTGAATCCTAAACCAAATATAATATCTGAATTTTCAAACCTGCTGAAAATCCTAATGAGCAGTCTCACTTTCACTTTATATTCAGAGCTTTTCTGAAAAAGAAGAAGAAGAAAAAAACTCAAGAAGCTGTGCCGCTTTTTCATGATTGCTTTGATCAAGTGAAAATCATCATTGCCTTCAGATCCCACTCGGCCTGGCGTGTGTGAGGCTTTGAGTCGAGTTACTCAGAGAAGTCTCGAATGCCTCCGCAGTCGTGCTGGAGTCACACCATTCCTCTCTTTCTCTCTCCGACTGGAAGTGAGACTCTGGGGTTAATTCATACACCTACTCGTCACTCCACAGTTAACATAGCATCTGTTCTCGAAAACAGTTGCTGAGCCTCAGTCTTTGTTGCATTAGTAGATTAAACAGCCTTCAAGCTTCATTCTTTGGATCGTTTTTGTCTTCTTTCATAAATTCAAAGGTGAGAGAGGCTACCAGGGTGAAGCAAATATTATTGCTTCAATCCTCTAGTAAACAGTACAGTGTTGCTTTCAGTAATACTGTTAATATGGTATGGTGCTAAATGGTATACTGACAAACCACTACTGAGCAATATGGGTTTTTAATGACTAATACCAAGATCTGGTAACTCATATTGTGCCTTTTTAGAGTATTTTAGTATTTAAAAAATAAATAAAAACAGAAAATCCAAAATAGTCTATATACATTTACAGATGAAACACTCCGATGATACACAACAGTAAAGTAAAAAGCCTATTGGGCATAAACACAACACAAGAAATTATCCAAATTTATTTCAAGGTAATAATAATTTAATATTAACATTTAAAAATTTAATTTTATTTATTTGTTTACTTTTTGATGACCGTTTTTTTTTTTTTTCAGTTTCAAAATTGTGTCCTGAAGTAAAAGTTTTGGATAAAATCGTCTGCTCGATTAGACTAAATTATGTATTTGTGTTGTTGTTGTTTTTTTATTTATTATTATTTAGAATTGTAGGCCTACAAAAATACCAGTATAAGAAACTTATCAATATCGTTTATACAGAAAAAAAAAATAATAATAATACATGCAAATTTCAGCACAATGCTAATTTGTGTTAATCTCAGGTCCCTAGATGGGGCTTTTCCCTAAAAAAAAGTTAATAAAAAAATAATAATAATTCATTGCAATAAAATAACTAGTTATTTTTCAGAAATCTGATCTCATGAAGTAGCCTAATAGACAAGCCCAGCTAGTCTTAAAGAAGGGACGGGCCATTGCTTTGCCTTTACTAAAACAAAAATAGCACCTCAGTATTCAAGGCTTTGTTAGACTGTCATCTATGTTACAGCACTTTTTTTAGCCTGACCTCCTTGGGTGTTGAATCGTATGTTTGTGTACCGTGCCTTATAATTGCGGCGTGTGTGTGAAGTTTCCCGCGGTGCCGGCCGTTCACCCCTCCACAGCCCGTGGCCTCATTAACTGCTCCTCGTCCCACACACTCCCTCCTGAACGCCTAATTACCGCCCTCGACCCATGCTAATGATTGATTTACGGACCAGGTGCCTTGCGTACTCCCTGTCCTTGCCCCAGTGTAAATTTGCCTAGGCTGCAAAAGGGGCTGTGCAGATTTAAGGCATGATTGTTGTATTTATTTCAACGCCACTGGATTTTCTCTGGTTTAACAGCGAAAACTGTCCCGAAGCGGTTTGATACAGCTGGAGAAAGCGATCTGTTAGCATTAGCATTCCTATTCATCTCAATGGCAGTTGTTCAGCTAGCACATTCAGCCACAGAAGTGCAATATGGATGCTTAAAAAAATAGTCACAACTGAAATACTTACTGTAATATAATCACAAAAATACTAAAGATAAAGGACATTTAAAATATTGAGTGTCTCTAATAGTGAGTAACTATTTATGTAGGTCATGTTTAATGTAAAAAAAAAATCCATATATTAATAAAAATAATAAATAAATACTAATAGGAAAAAATATAAAAATCATATATATATATGTATATATATATATGAAGAGTTCAGATGCAAAAGCCTCTAAGTGCCATTTGAAATTTTCTTCTAAAATGATCATTTTTATCAAGCTTGTATATTTAAGTTCAGTAATTTCACTTAAATTGCAACGAAGATTACCTATTAATTGTCATTCAAGTGAAATTACTGAACTTGAATATATAAGCTTGATAAAAATGATCATTTTAGAAGAAAATTTCAAATGGCACTTAGAGGCTTTTGCATCTGAACTCTTCATATATTGATAATTAATTATCAATTTTTTGTAATTATTGCTTGCAAAAATGTTTTATGTATGAATAAACAGTTACTTTTAAGTTAAAAAATATTAATAAAAAATTATAAATAAATAATAATAGGAAAAAAATATAAAAACTCATATATATATATAGGCTATATAGGCTATATAATTTCATAATTAATTTTTCATAATTATTATAATTATTTTTTTTGTAATTATTGCTTGCAAAATGTATTTTGTATGAATAAATAGTTACTTTTAAACTGGTTTAAATTTTTTTTTTAAACCTTTACTTTTTTTAGATGTACCTTATAGCCTATAAGATAAAGGACATTTAAAATAGAGAGTGTCACAATGTGTAACAAATTATGCAGGTCATGTTTCGTGTAAATTAAATATTAATAAAAATAAAAAAAAATAAATATTAATAAAAATTAATAAATAAATACTAATAGAAAAAATCATATATATATAGGCTATATAATAAATATTTTTCATAAATAATTACACTAACATTTTTTTTTTTTTTAGCAATTACATTTATTAATGTTCGGGTACATTAGGCAAAATAAGTTTGAACCATCAACCACAACATGACAAAATGAAATGGCATGGCTTTTAAACATTGTATCTGTTTAAAAATTTGGACACTTATTCTTACTCTTAAGGAACAAACTAATTTAAAAAACTGGGCATCCCCATTTATTAATAAATTTGGTAGCCTACTGAACGGTGTGAAGCGTTCACACTGACACCAAATTCACTCCTGTTTTGCGTTCTTCATCAATGGCCTCATTTCTGGCTGTGCTTTGTGTGTGCATTTAGTAATTCTTCCTGTTGATTCACACAAGTCTGGCAAAGTGCGCGTCTCCTGTTAACAATACCGCGCCGTCATCTGTTTTCGTAGACTTAACAGGTGGTGCAGATGATCCAAACAGAATTGTCTTATGGTTCATATTTGCCAACCCAAGACAAACGGCCGGTGAATTTCGTCGACAGGCGACTGCGTATCTCTGAGCTGATGAGCACAGGGGTGTCGGGAGGCGGGGAAGGTCTATGTTGGGAGGTTGTCCTGGGAGACAGATGGTGACTAGATCCTCTAGATGCCAAGAATGTTCTGGAAGATCTCCATGCTAACAGTCTCAGGCTTATGTAGGAGGTGCGTACATCGGCACCATGTTCAGGCACAGGCCACATCCACGTTCCATCTGTTCCCTGATCATCTTATCTGCATTGTGCCGAATGCCCATGGGTTTGCTTTGCGGTACACACCTGAAAATTGTTGCTGCGATGTTAAGCGTTGTGTGAACTCTTGATTCTCTGCACTCGAATTGAGCGTTAGCCGTTGTATAAAATCACAGCGTTACCATTTATGTTCGATGTAGCAATGGGAAAATCGAACAATAAATCCACTGTTCTTAATGCATATATGCATGTAAGGGCACTGTGTGAGACAGCTTAAACATTATTAACAAGAACAGACACACACACAAGCATCTATTCGCACGATTCTCTGGCACCAGCTCGTCGCTTTGCGCTGATGTGTCACTGATCTGTGCCGGGAACTAAGATTCACGCTTCGCTCTGAAATTATGGAGCTCACCCTCTTGGCATGTTGAATCACCACCCACTAGAACTGGTAACAAGACCTACTATGCATCAGATGCTCGAAAACTCTAGCACTTAGACAGACAGAATTTTTAACAGCTTATCGCAGATGGCGAGAACTTTCTCATGCACTAAAGTTGAACACGCAAGACGCAGAAAGTAGTGCCAGCATTACTCATGGTTTTAGTTAAATGTTATACGTGAAAAAAAAAACAACTAATGGATGTTTGCTTTGCATAATTACAGGAACTGTCATGTAGACTGAGGATAGAGCTGACCCCTACCAAACCATATTAGGTTTTGAATAGGTTCGATTTTGAAGCATGATATTGTGCAATGTAAAATAACACTCATATGATCTTAAAATTATGCCACATAAATGTGTCATTTCAGATCGTACACAAACATTTAGCCCTTTAAACTTTCACTTATTTTTCAACTTCAAGTACGATAGAGACGAGACAGAAAATGTTCATGTCATATAAATTATTTTATTTTATGTCTTATAAATATAAGCTTAGCAAAAAGCTCAATTGCCCCAAGGCTAACGCTGACATTTTGTAATGAACCACTTTATTCCAGCACTACAGAATATACAGAATTGTTGGCTTTGTATCGACATCTGTGGTTGAAACGTAAATTTGTCTGTTATCTTTCATTTCAGAAACCTTTCATTTCTTCTGAGTGAGTGAATCTGATGGTTTGAGGTGAATCTCTCTTAGAAAAAAGGTACAAAAGCTGTCACTGGGGCTGTACCTTTTCAAAAGGTACAATTTTGTACCTAAAGGCTGCATATTGGTACCTTAATGGTACATATTAGCACCTGAAATGTAAATATTAGCAACCAAAATATACATATTAGCACCTGAAATGTAAATTTTAGCACCTAAAATGTACATATTAGCACCTGAAATGTACATATTAGCACCTGAAATGTAAATATTAGCACCTGAAATGTAAATATTAGCAGCCAAAATATACATATTAGCACCTGAAATGTAAACATTAGCAACCAAAATATACATATTAGCACCTGAAATGTAAATTTTAGCACCTAAAATGTACATATTAGCACATGAAATGTAAATATTAGCACCTGAAATGTAAATATTAGCAACCAAAATATTTACATATTAGCACCTGAAATGTCAATATTAGCAACCAAAATATACATATTAGCACTTGAAATGTAAATATTAGCATCTGAAATGTACATATTAGCACCTAAAATGGACAAAAGTTTACCTTTTGAATAGGTACATATAGGTATTTTCATGTTCTGGCTCAGTAATTCATTGAAACTTTCTCCTAAATAAACTTTTAACTGATATAAAATTAGCTATTTTCCAGTAACTCAGCAAAAAATATTGATGACTCATCCTGCACTTAGATCTAGTGCAAATATTTGTCCATATATTAGTTTCATAAATTATTATAGTATTATTTTTAATGTATTTGGTATATTTTTTCATATTTAAAAGGATACTTCAGGATTTAGCATTAAGCTTTGTATTAGTAGGAAACCTGTAGTATTTTCAAATTACCATGCTTTCCACCCTCATATCCCCCTGAGACGAGAGATTTATCTATTTTTTGCCTAGAAAAAATCCTCCGATGATGCAAAAATCGTCATTTTCCCGTGCTGGAAGGCTTGAAAACGGACGCTGAGGTTGTGTTGTTTGTGCTCCATATGTGAGTAACATTGGTTTTGAGAACCAAGATATGCTGTTGGTGTAATGTTGTATAGGAACAGGACAGTTTTGTATGTTAAACCATTGTTCTTCCTTGTTGTTGGTTCGTCATCAAAGTGTTATTTTGGGGGCGGAGCAATGAAGGAAGGGTGTGTTTGGGTTTATTTCAAATATCAACGGTGTTTCTCAGAAATTGCTTACTGCACCCTTAAGAACAAACTCATTAAAAAACATGTTTTTTTTTATTTTAGGAAATACAACATGAGACAGAACTGTTTTTTTATTTATTTAGGCCATTTCGTAGATTTTTAAAACTTTTTTGTTTCTGTTGGGAGGACAGAGCTAAGATGTCCACAGTTAATAACATTATCATCAACTGGCGATTGTGTGACCTGTCATCGCTCTGCATATTAGAGCTTTCATTTCCGAGCGAATGAAAATATCAGCCTTGTCTTGTTGTTCTTTTGAATATTTGTTTTATTAGATATATTCAAATTAAAGTCCCCAGGCCTATCTATTCAAAAGCAACGCAGCATACTCTCTTGTCCTTCTGCTGAGAATAAATGCCACGTTGTTTGTTGATAGAAGGGATTGTATTATTGAAATAGCAGCCATACAGTGTGTTTGGACTGACTCAAGGGCATCGAGGTTGGCCAGCTTATTGTTAATGTAAATAAATGCAAATATTAAAATGGGGCTTTGTGCCCATGATACGGCATTAGAGCGCTGATTTATGTCCGTCGAGGGTTAATAATGTGAAATCCATTGATTCTGGCTTTTAGAGAAGTGTTCACAGATTTTCTGTCTGTGGTGGGATTGTTGTGCTTGTTAATCCATTTGAGTCAGAATGCGGTGTGTCTTGCTAGGTATAGGTCATCACTAATGGGATGCTAATGAGAGCCTGCTAATCAATTTGTGCTTAATCAGCCAATCAATGTTTGCTGTTGCTGGCAAGCACACAGAGTGCCGAACGGCCGTGAGAAACTGCAAGACTTCTTGCCCTAGGTTTAAACTCGCTTTGTTACTTTCCTTCACACTGATTCCGTTGCTTAAAGGAGGGATTTCAAGTGGTGCTCGTCTAATTTTACAAAGACAAGGAGACCTAAATTTAACAAATATATTAGTATCCACATGTCTACATGTGGGTCACCCTCATGCAGTCCTAAATAATTTGCTATATTAAAAAGATGAAAACTTTCCATCATGTTTTACTCATCCTCATGTCATTCTAGACCTGTTTGACTTTCGTTCTTCTGTGGAACACAAGAGGAGACATTTTGAAGAATGTTGCTATCCTATCAATATGGGCCAACATTTCTAAAGAATGCTTTTAGCACCTTATTGAATATATAATATGTTAATATAATATATTGTTGCTTGATAGCATATAATTTACAGCTACTTACGATGATACTCTTTTTAACTAGATGTTACATCATCTACCATCATGCTAACATCTAACCAGTCAAGCATTGACCCATTGGTTTAAGTGATTTTGGTCTAAATAAAATAGTCGTGTGCAATTTCATTTTTCTCGTTTTTTTTTTTTTTTTCACTTCATGAGGAAGACGGGAAGACTAAATATTTTTAATTCTCTTATGGCTGCGGAGAATTGTGGGATTAGGTAGTTTTGTTGCACAGGTGTTACCTTATTAACCCTCTGGGGTTGTTTGGCCCAAATGGACCTGAAGAATTTAAATAAATTTTTTTAAAAAATCACAGCTTCCTCGAAATGGTCTGAAATTAGGTGACTTTGTTGGTATTTGGTATTTGAACACCCCAAAAAATTGGTGACAGGATTTGAATAGTCTAAGTGGTTGTATAATAGTCACACTTGTGGTGTTCGGGTGCAAATGGACCCACATGGAAAATGAATGGGAAATAATTTTTTTTTTTTTTTTTTTTTTGTGCGTACAATCTACAAATCAGCCACGATCTTGAAAAAAAAGCACACAACAGTGAAGGGGTGAATCTATAAAACATCAAGAGTGCAGACACATGCAGACACACACACACATGCACAAACACACTTTTATACACAAACACACTAAAAACTTCAGATTATACATGTGTTTTGCATTTTTAAAATGCTCAGTTTGTCCTCCAGATGGCATCCATCTCATTTCAAAAATTGCTTTTATGAGGCCTAGGCTTGACTCTAAAATGAAATACAGCTTTAAAAAAAAAAAAAAATTAAATATTTTTTCTATTATGTTCAATGGGGGGAAATTTTGTCATAATTATTGCATTAATACTAATTATAATTTTTTAATTCTTGAAATTTTCTCAAAACACCAAAAAAGAAAAGAAAAAATATTATAAAAGACAAGTAAAAAAAAATCATGATTTTTTTTTTTTTTTTTTTTTTTTTTTTTAAATATGAATCCCGGCCTTTGGGTCCATTTGGACTCGAACACCCCGAGTGTGACTCTGAAACGAACAACCCCAGAGGGTTAACTGGCTAAATGAGTATGCTATTTTCTGACAAGTTTTGCTATTGCTACTCGCCATCAACAGTGCACAAAAATGCATACAAACTAAATAGCATATTCACATTCAAAGTCTATGATGATCAATTCATTCACAGCATGACTTGACGGCAGCATTTAACCTTTGTGTGTAAACTTGCAACTGCATTTTGACTTCCAGGCTGTAGTTTACAATTGATCTACCTAATTTTATATTCTCAGAGGTCCCCATCAATCATTTTTATTTATTTTTTTTATTTTTTCAAACTTCAATCTGTACCTCTATTCAACCTCATAAGACATGTTGATCGATTTTAGGTGGAACATTCATCCTTGTTTAAAAACTCTCAGAAAAATGATGTAAGCCACTCCATATTCCACAGCGCTCTTGAAAGCACATTTCCTTGAAAAGGAAAAGAAGACAAATGCAAGAACCCACACGCGCACAAAACAAGAACTAATCCCTGACCTGACAGGCGGGAGAGGAAAAGCTATGAATTAATCTAAAAGAAAGATCACAAATAAAATCAGCCTAGTTGTGACCGTTCACTGGCAGGCAACTGTTTCCCATACGTCTCTCTTCCTTTGAAGAAGCGGAATGAAATTGCAGAGCGCTATTGAATGTAATCATACATTTGTTTAAGTGTGTAAGAGAGGCAGTCACATCCCATAACAGACTAATCTATATCCCTTAAACGCTGCCTGGCTGTCAAGAAAATGAGTCAACGGGATCGTTTAGGAATTTGTGCTGAGTCGAGCGTTTTCCTATATTTCCTATAAAAGAGCCACGCTCAAGAACTGACAGCAATGACCTTCCACCTGTCACCTGGTATGACAAACAGAAACAGTTTGGCTGCATCCGAAATCACATACTTCCCTACTATATAGTATGTGAAAAGAAGAATGTCTGAGAAAGCAAGTACACGGGTGACCTATTCTTTCGGCTAGATTCTGTGGACACTTTACTATCCCATTAGGCCATGGGATAGGATTTGTGATTGGTGGTTACGTAACATCACATGATAATGACAACATGGCTATTCATACTACATTGATACTATATAGAACATACTTTATAAGCAGTCACAAACTTTTTAATTATTAAAAAAAAAACTACTCGAGAGAGTGTGCGATTTCGAAAGCAGTCAGTGTTTCTTACTTTGCAGCTTGGGAATGCTAAAGTGAGATATTTCAAGCCTTTATTTGTTATAATTTTGATGATTTTGGTTTATACAGCTTATGAAAACCCCAAATTCAAAATTTGAATATTAAAGGTTTTCATTGCTGTAAGCCATAATCATCAAAATTATAACAAATAAAGGCTTGAAATATCTCACTTTGCATGTAATGGGTCTATATAATATATTAGTTTCACATTTTAAGTTGAATTACTGAACTTTTGCGCCTGTATTGTATGAATATATTAAAACATGAGAAATTGAAAATAAAAGCAGTTTTAAAACTTGTGATAGATAAGACATATGATGACCAGAAGCACTGCACCATAATCATACTTTTTAAGGCTTTGCAGTATTCCTCCGCACTATGAAAACAACGTGTACATCATATCCATATTGAATAGTGAGCGGGGAGTGAAACCAGCCCTGCAGAGATGGCATTCCGATGAGGGGGAGTCATTATAAATTCTTTTTGATAGGAAATGTATTTGAATATCTTTCAAGCTGTCCCACTCACACCCCACACCTTTTTATTTTTTCTTCCATGATTTAATCTTAAATTTGTCGTTGCGGGGTTGATTTTGCAATGTACAAAGAATTCACGCTACACAAGCATTTTCCAGAAAGAAAAAGAAAAATTACCTTTTGGCCTCATATACATCGGAATATCGTTATGATCTGAAAGCTGCCGCCCACACCGTCTCCGACTGTGATTTTAAACTTCAGGAGATGAAATGTGGGATTGTGGGTGTTTGGATTGAATCCCTGTCCATGTGTCTATTCTTGTCATTTGTTAACTTTGTTTTTTTTTGTCAAAAATCAGCTAAATGATGCCATCAATTAACATTAGTTAGCATTTAACACTACGAGTAAATATTTAAAAGTAAATTAAGCTTCAGCATTAGCAAATCTGGCACACATACGTTTGTGTTAGCTATATTTACATCTACTCAGCCAAGCTGAAGTTTTTTGCTTTAACCTCACTTAAATCAAATCAAATCAAATCAACACTCACCCGCATTTTTCAGACTGTGGCTTGTTTAAATTGATGAAAAAATTAAGAAAATATTTCAGTAACAAGACATTTAGGCTAGACATTGCCTTTTATGGCATAAAGATTATTTATTGTTTTTTTTTAGATAAACTGATTAGCAGAACACAAAACATATGAAATTCATTTGGAATATTTTAAAACGAATATTTATTTATTTTGATAAATAAAGAATAGTTATTTATTATTGTTAAAATTAAGTTATTATTGTTAAAATTAAAGTTAAGTTATTTATTATTGTTATTTATGCCATTATATACATGCCAATGTATGCAAAATACAGAAAATTTTATATTTTACCCCTGAATATTTGTTGGGTGATCTTATTTAGAGACAAAGAATGATGCCATTTATTTGAGCCAATAATCAATTGTTTGCAAAACTGATCACTGGAGTAAAAAAGTAAAGGTCAAACTGGTTACTGGTCTATCTAAAAAAATGACACGATCCGTAAGTTATCAGTATAAGTTAAGCCATTTTCAACTCGTTTTATAAGTTAATAAGATTCAACTCATTTTTTGTATGTCAGTTTAATGTAATTTAAGTTGATTGTACTTAAAGGAGTAGTTCACTTTAAAAAAAAAAATTTCCTGATAATTTACTCACCCCCATGTCATCCAAAATGTCCATGTCTTTCTTTCTTCAGTCGAAAAGAAATTGAGGTTTTTGATGAAAACATTTAATGATTTTCTCCATATAATGGACTTCATTGGGAACCAAACGGTTCAAAGGCCAAACGAGAGTTTCAGTGCAGCATCAAAGGGCTTTAAACGACACCAAACGATGAATAAGTGTCTTAAATATTGAAATATTAACATCTGCTCTATTTTTAGGTCACTAATCAGAAGAAAATGTGTTGCATTCGCAAAAAGAGGGACAAAATAAAATACTAATAGATTCTGAAATTAGAAGCACTGGTGATTACTAAGCACTTGTGTTTTATAGCTACATGACAGCCAAGTAAACATGTTTGCAATGGCAGCAAGTAAAGATTTGGTGCCTGATTATAATAACTATGTGTACTTTTTAGGGGGCTCGTCATTATTATCAGTATCCAGCTGAAGTAAGACTAGCCTGCTTTCTTGCCCTGCGTGCTTCTCTTTAAATGAGCCGCCCTGTGGATCTGTTTCCCGGCCGCCCGTCAAATGCTCTCTGTCTTTTCCCAGAGTTACTAAAGGAGCTGTTCTGCTCTGCCTATCAAATCCTGTTTAATCTCTTTTTAAGAACACAGCCTTTTCATCTCTCCAGCCCCTCATGGGAAATCCCCATTTAGGACCATCACCGTAAGGGTCATTCCTTAAGGTCATAGAAGACGTGCTGCTCGATGCATACAACTCTCACTAAAATGACAGTGTAGGATGGTGTGTGTTCTGATGTTAACCAAGGACGAAGAGACATCTGAAGTGTCATTGGTCTGTTCTGATGGGTCATTGAGGTGCATCGCAGCACTGTGAAATCGGAAAACTGTTAGCCTATATGCATTTAGATGTAACAGATTTTAAGATGTTTAAAGGGACAGTCCACCGTTTTTTCATATTAAACTGTTATTCACTTAACTAAGACGAGTTGATGCATACCGCTCTCGCCTCAGTGCGTGCTCTCAATCGCTCTGGCGCGTGAGACACTTTGATAGCACTTAACTAGCCCAGTTCATTCAATATGGGCCAAGCAGAGAGGCGACAGAGGTATGTATCAACTCGTCTTTGTAAAGGGAATAACATTAGCCTGACTTCGTCATACTCATTTCCTATCGGAAGATGAGTCTGAAACCCCTCCGTCTAGGTTTGTCGTAACCGAACCAGGAAAAAAAAACCCCTCTGCACTCAATTGGATAGTCGGTAGACCTACAACCAATCAGAGCAACGCATAAGTCGACTCCTTTGCATAGCGCAGTTTTCAAATACAGAACGTAGCCTAACCTTATTTATTTTAGAAGATAAATAAAGAGTGTTGCTTCTTTTACTTACTTCTCCATGAGTGCCACCAAATGAGAAACCACAACGACCACAGGCTTTTCATTACGTCCCATCTTCTTAGCGACCGTCAGAGCCAGCTGATAAGTTACACTTTTCCTGAATCATGTAGGAAGGACGCCAAAAATATCTTTCCGATCGACAAATGCCTTGATTGCAGTTCTGTTTGTCTATTAAATTAATGCGCTGTCGATTTATTTTACAAAAGACGAGACATCTCAATTCTCCAGCTGCACTCATCTTTGACATGCGCTCTTTGATAACGTGATGATTACGTCCTTGCAGATCATCTGTCCATCTTCGTATAAAGCCCGCCCTGGCAATTTGATTGGCCCGATGATCTCTGAACCGACCATAATTACTCCTCAATGGATCGAGTCCAGACCGAACTTCCCGTCCAAAAAATGTTGTGGGCGGAGTTCGGGCTGGCATCCAGGCTAGAATAACATAGTTTAGTGTGAAAAAAACGGTGGAGTATCCCTTTAAGACCTAAACGTAATATTATGAAATATTACAGTTTAAAATAAAATGTAATGTACAGTATTCCTGTGATCATAGAGTGCCGAAGTGATGACGTCACTTTGTAGGACAACTCGGAAGATAGCGGCGCAGGGGTTCCCTCGGTCGAAAAGCAATGCATTTTCCCATAGACTTTTGGAAAATCGCAAAAAAATAAGATCTGTGTTTAACAAAGGGTTGTGACCCTTACACGTTTTGTTTAGCAAGATAATCTTTACAAGTTAATCCAAAATTTCTACATTTTGAAGCCTATACAAAGATTTTAAAAAAACACAATCAGACACAATAAAGTTTAAAAACCACAAGCAGGTTATAACTGTGTGTTCTCTGTCATAGATCAAAACGTGAAAATATTTAGAGGCTTTGTTCACCACAGACCTTATTTCAGGCGATTTAGCAAAAACCCATTCAAAAATCCCATAGGCTTTAGAGCGAGGCTTTAGAGTGACATTTATAACCCGGAGTGCTAATGCTAACTCACTTCCGCGTTTTGGCCTACAGAGTGACGTCGAAACTTCGGCACTCCGTGTCACATGATTCTTCAGAAATCATTCTAATAGGCTCAAGAAACATTTCTTATTATTATCAGTGTTTAACGCAGTTGTACTGCCTAATATTTTTGTTTTAAGTGTTTTCAGAATTCTTTGATGAATAGAAAGTTCAAGTGAACAGCATTTACTTGATTTTTTTTTATAATATAAAAGTCTACTGCTACTTTTGACAAATTTAATGAATCCTTGTGGAATAAAATTCATTTTACTTTTTTTTTAAGAGGCTACTGGTGTATTTTTTTTTTTAGATAGATGTAGGCTAGGCTATACATTGAGATTCTGTTGACAAACACAAAATGACTTCATGCATAGCTACTGTACTGACGATGTGTCAAAAAACGGCATTAATTAAAATCACTCTGGAATCTCTCCAGCCAAAAGCGTGTTTTTACATTCTCCACTGGATTTGCGAGAAGGTACCTGAGGGACACCGTAGAAAACGGGGGCAGAGGGAACGGGCTCTTCATTCATTTTCATCACCAATCAGCATGCGCCTCTTAAATAATGCATTGATCTCTGGGCTTGCTGTTAATTCCCCCGTTATCAAGATGTGCAAAGTGAACGTGGCAGCGCTTGATGGATGAGAGGTACAGGCCAGCTGTCTATTTGCTTTGACAGACATATTCCCACTGCAGTGGAAGCTCACGCAACCTTTGAGTAGCAACGTCTTATCTGTCTTTCAAAGTAGAGCAGAGGACAGAGTCTCATTAAACCAAAGGCAGTGCTTTTCAGAAACAACTTATAGCAGTTCGCATATAAAGCTCTTTCCTGGCGGATGCAACTTCATTCTGAGATACCCCTCAAAAAGAGATGCAAGACATTCCTTCAGGCACAAAATGTAACGTTAGTACATCTTCACTTGTCTGTAACACCTGTAATCGTCTGCCCACAAATGACCATGAGATGAAACTACATTACATATCTTCTATTGAAATAGGAAGCATTCTTCCTATTGTGCAAAAAAATATATACTTGGATGACTGAGATTCTGATGTGTGAATACTTTTCTGTCCCATGAGACTAGAACTGAGGAGTGTCAGATTCAAATATAAAATTATAATATACACTCTGTCGTTCAAAAGTTTGGGACTGGTAAGTTTTTTTAAGAATAATTTGAAAGTAGCCTAATGCTGTGAAATATTATTACAATTTAAAATTGCTGTTTTCTATTTAATTTATTTTTAATGTAATTTATTCGTGTGATGGCAAGGCTTTGAACCTTTGCACCTCATTGCAGTCATAGACAGTAAAATAAATGGACAGAGCGATCTCATTGGAACTCCATTGAGACGACTGAAGCCCGTTTTTGGCGATTTTTTAGCACTTCCGTCCCTGACGCGCAGACTCATACAGAGCTAGTCTACGTAGATGTGACGTGCGTGACCCGTTTGATTTCTAGTGCGGTGGCATGAGAAATCTGAATCATTCCCTTCCGAAACATGCGCAAAGGCGGAGAGTATGAATAGGAGCTGTCCACGGGCTAGGAGAAGAAGACAAGTTTGCTAGGTATTCTGATAAATTATTTTGTCATTTTGCCTCCACGTTTCCCGATTGCGCGCGAGCTTCTTCTCGTGTCCATACGGTAATCTCAAAACGGCGCGACAGAGAGTCGCGCGGGTATGACGCAATCGTTAGCCTACTTTCACTAAAACTGCTTCTACGGGGCCATAACATAAGCTACAAGGTAATGGAGCTATTTATACATTGTCGAGTTCCTTTAGAACTAAATAAAGGACAAACGGGGTCTTCAAACGCCTTAGATGTAAAGTTATTCACTGTCAAAGTGACGCCAAAATGAACGGGAGTCAATGGGAATGCTAACGCAAGTGAAGTTCTGCCGCAAGATGTCAGCTCCCACGAGGCTTCAACATCCGGTCGATGGATTACCCCCTTGATTGCAGTACACGAGATCCAGGGGGTGGAGTCGGATCCAGATCTGAGGGGTGGAGTTGGGTAGGATTAGGGGTGGGTGGGTTTACTGTACGTTCACACCGCCGCCGACTTGAGCTTCCAAAGCAGCCGGAAGTCATTCATTTTCAATGGAAGCTGGCTTCTCTCAGCTGCAAGGAGCGCCAAATTCCTCGGCTTCGCGTTTTGGGCGTTTTGAGCGTTTTGAGCGTCAATCTGAAAGTTGAAAGAAGCTCAACTTTATGGTAATGAGCTATGACGCGATTCAGCGGCAAGCAGCGGCAAACGCCAGCAACCAATCGGAATAAAGACGTCCTTCACTCTGGCTGATTCCGGAGACACATACGATGTGAACTTTCGTTCCTACCTAAACATTAGTTCCGAGAAAATGGAGGAGAAGCTGAAAATCTCCAAATCTCCGAGTCCGACGTCTTCTCCCCAAATGCAGTAAAGCAGCACCAAACACAACAACTTCACGATTTTCCATAATGATCCAGTGATAAACATTTGAGAATGAGCGCAACTTTTATTTGAAATATTTACAAACGCTCGCTAATAATAATAAATAGTTAATTATTAATTTTCCCCGACGGTTATAAAGCGGTTATAAAAATGCTGTCATTATAAAAGTTTTATTCAATGTATTGCTTGTTTTCTCGTTTTATTACATTTCATATTGTGACACTTCTCTTCTCCCTGCAACGTCAAAGCGTTCAAAGCGTCAACGAGCTTCCCCGTGCTTTTTGACAAGCGTCCTTGACAGAGCGGCCAGAGCTTCTTTGACGCTCAAGTCGGCCGCGGTGTGAACGTACGGTTAGGGATCAGGGGGTGGAGCAGGGTATGTTTAGCTTCAGTTTTTTTTGTTGTTGTTGTTTTGTTTTGTTTGTTTTTTGAGAAAAAATGCTTTATTACACTTTTATGTACGTATTGGGTTCTACTTACTTGAGGGCTGTGTTCCAATTTAAAGGCTGCATCTTTCGAAGGACTGGGACTCCAAAGGCCACGCCTTCGGATGCAGCGTTGTTAAATGGGACGGTCTAGCTATCCTATGGAGGATTGTTCTTGTTGCCTAGCAACTGTGACAGCTGCGTTGATGAGTGACTAACGTTGGAACTGGACTTTTTTGAAAGTTATATTAACCCTCTACAGCACAGCGTTTGACAACGGAAAGTTTTCTTAAGCCCCATGTCTAGTTCGTGTTTCTTTAAATGATTACAACCAATTAGAATGGTCAAAAAAGATGTGGGAGTCACTATCAAGCACCATTTGAAAGCGGTCTTTTCTTTTCTGACACATGGTCACAGGAGCGCATGAGAAGAAGGCAGGATTATTTGATTAATGTCTTATTTAAACTGTACATAAAAATATACATGTGTGTATGAAGGTGTAGAGAATGTTTTATTAAGTTTTTTTGTTGATGTTCAGAAATTCAGTTTTTATTTCATTGCATGAAAAGGGGTACTTTTCAGGGATGTCTTCTTTGCTAACAATGTGGTTGGACGTTATCACATATTAGTTCACAATATATAGGCTAAGCTCATTTTTATCATGTACCATCAAAACATGTGCAGTAGAGAGTTTAACTGTCTGAAAAAAACAGGGTTCACAACTGTCTAAATGTGACTCTGGATCACAAAACCAGTCACAAATAGCACGGTATATTTGTGGAAATAGTCAACATTGTATGGGTCAAAATTATCAAATTATCTTTTGTGCCAAAATCATTAGGATATTAAGTTAAGATCATGTTCCTTCATGTTCTGTGTTCACATGATACAGTATATGAATATGATACTGATGATGTCATTATTTGAGTTGAGTGACAGAGAGTTCAGATGTGGTTAAGGTGCGTCCTCTGCTGGCTACAGGCTGAAGTTACAACATATACAATTATTCGCTATCAATAGGAAATACAAGTCACAAATTATCTTAAAATATCTTCTTATGATTTCCCAGCTGATTTCTTATACAGCAAATAAATTCTACGTGCATCTCAAAACTTTTCCCTAACAAAAAGTCCCCACGTAATTAATTTCAGCTAATTATTACCAATTAACTGAAGATTTAAATGACCTGATTCTGAGTTATGTTCTCATTCATCTATCACCCTATAGCCCAACACTGGGTTACCACTGCAGCTTAGCAGGGTTGACCCTGGTCAGTACTTGGATGGGAGACTCCTGGAAAAACTATTGCTAAAGAGATGTTAGTTTGGCTAGCAGGAGTCTGTGTGGGTCCTAACGCCCAGTAGCCTACAGTGAGACACATTCTGCCTATAGTATAGACTACATACAGATGAGACGTTAAATCGAGGTTCTGACTCTCTGTGGTCATTAAAAATCCCAGGATGTCCTTTGAAAAAAAGTAGGGGTGCAACCCCAGTATCCTGGCCAAATTTGCCCATTGTGCCAGATTTCCTCATAATCATATATATATATATATATACATATATATATATATATATATATGTATATGTGTGTATATATATATATATATATATATATATATATATATATATATATATATATATATATATATATGTATATATATATGTATATATATACATTATACATATATATATATATATATATATATATACACTCACCGGCCACTTTATTAGGTACACCTGTCCAACTGCTCGTTAACACTTAATTTCTAAGCAGCCAATCACATGGCGGCAACTCAGTGCATTTAGGCATGTAGACATGGTCAAGACAATCTCCTGCAGTTCAAACCGAGCATCAGTATGGGGAAGAAAGGTGATTTGAGTGACTTTGAACGTGGCATGATTGTTGGTGCCAGAAGGGCTGGTCTGAGTATTTCAGAAACTGCTAATCTACTGGGATTTTCACGCACAACCATCTCTAGGGTTTACAGAGAATGGTCCGAAAAAGAAAAAACATCCAGTGAGCGGCAGTTCTGTGGGCGGAAATGCCTTGTTGATGCCAGAGGTCAGAGGAGAATGGCCAGACTGGTTCGAGCTGATAGAAGGGCAACGGTGACTCAAATAACCACCCGTTACAACCAAGGTGGGCAGAAGAGCATCTCTGAACGCACAGTACGTCGAACTTTGAGGCAGATGGGCTACAGCAGCAGAAGACCACACCGGGTGCCACTCCTTTCAGCTAAGAACAGGAAACTGAGGCTACAATTTGCACAAGCTCATCGAAATTGGACAATAGAAGATTGGAAAAACGTTGCCTGGTCTGATGAGTCTCGATTTCTGCTGCGACATTCGGATGGTAGGGTCAGAATTTGGCGTCTACAACATGAAAGCATGGATCCATCCTGCCTTGTATCAACGGTTCAGGCTGGTGGTGGTGGTGTAATGGTGTGGGGAATATTTTCTTGGCACTCTTTGGGCCCCTTGGTACCAATTGAGCATCGTTGCAACGCCACAGCCTACCTGAGTATTGTTGCTGACCATGTCCATCCCTTTATGACCACAATGTACCCAACTTCTGATGGCTACTTTCAGCAGGATAATGCGCCATGTCATAAAGCTGGAATCATCTCAGACTGGTTTCTTGAACATGACAATGAGTTCGCTGTACTCAAATGGCCTCCACAGTCACCAGATCTCAATCCAATAGAGCATCTTTGGGATGTGGTGGAACGGGAGATTCGCATCATGGATGTGCAGCCGACAAATCTGCGGCAACTGTGTGATGCCATCATGTCAATATGGACCAAACTCCCTGAGGAATGCTTCCAGCACCTTGTTGAATCTATGCCACGAAGATTTGAGGCAGTTCTGAAGGCAAAAGGGGGTCCAACCCGTTACTAGCATGGGGTACCTAATAAAGTGGCCGGTGAGTGTATATATATATATATGTGTGTGTGTGTGTGTGTGTGTATATATATATATATATATGTGTGTGTGTGTGTGTGTGTGTGTGTGTGTGTGTGTGTATGTATTGGCTTCATCACTCAGTCTCCTCTCCACCAATAAGTCAGTGTGGTGGGATTTCTGGTGCACTATGGTTACTGTCGCATCATCCAGGTGGATGTTGCACGATGTTGTGGTTGAGGAGACTCCCACCTTCTATGTAAGGAGCTCTGAGTTCCTATGAAAAGGGCTATAAATGTAACTAATCATCATTATCATCATAGCTCTATAGTATTCCATTTCCAATATGTCAACAATTGACTCATTAGTGTTTATTTTTCCTGTAAAGAAATATATGAGAAACAAAATAACATCCTAAAGCTCCATTAAGTATCTTAAGCTGTAAAAGAGCAAGTGCTGAACAATAAAATTTTCTTCTGGAGTCTGATCTTAGCTTGGTTATCGTGTGAGGCATTATATAATATTAGGCTATATATTGTATAATTGGCTATTATTATATTATATTAATACATTTCCTCACAATTAATATGATATGATATTATGTGATAATATAATATATTATATTATACTATAATATAATAACTTTTCACTTTTGCCTATAATTCTGCATGTTTTATTCTCTCCATATGGCGGCGACATTACTGCAGAAATCACACACTTCCACTCACCATCATCCTCTACTGCTGGCCTGTCTGTGTGAGTGTTTGGGTGTGTGTGTGTGACTGTGTGGATGGAGGAGGCAGAGCCAAACACACACACAGACCAGGACCATACCGACCGGTCTGTCTCCTTAAGATGCTGGAATAACGGCGAGAAACGAACATCTTTAGATTGTTAACCGTGACCAGCTCACTTACTGTCACCAAAATGTCTGGAAAAATAGACAGTAAGCAAGGTGAGTGTTTACATTTGTTTACATTTATTAATAATGTGTAGATGAACTTCAGTTAGCCGCGTTAGCATTAGCGTCAGACGAGGGTTCAAGGCCACTGACAGGATCAGTGCATCTTATCTTTATCTTATTTTTAATAGCGAAATACTTAATATAAATGACCTGTAATATATATTTTTGTCATGAAATACATTTATAAAAGGATATGGTATAAATGTCTCTACGAGTTCGTCTCAGACAGCTGTATTTGGGTGTGGACGGAGGTCCTCAGCGCTGTTGTTTACTTTAGCTAGCTATCAGACTTTTCGTTTTCATATTTCATATTTCTCGTATTTACTGTTTATTTATAAGATGTAGTTTGTGTTATGTAGCATTGTTATCTATGTAGAGTTTTTGTTACAGTTGTTTTTGTGTTGCTGTCTGGCCTTTTCTGTTTTTTTGTTTGTGTGTTGAAATGGTCTGTTGTGCACAAAATTGATTAGTCTGTATATTTAAGTATACTGACTATTATTTAAAAGAAAAACCCGAACTTTTATCAGACGAAATTTCTCATTTATGTTGTATAAAAGCTATAGTTTATATGAGCTTGTGGCAAATGACAGTCTGTTAGACAGACAGTTTATAGGCTATACATTCACAAAGTAAGATAGAAAGCGACATTCCCTCTGGTTATTAGATTCTATCCTGTGTTAACGAGTATTTTTACTCGTGTGTGTGTGTGTGATGAATATTGTTAAGCAGACAGGTAACAACCACTGTCACTTCCTTTCTCAGAAGTTTTAGAGAAGTTAGAGTTATTTACTATGCCAGTTCCATAATATTCAATAGACATTTTGAATGTCTTGTTAAACATGATTCACAATATCCACTGAGATATATTGAAATACATATTTCTAGTGCATCAACACTCTTATATTTTATGTATTTATCTGTGGTTTGCATGATATTTATGTGTTTGTTTTTTGTGCCTATCATTTGTCACTTCCTTAATAACCTGGTTTGGAAAGATTTTAATCACTTAATTCATGTTAGGCTTGCTAGATTAGTGGTACGTAAATTGTTCTGTTAAACGAAAGTTCAGTGGCTGTTTTTATGAATAAGACAATATATCTGTTAACTAGCCTGTGAGGTTGCAGCATTGTCACTTCCTTTCTGTGAGGGTTCAGAGAAATTTGAATCACTTGTGGGTAAGTGGTGCTCTTCTTGTTAGAAGTTTAGTTGTTCATCTCTAAATGGCCCACTAATGTAGACTCTGGTTTGCGTGGGAGGAGGTTGGCACAATGTCTTCAGGTTTCAGACATAGCCCTATCTCTTGCACTGCACTTGTTTTAGCTGGTAGATATGTTTGCATTTATTTTGTTTCAGTAAGAATCAGAAACTGAAAGGGGAAGTTTCTTTGCTCCTTTCAAGTTTATCAGGTCATGCTGACAATATTTTCATCTTCATCTTTCTTTTTTTTATCATTTAAAAATAGGCTATAGAACTGTTGTGAATTGCAACTTTGCACAAATCTGTTTAGAGTGATTGCATTGTAAGATAAAACCAAAAAGACCAAACCAAAATCAATGCAAAAATTACAGTACAAATCTAAAAAAACAGGTTTTACTTGAAAATTTTACTGTAATGGAGCTTTGTGCTTTGATATTTCAGTAACACTTACAATAGTCATATTTACTAAGTAACATGAACTAACAATGAGCAATACATTTGTTACAATATCTATCAATCTTTGTTAACTAACACAACCTTTGATTTTAGTAACGTATTTGTAAGTGTTGAAATTAATATTAACTAAGATTAATAAATGCTTAAGAAGTATTATTCATTCTTAGTTCATGTTAACTAAGGTTAGGTAGTAAACTAATGTTAACAAATGAACCATATTGTAAAGTGTTACCGATATTTGAAAAACCCAGCCACCGTGTTTGGTAGTTGAAACTTCAGGTTAAGATGTGGCCAGAGTTTGAGCATGGTTCATTCTGCGTAAAAGAAAAAAATATATATATATGTTCAGAGGTTGTGGTCGACTACTCTGTTTCAGAAGAGGATATGCTGAAAAAGAGGATATGAATTAGTAGATGTCACTTCTCACTACGTGAGGAGGAAGAAGCAGATGGAAAGATCACATCCTCTAAAGGCTGAAGCTCATCTTATTGGTTTGCCTTGTTTTTATTAGCAGAGCACCGCATTTTCTTAGACAGTCATTCCACAAGTTGGCTCTCATGTTACTGTGAGATGAGACTGATACGACTAACATCCTTCTGGGTAATTCCAGTCCTGCGCAATTTTAAACTCGTTCATTATCTTTCAGTAACCTTTTCAGATTATTTTCCTGCTGTTAGCCTATCTCTTTTTGTTTTTGGCTGATAGAGAAATAACAAATGTAATTGTTAATTTACAATCTTTTTATTTAAGTAAAACAGTCCTAAAATAAAATAGTTTGATGACTAACCAGTTCCAAATTTTTGATTGTTTAAGGAGGAATGAGAATGTCCTTTTCGCTCAAGCTGCATCTGCATCTCAAAAACCAATGAGGTTTGTTCTTGCGTGTCTAGAAGGTTCGGTTGATCTTCTGTTTATGTTCACTGATCAATTTTTTAAGGATTAGTTCACTTATAAAAAAAACTTTTGCTGATAATTTACTCACCCCCATATCATCCAAGATATCTGTGTCATTCTTTCTTCAGTCGAAAAGAAATTAAAGTTTTTGATGAAAACATTCCAGGATTTTTCTCCATATAATGGACTTCATTGGGAACCAAATGGTTCAACGTCCAAATGAGAGTTTCAGTGCAGCTTTAAAGAGACGATGAATAAAGGGGGTCGCACACCGGACGCGCAGCGCCGCGCCGCGTCGCGCAGCGCCACGTCTTTAAAATTCGAACACATTATTCTCTATGAGTGTACACACACCGGCGGCGCCATTCGGCGTCTGTCCGCGGCGCCCAGCAACGGCTCAGGACGGTGTTCAAAACCCTGCAGCGCCACAGAGCGCCATTTACATAGTTTATATAAAATTTTAATTATTTTTGACTCAAATCGTTGCGGATGGATCCTGACTTCGCACTATGCTGCAATATACATTTGGTTTTGCATTCATTTACAGAAATCAGCCGCTTGAATGACAATTGCTGAATGTTATTGGATTTTTCAGGTGAGATTCTCAATTCATTCAGTTAACGGATGCTCTGAGGTAAAGTTTTCAGATTGCAGACTCAGCAGCGATTTTATTTAATCGTGCAGTACAATAATAACATAGAACAGACATTATCTTCATTTCCTGTCATTAAATATTACAATATTGCTGGCCATACACTAATGAGAAAGTGCGCGTCCGGTGTGTGATACCTTGAGTTGTCCTAGACGCGACGTGACGCGGCGCGGCGCTGCGCGTCCGGTGTGCGACCCCCTTAAGGGTCTTATCTAGTGAAACGATTGGTCAGTTTGGTCAAAGTTTAAGTTTTATAAGCACAAATGCTCGCCTTGCTCTGTTCTGTGATGCGTGTTCGTGACTCTCCAGTTCGAACTCGTTAATCAAAATGAACTAATCTTTTTTCGAGTCATTTCGTTGAATGAACCAGATGACTCGAAAAAAGATTTGTTCATTTTGATGAACGAGTCCGAACAGGAGAGTCACAAACGTCTTGGATGACATGGGGGTGGGTAAATTATCAGCAAAAGTTTTATTTTTAAGTGAACTACTCCTTTAAATGTGAATAAAAACTAAAATAAATCTGTTCATCATCAAGCATTCGAGTCTCTTCAGAAAATCAGATTTCATCAAAAAAGATCTTCATTGTGTTTCGACATTAGAGTTTTATATTTTTGGGTGAACTAGCTATTGCTTTAAAAGTGGCAAACTGTTTGATCCTGTCTTTTCAATAGAAAGAAAAACTTCTATCTTTGAAATTTGGTTGTCTTCCTTACGCCTCCTAAATACTTGGGAGATAATCTACTCTACTTTCAAAGCTAGGATCCACATGAGTCGAACATCCTCCTGACAAAACTCCATTGAACTCACTTGTCAGACTCTTTCTGGCTCTGACAAAAAAAGAATCTGTGTCGTATGGGTTGAAACTTCACAGAGCGCCTTCGCAAACCCCGAGCACTTCATTCCTCTAATGTGTGTGAGGATAAATTGCCCCTAAATGGCTTTGTGCCCTGCACAATAGTGTCATCACCAGAATTCGTTCCAGAGCGACGCACTCTAAGAGAGCGATGAGACCCACTGTGACAAATTCAGTTTATAGTCAAAGCGGATTTCACTGTACACAAAACCCAAAAGTCAAAGTCTTTTTTCTTTTTATGAATTCGCAAGGTACAGAATATAGCGTATTGGACCTGAAAGGTACTAAAACTAATAAAAATAGTATTAAAAAATAAATTAAAATGTTATTGTTAATTAAATACCAAATATAAATTGGGAACTAAATAAAATAAGCATAGTTGAAGTACCTAAATACTAAAAGTAAACCTGAAATAAAATTAATTGAAAGCTAATTAAAACTAATAAAACATAATGTATAAAGAAATGACAAAAGTTTAAGTAAAATTAAAAGGTAAAAGCTAATTCAAAATATGTATATATTATAATATAATTATATTATATAATATCATAACAGTACTATAATTGCTTTTGTCTGGGCGACATCATGTAGCGTGAAATGTCACTTTATATTAATATGAAGGTGTGAAACAATATTTATTACATTTTTACAAAAAACTGGTTTATATTTTAATAACCATGAGGAAATGCACTAATTGTCCTAATAATAATGGTTTTGTTTTCCTTCAGAATCCCAGCGTTCCCACTTGACATCCTTTACAATGAAATTAAAGGACAAATTCCATTCTCCCAAAATCAAGAGAACGCCATCAAACAAAAAGTCCAAACCACCACCAGAGCAGCCCGTGAAGTCCCCAGAAAAGACTGTGACCAAGGTACAAAGAAAAGTTACTATCGTCATAGTATTTCTGGATGTTCACTATAGAAACAAAGCTTTTTTCTGAAAACACAGGCAATTTGAAAGCAAATAAGCACATTGATGGTTTTGTTGACATTATTTTCCACGTTTAGAGTCTGAATCGATTAGAGGAGCATGAGAAAGAAGTGGTCAGCGCTTTGCGGTATTTCAAGACTATTATCGACAAGATGGTGGTGGATAAGAAGGTCTTGGAAATGCTTCCTGGTTCTGCTAGCAAAGTTTTGGAGGCTATCATGGGCTTGGTACAACTTGATGGCAAGACACTGAGCAGGTAAAAAAGTATCTTAAGTTTAAGCATCTTGAACAAAGTTTATTGTTCAGCTTTAAAAAATAACATGCTTTTTCCACAGTCATACTCATACATTTTTATTTTACTTCCCCCTCTGTCCGTCTGCAGTTCAAGAGTGTCCTCCTGTCTCAGTCGACTCTATCAAAGTCTTGCAAACCTGATTCGCTGGTCGGACCAAGTGATGCTGGAAGGGGTGAATTTGGAAGATAAAGAAATAGTTGCAACTGTCACCACTGTGATCAAAGCAGTGCTGGATGGTGTGAAGGTATTAATGTTCAACAGAACTCTGTCAGGGCTTGTTTTCCGTCTGTTAACATCTCCATCTATTCTCCACCCATATTCCAGCTGTATTTAGACATGGGTTGTGTTCTTAGTTGATAGTATTGTGTGTAAAGATGACTTTGCCTGTGGTTTCCTGTAGGAGCTGGTTAAAGTTGCCATTGAGAAGCAGGAGCACCCCTCCCCTACGACACCCGTCAAAACCCTGCCTCCTGTCACCAGTCCAAAGCGGTAAATGAAGAGCTTTTTGTGAAAGAACATGCCTTATGAAATTCTTTATAAGTGAGGTGGTGGCTGATGTTGAAGTTTGTCATTTCGTTTTTTAACACTTTATTATGGCAGTGTTCCAGAGCCCCCCACCTCTGAGTCGAAGGAAACCGTCTCGAATGAGACCCCTACCCCAGCCGAGGCCACAGAGACCCCAAATGATGTCCCTGATGAGGAGATGGCCCCTCCTAAACCCCCTCTACCTGGACTCAAAGTGCCTGAACATTGGTATGAAAGCTTTTCTTAGTCAATCCTTAATCTTCGTGACCTGAGAAATGCGTTCAGCTATGTGTATTAGGGCCCGACCGATAAAGGATTTTGAAGGCCGATACCGATACAAATATTTGTTGGTTTTAAAATCCGATATTCCGATATATCGGCCGATATTATTATTATTATTATTATTATTTTTTTTATTAAATAAACACGCAACAAAACTTTAAAAGATTTCCCTAACATTAGTTATTTGTAGTTAATTATGAGTTTTAACTAAAATAATATGATGATGTATAACTGGTTCTCTCTGCCCGACTCTGGCTGGATCAGCAGGTTGCAGGATGTGTGGCGCGTTATACACGAGTGTTGCCAACAGGGACGGTGTAGAGTGCCCTCTGGTGGACAAACTATACTGGTGGACAAACTAGCTCCAACACTCATGGTTCTCATGACATGGTTGAATTCTTCCATTTTTATTTTATTTTTGAAATATTCATTTATCGGCCATTGTAACTGCCGAGACCGATATTTTAGAAAATGCCTAATATCGGCCTGCCGATACATCGGTCTGGCTCTAATGTGTATATGTAACATATATATATATTCATGGGTCATATATATGGGTCAAAACCAAGCGGCAACCTCCCCATCTCTCTTGAAACCAACACGAAAGTGAATTAAACTGCAATTCATCGACTGGCCGCTTGAGGCTGGCTGCAAAAGTGAGTCAAATCTGTATCTCCCTCATGTTAAAATGCCCAACTTCACAGCAGAAAAAAACATGTTTACGGCCTGGTGGCAAATAGTTGTTTTGGTCTATATCGCTTATTTTGCCCTTACTAACGACTGTGAGGGGGGTGAATTTTTTACAAGTCATCCGTATAAATTATATTAAGCCTTAAAGTTCTGCATAATTAAGGGCGTGGCCACTTGAGTGACAGCTGGATTGCCGCTGCTTTCACTGCTAATCGTTTGTCTGCTGTCTGTTAGCGTCACCCTCAGCTGTGTTTGTGCTAGCCTTTTTTTCGGGATTATTTCCAGTTTTGGGGAGTAGTTAACTACAAGTAGCTACTCTACTAACTTAATTACATTTTTCACTTGCTTGGCAGTAGCTGAGTTGCTTTTTAAAGGCATACTCCACTTTTTTTGGAAATAGGCTCATTTTACAACTCCCCCAGAGTTAAACAGTTGAGTTTTACCGTTTGCGAATGCATTCAGCCGATTTTCTGCTATTTAGAAGAATATCATTAACTAGACAGTTTCTGGTCTCATTGACTTCCATAGTATATTTTTTTTCCTACTATGGAAGTCAATGAGACCAGAAACCGTCTGGTTACAGATATTTTTCTTAATATCAGAAAATCGGCTGAATGGATTCGAAAATGGTAAAACTCAACTGTTTAACTCTGGGGGAGTTGTAAAATGAGCCTATTTCCCAAAAAGTGGAGTATCCCTTTAAACAGTGTAGCTTTTCCAGTAGCTAACTACTTTTTGCAGCAAGTTGCGGTGTAGCTCGAGCAAAAGCTACATTGCGTTTGTCGAGCCTGCACGAATCAGCGCGATGCAAGGATATTCTTCTTCTTGTTATATTACAAACTCATTTTTTGTTTAAAATGTATCACTAGAGTATTATAACATTAAATGTAGTTCCCAAATTTTAGGATTGAAAAATTGTAAACCCTGTTGAAAATGAATAGAAAATACAGCAGAATAGGTCAGGCCCTGTTGTGTGCTCTATCACAGAGCTAAAGTTTCATGGAGTGAAACAGACATAAGTGTGTTTATACGAAAGGTGGTACTGCACAAGGCGAGCAGTTTATAAGAGGAAATGAGCTGTGTTATCTTGCAGTGGCATCTTATCTAGATTATATTCTGTAAACATCTAGGTACCACAGGTGATATGGTTTGCAACAGCATGTTGTGTATGTGTTAAGCGCTGGGTTTAGCTACAGATCATTGCACAGACCCATCACGGTTTGCGGGAAGCCTAAATGAAAAGGTGTGAAAGAGAGATATAAATAGTGGCATTCTTGAGAATTCAGGTCTTGGTATGGTGCAGCAATGAAGCCTCGGCTTCCTGTAGCAGAATCATTGACATATGGGCTGTTTTCTGAGAAATGGTCTTAAGGGGATACTCCACCCCGAAATGAAAATTGTGTCATCGTTTAAGTTGTTGCAAACCTTTATGAGTTTCTTTTTTTATGCTGAACACAAAGGACGATATTTAGAAGAACACATTTTTTTTCTACTATGGAAGTCAAGCAACTGTTTGGTTCCAATCGTTCTTTAAAATATCTTCATTTGTGTTCAGCTGAAGAAAGAAGCGCATACAGGTTTGCTACAACTTGAGGATGAGTAAATGATGACAGAATTTTAATTTTTGGGTGGAGTATCCCTTTAACAGTTTCAGCTCTCCTCTGTTGACTGAAAGAGAGGGTGCAAGACGGGATATTCTGATACCAAGTCTAGACAGTAGAGGATTAAGTTGTGCTGCTGGCAATAAAGAGAGTTCGCTTTGTACTCTGAATTATTTGCTGGCATTTCCATCTTTTTGGCGGGTTACCAGCCTACCAACAAGTCTGTGTCTCCGATAGATGAGCTTTTTGTTGCAGATGCCAAGTTTAGCCTACCAACTGGTCTGTTCACTGAACAGCCTGGTGTTTTTTGTCTAGTTCAACAACCCGATTAATAATGAAATTCGCTATTGTGTGTTTTCAGTTGTCGTTGCAGCCCTAATATCCCATAAGCACAGTTAGCTCACTGAAATGGCATGTAGATGCTTTCATGGCCAACAGACATTCGGCTCCCGGCCGAGGTGTCTCATCCCTTTACCAGCAGCCCTGTGTTAGTTTACATCAGTCAGACTGTTAAAATAAATGACCATGTTAGGACTACAACAGATCTTCCAGGTGTTTTATAGTTTCCTTTCATAGTGAGAACCTTATGTAATCCCCTTTCAAGCCTCTCGTCTGGTGAAGCAATTTAATACTTTAATAAAATCTGTCTGACCTGGCATGTTAAGACTGGTTAATCAGCAGATAATCGCTATTTGTAAATGTCAGCCAGACGTACTCTACATTCACTATGAGTCAGTTCTTCTGCTAGTTGCTCTTCTGTATCACATCACTGTTAGCAGCTGTTTTAGGGCGACAGAGGAACTAACCAGACTGACTGAATGGCTGATTTATAAAGTTGCGGTTTGTGGTTCCAGAGCTGGATTCCACTGTCGCTTTGCAAAAATGTTCCTGGTTGCTTGGGATTGGTTGCAGACTTTCATAGCCCAGAATGTGTCTGTAGGTTTCTTGATTGACAGCTTGTATGGGACTTTTCATTATGACTTGACACTAGCATTGGCTAAACAAACTCTCCCTTTGCAGTCCACCGGCTCTCCCCCCAAAGAAGCGTCAGTCGGCACCGTCTCCCACGAGGATTGCTGTGGTTGCGCCAATGAGTCGCACCACAAGTGGATCAAGTCTTCCTATTGGTATCTTTCGACAGGTGAGATTTTGGTGTTTACTTGGTGCTCCAACCTACTTATGTGAAAGTGTCCCAAATGTGTTTTAGTAACCACTCAAAATTAATCTGAAGTTTTGTGCAATGAATAATCACTCAGATGTCAGTAACAAGAACTTTTAAAGGAAATGTTCTCAAAAAAAAAATTACAATTCTGTCATTTACTCATCCTAATGCCATCTGTGGAGCACAAAAAAGTCAAAGGACATTTCAACTGTTTTTGCCTATAAAAATAAAGTCATTGGGGTCTAAAACAACATTGCACTTAAATCATTTTTATTGTATGGATAAATTTTTTTTAAAAAATCTATGGTTTATAAATAATTATCAACCAACATCTGTTCCTGACTAGCCTTACTCCCACTAATCTTACTAAATATAATTTTAAAAATAATTTAAAAAATAATTTAATTGATAATATGTATATATATATATATATATATATATATATATATATATATATAAAATTCATTATTTTCTGTTTAATTTGAGTTTTTCCACTAGAATAGTACAAAATCACAAATTTAAATGTCATTGAGATGTCTCAATTATTATAATTTTTTTTTTTTTTTTTTTTTAAATTTCAAATCTAATAGAAAATCAATGCAATGAAATGAAAGGTCACTTGTTTCATGTCCGTAGCTTGGATGACTTCCTACCCAAAAATGAAAATTTGTCATTTACATACCCTAATAATCTGTAAAACAAATACGATATTTTGAATAATGTTTTCAAACTACTTTGTTCTCTTGGCTCTAAAACAACCTTAGACTCCAATAACTTTCATTTCATGGATATAAGAGGGACTGAAACAATTCAAAATATCTTCTTTTTTGTTGTATTGGAAAAAAAATAAGTCATGCAGGTTTAGAGGGTGGTTAAATGAATATTCAGTTGGGAATATTTAATGTTTGACTGTAAGGTTTACTGTTCTTCTTTTCACCTAAAGGAATATGAGGCAGATGCCTTACAAAGGCGTTTTTCTGGAGGTAGTCACTCCTATGGAGGGGAATCGCCACGACTGTCCCCATGTGGCAGCATCGGCATATTGAGCAGGTCAGATGAACAGCTGTCGTCTTTGGAGCAGGACAGTGGTCAGTGCTCTCGTAACACCAGCTGTGAGACTCTAGGTGAGTGTTTAAATCATGATTGAGAAAGCTCCTTTGAAACAGTAGCCTGTCAGGCTACACACCTCCAGTGGTTTAAATATACTGATGGAGTTTTATCTTGTCCCCTCTCTTGCTTAGACACAGCAGAGAGCTACGACCCTGACTATGACTTCCTGCATCAGGACCTGTCTAGCATTGACCAGATCCCTCCTGCACACACAGGGGGTTGTCTGAGCCCGCTCCCCGAGTCTCACCACGAATCATCCTCCTCCCCTGTTCAGTTTCAGTCGATACCACCCGCTCTCCCGAAGAAGGAACGGCGACCCCCTCTGCCTCAGGTGGAACGACTGTACTCTCAATATGACAATGTTCCAGATGAGGACATGCAGACCCCACCCTTCCCCCTCTTCGCTTCGATGCCACCCTCGAACCCTGGAGAATTCATGGGAAACTTCGGCCCCGCTGAGAACACGCAGATCCCTCAGAGCCCTCCACCCCTGCCGGAGAAGAAGAGTCGGCATAGTGAGTATGAGGAATTCAGATGTGCTGTTGGGAGGGTAGCAAATCACTGGCTTGTGGAACCGCTCTGACATGTAGCGCATATGCGTCTGGTATTTTGGTCCTTTACCAATCACATCCCCTTCTACTCTCCCTCTTTGCTTCCTGTCAATTCTCTGGAGTCCTGTCCAAAATAAAGGCCAAAAATGTTAGCAGAAATGTTCTTAATTGTAGCAAAAAGGTTGCATAAATTGTGAACCTCATTTAAAATATGTATAAACTAAACTGACACGTAAAATATTTCATTTGATTGAGGTGTAAAACAAATTTCTGAAGGTGCTGGAAAGAACAAAAGAAATGTTTTAAAAGAAAAAAAATGACTCCCTTCTGTGAAAATATTAATAATTATAAAAACCATAAACATCTGTCTCTGCTGTCAAAGCGGTTTTTCAAATGGAACCTTGTTTCCGCCACTGAATAAAAAATAAGCTAATTGCTTCTTCTTCTTTTTTTTACCCAATTGCAAATTCTGATTACCGGATTTTCTCGCAATTGCTAGTTATAAAGTCGGAATTGTGTGATAACATTTGCAATTATCTTTTGTAGTATTTTACTCCAAGTAGTATCAAAATGTCAACATTTGTGTACATTTGGTCACACTTGGTCCTATTTATCAGTTGTTGATTGGATGGAGGCGGATATGAATGCAAGCTTGCAGTCGGTTATAAGAAAGGGGCGGGGTTTATGGACAAATTGATTTGTGAAGTCTGGCATACATCAGCAAAAAAATAAGTTATTAGGTAAAAAAAAATGAAAAGATGAACCATATGCGCAGTTGAATCAATAACTCTAAGATTAGTAACATGGATTTGGAAAATAGCGTGATTTTTCTTTTCATGCCGACTTTAAAACTTTAAAAAAAAAAATCAAGTACTACGAACAAACAACTAGTTTGAGCCCTAGCTTTTCTGTTTTTCTTCAGACTAAGCCATTTTCACAGGTCACTAATTCCTTGGGCAATGTGTGCAATGTATGATGCAATATGGCAAAGCCAGTTTTTCACTCGTTTTTCTCTGTAAAGCCTCTTAGTGTTGGGTCGGGGTTGGGAAACAGTGATGTCACCTTTAGTTTGAGGTCGGATGGAATAATGTCTTTGTTGAAGAAATCTCTGACTGAATACAGTTCAAGGCCTCACCCAAGCTGGCAGGAAATGAGCTCTTGCTAGAAGACTCTTGTTTGGAGACTAGAGGAGGGGTTTTTGAATCATGTCATAATTCACGCATGAACCGCATGGCTTGACACAAGAGTTTATGTGAGTCCACACAAAGGATAGAATTTTTCTCTTTTAAAATTGATTTAAATTACAGTGACTGTTTATGTCCAATTTGTGTTTAAGCCTTTTGGTAGCTGTCATATACTGTCACTACAGTATGTATTAAAAAATATTGGCCAAGATGCTTTTGTCCATCTGCATATTTATTTAAAAATAGTCAATAAATTCAAATATAAATAAATATAGAAAAATTCTAAAAAAAATTATTATAAATTATTATATAAAAAATTATACAAAAATAAATACATTTTAAAATTAATATTAAAGTAGTTTTAGTATAGTAATATTACGATTAATCAAATACTTGAAATAAATAATTTATATATACACTACCTTTGAAATGTTTGTGATCAGTGAGATTTTTTTATGTTTTAAAATATCTTATGCTCGACATGGTTGCATTTATTTAATAAAAAAAAAAAAAACAGTAATGTTGTGAAATACAATTTGAAATAACTGTTTTCTATGTGAATAAATGTGTTTGAATTTTAATTTAATCCTGTAATGGGAAAGCTGCATTTTCAGCATCATTACTTTCATTGTCACATGATCCTTCAGAAATCATTCTAATATGCTGAGTCTTATTTTAAGACTATTTCGATACATGCATATGCCTACTGTTTTATCCAGGTTCATTCTAGTTATCAGAATATCGATAATCGTCAAGTCAAGTCAAAAAGACATCCAAGTTTGGTAGAGCAGATCAATGGTATGATGGGTCATTTAATTTGAATATCCCCATCAGTATACTAGAATATGGCCAAATTCTGATTAACTTCAGAATAAACAGAATGCTGAACACACACCATGAATGACTCGTGAGGTCAAGTGTGAAGTGTCACACTCTCTCAGCTTCTCACGATCGCAGAGCCTCTTGGCAACCTAACCCTTGCCTATTAATGCATGTGCTTGTGTGTAGCACCTGCCAGGCCTGCGTGTGAATGTAACCTATGTACCTTTTGCCTCGTCTACCCGCAGTCCTGAAATACATGCAGTTTATGGAGGACTATTCTGAGCCGATGCCTTCCGTCTTCTACCAGACGCCGCAGAGCGAGAGCATTTATGAGCAGCGCAATAGGAAGCGCTTTCAGGAAGTGTATGGCCTCAGCGACTCGTTCAGCAGCAGCGACGAGACCCTCCCTCCACCAGCGCTGCCACCCAAACAGAGACAACTGGTGAGAGCTACATCACTGCCCACACATGCTGTACACACTCTCTGTCTGTCTCATTCTCACCCTACCTAGATGTCCATGCAATGTTTTCCTTCCTACTGACAGTCACCGTTAATCACAATGGTAGCGGTGTTATGTTTCCCATAGCGTCAGAGTATTACATGTATCAAGTTGCTTATGGCATAGTATTCAAGTGTATTCATTCTCTGTTGGTCTAAGTGAAGTTCAAGTGTCGCCCAAGGCGATCAGCGTCATCTATTTCCTCATTGTGTGTTGTGTGAACACGTCTGATGTTTATTCAGCTAAAGCCTGAGAGGAACGACACAAATGTAGTAACTTCCTTCAAATCTTGCACTGTCCCTGGCTGTGTGTAACACCTGCCGCTCTTTTTTTTAGTGTTCAAACGTTAGAAACAATCGACTGAAGTTTATTTTTAACAAGGTCCCTGGTCATTTTTGTGATCCATTTCAGAACAGAAATTTGTTGTTGTTGTTTTTTTGATCCTGTAATGCAGTTTTATAAAGAGGTTGTTTTTGAAGGATGAGATGTTTTCATGTCAAAAATGATAAAATGTGTACAGGACCCGCCGGAGGATTTGAAAACTTGTATCTACTTTCACATGTAAAGAGGGAATTTACATGGAAGTCTTGAAGGCACAACAGAAATGGCCATAAAGTTACATTTATGGGTTAGAGAATGGACATGAATGTTTTGTGGCAAACAGTTTTTTTATCAAGTTTATATAATATTGTACTTGTATTATACGTTTATATGTGTGCCTTAAGGGAGACTTGTTTTATATGGTTATATAAATTATATATATATATATATAATTACATTAATATATATTCATATATATATATATATATATATATATATATATATATATATATATATATATATATATATATATATTAGGGCTGTCAAACGATTAATCGCGATTAATCGCATCCAAAATAAAAGTTTGTGTTTACGTAATATATGTGGGTGCACTGTGTATAATTATTTTGTGTATATATAAATACACATGTATGTTTATTTGTATATTTAAGAAAAAAATATTATTTATATATAAAATATTTATATTTATATATAATATAAATTATATATAAATCTATATACAGTATATACATGAAAATAATTCTTAAATATATACAAGCATGTGTATGTATTTATATATATAAAATAATTATACACAGTGCACCCACATTTATTATGTAAACACAAACTTTTATTTTGGATGCGATTAATCGTTTGACAGCCCTAATATATATATATATATGTAGCACATGACTTTCATGGCTTCAAACTGTCCTTTAAAGCAAGGAAAACAACTGTTTTAATGTTTTTTGTGCTTTTGTTCTCATTCTTGTCTTGCTAACCCATCTACCTCATTTTATTTGACTCAGTTTCCACTGAATTTTCTCTCATTCCAAGTGACTGAGCAGAAGGATTCACCAAGGTGTGTTGCTTATAGCTTTGAGCTCAGGTATAAAGTACCCTTAAGTGCTAGACTAGTAGCTATATTATGCACAAGTTTAGCCATTTATTTGTGGTTTTGGTCTTAGTAATTTCCTGTTTTTGTTCCCACGCTCTGATTAGCAAGCACAAGCAGTGACCAGGCAAAAAGTAGAAACCTTTGTCTCTCGATATTTTACAACCTCACCACTACTAGTCAATTATTTCACATTCACGATGCTCTTTCCTGGTGCACAGTAGACTTTTAGTCTGAGTAGAGGAAAATAGCTTCCAGATAGGACTTAAAGGTCTTAGGTCACGTCTAATTTTCACAAACCATGTTTTAAAACGTTTCATTTGCGCCACATTTCTACTCTTTACTAAGGTCTATTTCTCCATTCAGCTCACATCTGCTCGGAAATCTACACTGTGCATGAATCTCTGGCCTTTTTTCTCTTCCTTCCTCCACTCTTCTCTTCCCTCTTAGGCTTCCTCACACTCTGCGTCTCCTTCCTCCTCCTCTTCCTCCTCTCTGTCATGTCAGCTGCAGCAGTGTGCGTCCGGGCCTGGCCCTGGTGAGACAGAAACCGCTCTCAGCCTTTCCGCATCTAACTCCTCTCTGAACCGCCAGGGCTCCCTGCCTGTCGCTACGGTGAGTCTCGGCTGCCTTTCGCTGGCCTCTAACACGTTTTCCTTGTCTTTTTGTAACTAATAAAGTCTTTAATATCAACGCTTGCAATGCAGCGAAAGACTAGTGTTGATGTTTTAGGAACCAATTGTAGAGGTTTACTTCTATGGCACAGCCTTGCAAACACTGCAGTTATGATTCTGTAGTTTTTTCAATTCATCTTCACATGCTGAGAAGTAGCACAAACATGCATACACTGCTGATTGTCTAATTATTGACTCTGTGTATGCGTGTGTGCCTGCGGGTACAAGAGGAAACATGTTCATAGGAGCTCACATGAATCACAGGTGCTGTAGCCTGTAGGCAATGAATAGTTCACGGCCTCAATTAATGGTGGCACTGCCTTGTTAGGGTTCAGTCATTTCCCCCACGCCTCTAGTCTTCAGTGGCGGTGATCTAAAGATCGAAAGAGTCAAAGGCATGTACCTCACGGGGGTCCTGCAACTGTGACCGGCGGAAAAGCTGAGGTTAAACATGCGTTATCCCGCAGGGACCCGTTGGGTTTCCAGCTGTTAGGTGACTGAGTTGCCTGTTATGATGTCTGCTGAGCTGTATCCTCTACTGAATGACAGGGAACTCTTTTCAATACCTCTTATTGGAAAAGATGACTACCAAATATAGATGATCTGTTTCAAGGATGATAGCTGGGTCTTTGTGTACCATTTCTTTGTATTATAGAGAGAGAGAAAGCTCTGAAAAAAATTAAGAGACCACTGCAAAATGTTCTTAAATCAGCACACACACTGAATGAGGTGCTGGTTAGGTGATCAGCTAAACCAAATCTTATTTAATGAGCAAAAGTATAAAAAAAACACTTCTGTGGTCAACACTATCCTCTTGGAACAGTACCAGCTGGATGGCAAAAACAGTGCTAGTTAAATGCTAAAGTAAACCGATTTTTATCAAGCATTTAAAATATTTTCACTTATAAAAATCCACTATATCAAAAACATAATGAGTAACTACTGCAATAATGGAATGATATTAAACGGAATCAAATTGAATTAGATGAAAACAAACTAAATAAAATTGTAATCTACACCAAGTTTCGAGAAAATATTTACTCTAATGGATTCAACACTGGAAGCCGGCCTTTTGATGTGACAGACGCCAATACACTTGTAATATATAGGCAGCAATGTGGATTATAATGGAAGCAATTGAGTTTTATTGCATGATGAATGTAGCTTGCTTCCAGTTTAGACACTGTGTTAGGATTATAAACAATATTATTTGGTGGAAGATTTGTTTATTTTGATAGTTATGAATCAATGTGATCGTATATTGAACTTTTGATGTCTTCAACTTCATATAGTAATATCACTCTTGATGCACAGCCTCTTGCCAAGTTTCCAGGCACCTATAATGCTTTGCTACTAAGTGTCCTTTGATTTTAGGTGCACCAAAACAATAGTGGCTCCCTCTGAAAGTTTATTTCAGCTGTTCTTCAGCCTTGTGAGCATTAGCTCCAAACCACACCTTTACTCACCTTGACGCCTGCCAATGCTTGTGCTATCCTTCCTCTTGTTTTCCTGTAGAGCGAAAGTGCTAATGATGAAGGTGGGGAGGGTGAATACGTCAATCTGTATTCATCCAACCAAGCCAATGGAGATGTGACTCTCTCCAATGGAGTAAGTAACAGCATGTCAGCGGTGGCAGCCGTCATGCTGGTTCCTTCATGCTGCGCTTGTGCTGTTTGTGACTGTAATGCTTGGCTTTGCATCATGCAACTGGTTAATTGTGAATTTTGCATTACACTTGCTGCCAAGACACAAGTGTCCAAAAGCAACAGACAAGAAATCTTGTGCATGTTAAGCTGAGAATGCTGCACTGTGCTGGGTGGCCCTGCCCACAGTAAAATTTCATCGGTTCAAAATTCTGCTCTATATTGCTAGATTTTAAATGTAGAGAATGTATTTTTGTGACTGTGCTGGATTTAGCATGCAGTATGGACAAAAAAAGTAACAAAAAAAGCCCAATAGTTTTTAGAAGACTTTGTATGCAGACATTGTTGTGAAATTGAGTTACTCTGATAGAATTCAAGAACTGAAAAGAGGAATTGTTGATGTGATGATTGTGTGCTTTTCAAAAATAAAAGCTGCAATATAAGCAGTAGTTAGTAAACCTCTTAACAGATCATCAGATTCATCTCGAAGTAGGACGCCCAATGTTACAGAAAGCGGCGTTAAAATGTCACATCTCTGCATTACATTTCTGCGATATGTAATTTGACATTGGCCTTGAATTATTGCATGATTTAAAAAAAAAAAACATTTAAAAATTTTACTCCAAAAGCTATTAGCACCACATTTAACATTATTTGAAAGTGGGAATAAATTAAATGAATTGTATACAAACAACCAAAATACATCATTAATACATCATTAATTGGTGAAACGAGATAATTGCAGTGCAATATTTTGGTGTTTGCATATGTGGATATTTTTCGATAGAATATACATATCTAATATGTACAGATAAAAAATGTGATATAAAGTCACAATTACTGTAAGTATATTTTTTTCAATTATGATTTGTGTTTGATTATAAATTAACAGCTTAGCACAAATGATTTATCTAACCTCATGTTTAATAATCACATTGTGCATGTCGTGGGTACTAAGAAACTTTCTGTAAAGCTGCTTTGAAAAATATTTATAATGGATGTATATATGTATATATATATATATATATACACAAGTATTCATTTATTTTTACATTTTACATGTGTTGGGTCAGTAATGTTAAACAAATAAATGAATACTTGTATTCAGCAAGGATGCATTAAATTGATCAAAAATGACAGTAAAGTATTTTACATTGTTTCAGAAAATGTCTTTTTCAAATAAATGCTGATCTTTTAATGTTATATTCATCAAAGAATCCTGAAAAAAGTATCACAGTTTCCACAAAATATTAAAAACATAATACTTTCAACAGTAATAATAAAAAGAAATGTTTCTTTAGCAGCAAATCAGTATATTAGAATGATTTCTGCAGGATCATGTGACACTGAATACTATATAAGTTATAATGCTGAAAATTCAGCTTTACCATCACAGGAATGAAATACATTTTAAAAATGTATTTGAAATAGACAAATTATTTTACATTGTAATAATATTTGAAAATAAGAGTGTTTTTAATGTATTTTTGATCAAAGAAATGCAGTCTTGGTGAGCATACGACATTAAAAAAAATACAGTTATTACAGTCATGGTGACTTCACTATATTAATGTGTCATCGATATGCCCCAATCTGGTGTTAAATGTTTTGTGAAATGCAGAACTATCGCACTGTACTCTTCTCTTTATTTAGCATCTTATTAAGATATCTCGTTTTCCCCCCATTGTATGGATGCAGTGATAGGCCTTGAATTATTTTTTTTTCTGTCATTCCCAGGACTCTTCTTGTGGTGCCGAGGACTCACTCCAGGACTCAGAGTCAGAAAACAGTAAAGATCCGGCCGACAGAGAAGGGTAACTTTCATTTGATTTAAAGGAATGCTTGTATCCTCTCTTTAGTCGTTCATCTTTTGAAACAATTTCAGACGTTTTTGTCTCCCACCATAAAAATGCAATTGCCTTCCATCTTTTGGACTTTTTTTTAATACCTATCCATCCTCTCATCCACAGCTGGAAGCAGAAGTGTGTAGACACAGATTTGACCTCAGAAGAGGTGGACGAGCTCTCCCTGATTGACCATGATGAGATCATGTCTCGCTTAACACTAAAGCAAGAGGTACATTTTATGTGCAAGGTGTTGCATCTACTGCACGTGTACAGAAATGCCCAGGTTTACAAGATTATAACTTGATTTGCATTGGTTGTAATGATAGTTGAGTATTAGTGTGCTCTCTGCTGCCCTCTGCCTATGACTCAAAGCCTCTGCAGTGCCGCTATGGCATTGAAGTGCATGTGAAATACTGTTGTAAGGTCAGACCTACTGCAGAGAGCATCTCCCCTGAAAGAGTACATAAGATAATAAGTTAAAAAGCAGACTACTCGTGCCCATAAGACAGGAAATGTGTGACTCTAATGAGCTGGCTTGCTTTATCTTGTTCCAGTTTGTCTTTGAACACAAGAACATGCCTTGAAATGAAACATCCAGACCTCTCAACATGTTTCTAATTGGGGTCAGTTGACCCTAATTATATAGGGCTTCCTAAAGTCCAACTGGTCGCTGAGCCACTGACTAGTAGATTTTGAAAATATTATTTTGCACATCCTTCCAAGACGTTCAAATTTTAGGAGCTGATTACATGAAAAGCTCTAACTTTGACCTGCTTGTTGAAAACCGCATAATCCTAATCTGTATTTCTCAGAACGATGACGGCCCTGATGTCAGAGCTGGATCAGGCGATATTTTATTAGTTCATGCCACCGAAACAGATCGCAAAGGTAAGAGTAATCCCTTCTAGTTTGGGGGAGTCAGTTATTTTGTGTTCAATATCTTTTTAAAAAGCTTATACTTTTAATCAGGTAGAACACTTTAAAATGATCAAATGTAACAGTAAATGCTTTCATAATGTTACAAAAGATTTCTATTTTAAATGAAAAATGATCTATTCGTCAAAGAAAATAGTTTCCATAAAAATTGAGTAGCACAACCATTTTTTAATTGATTATAATAACTGTTTTTAAACACTAAATTATCATACTAGAATGATTTCTGAAGGATTGAATTCAGCTTTGCCGTCACATGAATAAATTACATTTTAAAATATATTACTGTTTTTTACTGTAGTGTATTTATTTATTAAAGTTCACATTCCCAAATCTTGACCTAAAATTATGATTAAATGAACGGTTCTTATGTTCTCTTTTGCAGATCGAGTTTTATACTGTGAAGCATTCTTGACCACATACCGAACATTTCTAACCCCAGAGGACCTCATTAAAAAGCTCAGCTATAGATATCCTTTCTTATGGTGGTAAATCTTTAAAGCTTTGCATTTCTTCCCCTTTTATTCTTATTAACCTTAACTCTGAACACATTTACCAGATTTTCTCTCAGCTCTGATATCGTCAAACAACGATCTAGTAAAAACACCTTCTTCGTGCTGGTGCGCGTTGTGGACGAGCTTTGGTGAGCTATAGGACATTAACACACTTAACAAACACAATTAAGGGCCATAAATATCTGAAGGCACTGATACAGTTACTCCACACTATTGGTTAATAACAAGAATGCTGAGAAACTTGCTTCTTTTCTATACAATCTTAATGAATAATTGCCTTTTTAATCTTAATATGTAATTGTCATTTTTGCCATAACATGCCCCATGTTCTTTTGTTCTTTTGAGATTATTTATTTATTTATTTATTCTAGGATGAGCACTGTAAGCTTGTAATAAGATTTGACTTTGTTATTGATTTGTTTATTTGCTTGGTTTCTCAAAAAAAATAAATAATAATAATTAAAAAAAGTTACTCCACACTATTTACTTGTTAAAAAAACTGCATAATTGTAAACATTTGACACTTTTTAATGTTAAAGAAAATTCTAATATATTGTGCCCCACAAGCTAGTAGTTATTTTCTGTTTCATGTTGCTAGTGAGTTATGAAAGTGTTGTTGCTTATGAATCATTATTTGAATAAAGACCCTTATTTGTGTGTCATCAGTTTGGTGGAGTTGACAGAAGACATCTTGAAGCAGCTCATGGAGCTTGTGTTCAGTCTGTTGTGTAAGGGAGAGCTCACCCTGGCCCGTGTTCTGCGCAAGAACATCCTAGATAAAGTCCAGCAGAAGAAGTTGCTGCAGTACACTAATTCCCTCAGAACTCTGGCTGCGCGAGGTGTGGCTGCCAGGTAATGCTCACCTCAGTCATGTTCTTTCATTATTTCTAATAAAAATCGATCCAGTGAATTTAATCTATTTTGTCTATTTATTACCAGGCCCGGCACTCTGCATGACTTCCGTAGTCATGAGATCGCAGACCAGCTGACTCTCCTTGATGCGAAGCTGTTTTATAAAATAGAGGTACAGCTTCTCTCTAATGCCATTCATCACACCTCCTACCGAGAGTTTTCCAACACGTCTTTTCTGTCTGTCTGCAGATCCCAGAGGTGTTACTTTGGGCAAAGGAACAGAATGAGGAAAAAAGCCCCAATCTGACCCAGTTTACAGAGCACTTCAACAACATGTCATACTGGTAGGATGCTTTGATTCTCAAGATAGCTTAAAACCATCAACGTTTAAGAAAAGAAACGTCACTAGTTTAAGGCCACGTTCACACTGCCAAAGTATATTGTCGTGTCAGAAGTGCTAAGACTTTTCAGTGTTATAGATATCTCCATCTTTGAAATTACTTTGGTCATTGGTAAGAGAGTACAGGCTTGACTCCAGTTGTACATTCATACGCTACTGTAAGCTGCTGTGTGAACGGGACATTTCGAGACTCACTCCTGTAAGTAAATGTGATGCCTATAAGAAAAATAGCTTATGGTCCATATTACAGCTTAACCTGCGAAAACTGCCCATTTAGACACTGTTTACATTATATACATCTATATTCGTTTGTCTACAAATTAATTGGTCACCGCAGGGTCATTTAAAACAAACTAGAGAATACGATTAAAGTGGTGAAAAATAAATGGTGAACACTTACCTAAATGATACACGATTTTTTGATTGATTAATATAGGTTTCCACTTAAAATTGATGTTGATGGAGAAAAAAATGGATGTGTAAATGAGTATACAGTACATTATATGTATTTTTATCTCTTTTTTTTTAAGGGTTCGGTCCTTAATAATACTGCAGGAGAAAGCCCAGGATCGGGAAAAACTACTTCTAAAGTTCATCAAAATTATGAAGGTACAAACTAATTTAAATTATTCATCTAAACTAAACTAAATTGGCTTGATTTTTTTTTTTATTACAAAGTAACTGTAACCCATGTCCTTTTGTATTCTAGCACTTACGAAAGCTCAATAATTTCAACTCCTACTTGGCAATATTATCAGCGTTGGATTCAGCGCCAATCAGAAGACTGGAATGGCAGAAGCAAACGTCAGAGGTAAACGACATCCGTGCTATCCCTGTCTCTTTTATTTTGGTTTTTAGCCGATCGTCATAGTAGCTTATGTTGTCTTTACAGGGTTTGGAGGAATATTGCACTTTAATTGACAGCTCCTCCTCCTTCCGGGCGTACAGAGCAGCTTTGGCGGATGTGGAGCCTCCATGCATACCGTATCTGTAAGGACATGTTAAGCATTTAAATTTGCCATGAAATGGAAATGGCGATAGTCTTTTCTTAAATTATTTTGATGTATGGCTGTGTAAAATGGCTTCTCAAACAAGAAAAAAAATGTTGATTTTGTTAATTCGGGAATTCATTGGATGGTCATGGTATGCTATTGGTCAATCCCATGAGAGACAGTAAATGTTGCTGCAAGAGGGAGAGGAAGTTATTTTGATTAAAGATTGAGACGCATTCATTTCTTTTAAAATAATGATGTGCACAGATAAATCATTTATAATAAAATGTTTAATATTTAACATAAAAACAAGAATTGTTGACTTTAAAGAAAATGTACACATTTGTATTGTAATTAAAATGTCATATTTTGTGTATAACTTCCCTATTTTTTCACAAAATGCAGAGGTCTCATCCTCCAGGACTTAACGTTTGTGCATCTTGGGAATCCAGACCTCATTAAAGGAAAAATAAACTTTTCCAAACGCTGGCAGCAGTTCAATATCCTGGACACTATGAGGCGCTTCCAGCAAGTGTGAGTACTTCGCAATCCATTTAACTTCCATAATCAGAGTGAAAACAAAATATTCAACAAAGTAAAAAATCTACTGGAACTGTATTGGATCATATTGGCATTATTGGTTCTTGGCGTTAACCGACAAATATATATATATATATATATATATATATATATATATATATATATATATATATATATATATATATATATATATATATATATATGTCTCCTAATTAGGATGGGATAGAAAGAAAACTTTTTTATCAGCATTTTGTGACTTGTACTTCTCTTTTTTCCAGGCACTATGACCTCAAACACAACGACGATATTGTCTCCTTCTTCAACGACTTCAGTGACCATCTAGCTGAGGAGGCATTGTGGGAGCTTTCTTTGAAGATCAAGCCTCGCAACATCACTCGCCGGAAAACAGAACGAGAGGAAAAGACATAGCTCACTCGGCTAGATGAACAAACTGCTTACCCTTTGAACGAAGTTGCAAGACACAGCAATCAGAAGTTTCTGTAATGGCAGCTACGGGACTGAAAACGATACTGTATTTCTGTTACAGTTTACATGAACTTTCTTTTTTTTAAACGATTAGATTTTATTTTGTAATTGCACTGCGTCTGAACCTGTGTGTAAATTTGAAACGTGGAACAGTGCCGAGCGCAAAGACGGAACACGTGATTCTGAGACATAAGATTACGGGGTTTACGGTCGTATCCTGGGATTTACGGTGATATTCCGGCACGGTCTCCCCATCTGGATGTTTGCAGTGCAAACTGAACAAACAACCAATACCACGATGCCTCAACGGGCACTTTGGATGTTGAAGTTCCTTGAAGACTGATATTCTTATTTATTTATTTTGTATGTAACAAATGCACATAGAGACTCTTTAGATTTAGGGGGATTGCTGTACGTTTAGCTGCTGGATTGAACAGCTTTAAGCATGTATGATAATGGGTCACGATGAGGACACACAGCCAGAGTTATTAATAGCACTATCAGGATTTTGTTGCTTATTCTGCAAGATTAACAGTATCTGCTTTAAATTCACTGAACTCTCTAAAATTCCTCAAAAAGGAGCAGTTTAACATGCATAGAGTTAAAAAAAAAAATCTACATGGTCATCCTATACTTCTCATTACAGTAATTTGAGGCCTATTTCAAATCAGTTGTCTTCCAATTACAATTAATTGCTAATAATCAGGGAAACTAATTGTTTTGCTAAACCTGCTTGTTATTTATTTGTAAATGTATGTGCATAGATAAACCATATTCTTTGTATTACAAGATCTTGCAAGAAAGATTTTAGGAGTTGTGTTACAGCTGTATGTCTGGTACATATAAATATTTTTCACTTTGCACACCAGTATGGTACAAAATAACCATATTTCTGTAGACCTCCCTCCGAGAGCCATCGCAGTGATCAAAGACCTACTATCAAGTGCTTGAAGCTGTTCATGAAGTGGTGTCAATGTGATTTTATTTTATATAATGCAGTTTTCCTTTTGTTTTTTAAAAGGATTTTACATGGAAATTTTGCAGAGAGATTTACTCTGTTGTTGTGAGATGTGATCAAATGTGCACTTTGAAGTTGATTGTGGGAAACAGTGATTAAAAGCTGTTGGTTAACAGTTTTTAATTGGACATGCATATGAGCCTGAACCCCTTCAACAAAACTTTCGGGGGAAACCTGTTCTAACCTGCAAATTGGACTCGTTTCACAGTTCTGAAGACCCCAGACCACAATCAAACTGTTTGAACATGATGATGATGATGATGAATCAGTTGCATATTAAATACAACTGACATGTACCTCTGTACACATAACCCTGTGAAACCTGGTAAAAATAATATACATATCATCAATGTCTTTGCTGTGTGTGTTTGTGTGTGTGAGATCCATAGGGAGGGATCAAGTTGTTCTGGTTAGGGGACAGCATAGAATAATAAAAAAGAAGCTGTGACGGTCATTAAAATCTGTGCGTGAATAAGTAATTTATCATGTGAAAAAAAAATATTTAAAAAAACGCATTAGTGATTTTCAATTTGGTCTATGGAAAGATGTTACAAACAAAAGTTCAAACTAATCTCTAATGTGTAAGGAAAAATCATACTGTGTTTCGTAAATTAATCACTTAAAATTATTTCCTATCATTATTTAGAAAGCAAATATTTTTCTTTCTTTTTAAATCCTTTTTAAATGATTTTTTCGACGATCCTAGTAAACAACAACATTTGCCAAGTTCGGACTCTTCGTTTGGCGAAAAATGTTTCCTTCCGACTTTTATTTTGAAATTGCATCATTTTCTTCCGTTTAAAAAAACTCTTCTCTTCAGATCTGCTGCATCTTCCGCTTTGTTGCTGCGCATTTATTAAATAGAATTTTTTCTTCCAGAATCCAGATAGAAAGATAACCGATTGAAGATGAATGTGATCGATCATGTGCGGGATATGGCCGCGGCCGGACTGCACTCTAATGTCCGGATCATCAGTAGTTTACTCCTGACCATGAGCACCAACAACCCGTGAGTAGCTTCAGCTTTTAGGATGTAAACAGATCTGGAAGCTGTCTAATGTGAAGTGTGTGTTTGCCCAAAAGACTTTCAAATGTAACGTTTTATTATATTAGATGCGCAGTATGCAGAAACAAGCTCATGCGAAGTAAAAAAAAATAATAATTAAAAAAGTGTTAATGCATGATTTAAGACAGTAGCTACAACAATTCACCATGTAACCATAGTTTTCCCAAAATACTATTAGCTACTGCTGTCATTTCTATAGCCACCGTAAAATGGGATTTAACTATGTAAGAATTGTTTTGTAATTTTTTTTTTAAATATCTTTTTAGTAGATACCACGATGTTATTTTGGCAAAAACAATTCCTATTGTCTTGATACAATAACCCATGTCTTGTTTTGTCATTTAACACCCAATTCTCTGATAAAATCAAGTAGTCAATGTCTCACTGGAATGCATCAAAGAAGCCAAATGCATAAAAGTGTGTTTCTCTCTTTCAGGGAGCTGTTCTCACCATCTCAGAAGTACCAGCTGCTGGTGTATCATGCTGATGCCATCTTCCATGATAAAGAGTACAGGAACGCAGCCTGTAAGTACAACATGGCTTTACAGCAGAAGAAAGTGCTCAGTAAAACATCTAAAGTGCGTCCCTCCAGCACAGGCGGCACGGCATCTGCAGTGCAGGCGCAGGTGAGCTCCACCAAATGTAATAATGAGTTGACTAAGGAGTTTTTGGTAACTGAATGGCTTTTCTGAGGTAAATGTAACATTGTGTGACATGGCTTTTTTGGTTGATGTCTTTCTCCATTTGATAAACTGATTGGGCAATTACTTTAGACATGATATGGATTTCGATAAGTACTGTATTCTGATGCTCATTCATTTTGTTCTGTAACAAGTATATTACGCTACTCTTCAAAAGTTTGGTGTATGTTAGATTAAATGTTTTTGATGGAAGTCTATTATGCTCACCAAGGCTGCTTTAATTTGATTTTAAAAAATGATAAAACATGATATTGTGAAATATTGTTACATTCAATTGAGATTTTCAGCATCATTACTCCAGTCCTCAGTGTTACATGATCCTTCAGAAAACATTCTAATATGTGGATTTGCTGCTCAAGAAACATTTCTGCCACTTCATATTTTTGAGGAAACCGTAATAATATATTACATCTTTTCGATGAAGAGAAAGTTGAAAATAAGAGTGTATTTGCTGTGGAAATTATGGTTATCATGGTTTTGTTAATGGCTGCATTATTTCTAATGTTTATATCTCTTTAAATGAAGTTTTACTCTAGTTAACCAGCTCTGTGTTGATTAACTGCAGAACTTGCCATCAGAGATTGAAGTGAAATATAAAATCGCTGAGTGTTACACGATTCTGAAGCTGGATAAAGATGCCATATCAGTGCTGGATGGGATCCCTTCACGCCAGAGAACGCCAAAGGTGTGTTTTCACACTCGGTTATTGACTTTACAATTCTATGTGTGTGAATCTGTCAAGTTAACGTTATCATTATCATCTAAAACATGAAATAAAATAAAAGCACACTTTGTTTAACTCTATGTGTTTCAATTACAGATCAACATGATGCTGGCGAATCTTTACAGAAAGGCCGGTCAGGAACGTTCAGCCGTTACGAGCTACAAGGAAGTGTTGAGACAGTGTCCTCTGGCTCTTGATGCCATTATTGGTCAGTAAGAATACAGCATCTTGTTCTTTCTTTGTCTTTAAAGTTCACTGTGTGTGAGCTTAACATTAAAGCATCCTCCTGTGTGATCACTGCAGGGCTTCTGTCTCTGTCGGTGAAGGGGGCAGAGGTCGCTTCCATGACGATGGACGTGATTCAGAGCATCCCCAATCTTGATTGGCTGTCTGTCTGGATTAAAGCACATGCTTTCATACACGGAGGGGACAATCAGAGAGCGATCAACACTATCTGGTGAAGATTTGACCGTGTGAATGAAACTAGGCTTTTCATGATTAAATCCATAATTTCAGTAAAGCAGGTTTCTTAGCTTTTGATCGGACATTTTTTTTTGTAGAACTCTCTTTACATAAATGTTTTAAATGAAATAAAAATTGTGTGATTTGTTATTAGCCACCACTGTCATCAATCAGTCAATCAACATATTTAAGGTTATTATTGTTTATTAAAATATTTGACTTTTACTTGTAAAATGTTTAGTAGTTTTTTTTATCATTTTAAAAAATATGTTTATTTAGTTTTTGTTTCAGTAGTTGTTTTATTTCAGTGAGTTGCAAAAGTATAATTTGATTTTCATTTAAGTTTAAGTGATCTTCATTTAATTAACCAACATGATTATTAGTTTTAGTTCACAACAATTATCATATTATATGTTGATTTTTAGATTTTCCATGTGAAAATGAAATGTTTAGAAAGTAATAGCCCACCTCTGTACAATTCTTTTTTGACTTGTACGTCTCTCCTCCTCACAGCTCTTTGGAGAAGAAGTCACTCTTGAGGGATAACGTGGATCTTTTAGTGACCCTGGCGGATGTGTACTTCAGGGCTGGAGACACCAAGAACTCCATCTTGAAGTTTGAGCAGGCGCAGATGCTTGACCCATACCTGATCAAAGGTATGTGGCATTAACCAATAGTTGTATTGCCTGATGATTCTTGTTGGTTTGAATGAACGCTTAATGCTGTTTTGTAGGTATGGACGTATACGGCTATCTTATGGCCAGGGAGGGTCATCTAGAAGATGTGGAGGTTCTCGGAGGACGACTGTTCAACATATCTGACCAGCACGCAGAGCCCTGGGTCATATCTGGGTGAGTTTGACCTTCTCCTAATAGGGCTTTTAATAGGGGTGGCACAGTACATGAAAAAACATCCGAACCATTTGGTTCGCTTGTCTCGGTTCGGAGCGTGTGTTCGTCTCATGATTGGATGATATAACATTTTTTTAATACTGTATCATAAATTGTGGATAGTTAAGCTCAATCTTATATGCTGAAGTACATTTCTGGAGTGTTAAAGATTAAAAGAAAAAAGAAAACCGTGACCCTAAAACTGTGATACAAACCAGACGGTGAGTTTTGTGAACTGTGCCACCCCTAGCTTTTACCACTTGAAATAGTTAACCCTAAGTCAGTCTAAACCCTGGATAGGAACAATCACACCACTCATAATTTACCCGTTGTTAAAAATGAATTCTGGGTATTCATAAACTGCCGTTTCACAGAGTACATTGCATATTTGTGCTGTTAGTTTCATTCATTGGACGAACGCAGCATGTGACCTGTTTACATAAAGGTTCTAGAACGGCACATCCCCATATTATGTATTGCTGACTGTACAGAAGGTTGAGCAGCGAGCTCATTGGCTACTGATACAGCAGGAACCAATCAGCAGTGCCCTATAGAGGATGATGTGATTACAAGCAGATTGAGTTAAGGATCTGTTCGACTGAACAGCTAGACTTTAATGACAGAACTTTGCATGTGTGAAACGCTCCTTTACCCAGGGTTAAAAGTGGGGTTTAGAAGGACTATAACCCAGGGTTAAGCACAGTGTGAAAAGTCCTAATGTGTCTGAATCTTCTTGAGATTATTAAGACGCTAAAAGCTTTTTGAACATTGTTGTTTTCCTCAGATGTCACAGTTTCTACAGTAAGCGCTACTCTCGTGCCCTCTATCTGGGAGCTAAAGCCATCCAGCTGAACAGCAACAGTGTCCAGGCACTCCTCCTGAAGGGGGTCGCTCTGCGAAACATGGGCCGAGTGCAGGAAGCCATCATACACTTCAGAGAAGCCATGAGACTGGCGCCCTGTCGTCTGGACTGCTACGAAGGCAAGAAACATCTCATGATAACAGGGATGCGTCCGCATGCTCCATCAACCTGCAAGTCGTTTAGTTGGCTAGCTCATTTTTGTTATATTTTTGGTGGCGATGCTTTAAAGGGGATGAATTAAGAGAAGCTTTTTCTCTGAGAGCATTTTAGCAAGCTTTAGTCAAAATGGAAACGACCATTTCTGTTCTCTAAATGTGTGTTATTGATCTTGTTGTGAACAAGTAGTATATATAGTTTTTATGGGTTTTTTTTTTGACCTCATAATTTTCAATCAAAATGTCCCTTCTTGATCCTCCAATGAAATGAATTCTCTCTGGTGACGTTTGCTGGACTTTCATTTATTAATCATGTAGTCCACCTGAACCCCGCCCGCTTTAATCTGCAAAAAAACCTGCCCTGCACTCTTTCTTTTTTGATAATTAGTTTCATTCGGCTTCCTTTTCATCGTGACTTTAAAGAGATAGTTTACCTAAAAATACTATTCTGTCATTAAGTACTCGCCCTCACGCCCACAGAACACAAATGAAGATCTTTTTGATGAAATCTGAGCTTTCTGTCCCTCCATTGACAACTACACAACTGACACTTTGACACTTCATAAAGAGATCATAAAACTGAGCAGTTTAGTCCAAAAAACAGATTTAATTTAGGCTTTTAATCTTCTGCTAGGCAATAATAATAATATTGTCATATAATAAAGTATAATAATTAAACAATAATAATGTCGTAATTATATTTTAATATTATTAATAATTATTATATATTAATATTATTAATAATTATTATTAATAATTATATACTCATACTAATATTGTCATATAATAATTTAATAATTAAATAATAATAATAAAATAATAAAGTCTTTAACTTGAACTTATTCACATGTAAACATCCATCAACTCGTGTCAGTTGTGCTAAACAAAAGCTCTAGACTTTGATATAAAGAATTCAGAGACTTAACCTATTTATTTGCTAAATCTCTGTTAGTTACTCCGTTGTGTCTTTTGATTAGTCCATATAACTAGCCTTTAAACAACATTCAGAAATAGGACGGATCCCATAGCCGTTTAATTTTTTCCCCATGTCTTCAGGTCTGATTGACTGCTACCTTGCGTCTAATGGTATCCGGGAGGCTATGGGAATGGCTAACAATATTTACAAGACGCTGGGAGCGAACGCCCAAACTCTCACCATCCTGGCCACGGTGTGTCTGGAAGATCCCATGACCCAGGAGAAGGCCAAGACCCTGCTGGACAAAGCCCTCGCTCAGCGGCCCGACTATATCAAAGCTGTCGTGAAGAAAGCAGAGCTCCTCAGTATGTCGAAATTATTATTATTAGCTGATATATTAGTGCATTGCTATGTAACACTTCATTTTCATTACAGGTCGAGAACAGAAGTACGAGGAAGGAATAGCACTTTTACGAAACACTTTAGCCAATCAGAGCGACTGCGTGCTGCACAGAATGCTGGGGGATTTTCTCGTAGCCGTTAATGACTATCAGGAGGCAATGGACCAGTACAGTATAGCGCTAAGGTAGTGTCATTTCCTCTCTACTGTACTCAACCTGAAACTCTAGCATAACTGATCGTTTTATTCCTTCTGCGTAGTCTCGATCCGAACGACCAGAAGTCTCTGGAGGGCATGCAGAAGATGGAGAAGGAGGAAAGTCCCACGGACGCCACAGTGGAGCTGGATGGGGACGACATGGAGGGTAGCGGGGAGGAAGGAGACCTGGAGGGCAGCGACAGCGAGGCGGCGCAGTGGGCCGATCAGGAACAGTGGTTCGGCATGCAGTGACCCTCCACTAAGAGACTCTTAAGAGCTTGTGCACTTCAGACTTCAGAGGAAACATCCACACTTTTGCATTTTTGATGCGTTTGGACAGAGAGATGCCATAATGCTCACTGCTGCCCTCTGGCGGTGAATTGCAGATATAATCCAATTTTTTTTTTGTCCTCGGTTTTGTCATATCATGAGATTGTATTTTCAGACAAAAAACTGAACAGCACAACTAAACTAAACAACACCAACATGACGACAAAGTGATCATTTTTCAACATACAATGCTGCCATTTGTCTAAATACACAATGTTATTTTCTAACAATTTATTAACATTAATTCAACATCATGCTTCTCTTTTGTTGTTAGTACAGGACTAGTCAACTCTGGTGCTGGCCTTGTTGTATTAATAAATGTCTAATCTGTAAATATTTTCCATGCGCTTTCAAGCCTTTTTTGGTTCCAGCACCAGTAAAAGTGATGTTTGCTTCTGATGAAAATGTGTCAGGTAGATCATCCTGTGTTTTTCCCCCCCTTAATCTGGTGAATGTCATATTTCAAACCAACATAGGGTTAATAGGTTTTCTACCAAAAACAAAAATACAAATTTCACCCCATTTTTCATTACTGCAATGTTATTTTACATTGTTTACTGCTCATTCTCAATGTTGATTTCCATTATAATAATGCAGTGATGCCTTTAATGATCATCATGTTAGTACAATAGTAGTTTTTGTTTATTTTATGCAGTCCTTTTGGTTTGGGGGGTGACATTTCGTCCCGTTGGAATTATAAGGTTCTATCTGCGTTCTGAGCAGTTTTGAGATATTGAGCTTCAAAGTTTTTGCATTACATTTAGGAAAATTTATAAGGGAACAAGTTTCATTCAAACATGAAAATAACAGGGACCCTAAATGTATTCTAAACATACAATATCAAAATCCTCTCAAATTTGTAAATGGGGATTTTTGGAATGGGTCAAATGCAGATAGAACCTTCTAATTCTAAAAAAAAAACTTTTCGCTTAGAATTATAAGGTTCTACCTGCCAAAACATTATTTGAACATTTAAATAAAAAAATAATGTTGTAACAATGTCTCAACATGTGTTAGAAAGTAATATTTTATCCTTTCTATGACATTTATTTAATATTTTTTAGCACTTCCATGTATTTAGGACATTTCAAATTAAGCTAGGTAGGTCTAAATATTTTCCCCAGTGCATAATCTTCATTTTTGATATCAATTTGGTGGGTAATAAAACACATTGCAGAAATTATAATTTTAATCTTTAGGAATCTTAAAATCTTTAGATCTTAATCTTTAAAAGGAGCCACTGTAATACATCTGAGCATGACTTTATTCCAGCTAAAGTGGGCCAGGTAAAATGGCTTTCTCTCTAGACCTCAATATGGCTGAAATAACATGCAAACGTTTATTGTTGTAATTAAGACCCCCTTAATTAAATTGTTAAATATTTTATCTATAAGCCTTAATATGGTAAAAATTAAGACATTTTAAGACTTTAAAAACTGCAAGAAAATCGACATGCTTCAGCAAATTAATTCATAAAGTTTAATAATCATTGAAAAATTATTCACTGACTATATAATTTTCAGTCTTTGTCTGCACCATTCTGTTTTCGTCATCTTCACTACACTTCCCAGCATCCTCTGTGATAGTCTCCACACCTGAACTCACTCCCTCAATCATCCACCTGTTCATCGTCCTGATCATCTGTGTCACCTTGTTAGTGTTTATTTGTATCTGTATTTAGTTCTCTCTGTTTCAGTCTGAGCTTGTCTGTTCTTGTTTGTGTTTCATGGATAGTGTGAGTAATCTTCTGCCAGTCTTCCTTGTGCCTGTTTGGAGTTTTTGAGTAAATGTTTTTTATTGAAGCCTCAGCCTGTCTTCATTCCACACTACACCGTGACAGAAGAACCGACCAAACATGGATTTCCCTGCAGTAAGACTAATGTGCCTTGAGCAGGGAAACAGCTCTCTTGAGGAACACCTGGAGGTTTTCCTGGATTTTGTACCTCAAACCAGTTTCCCAGATGACTGCCTCTGCACGTTTCTACGTGTGGGACTGAACAACACCACTCTAATGCAGTTGTCTGGGGAACCACCTCAAGGAAGTCTTCACCGCCTGAGGGGTCTTCACTTTATCTTGTCTTGTTGTACCTTCTAATGTGATACTGAAATAAATCTTTCTACCGCAGTGTGTCTGGATGTCTAAGCCCGTATTAAACACACAGCAGGTTTGCACCGGCGCAGTGACCTCTGGTCTGTAATCACATGACCTCCACGCTTTGGTTAATCATTTGTCTAAAACTCAATTCCTGAAACACACACACTCTCCTGGAAAATGCCCGAATACAACGGCACTGCTGTTCCCTGGATCAGACTGTGATTGACATCAAACAGTAGAACAATAAAGAACTACAGCCAGACCACATCAGCGGAAACTGAAACAACACCTACTGTAAACTGGGGTCACACACAGGTTAACATCAAATTCAAGCACTTTCCAGATCCAATAAATTATTAGACTTAATGTGGGGACACGTTTGGTGTGTCCAACAACAATGTTGAGGTTCCATTATTGTATTTTTTTGCGCTTGAACGTCCTCGCACCGTACAACCATAGTGTACACAACACGAGCGCATTCACGCGGGAAACACTTGGGTGGAAATGACATGGGTGACGTTACTGTAGAAAACATCTAAACATAACTCGAATGCACATTCGTTCTTTTTGGCCCAGCGGATTCAAAAGGCTATAAAGACATCTCGGAGCTCTGAGCCAAAAATATCCAAAGCGATCTGATAAATATTTCATCTCCCAGTTTCAAACATCCAAAAGAGCCATAAAGGGACCTGAGAAAATATACACCTTTAATAATAATAATAATTATTAATAATAATAATAATAATAATAATAAACATGAAATGTGCTTAAAAATGGAATGTAAAAAAGGACATACTTTTTTCTGACAGCAATATGCCATAAATGAAAATCATTTATAAAATGAGAAACATAAATGAGAAACATTATATAAAAATTCAAACAAGTCTTGGATGCATGTGCAAATGTGAACAGGTAAATGTTGGTGGTTAATATTGCTTTTGTGGTTATTTGGAGTCACGTGTTAGCTTGACGGCAGCTCTTGGATCAGTCAGGACCAGAACAGCTGGGTTATGTTAGTGTCTGTGCCGTACAGCCACACCACTAGAGGGAGTGTCAGAACTACAAAGGGCCAGGAGACGCCTTCGGTGCATGCAGAGAGGGACCAGCCTCTCCTGTTGGGCTCCAGGGGTACTTCTCATTTCTTATTTGTGCATCCTTGTTTCCTTTCCTTGTTTCCTTTCCTTGCGTCTCAGCTCCACCCCCTGTAGGACGCGAGGGAAGGAAGCGAGGAAAGGAAAGGAGGACAGAGGAATAAAATAAAAGCTTTTTTATATACATTGGAATACTTGATCACTCGAGTGTCACTCCACAGTGTCATCAGCACCACTAAAAGGATCTGCCCTTATGTTGTTGAAGTTTGGTTATTTAATAAATTCATAATAAATAATAATAAAGATAGGCTATACTGTTGAAATATCTGAGATGTGTGGTTTATATAAACTGCAAAGGTAAAGTATAAATTAAAATGATTGTGACCGATGTGAAGGGGGAGGAGAATTGACATGTGCGTCACGTATAGTCAATATAACAGTTCCGCGTAGGATGCACCAATGTATCCTCGCTTATGACTCCTCAGGAAGCCTCCTCACTCCTCGATCCTCGACTCCTCACGGTGTAATTAGAGAATTGAGATGTCCTTCAAGATGGCTAAGCTCGATCGGTATCCGGGTCATAGGAGGGAGGACGGAGGAGCGAGGAGACGAGGAGGGATATTGAGAAGCACCCCATGTCTTTACCGGGCTCCAGGTAGTTCCTTGCCACGAATTTGAGCAGCTCGTCCAGGAGGATGACGGGCATGAGATCTTCAGCACCATCATCCACTGGGTCACGTTCAGAGGGGTGATCTGGAAGATGACGTGTGTGGAGCAAACACAAACATGGAATAAAACATTTCACAGGGTTTCAGAGACAACAGCCAGGTGTAGGGCAGCACAAATAGCTCTATATCTCAGCTCTGGAAGGGTCTAGAGACTCCACTTTTGTACTCGGGTCTAAGACCCATGGCCCTCTATCAGAATCCAGAGTTTCAAGAAGATCAGAGAAACTCAAAATTTCGACCCCCCCCCCCCCCCCAAAAAAAATACAAACGACAGTGTAAATGTCAGTGTAATTTTGAGTTTAACTGACAGTGTAATTTTGATTGTAACTCACAGTGTAATTTTGAGATTCTCTGATCTTCTTGAAACTCTGGTTTCTCATAGAGGGCCATGGGACTTAGACGTTAGTGCAAAAATGGAGGCTCTAGACCCTTCCAGAGCTGAGATATTGAGATCCCACGGAGCATTAATGCCAATATAAATATCTCAATATCTTAGCTCTGGAAAGGTCTAGAGCCTCCATTTTTGCACTCAGGTCTAAGTCTCATGGCCCTCTATCATAATCCAGAGTTTTGATAAGATTGGGGAAACTTAATTTTTCGCCCCCCCGAAAAAAAACGTAAGGGGTAACACTGTCGTTTTTTTTTCTGGTAGAAATTTAGAGTTTCGATATCTCAGCTCTGGAAGGGTCTAGAGCCTCCATTTTTGCACTCAGGTCTATGTCTCATGGCCCTCTATCATAGAGTTTATCATAGAGCCAAAAAAAAAAACCGTAAGGGGTAACACTGACGTTTTTTTTCTGGTCGAAATTTTGACCTTCGATCTCTTGGCTCTGGAAGAGTCTAGAGCCTCCATTTTTGCACGCTGGTCGAAGTCTCGTGGCCCTCTGTCAGAATCCAGAATTTCAAGAAGATCGGAGGGGGTCAAAATTTTGGCCAAAAAAAAAATGACAGTGTTACCCCTTATGTTTTTTTTTCGGGTCCAAATTTTGACCTTCGATATCTCGGCTCTGGAAGGGTCTAGAGCCTCCATTTTTGCGCGCTGGTCGAAGTCTCGTGGCCCTCTGTCAGTACCCAGAGTTTCAAGAAGATCGGAGGGGGTCAAAATTTCGGCCAAAAAAAATGACAGTGTTACCCCTTATGTTTTTTTTTCAGGTCCAAATTTTGACCTTCGATATCTCGGCTCTGGAAGGGTCTAGAGCCTCCATTTTTGCGCACTGGTCGTTTCAAGAAGATCGGAGGGGGTCAAAATTTCGGCCAAAAAAAAATGACAGTGTTACCCCTTATGTTTTTTTTGTTCAGGTCTAAATTTTGACCTTCGATATCTCGGCTCTGGAAGGGTCTAGAGCCTCCATTTTTGCGCGCTGGTCGAAGTCTCGTGGCCCTCTGTCAGAATCCAGAGTTTCAAGAAGATCGGAGGGGGTCAAAATTTCGGCCAAAAACGACAGTGTTACCCCTTATGTTTTTTTTTCGGGTCAAAACTTTGACATCCGATATCTCGGCTCTGGAAGGGTCTAGAGCCTCCATTTTTGCGCGCTGGTCGAAGTCTCGTGGCCCTCTGTCAGAATCCAGAGTTTCAAGAAGATCGGAGGGGGTCAAAATTTTGGCCAAAAAAAAAAATGACAGTGTTACCCCTTATGTTTTTTTTTCAGGTCCAAATTTTGACCTTCGATATCTCGGCTCTGGAAGGGTCTAGAGCCTCCATTTTTGCGCGCTGGTCGAAGTCTCGTGGCCCTCTGTCAGAATCCAGAGTTTCAAGAAGATCGGAGGGGGTCAAAATTTTGCCCAAAAAAAAAATGACAGTGTTACCCCTTATGTTTTTTTTTCGGGTCCAAATTTTGACCTTCGATATCTCGGCTCTGGAAGGGTCTAGAGCCTCCATTTTTGCGCGCTGGTCGAAGTCTCGTGGCCCTCTGTCAGAATCCAGAGTTTCAAGAAGATCGGAGGGGGTCAAAATTTCGGCCAAAAACGACAGTGTTACCCCTTATGTTTTTTTTTCGGGTCAAAACTTTGACATCCGATATCTCGGCTCTGGAAGGGTCTAGAGCCTCCATTTTTGCGCGCTGGTCGAAGTCTCGTGGCCCTCTGTCAGAATCCAGAGTTTCAAGAAGATCTGAGGGGGTCAAAATTTTGGCCAAAAAAAAAAATGACAGTGTTACCCCTTATGTTTTTTTTTCAGGTCCAAATTTTGACCTTCGATATCTCGGCTCTGGAAGGGTCTAGAGCCTCCATTTTTGCGCGCTGGTCGAAGTCTCGTGGCCCTCTGTCAGAATCCAGAGTTTCAAGAAGATCGGAGGGGGTCAAAATTTTGCCCAAAAAAAAAATGACAGTGTTACCCCTTATGTTTTTTTTTCGGGTCCAAATTTTGACCTTCGATATCTCGGCTCTGGAAGGGTCTAGAGCCTCCATTTTTGCGCGCTGGTCGAAGTCTCGTGGCCCTCTGTCAGTATCCAGAGTTTCAAGAAGATCGGAGGGGGTCAAAATTTCGGCCAAAAAAAAAATGACAGTGTTACCCCTTATGTTTTTTTTTTCGGGTCCAAATTTTGACCTTCGATATCTCGGCTCTGGAAGGGTCTAGAGCCTCCATTTTTGCGCGCTGGTCGAAGTCTTGTGGCCCTCTGTCAGTATCCAGAGTTTCAAGAAGATCGGAGGGGGTCAAAATTTTGGCCAAAAAAAAATGACAGTGTTACCCCTTATGTTTTTTTTTGGGGGGTCCAAATTTTGACCTTCGATATCTCGGCTCTGGAAGGGTCTAGAGCCTCCATTTTTGTGCGCTGGTCGAAGTCTCGTGGCCCTCTGTCAGAATCCAGAGTTTCAAGAAGATCGGAGGGGGTCAAAATTTCGGCCAAAAAAAAAAAAATGACAGTGTTACCCCTTATGTTTTTTTTTTCAGGTCCAAATTTTGACCTTCGATATCTCGGCTCTGGAAGGGTCTAGGGCCTCCATTTTTGCGCGCTGGTCGAAGTCTCGTGGCCCTCTGTCAGAATCCAGAGTTTCAAGAAGATCGAAGGGGGTCAAAATTTCGGCCAAAAAAAATTTGACAGTGTTACCCCTTATGTTTTTTTTCAGCTCCAAATTTTGACCTTAGATATCTCGGCTCTGGAAGGGTCTAGAGCCTCCATTTTTGCGCGCTGGTCGAAGTCTCGTGGCCCTCTGTCAGAATCCAGAGTTTCAAGAAGATCGGAGGGGGTCAAAATTTCGGCCAAAAAAAAAATGACAGTGTTACCCCTTATGTTTTTTTTTCAGGTCCAAATTTTGACCTTCGATATCTCGGCTCTGGAAGGGTCTAGAGCCTCCATTTTTGCGCACTGGTCGAAGTCTCGTGGCCCTCTGTCAGAATCCAGAGTTTCAAGAAGATCGGAGGGGGTCAAAATTTCGGCCAAAAAAAATGACAGTGTTACCCCTTATGTTTTTTTTTTCAGGTCTAAATTTTGACCTTCGATATCTCGGCTCTGGAAGGGTCTAGAGCCTCCATTTTTGCGCGCTGGTCGAAGTCTCGTGGCCCTCTGTCAGAATCCAGAGTTTCAAGAAGATCGGAGGGGGTCAAAATTTCGACCAAAAACGACAGTGTTACCCCTTATGTTTTTTTTTCGGGTCAAAACTTTGACATCCGATATCTCGGCTCTGGAAGGGTCTAGAGCCTCCATTTTTGCGCGCTGGTCGAAGTCTCGTGGCCCTCTGTCAGAATCCAGAGTTTCAAGAAGATCGGAGGGGGTCAAACTTTTGGCCAAAAAAAAAATGACAGTGTTACCCCTTATGTTTTTTTTCAGGTCCAAATTTTGACCTTCGATATCTCGGCTCTGGAAGGGTCTAGAGCCTCCATTTTTGCGCGCTGGTCGAAGTCTCGTGGCCCTCTGTCAGAATCCAGAGTTTCAAGAAGATCGGAGGGGGTCAAAATTTTGGCCAAAAAAAAAATGACAGTGTTACCCCTTATGTTTTTTTTTTCGGGTCCAAATTTTGACCTTCGATATCTCGGCTCTGGAAGGGTCTAGAGCCTCCATTTTTGCGCGCTGGTCGAAGTCTCGTGGCCCTCTGTCAGTATCCAGAGTTTCAAGAAGATCGGAGGGGGTCAAAATTTCGGCCAAAAAAAAAATGACAGTGTTACCCCTTATGTTTTTTTTTTCGGGTCCAAATTTTGACCTTCGATATCTCGGCTCTGGAAGGGTCTAGAGCCTCCATTTTTGCGCGCTGGTCGAAGTCTCGTGGCCCTCTGTCAGAATCCAGAGTTTCAAGAAGCCTTATGTTTTTTTATCGGGTCAAAACTTTGACCTTCGATATCTCGGCTCTGGAAGGGTCTAGAGCCTCCATTTTTGCGCGCTGGTCGAAGTCTCGTGGCCCTCTGTCAGAATCCAGAGTTTCAAGAAGATCGGAGGGGGTCAAAATTTCGGCCAAAAACGACAGTGTTACCCCTTATGTTTTTTTTTTCGGGTCAAAACTTTGACATCCGATATCTCGGCTCTGGAAGGGTCTAGAGCCTCCATTTTTGCGCGCTGGTCGAAGTCTCGTGGCCCTCTGTCAGAATCCAGAGTTTCAAGAAGATCGGAGGGGGTCAAAATTTCGGCCAAAAACGACAGTGTTACCCCTTATGTTTTTTTTTTTCGGGTCAAAACTTTGACATCCGATATCTCGGCTCTGGAAGGGTCTAGAGCCTCCATTTTTGCGCGCTGGTCGAAGTCTCGTGGCCCTCTGTCAGAATCCAGAGTTTCAAGAAGATCGGAGGGGGTCAAAATTTCGGCCAAAAACGACAGTGTTACCCCTTATGTTTTTTTTTCAGGTCAAAACTTTGACATCCGATATCTCGGCTCTGGAAGGGTCTAGAGCCTCCATTTTTGCGCGCTGGTCGAAGTCTCGTGGCCCTCTGTCAGAATCCAGAGTTTCAAGAAGATCGGAGGGGGTCAAAATTTCGGCCAAAAACGACAGTGTTACCCCTTATGTTTTTTTTTTCAGGTCAAAACTTTGACATCCGATATCTCGGCTCTGGAAGGGTCTAGAGCCTCCATTTTTGCGCGCTGGTCGAAGTCTCGTGGCCCTCTGTCAGAATCCAGAGTTTCAAGAAGATCGGAGGGGGTCAAAATTTCGGCCAAAAACGACAGTGTTACCCCTTATGTTTTTTTTTCGGGTCAAAACTTTGACATCCGATATCTCGGCTCTGGAAGGGTCTAGAGCCTCCATTTTTGCGCGCTGGTCGAAGTCTCGTGGCCCTCTGTCAGAATCCAGAGTTTCAAGAAGATTGGAGGGGGTCAAAATTTCGGCCAAAAACGACAGTGTTACCCCTTATGTTTTTTTTTCAGGTCAAAATTTTGACATCCGATATCTCGGCTCTGGAAGGGTCTAGAGCCTCCATTTTTGCGCGCTGGTCGAAGTCTCATGGCCCTCTGTCAGAATCCAGAGTTTCAAGAAGATCGGAGGGGGTCAAAATTTCGGCCAAAAACGACAGTGTTACCCCTTATGTTTTTTTTCAGGTCAAAACTTTGACATCCGATATCTCGGCTCTGGAAGGGTCTAGAGCCTCCATTTTTGCGCGCTGGTCGAAGTCTCGTGGCCCTCTGTCAGAATCCAGAGTTTCAAGAAGATCGGAGGGGGTCAAAATTTCGGCCAAAAACGACAGTGTTACCCCTTATGTTTTTTTTTCGGGTCAAAACTTTGACATCCGATATCTCGGCTCTGGAAGGGTCTAGAGCCTCCATTTTTGCGCGCTGGTCGAAGTCTCGTGGCCCTCTGTCAGAATCCAGAGTTTCAAGAAGATTGGAGGGGGTCAAAATTTCGGCCAAAAACGACAGTGTTACCCCTTATGTTTTTTTTTCTGGTCAAAATTTTGACATCCGATATCTTGGCTCTGTAAGGGTCTAGAGCCTCCATTTTTGCGCGCTGGTCGAAGTCTCGTGGCCCTCTGTCAGAATCCAGAGTTTCAAGAAGATCGCAGGGGTTCAAAATTTCGGCCAAAAACGACAGTGTTACCCCTTATGTTTTTTTTTTCGGGTCAAAACTTTGACATCCGATATCTCGGCTCTGGAAGGGTCTAGAGCCTCCATTTTCGCGCGCTGGTCGAAGTCTCGTGGCCCTCTGTCAGAATCCAGAGTTTCAAGAAGATCGGAGGGGGTCAAAATTTCGGCCAAAAACGACAGTGTTACCCCTTATGTTTTTTTTCTGGTCAAAATTTTGACATCCGATATCTTGGCTCTGGAAGGGTCTAGAGCCTCCATTTTTGCGCGCTGGTCGAAGTCTCGTGGCCCTCTGTCAGAATCCAGAGTTTCAAGAAGATCAGAGGGGGTCAAAATTTCGGCCAAAAACGACAGTGTTACCCCTTATGTTTTTTTTTTCGGGTCAAAACTTTGACATCCGATATCTCGGCTCTGGAAGGGTCTAGAGCCTCCATTTTTGCGCGCTGGTCGAAGTCTCGTGGCCCTCTGTCAGAATCCAGAGTTTCAAGAAGATCGGAGGGGGTCAAGCTTTCGGCCAAAAACGACAGTGTTACCCCTTATGTTTTTTTTTTCAGGTCAAAACTTTGACATCCGATATCTCGGCTCTGGAAGGGTCTAGAGCCTCCATTTTTGCGCGCTGGTCGAAGTCTCGTGGCCCTCTGTCAGAATCCAGAGTTTCAAGAAGATCGGAGGGGGTCAAAATTTCGGCCAAAAACGACAGTGTTACCCCTTATGTTTTTTTTTCGGGTCAAAACTTTGACATCCGATATCTCGGCTCTGGAAGGGTCTAGAGCCTCCATTTTTGCGCGCTGGTCGAAGTCTCGTGGCCCTCTGTCAGAATCCAGAGTTTCAAGAAGATTGGAGGGGGTCAAAATTTCGGCCAAAAACGACAGTGTTACCCCTTATGTTTTTTTTTCGGGTCAAAACTTTGACATCCGATATCTCGGCTCTGGAAGGGTCTAGAGCCTCCATTTTTGCGCGCTGGTCGAAGTCTCGTGGCCCTCTGTCAGAATCCAGAGTTTCAAGAAGATCGGAGGGGGTCAAAATTTCGGCCAAAAACGACAGTGTTACCCCTTATGTTTTTTTTTCAGGTCAAAACTTTGACATCCGATATCTCGGCTCTGGAAGGGTCTAGAGCCTCCATTTTTGCGCGCTGGTCGAAGTCTCGTGGCCCTCTGTCAGAATCCAGAGTTTCAAGAAGATCGGAGGGGGTCAAAATTTCGGCCAAAAACGACAGTGTTACCCCTTATGTTTTTTTTTCGGGTCAAAACTTTGACATCCGATATCTCGGCTCTGGAAGGGTCTAGAGCCTCCATTTTTGCGTGCTGGTCGAAGTCTCGTGGCCCTCTGTCAGAATCCAGAGTTTCAAGAAGATCGGAGGGGGTCAAAATTTCGGCCAAAAACGACAGTGTTACCCCTTATGTTTTTTTTTCAGGTCAAAACTTTGACATCCGATATCTCGGCTCTGGAAGGGTCTAGAGCCTCAATTTTTGCGCGCTGGTCGAAGTCTCGTGGCCCTCTGTCAGAATCCAGAGTTTCAAGAAGATCGGAGGGGGTCAAAATTTCGGCCAAAAACGACAGTGTTACCCCTTATGTTTTTTTTTTTCAGGTCAAAACTTTGACATCCGATATCTCGGCTCTGGAAGGGTCTAGAGCCTCCATTTTTGCACGCTGGTCGAAGTCTCGTGGCCCTCTGTCAGAATCCAGAGTTTCAAGAAGATCGGAGGGGGTCAAAATTTTGGCCAAAAACGACAGTGTTACCCCTTATGTTTTTTTTTCGGGTCAAAACTTTGACATCCGATATCTCGGCTCTGGAAGGGTCTAGAGCCTCCATTTTTGCGCGCTGGTCGAAGTCTCGTGGCCCTCTGTCAGAATCCAGAGTTTCAAGAAGATCGGAGGGGGTCAAAATTTCGGCCAAAAACGACAGTGTTACCCCTTATGTTTTTTTTTCAGGTCAAAACTTTGACATCCGATATCTCGGCTCTGGAAGGGTCTAGAGCCTCCATTTTTGCGCGCTGGTCGAAGTCTCGTGGCCCTCTGTCAGAATCCAGAGTTTCAAGAAGATCGGAGGGGGTCAAAATTTCGGCCAAAAACGACAGTGTTACCCCTTATGTTTTTTTTTCAGGTCAAAACTTTGATATCCGATATCTCGGCTCTGGAAGGGTCTAGAGCCTCCATTTTTGCGCGCTGGTCGAAGTCTCGTGGCCCTTTGTCAGAATCCAGAGTTTCAAGAAGATCGGAGGGGGTCAAAATTTCGGCCAAAAACGACAGTGTTACCCCTTATGTTTTTTTTTCAGGTCAAAACTTTGACATCCGATATCTCGGCTCTGGAAGGGTCTAGAGCCTCCATTTTTGCGCGCTGGTCGAAGTCTCGTGGCCGTCTGTCAGAATCCAGAGTTTCAAGAAGATCGGAGGGGGTCAAGCTTTCGGCCAAAAACGACAGTGTTACCCCTTATGTTTTTTTTTTCAGGTCAAAACTTTGACATCCGATATCTCGGCTCTGGAAGGGTCTAGAGCCTCCATTTTTGCGCGCTGGTCGAAGTCTCGTGGCCCTCTGTCAGAATCCAGAGTTTCAAGAAGATCGGAGGGGGTCAAAATTTCGGCCAAAAACGACAGTGTTACCCCTTATGTTTTTTTTTCGGGTCAAAACTTTGACATCCGATATCTCGGCTCTGGAAGGGTCTAGAGCCTCCATTTTTGCGCGCTGGTCGAAGTCTCGTGGCCCTCTGTCAGAATCCAGAGTTTCAAGAAGATTGGAGGGGGTCAAAATTTCGGCCAAAAACGACAGTGTTACCCCTTATGTTTTTTTTTCGGGTCAAAACTTTGACATCCGATATCTCGGCTCTGGAAGGGTCTAGAGCCTCCATTTTTGCGCGCTGGTCGAAGTCTCGTGGCCCTCTGTCAGAATCCAGAGTTTCAAGAAGATCGGAGGGGGTCAAAATTTCGGCCAAAAACGACAGTGTTACCCCTTATGTTTTTTTTTCGGGTCAAAACTTTGACATCCGATATCTCGGCTCTGGAAGGGTCTAGAGCCTCCATTTTTGCGTGCTGGTCGAAGTCTCGTGGCCCTCTGTCAGAATCCAGAGTTTCAAGAAGATCGGAGGGGGTCAAAATTTCGGCCAAAAACGACAGTGTTACCCCTTATGTTTTTTTTTCAGGTCAAAACTTTGACATCCGATATCTCGGCTCTGGAAGGGTCTAGAGCCTCCATTTTTGCGCGCTGGTCGAAGTCTCGTGGCCCTCTGTCAGAATCCAGAGTTTCAAGAAGATCGGAGGGGGTCAAAATTTCGGCCAAAAACGACAGTGTTACCCCTTATGTTTTTTTTTCGGGTCAAAACTTTGACATCCGATATCTCGGCTCTGGAAGGGTCTAGAGCCTCCATTTTTGCGTGCTGGTCGAAGTCTCGTGGCCGTCTGTCAGAATCCAGAGTTTCAAGAAGATCGGAGGGGGTCAAGCTTTCGGCCAAAAACGACAGTGTTACCCCTTATGTTTTTTTTTTCAGGTCAAAACTTTGACATCCGATATCTCGGCTCTGGAAGGGTCTAGAGCCTCCATTTTTGCGCGCTGGTCGAAGTCTCGTGGCCCTCTGTCAGAATCCAGAGTTTCAAGAAGATCGGAGGGGGTCAAAATTTCGGCCAAAAACGACAGTGTTACCCCTTATGTTTTTTTTTCGGGTCAAAACTTTGACATCCGATATCTCGGCTCTGGAAGGGTCTAGAGCCTCCATTTTTGCGCGCTGGTCGAAGTCTCGTGGCCCTCTGTCAGAATCCAGAGTTTCAAGAAGATTGGAGGGGGTCAAAATTTCGGCCAAAAACGACAGTGTTACCCCTTATGTTTTTTTTTCGGGTCAAAACTTTGACATCCGATATCTCGGCTCTGGAAGGGTCTAGAGCCTCCATTTTTGCGCGCTGGTCGAAGTCTCGTGGCCCTCTGTCAGAATCCAGAGTTTCAAGAAGATCGGAGGGGGTCAAAATTTCGGCCAAAAACGACAGTGTTACCCCTTATGTTTTTTTTTCGGGTCAAAACTTTGACATCCGATATCTCGGCTCTGGAAGGGTCTAGAGCCTCCATTTTTGCGTGCTGGTCGAAGTCTCGTGGCCCTCTGTCAGAATCCAGAGTTTCAAGAAGATCGGAGGGGGTCAAAATTTCGGCCAAAAACGACAGTGTTACCCCTTATGTTTTTTTTTCAGGTCAAAACTTTGACATCCGATATCTCGGCTCTGGAAGGGTCTAGAGCCTCCATTTTTGCGCGCTGGTCGAAGTCTCGTGGCCCTCTGTCAGAATCCAGAGTTTCAAGAAGATCGGAGGGGGTCAAAATTTCGGCCAAAAACGACAGTGTTACCCCTTATGTTTTTTTTTCGGGTCAAAACTTTGACATCCGATATCTCGGCTCTGGAAGGGTCTAGAGCCTCCATTTTTGCGTGCTGGTCGAAGTCTCGTGGCCCTCTGTCAGAATCCAGAGTTTCAAGAAGATCGGAGGGGGTCAAAATTTCGGCCAAAAACGACAGTGTTACCCCTTATGTTTTTTTTTCAGGTCAAAACTTTGACATCCGATATCTCGGCTCTGGAAGGGTCTAGAGCCTCAATTTTTGCGCGCTGGTCGAAGTCTCGTGGCCCTCTGTCAGAATCCAGAGTTTCAAGAAGATCGGAGGGGGTCAAAATTTCGGCCAAAAACGACAGTGTTACCCCTTATGTTTTTTTTTTCAGGTCAAAACTTTGACATCCGATATCTCGGCTCTGGAAGGGTCTAGAGCCTCCATTTTTGCACGCTGGTCGAAGTCTCGTGGCCCTCTGTCAGAATCCAGAGTTTCAAGAAGATCGGAGGGGGTCAAAATTTTGGCCAAAAACGACAGTGTTACCCCTTAAGTTTTTTTTTCGGGTCAAAACTTTGACATCCGATATCTCGGCTCTGGAAGGGTCTAGAGCCTCCATTTTTGCGCGCTGGTCGAAGTCTCGTGGCCCTCTGTCAGAATCCAGAGTTTCAAGAAGATCGAAGGGGGTCAAAATTTCGGCCAAAAACGACAGTGTTACCCCTTATGTTTTTTTTTCAGGTCAAAACTTTGACATCCGATATCTCGGCTCTGGAAGGGTCTAGAGCCTCCATTTTTGCGCGCTGGTCGAAGTCTCGTGGCCCTCTGTCAGAATCCAGAGTTTCAAGAAGATCGGAGGGGGTCAAAATTTCGGCCAAAAACGACAGTGTTACCCCTTATGTTTTTTTTTTCAGGTCAAAACTTTGACATCCGATATCTCGGCTCTGGAAGGGTCTAGAGCCTCCATTTTTGCGCGCTGGTCGAAGTCTCGTGGCCCTTTGTCAGAATCCAGAGTTTCAAGAAGATCGGAGGGGGTCAAAATTTCGGCCAAAAACGACAGTGTTACCCCTTATGTTTTTTTTTCAGGTCAAAACTTTGACATCCGATATCTCGGCTCTGGAAGGGTCTAGAGCCTCCATTTTTGCGCGCTGGTCGAAGTCTCGTGGCCCTCTGTCAGAATCCAGAGTTTCAAGAAGATCGGAGGGGGTCAAAATTTCGGCCAAAAACGACAGTGTTACCCCTTATGTTTTTTTTTCGGGTCAAAACTTTGACATCCGATATATCGGCTCTGGAAGGGTCTAGAGCCTCCATTTTTGCGCGCTGGTCGAAGTCTCTTGGCCCTCTGTAAGAATCCAGAGTTTCAAGAAGATCGGAGGGGGTCAAAATTTCGGCCAAAAATGACAGTGTTACCCCTTATGTTTTTTTTTTCAGGTCAAAACTTTGACATCCGATATCTCGGCTCTGGAAGGGTCTAGAGCCTCCATTTTTGCGCGCTGGTCGAAGTCTCGTGGCCCTCTGTCAGAATCCAGAGTTTCAAGAAGATCGGAGGGGGTCAAAATTTCGGCCAAAAACGACAGTGTTACCCCTTATGTTTTTTTTTTTCAGGTCAAAACTTTGACATCCGATATCTCGGCTCTGGAAGGGTCTAGAGCCTCCATTTTTGCGCGCTGGTCGAAGTCTCGTGGCCCTCTGTCAGAATCCAGAGTTTCAAGAAGATCGGAGGGGGTCAAAATTTTGGCCAAAAACGACAGTGTTACCCCTTATGTTTTTTTTTTCAGGTCAAAACTTTGACATCCGATATCTCGGCTCTGGAAGGGTCTAGAGCCTCCATTTTTGCGCGCTGGTCGAAGTCTCGTGGCCCTCTGTCAGAATCCAGAGTTTCAAGAAGATCGGAGGGGGTCAAAATTTCGGCCAAAAACGACAGTGTTACCCCTTATGTTTTTTTGGGAGGTCAAAACTTTGACATCCGATATCTCGGCTCTGGAAGGGTCTAGAGCCTCCATTTTTGCGCGCTGGTCGAAGTCTCGTGGTCCTCTGTCAGAATCCAGAGTTTCAAGAAGATCGGAGGGGGTCAAAATTTCGGCCAAAAACAACAGTGTTACCCCTTATGTGTTTTTTTTTCGGGTCAAAACTTTGACGTCCGATATCACGGCTCTGGAAGGGTCTAGAGCCTCCATTTTTGCGCGCTGGTCGAAGTCTCGTGGCCCTCTGTCAGAATCCAGAGTTTCAAGAAGATCGGAGGGGGTCAAAATTTCGGCCAAAAACGACAGTGTTACCCCTTATGTTTTTTTTTCAGGTCAAAACTTTGACATCCGATATCTCGGCTCTGGAAGGGTCTAGAGCCTCCATTTTGCGCGCTGGTCGAAGTCTCGTGGCCCTCTGTCAGAATCCAGAGTTTCAAGAAGATCGGAGGGGGTCAAAATTTCGGCCAAAAACGACAGTGTTACCCCTTGTTTTTTTTTTCGGGTCAAAACTTTGACATCCGATATCTCGGCTCTGGAAGGGTCTAGAGCCTCCATTTTTGCGCGCTGGTCGAAGTCTCGTGGCCCTCTGTCAGAATCCAGAGTTTCAAGAAGATCGGAGGGGGTCAAAATTTCGGCCAATAACTGACAGTGTTACCCCTTATGTTTTTTTTTTAGATCAAAACTTTGACATCCGATATCTCAGCTCTGGAAGGGTCTAGAGCCTCCATTTTTGCGCGCTGGTCGAAGTCTCGTGGCCCTCTGTCAGAATCCAGAGTTTCAAGAAGATCGGAGGGGGTCAAAATTTTGGCCAAAAACGACAGTGTTACCCCTTATGTTTTTTTTTCGGGTCAAAACTTTGACATCCGATATCTCGGCTCTGGAAGGGTCTAGAGCCTCCATTTTTGCGCGCTGGTCGAAGTCTCGTGGCCCTCTGTCAGAATCCAGAGTTTCAAGAAGATCGGAGGGGGTCAAAATTTCGGCCAAAAACGACAGTGTTACCCCTTATGTTTTTTTTTCAGGTCAAAACTTTGACATCCGATATCTCGGCTCTGGAAGGGTCTAGAGCCTCCATTTTTGCGCGCTGGTCGAAGTCTCGTGGCCCTCTGTCAGAATCCAGAGTTTCAAGAAGATCGGAGGGGGTCAAAATTTCGGCCAAAAACGACAGTGTTACCCCTTATGTTTTTTTTTTCAGGTCAAAACTTTGACATCCGATATCTCGGCTCTGGAAGGGTCTAGAGCCTCCATTTTTGCGCGCTGGTCGAAGTCTCGTGGCCCTCTGTCAGAATCCAGAGTTTCAAGAAGATCGGAGGGGGTCAAAATTTCGGCCAAAAACTGACAGTGTTACCCCTTATGTTTTTTTTTTAGATCAAAACTTTGACATCCGATATCTCAGCTCTGGAAGGGTCTAGAGCCTCCATTTTTGCGCGCTGGTCGAAGTCTCGTGGCCCTCTGTCAGAATCCAGAGTTTCAAGAAGATCGGAGGGGGTCAAAATTTTGGCCAAAAACGACAGTGTTACCCCTTATGTTTTTTTTTCGGGTCAAAACTTTGACATCCGATATCTCGGCTCTGGAAGGGTCTAGAGCCTCCATTTTTGCGCGCTGGTCGAAGTCTCGTGGCCCTCTGTCAGAATCCAGAGTTTCAAGAAGATCGGAGGGGGTCAAAATTTCGGCCAAAAACGACAGTGTTACCCCTTGTGTTTTTTTTTTCAGGTCAAAACTTTGACATCCGATATCTCGGCTCTGGAAGGGTCTAGAGCCTCCATTTTTGCGCGCTGGTCGAAGTCTCGTGGCCCTCTGTCAGAATCCAGAGTTTCAAGAAGATCGGAGGGGGTCAAAATTTCGGCCAAAAACGACAGTGTTACCCCTTATGTTTTTTTTTCAGGTCAAAACTTTGACATCCGATATCTCGGCTTTGGAAGGGTCTAGAGCCTCCATTTTTGCGCGCTGGTCGAAGTCTCGTGGCCCTCTGTCAGAATCCAGAGTTTCAAGAAGATCGGAGGGGGTCAAAATTTCGGCCAAAAACGACAGTGTTACCCCTTATGTTTTTTTTTCGGGTCAAAACTTTGACATCCGATATCTCGGCTCTGGAAGGGTCTAGAGCCTCCATTTTTGTGCGCTGGTCGAAGTCTCGTGGCCCTCTGTCAGAATCCAGAGTTTCAAGAAGATCGGAGGGGGTCAAAATTTCGGCCAAAAACGACAGTGTTACCCCTTATGTTTTTTTTTCGGGTCAAAACTTTGACATCCGATATCTCGGCTCTGGAAGGGTCTAGAGCCTCCATTTTTGCGCGCTGGTCGAAGTCTCGTGGCCCTCTGTCAGAATCCAGAGTTTCAAGAAGATCGGAGGGGGTCAAAATTTCGGCCAAAAACGACAGTGTTACCCCTTATGTTTTTTTTTTAGATCAAAACTTTGACATCCGATATCTCAGCTCTGGAAGGGTCTAGAGCCTCCATTTTTGCGCGCTGGTCGAAGTCTCGTGGCCCTCTGTCAGAATCCAGAGTTTCAAGAAGATCGGAGGGGGTCAAAATTTTGGCCAAAAACGACAGTGTTACCCCTTATGTTTTTTTTTCGGGTCAAAACTTTGACATCCGATATCTCGGCTCTGGAAGGGTCTAGAGCCTCCATTTTTGCGCGCTGGTCGAAGTCTCGTGGCCCTCTGTCAGAATCCAGAGTTTCAAGAAGATCGGAGGGGGTCAAAATTTCGGCCAAAAACGACAGTGTTACCCCTTATGTTTTTTTTTTCAGGTCAAAACTTTGACATCCGATATCTCGGCTCTGGAAGGGTCTAGAGCCTCCATTTTTGCGCGCTGGTCGAAGTCTCGTGGCCCTCTGTCAGAATCCAGAGTTTCAAGAAGATCGGAGGGGGTCAAAATTTCGGCCAAAAACGACAGTGTTACCCCTTATGTTTTTTTTTCAGGTCAAAACTTTGACATCCGATATCTCGGCTCTGGAAGGGTCTAGAGCCTCCATTTTTGCGCGCTGGTCGAAGTCTCGTGGCCCTCTGTCAGAATCCAGAGTTTCAAGAAGATCGGAGGGGGTCAAAATTTCGGCCAAAAACGACAGTGTTACCCCTTATGTTTTTTTTTCGGGTCAAAACTTTGACATCCGATATCTCGGCTCTGGAAGGGTCTAGAGCCTCCATTTTTGTGCGCTGGTCGAAGTCTCGTGGCCCTCTGTCAGAATCCAGAGTTTCAAGAAGATCGGAGGGGGTCAAAATTTCGGCCAAAAACGACAGTGTTACCCCTTATGTTTTTTTTTTAGATCAAAACTTTGACATCCGATATCTCGGCTCTGGAAGGGTCTAGAGCCTCCATTTTTGCGCGCTGGTCGAAGTCTCGTGGCCCTCTGTCAGAATCCAGAGTTTCAAGAAGATCGGAGGGGGTCAAAATTTCGGCCAAAAACGACAGTGTTACCCCTTATGTTTTTTTTTTTCGGGTCAAAACTTTGACATCCGATATCTCGGCTCTGGAAGGGTCTAGAGCCTCCATTTTTGCGCGCTGGTCGAAGTCTCGTGGCCCTCTGTCAGAATCCAGAGTTTCAAGAAGATCGGAGGGGGTCAAAATTTCGGCCAAAAACGACAGTGTTACCCCTTATGTTTTTTTTTCGGGTCAAAACTTTGACATCCGATATCTCGGCTCTGGAAGGGTCTAGAGCCTCCATTTTTGCGCGCTGGTCGAAGTCTCATGGCCCTCTGTCAGAATCCAGAGTTTCAAGAAGATTGGAGGGGGTCAAAATTTCGGCCAAAAACGACAGTGTTACCCCTTATGTTTTTTTTTTCAGGTCAAAACTTTGACATCCGATATCTCGGCTCTGGAAGGGTCTAGAGCCTCCATTTTTGCGCGCTGGTCGAAGTCTCGTGGTCCTCTGTCAGAATCCAGAGCTTCAAGAAGATCGGAGGGGGTCAAAATTTCGGCCAAAAACAACAGTCTTACCCCTTATGTTTTTTTTTCAGGTCAAAACTTTGACATCCGATATCTCGGCTCTGGAAGGGTCTAGAGCCTCCATTTTTGCGCGCTGGTCGAAGTCTCGTGGCCCTCTGTCAGAATCCAGAGTTTCAAGAAGATCGGAGGGGGTCAAAATTTCGGCCAAAAACGACAGTGTTACCCCTTATGTTTTTTTTTCGGGTCAAAACTTTGACATCCGAAATCTCGGCTCTGGAAGGGTCTAGAGCCTCCATTTTTGCGCGCTGGTCGAAGTCTCGTGGCCCTCTGTCAGAATCCAGAATTTCAAGAAGATCGGAGGGGGTCAAAATTTCGGCCAAAAACGACAGTGTTACCCCTTATGTTTTTTTTTCAGGTCAAAACTTTGACATCCGATATCTCGGCTCTGGAAGGGTCTAGAGCCTCCATTTTTGCGCGCTGGTCGAAGTCTCGTGGCCCTCTGTCAGAATCCAGAGTTTCAAGAAGATCGGAGGGGGTCAAAGTTTCGGCCAAAAACGACAGTGTTACCCCTTATGGTTTTTTTTTCGGGTCAAAACTTTGACGTCTGATATCTCGGCTCTGGAAGGGTCTAGAGCCTCCATTTTTGCGCGCTGGTCGAAGTCTCGTGGCCCTCTGTCAGAATCCAGAGTTTCAAGAAGATCGGAGGGGGTCAAAATTTCGGCCAAAAACGACAGTGTTACCCCTTATGTTTTTTTTTCAGGTCAAAACTTTGACATCCGATATCTCGGCTCTGGAAGGGTCTAGAGCCTCCATTTTTGCGCGCTGGTCGAAGTCTCGTGGCCCTCTGTCAGAATCCAGAGTTTCAAGAAGATCGGAGGGGGTCAAAATTTCGGCCAAAAATGACAGTGTTACCCCTTATGTTTTTTTTTCAGGTCAAAACTTTGACATCCGATATCTCGGCTCTGGAAGGGTCTAGAGCCTCCATTTTTGCGCGCTGGTCGAAGTCTCGTGGCCCTCTGTCAGAATCCAGAGTTTCAAGAAGATCGGAGGGGGTCAAAATTTCGGCCAAAAACGACAGTGTTACCCCTTATGTTTTTTTTTTTTCGGGTCAAAACTTTGACATCCGATATCTCGGCTCTGGAAGGGTCTAGAGCCTCCATTTTTGCGCGCTGGTCGAAGTCTCGTGGCCCTCTGTCAGAATCCAGAGTTTCAAGAAGATCGGAGGGGGTCAAAATTTCGGCCAAAAAAAAAATGACAGTGTTACCCCTTATGTTTTTTTTTTCAGGTCCAAATTTTGACCCCCTCCGATCTTCTTGAAACTCAGGATTCTGACAGAGGGCCACGAGACTTCGACCAGCGCACATAAATGGAGGCTCTAGACCCTTCCAGAGCCGAGATATCGGATGTCAAAGTTTTGACCCGAAAAAAAAAACATAAGGGGTAACACTGTCGTTTTTGGCTGAAATTTTGACCCCCTCCGATCTTCTTGAAACTCTGGATTCTGACAGAGGGCCACGAGACTTCGACCAGCGCGCAAAAATGGAGGCTCTAGACCCTTCCAGAGCCGAGATATCGGATGTCAAAGTTTTGACCCCCAAAAAAAACATAAGGGGTAACACTGTCGTTTTTGGCCGAAATTTTGACCCCCTCCGATCTTCTTGAAACTCTGGATTCTGACAGAGGGCCACGAGACTTCGACCAGCGCGCAAAAATGGAGGCTCTAGACCCTTCCAGAGCCAAGATATCGGACGTCAAAGTTTTGACCCGAAAAAAAAACATAAGGGGTAACACTGTTGTTTTTGGCCGAAATTTTGACCCCCTCCGATCTTCTTGAAACTCTGGATTCTGACAGAGGGCCACGAGACTTCGACCAGCGCGCAAAAATGGAGGCTCTAGACCCTTCCAGAGCCGAGATATCGGATGTTAAAGTTTTGACCCGAAAAAAAAAACATAAGGGGTAACACTGTCGTTTTTGGCCGAAATTTTGACCCCCTCCGATCTTCTTGAAACTCTGGATTCTGACAGAGGGCCACGAGACTTCGACCAGCGCGCAAAAATGGAGGCTCTAGACCCTTCCAGAGCCGAGATATCGGATGTCAAAGTTTTGACCCGAAAAAAAAACATAAGGGGTAACACTGTCGTTTTTGGCCGAAACTTTGACATCCGATATCTCGGCTCTGGAAGGGTCTAGAGCCTCCATTTTTGCGCGCTGGTCGAAGTCTCGTGGCCCTCTGTCAGAATCCAGAGTTTCAAGAAGATCGGAGGGGGTCAAAATTTCGGCCAAAAACGACAGTGTTACCCCTTATGTTTTTTTTTCAGGTCAAAACTTTGACATCCGATATCTCGGCTCTGGAAGGGTCTAGAGCCTCCATTTTTGCGCGCTGGTCGAAGTCTCGTGGCCCTCTGTCAGAATCCAGAGTTTCAAGAAGATCGGAGGGGGTCAAAATTTCGGCCAAAAACGACAGTGTTACCCCTTATGTTTTTTTTTTCGAGTCAAAACTTTGACGTCTGATATCTCGGCTCTGGAAGGGTCTAGAGCCTCCATTTTTGCGCGCTGGTCGAAGTCTCGTGGTCCTCTGTCAGAATCCAGAGTTTCAAGAAGATCGGAGGGGGTCAAAATTTCGGCCAAAAACAACAGTGTTACCCCTTATGTTTTTTTTTTCGGGTCAAAACTTTGACGTCCGATATCTCGGCTCTGGAAGGGTCTAGAGCCTCCATTTTTGCGCGCTGGTCGAAGTCTCGTGGCCCTCTGTCAGAATCCAGAGTTTCAAGAAGATCGGAGGGGGTCAAAATTTCGGCCAAAAACGACAGTGTTACCCCTTATGTTTTTTTTTCAGGTCAAAACTTTGACATCCGATATCTCGGCTCTGGAAGGGTCTAGAGCCTCCATTTTTGCGCGCTGGTCGAAGTCTCGTGGCCCTCTGTCAGAATCCAGAGTTTCAAGAAGATCGGAGGGGGTCAAAATTTCGGCCAAAAACGACAGTGTTACCCCTTATGTTTTTTTTTTCAGGTCAAAACTTTGACATCCGATATCTCAGCTCTGGAAGGGTCTAGAGCCTCCATTTTTGCGCGCTGGTCGAAGTCTCGTGGCCCTCTGTCAGAATCCAGAGTTTCAAGAAGATCGGAGGGGGTCAAAATTTCGGCCAAAAACGACAGTGTTACCCCTTATGTTTTTTTTTCGGGTCAAAACTTTGACGTCTGATATCTCGGCTCTGGAAGGGTCTAGAGCCTCCATTTTTGCGCGCTGGTCGAAGTCTCGTGGTCCTCTGTCAGAATCCAGAGTTTCAAGAAGATCGGAGGGGGTCAAAATTTCGGCCAAAAACAACAGTGTTACCCCTTATGTTTTTTTTTTCGGGTCAAAACTTTGACATCCGATATCTCGGCTCTGGAAGGGTCTAGAGCCTCCATTTTTGCGCGCTGGTCGAAGTCTCGTGGCCCTCTATCAGAATCCAGAGTTTCAAGAAGATCGGAGGGGGTCAAAATTTCGGCCAAAAACGACAGTGTTACCCCTTATGTTTTTTTTTCAGGTGAAAACTTTGACATCCGATATCTCGGCTCTGGAAGGGTCTAGAGCCTCCATTTTTGCGCGCTGGTCGAAGTCTCGTGGCCCTCTGTCAGAATCCAGAGTTTCAAGAAGATCGGAGGGGGTCAAAATTTCGGCCAAAAACGACAGTGTTACCCCTTATGTTTTTTTTTTCAGGTCAAAACTTTGACATCCGATATCTCGGCTCTGGAAGGGTCTAGAGCCTCCATTTTTGCGCGCTGGTCGAAGTCTCGTGGCCCTCTGTCAGAATCCAGAGTTTCAAGAAGATTGGAGGGGGTCAAAATTTCGGCCAAAAACGACAGTGTTACCCCTTATGTTTTTTTTTTCGGGTCAAAACTTTGACATCCAATATCTCGGCTCTGGAAGGGTCTAGAGCCTCCATTTTTGCGCGCTGGTCGAAGTCTCGTGGCCCTCTGTCAGAATCCAGAGTTTCAAGAAGATCGGAGGGGGTCAAAATTTCGGCCAAAAACGACAGTGTTACCCCTTATGTTTTTTTTTCGGGTCAAAACTTTGACATCCGATATCTCGGCTCTGGAAGGGTCTAGAGCCTCCATTTTTGCGCGCTGGTCGAAGTCTCGTGGCCCTCTGTCAGAATCCAGAGTTTCAAGAAGATCGGAGGGGGTCAAAATTTCGGCCAAAAACGACAGTGTTACCCCTTATGTTTTTTTTTTCGGGTCAAAACTTTGACATCCGATATCTCGGCTCTGGAAGGGTCTAGAGCCTCCATTTTTGCGCGCTGGTCGAAGTCTCGTGGCCCTCTGTCAGAATCCAGAGTTTCAAGAAGATCGGAGGGGGTCAAAATTTCGGCAAAAAACGACAGTGTTACCCCTTATGTTTTTTTTCGGGTCAAAACTTTGACATCCGATATCTCGGCTCTGGAAGGGTCTAGAGCCTCCATTTTTGCGCGCTGGTCGAAGTCTCGTGGCCCTCTGTCAGAATCCAGAGTTTTAAGAAGATCGGAGGGGGTCAAAATTTCGGCCAAAAACGACAGTGTTACCCCTTATGTTTTTTTTTGGGGTCAAAATTTTGACGTCCGATATCTCGGCTCTGGAAGGGTCTAGAGCCTCCATTTTTGCGCGCTGGTCGAAGTCTCGTGGCCCTCTGTCAGAATCCAGAGTTTCAAGAAGATCGGAGGGGGTCAAAATTTCGGCCAAAAACGACAGTGTTACCCCTTATGTTTTTTTTTCAGGTCAAAACTTTGACATCCGATATCTCGGCTCTGGAAGGGTCTAGAGCCTCCATTTTTGCGCGCTGGTCGAAGTCTCGTGGCCCTCTGTCAGAATCCAGAGTTTCAAGAAGATCGGAGGGGGTCAAAATTTCGGCCAAAAACGACAGTGTTACCCCTTATGTTTTTTTTTCGGGTCAAAACTTTGATATCCGATATCTCGGCTCTGGAAGGGTCTAGAGCCTCCATTTTTGCGCGCTGGTCGAAGTCTCGTGGCCCTCTGTCAGAATCCAGAGTTTCAAGAAGATCGGAGGGGGTCAAAATTTCGGCCAAAAACGACAGTGTTACCCCTTATGTTTTTTTTTTTCGGGTCAAAACTTTGACATCCGATATCTCGGCTCTGGAAGGGTCTAGAGCCTCCACTTTTGCGCGCTGGTCGAAGTCTCGTGGCCCTCTGTCAGAATCCAGAGTTTCAAGAAGATCGGAGGGGGTCAAAATTTCGGCCAAAAACGACAGTGTTACCCCTTATGTTTTTTTTTCAGGTCAAAACTTTGACATCCGATATCTCGGCTCTGGAAGGGTCTAGAGCCTCCATTTTTGCGCGCTGGTCGAAGTCTCGTGGCCCTCTGTCAGAATCCAGAGTTTCAAGAAGATCGGAGGGGGTCAAAATTTCGGCCAAAAACGACAGTGTTACCCCTTATGTTTTTTTTTCGGGTCAAAACTTTGATATCCGATATCTCGGCTCTGGAAGGGTCTAGAGCCTCCATTTTTGCGCGCTGGTCGAAGTCTCGTGGCCCTCTGTCAGAATCCAGAGTTTCAAGAAGATCGGAGGGGGTCAAAATTTCGGCCAAAAACGACAGTGTTACCCCTTATGTTTTTTTTTTTCGGGTCAAAACTTTGACATCCGATATCTCGGCTCTGGAAGGGTCTAGAGCCTCCACTTTTGCGCGCTGGTCGAAGTCTCGTGGCCCTCTGTCAGAATCCAGAGTTTCAAGAAGATCGGAGGGGGTCAAAATTTCGGCCAAAAACGACAGTGTTACCCCTTTTGTTTTTTTTGGGGGTCAAAACTTTGACATCCGATATCTCGGCTCTGGAAGGGTCTAGAGCCTCCATTTTTGCGCGCTGGTCGAAGTCTCGTGGCCCTCTGTCAGAATCCAGAGTTTCAAGAAGATCGGAGGGGGTCAAAATTTCGGCAAAAAACGACAGTGTTACCCCTTATGTTTTTTTTTTGGGTCAAAACTTTGACGTCAGATATCTCGGCTCTGGAAGGGTCTAGAGCCTCCATTTTTGCGCGCTGGTCGAAGTCTCGTGGTCCTCTGTCAGAATCCAGAGTTTCAAGAAGATCGGAGGGGGTCAAAATTTCGGCCAAAAACAACAGTCTTACCCCTTATGTTTTTTTTCAGGTCAAAACTTTGACATCCGATATCTCGGCTCTGGAAGGGTCTAGAGCCTCCATTTTTGCGCGCTGGTCGAAGTCTCGTGGCCCTCTGTCAGAATCCAGAGTTTCAAGAAGATCGGAGGGGGTCAAAATTTCGGCCAAAAACGACAGTGTTACCCCTTATGTTTTTTTTTTCGGGTCAAAACTTTGACATCCGAAATCTCGGCTCTGGAAGGGTCTAGAGCCTCCATTTTTGCGCGCTGGTCGAAGTCTCGTGGCCCTCTGTCAGAATCCAGAGTTTCAAGAAGATCGGAGGGGGTCAAAATTTCGGCCAAAAACGACAGTGTTACCCCTTATGTTTTTTTTTCAGGTCAAAACTTTGACATCCGATATCTCGGCTCTGGAAGGGTCTAGAGCCTCCATTTTTGCGCGCTGGTCGAAGTCTCGTGGCCCTCTGTCAGAATCCAGAGTTTCAAGAAGATCGGAGGGGGTCAAAATTTCGGCCAAAAACGACAGTGTTACCCCTTATGTTTTTTTTTCAGGTCAAAACTTTGACATCCGATATCTCGGCTCTGGAAGGGTCTAGAGCCTCCATTTTTGCGCGCTGGTCGAAGTCTCGTGGCCCTCTGTCAGAATCCAGAGTTTCAAGAAGATCGGAGGGGGTCAAAATTTCGGCCAAAAACGACAGTGTTACCCCTTATGTTTTTTTTTCGGGTCAAAACTTTGATATCCGATATCTCGGCTCTGGAAGGGTCTAGAGCCTCCATTTTTGCGCGCTGGTCGAAGTCTCGTGGCCCTCTGTCAGAATCCAGAGTTTCAAGAAGATCGGAGGGGGTCAAAATTTCGGCCAAAAACGACAGTGTTACCCCTTATGTTTTTTTTTTTCGGGTCAAAACTTTGACATCCGATATCTCGGCTCTGGAAGGGTCTAGAGCCTCCACTTTTGCGCGCTGGTCGAAGTCTCGTGGCCCTCTGTCAGAATCCAGAGTTTCAAGAAGATCGGAGGGGGTCAAAATTTCGGCCAAAAACGACAGTGTTACCCCTTTTGTTTTTTTTGGGGGTCAAAACTTTGACATCCGATATCTCGGCTCTGGAAGGGTCTAGAGCCTCCATTTTTGCGCGCTGGTCGAAGTCTCGTGGCCCTCTGTCAGAATCCAGAGTTTCAAGAAGATCGGAGGGGGTCAAAATTTCGGCAAAAAACGACAGTGTTACCCCTTATGTTTTTTTTTTGGGTCAAAACTTTGACGTCAGATATCTCGGCTCTGGAAGGGTCTAGAGCCTCCATTTTTGCGCGCTGGTCGAAGTCTCGTGGTCCTCTGTCAGAATCCAGAGTTTCAAGAAGATCGGAGGGGGTCAAAATTTCGGCCAAAAACAACAGTCTTACCCCTTATGTTTTTTTTCAGGTCAAAACTTTGACATCCGATATCTCGGCTCTGGAAGGGTCTAGAGCCTCCATTTTTGCGCGCTGGTCGAAGTCTCGTGGCCCTCTGTCAGAATCCAGAGTTTCAAGAAGATCGGAGGGGGTCAAAATTTCGGCCAAAAACGACAGTGTTACCCCTTATGTTTTTTTTTCGGGTCAAAACTTTGACATCCGAAATCTCGGCTCTGGAAGGGTCTAGAGCCTCCATTTTTGCGCGCTGGTCGAAGTCTCGTGGCCCTCTGTCAGAATCCAGAGTTTCAAGAAGATCGGAGGGGGTCAAAATTTCGGCCAAAAACGACAGTGTTACCCCTTATGTTTTTTTTTTCAGGTCAAAACTTTGACATCCGATATCTCGGCTCTGGAAGGGTCTAGAGCCTCCATTTTTGCGCGCTGGTCGAAGTCTCGTGGCCCTCTGTCAGAATCCAGAGTTTCAAGAAGATCGGAGGGGGTCAAAATTTCGGCCAAAAACGACAGTGTTACCCCTTATGTTTTTTTTGGGGGGTCAAAACTTTGACATCCGATATCTCGGCTCTGGAAGGGTCTAGAGCCTCCATTTTTGCGCGCTGGTCGAAGTCTCGTGGCCCTCTGTCAGAATCCAGAGTTTCAAGAAGATCGGAGGGGGTCAAAATTTCGGCCAAAAACGACAGTGTTACCCCTTATGTTTTTTTTTCGGGTCAAAACTTTGACGTCTGATATCTCGGCTCTGGAAGGGTCTAGAGCCTCCATTTTTGCGCGCTGGTCGAAGTCTCGTGGTCCTCTGTCAGAATCCAGAGTTTCAAGAAGATCGGAGGGGGTCAAAATTTCGGCCAAAAACAACAGTGTTACCCCTTATGGTTTTTTTTTTCGGGTCAAAACTTTGACGTCCGATATCTCGGCTCTGGAAGGGTCTAGAGCCTCCATTTTTGCGCGCTGGTCGAAGTCTCGTGGCCCTCTGTCAGAATCCAGAGTTTCAAGAAGATCGGAGGGGGTCAAAATTTCGGCCAAAAACGACAGTGTTACCCCTTATGTTTTTTTTTTCAGGTCCAAATTTTGACCCCCTCTGATCTTCTTGAAACTCTGGATTCTGACAGAGGGCCACGAGACTTCGACCAGCGCGCAAAAATGGAGGCTCTAGACCCTTCCAGAGCCGAGATATCGGATGTCAAAGTTTTGACCCCCCAAAAAAAACATAAGGGGTAACACTGTCGTTTTTGGCCGAAATTTTGACCCCCTCCGATCTTCTTGAAACTCTGGATTCTGACAGAGGGCCACGAGACTTCGACCAGCGCGCAAAAATGGAGGCTCTAGACCCTTCCAGAGCCGAGATATCGGATGTCAAAGTTTTGACCCCAAAAAAAACATAAGGGGTAACACTGTCGTTTTTGGCCGAAATTTTGACCCCCTCCGATCTTCTTGAAACTCTGGATTCTGACAGAGGGCCACGAGACTTCGACCAGCGCGCAAAAATGGAGGCTCTAGACCCTTCCAGAGCCGAGATATCGGATGTCAAAGTTTTGACCCGAAAAAAAAACATAAGGGGTAACACTGTCGTTTTTGGCCGAAATTTTGACCCCCTCCGATCTTCTTGAAACTCTGGATTCTGACAGAGGGCCACGAGACTTCGACCAGCGCGCAAAAATGGAGGCTCTAGACCCTTCCAGAGCCGAGATATCGGACGTCAAAGTTTTGACCCGAAAAAAAAACATAAGGGGTAACACTGTTGTTTTTGGCCGAAATTTTGACCCCCTCCGATCTTCTTGAAACTCTGGATTCTGACAGAGGACCACGAGACTTCGACCAGCGCGCAAAAATGGAGGCTCTAGACCCTTCCAGAGCCGAGATATCAGACGTCAAAGTTTTGACCCGAAAAAAAAACATAAGGGGTAACACTGTCGTTTTGGCCGAAATTTTGACCCCCTCCGATCTTCTTGAAACTCTGGATTCTGACAGAGGGCCACGAGACTTCGACCAGCGCGCAAAAATGGAGGCTCTCGACCCTTCCAGAGCCGAGATATCGGATGTCAAAGTTTTGACCTGAAAAAAAAACTTAAGGGGTAACACTGTCGTTTTTGGCCGAAATTTTGACCCCCTCCGATCTTCTTGAAACTCTGGATTCTGACAGAGGGCCACGAGACTTCGACCAGCGCGCAAAAATGGATGCTCTAGACCCTTCCAGAGCCGAGATATCGGATGTCAAAGTTTTGACCTGAAAAAAAAACATAAGGGGTAACACTGTCGTTTTTGACCGAAATTTTGACCCCCTCCGATCTTCTTGAAACTCTGGATTCTGACAGAGGGCCACGAGACTTCGACCAGCGCGCAATAATGGAGGCTCTAGACCCTTCCAGAGCCGAGATATCGGATGTCAAAGTTTTGACCCGAAAAAAAAAAACATAAGGGGTAACACTGTCGTTTTTGGCTGAAACTTTGACATCCGATATCTCGGCTCTGGAAGGGTCTAGAGCCTCCATTTTTGCGCGCTGGTCGAAGTCTCGTGGCCCTCTGTCAGAATCCAGAGTTTCAAGAAGATCGGAGGGGGTCAAAATTTCGGCCAAAAACGACAGTGTTACCCCTTATGTTTTTTTTTCAGGTCAAAACTTTGACATCCGATATCTCGGCTCTGGAAGGGTCTAGAGCCTCCATTTTTGCGCGCTGGTCGAAGTCTCGTGACCCTCTGTCAGAATCCAGAGTTTCAAGAAGATCGGAGGGGGTCAAAATTTCGGCCAAAAACGACAGTGTTACCCCTTATGTTTTTTTTTTCGGGTCAAAACTTTGACGTCTGATATCTCGGCTCTGGAAGGGTCTAGAGCCTCCATTTTTGCGCGCTGGTCGAAGTCTCGTGGTCCTCTGTCAGAATCCAGAGTTTCAAGAAGATCGGAGGGGGTCAAAATTTCGGCCAAAAACAACAGTGTTACCCCTTATGTTTTTTTTTTTTCGGGTCAAAACTTTGACGTCCGATATCTCGGCTCTGGAAGGGTCTAGAGCCTCCATTTTTGCGCGCTGGTCGAAGTCTCGTGGCCCTCTGTCAGAATCCAGAGTTTCAAGAAGATCGGAGGGGGTCAAAATTTCGGCCAAAAACGACAGTGTTACCCCTTATGGTTTTTTTTCAGGTCAAAACTTTGACATCCGATATCTCGGCTCTGGAAGGGTCTAGAGCCTCCATTTTTGCGCGCTGGTCGAAGTCTCGTGGCCCTCTGTCAGAATCCAGAGTTTCAAGAAGATCGGAGGGGGTCAAAATTTCGGCCAAAAATAACAGTGTTACCCCTTATGTTTTTTTTTCGGGTCAAAACTTTGACATCCGATATCTCGGCTCTGGAAGGGTCTAGAGCCTCCATTTTTGCGCGCTGGTCGAAGTCTCGTGGCCCTCTATCAGAATCCAGAGTTTCAAGAAGATCGGAGGGGGTCAAAATTTCGGCCAAAAACGACAGTGTTACCCCTTATGTTTTTTTTTCAGGTGAAAACTTTGACATCCGATATCTCGGCTCTGGAAGGGTCTAGAGCCTCCATTTTTGCGCGCTGGTCGAAGTCTCGTGGCCCTCTGTCAGAATCCAGAGTTTCAAGAAGATCGGAGGGGGTCAAAATTTCGGCCAAAAACGACAGTGTTACCCCTTATGTTTTTTTTTCGGGTCAAAACTTTGACATCCAATATCTCGGCTCTGGAAGGGTCTAGAGCCTCCATTTTTGCGCGCTGGTCGAAGTCTCGTGGCCCTCTGTCAGAATCCAGAGTTTCAAGAAGATCGGAGGGGGTCAAAATTTCGGCCAAAAATGACAGTGTTACCCCTTATGTTTTTTTTCGGGTCAAAACTTTGACATCCGATATCTCGGCTCTGGAAGGGTCTAGAGCCTCCATTTTTGCGCGCTGGTCGAAGTCTCGTGGCCCTCTGTCAGAATCCAGAGTTTCAAGAAGATTGGAGGGGGTCAAAATTTCGGCCAAAAACGACAGTGTTACCCCTTATGTTTTTTTTTTCAGGTCAAAACTTTGACATCCGATATCTCGGCTCTGGAAGGGTCTAGAGCCTCCATTTTTGCGCGCTGGTCGAAGTCTCGTGGCCCTCTGTCAGAATCCAGAGTTTCAAGAAGATCGGAGGGGGTCAAAATTTCGGCCAAAAACGACAGTGTTACCCCTTATGTTTTTTTTTCGGGTCAAAACTTTGACATCCGATATCTCGGCTCTGGAAGGGTCTAGAGCCTCCATTTTTGCGCGCTGGTCGAAGTCTCGTGGCCCTCTGTCAGAATCCAGAGTTTCAAGAAGATCGGAGGGGGTCAAAATTTCGGCCAAAAACGACAGTGTTACCCCTTATGTTTTTTTTTCAGGTCAAAACTTTGACATCCGATATCTCGGCTCTGGAAGGGTCTAGAGCCTCCATTTTTGCGCGCTGGTCGAAGTCTCGTGGCCCTCTGTCAGAATCCAGAGTTTCAAGAAGATCGGAGGGGGTCAAAATTTCGGCCAAAAACGACAGTGTTACCCCTTATGTTTTTTTTTTCGAGTCAAAACTTTGACGTCTGATATCTCGGCTCTGGAAGGGTCTAGAGCCTCCATTTTTGCGCGCTGGTCGAAGTCTCGTGGTCCTCTGTCAGAATCCAGAGTTTCAAGAAGATCGGAGGGGGTCAAAATTTCGGCCAAAAACAACAGTGTTACCCCTTATGTTTTTTTTTTTCGGGTCAAAACTTTGACGTCCGATATCTCGGCTCTGGAAGGGTCTAGAGCCTCCATTTTTGCGCGCTGGTCGAAGTCTCGTGGCCCTCTGTCAGAATCCAGAGTTTCAAGAAGATCGGAGGGGGTCAAAATTTCGGCCAAAAACGACAGTGTTACCCCTTATGTTTTTTTTTTCAGGTCAAAACTTTGACATCCGATATCTCGGCTCTGGAAGGGTCTAGAGCCTCCATTTTTGCGCGCTGGTCGAAGTCTCGTGGCCCTCTGTCAGAATCCAGAGTTTCAAGAAGATCGGAGGGGGTCAAAATTTCGGCCAAAAACGACAGTGTTACCCCTTATGTTTTTTTTTCGGGTCAAAACTTTGACGTCTGATATCTCGGCTCTGGAAGGGTCTAGAGCCTCCATTTTTGCGCGCTGGTCGAAGTCTCGTGGTCCTCTGTCAGAATCCAGAGTTTCAAGAAGATCGGAGGGGGTCAAAATTTCGGCCAAAAACAACAGTGTTACCCCTTATGTTTTTTTTTTCGGGTCAAAACTTTGACATCCGATATCTCGGCTCTGGAAGGGTCTAGAGCCTCCATTTTTGCGCGCTGGTCGAAGTCTCGTGGCCCTCTATCAGAATCCAGAGTTTCAAGAAGATCGGAGGGGGTCAAAATTTCGGCCAAAAACGACAGTGTTACCCCTTATGTTTTTTTTTCAGGTGAAAACTTTGACATCCGATATCTCGGCTCTGGAAGGGTCTAGAGCCTCCATTTTTGCGCGCTGGTCGAAGTCTCGTGGCCCTCTGTCAGAATCCAGAGTTTCAAGAAGATCGGAGGGGGTCAAAATTTCGGCCAAAAACGACAGTGTTACCCCTTATGTTTTTTTTTCAGGTCAAAACTTTGACATCCGATATCTCGGCTCTGGAAGGGTCTAGAGCCTCCATTTTTGCGCGCTGGTCGAAGTCTCGTGGCCCTCTGTCAGAATCCAGAGTTTCAAGAAGATTGGAGGGGGTCAAAATTTCGGCCAAAAACGACAGTGTTACCCCTTATGTTTTTTTTTTCGGGTCAAAACTTTGACATCCAATATCTCGGCTCTGGAAGGGTCTAGAGCCTCCATTTTTGCGCGCTGGTCGAAGTCTCGTGGCCCTCTGTCAGAATCCAGAGTTTCAAGAAGATCGGAGGGGGTCAAAATTTCGGCCAAAAACGACAGTGTTACCCCTTATGTTTTTTTTTCGGGTCAAAACTTTGACATCCGATATCTCGGCTCTGGAAGGGTCTAGAGCCTCCATTTTTGCGCGCTGGTCGAAGTCTCGTGGCCCTCTGTCAGAATCCAGAGTTTCAAGAAGATCGGAGGGGGTCAAAATTTCGGCCAAAAACGACAGTGTTACCCCTTATGTTTTTTTTTCCGGGTCAAAACTTTGACATCCGATATCTCGGCTCTGGAAGGGTCTAGAGCCTCCATTTTTGCGCGCTGGTCGAAGTCTCGTGGCCCTCTGTCAGAATCCAGAGTTTCAAGAAGATCGGAGGGGGTCAAAATTTCGGCAAAAAACGACAGTGTTACCCCTTATGTTTTTTTTCGGGTCAAAACTTTGACATCCGATATCTCGGCTCTGGAAGGGTCTAGAGCCTCCATTTTTGCGCGCTGGTCGAAGTCTCGTGGCCCTCTGTCAGAATCCAGAGTTTTAAGAAGATCGGAGGGGGTCAAAATTTCGGCCAAAAACGACAGTGTTACCCCTTATGTTTTTTTTTTGGGGTCAAAATTTTGACGTCCGATATCTCGGCTCTGGAAGGGTCTAGAGCCTCCATTTTTGCGCGCTGGTCGAAGTCTCGTGGCCCTCTGTCAGAATCCAGAGTTTCAAGAAGATCGGAGGGGGTCAAAATTTCGGCCAAAAACGACAGTGTTACCCCTTATGTTTTTTTTTCAGGTCAAAACTTTGACATCCGATATCTCGGCTCTGGAAGGGTCTAGAGCCTCCATTTTTGCGCGCTGGTCGAAGTCTCGTGGCCCTCTGTCAGAATCCAGAGTTTCAAGAAGATCGGAGGGGGTCAAAATTTCGGCCAAAAACGACAGTGTTACCCCTTATGTTTTTTTTTCGGGTCAAAACTTTGACATCCGATATCTCGGCTCTGGAAGGGTCTAGAGCCTCCATTTTTGCGCGCTGGTCGAAGTCTCGTGGCCCTCTGTCAGAATCCAGAGTTTCAAGAAGATCGGAGGGGGTCAAAATTTCGGCCAAAAACGACAGTGTTACCCCTTATGTTTTTTTTGGGGTCAAAACTTTGACATCCGATATCTCGGCTCTGGAAGGGTCTAGAGCCTCCATTTTTGCGCGCTGGTCGAAGTCTCGTGGCCCTCTGTCAGAATCCAGAGTTTCAAGAAGATCGGAGGGGGTCAAAATTTCGGCCAAAAACGACAGTGTTACCCCTTATGTTTTTTTTTCAGGTCAAAACTTTGACATCCGATATCTCGGCTCTGGAAGGGTCTAGAGCCTCCATTTTTGCGCGCTGGTCGAAGTCTCGTGGCCCTCTGTCAGAATCCAGAGTTTCAAGAAGATCGGAGGGGGTCAAAATTTCGGCAAAAAACGACAGTGTTACCCCTTATGTTTTTTTTTGGGTCAAAACTTTGACGTCAGATATCTCGGCTCTGGAAGGGTCTAGAGCCTCCATTTTTGCGCGCTGGTCGAAGTCTCGTGGTCCTCTGTCAGAATCCAGAGTTTCAAGAAGATCGGAGGGGGTCAAAATTTCGGCCAAAAACAACAGTCTTACCCCTTATGTTTTTTTTCAGGTCAAAACTTTGACATCCGATATCTCGGCTCTGGAAGGGTCTAGAGCCTCCATTTTTGCGCGCTGGTCGAAGTCTCGTGGCCCTCTGTCAGAATCCAGAGTTTCAAGAAGATCGGAGGGGGTCAAAATTTCGGCCAAAAACGACAGTGTTACCCCTTATGTTTTTTTTTCGGGTCAAAACTTTGACATCCGAAATCTCGGCTCTGGAAGGGTCTAGAGCCTCCATTTTTGCGCGCTGGTCGAAGTCTCGTGGCCCTCTGTCAGAATCCAGAGTTA